>CM072511.1:120737989-121312989 GCA_036898135.1 Oncomelania hupensis | reverse complement strand
AACAACCCATATTACAATACTAAATAGAAATTTTATTTCAATCATTATTGCTGCTTTCAGTTCTGCAGTAACAATCGAAACTCCTAGTACGATTATGTAACTTTTAAATCAGGAATAAAAAAAATTAAAAAGCTGCACTACTATCACCATTTTTTAGGATATGTATAAATTATTAATTGACTTAAGAATTTTTCTTTTCTTTGACGAAATGCGTCCAATGCTGTCGCACCCCCAGCCCAGCCCGCTCTGCTTGTAGCCGACGCAAAACTTTCAACAGACGATGAATGGTCAAAGGGAAGCAACCGAATATTTCAAGATGTAGATGCGTAGATTTATGCCTACGTGGCTGCTTCCCTTTAATTGTTCAATGTTTTCTCTCTCTCTTGTGTCTCTTTCTCTCCTGTTCCTTCTCTCTCCCTCTGTCTGTCTGTCTGTCTCTCTCTCTGTCTCTCTCTCTCTCTCTCTCTGTCTCTCTCTCTCTCTCTCTCTCTCTCTCTCTCTCTCTCTCTCTCTCTCTCTCTCTCTCTTAGGACAGGCTATAAGCTTTTGAGCCTAAGAAACATAAATTAAACTTCAAGCTGGGAAAATTAGTGACAGACCTGTATTCATGTGGGTGGTTTATACATAAGGCAAGGTAAGAAGCACTACATATCTGCATGTGAAACTAACATTACTAAAGTGTGCATGTTTTAAGCTTTCCAGAGCTATCAAGTTTAATTAACTCTTTAGAATAATATTTCAATATCATATGATTTTAAACCTTCAAAATGTGCGTCTTCTGGGAATTACTGAGCTGACAGGACCGCGTCTACAAATATCAAAATTTGAAATGATCACTAATATCATATTCCATTAAACCTGTATTATGGTTCTTCTTTTCTTTTGTGATAACAAATATCATAATTCGCTATTTCAAGTTTCCAGAGTGGAATAATATACTTTTTTTTAATTGTTACCATAATTCGCTATTTCAAGTTCCCATAGAGGAATAGTACACAATTTTTTGTTCTTGTTCTTCGTAGAATCAGTATTTTCAATGTATTTCTGAACTAATTTTTCCAAATATGGCATAGCTAAAGCTATGGTTTAAAATATGTAATTTTGTGCGCTTGCTTTGAAAAATGTTTGTCCAATCTTAAATGCATCTCCACATTGGTATTATTATCTACTGCCATTGCTCTAATAACATATTTAGCACAAAGCAGTTTCCTCCAGTCATCTAATGGGATAACTTCCTGATGTTTCATATGAGTATATTATTATTTTTTTAATATTTGAACACCAAGCGCCAATTTTATAGCTCTGTAGTCTAAATTCTGTAATTTTTATATGTTGCACATCGAAGTAGAAATATAAGCTTCCTGTCTGTATGACAATTTGGATCGAACAAGAGCACATGCCAAATGCTCTAAGTGTTGTTTTTTTTCGTCGTTCCTTCCTTTCATGTCTTAGTTTTGTCTTTTTGTCCCTGTCTATATTATTATTATTATTATTATTATTATTATTATTATTATTATTATTATTATTATTATTATTATTATTATTATTATTATTATTATTATTATTATTATTATTTTTATTATTATTATTATTATTACTACTACTACTACTACTACTACTATTACTACTACTACTACTGTTCTGGTTGTTATTGTTCTTCTTCTTCTTCTTCTTAGTAGTAGTAGTAGTAGTAGTAGTAGTAGTAGTAGTAGTAGTAGTAGTAGTAGTAGTAGTAGTAGTAGTAGTAGTAGTAGTAGTAGTAAATTGTCATATTAGATTGTCCAGCCATGAGTTTTTTTCATTTGTAAAAAAACATTTTCAAAAATTGCTTAATATACTAAAAATATTGCAAAATTCATACTTAAAATGCTTTTGAACACAATACATAAATGACATTAATTGTATATATGGCAGCAACCAATGTCTGTACACCATTTATAATTTGAATGTTCATAACAGTGGTAAAGAAACGGAAACTCCGATGGTATGGCCACGTCACCAGATCATCAGGCCTTGCAAAGACCATCCTGCAAGGCACAGTGCAAGGAGATAGAAGAAGAGGTAGACCAAAAAAGAGGTGGGAGGACAACATTCGACAATGGACTGGTTTGACACTAAGCGAATCCATCAGGGTTGCTGATGACAGAGAAAGTTGGAGTACGCTGGTTAAACGATCATCTGTGGTGCCCCAACGACCTCCGACTTACGGGATAGGATAGGATATGAGATGTTCATCATTATTACCATTATTATCATTATGCAATTGATGCTTTAATAACTGACAGCGATAGTATCTTGCGATACATGAATCCTCATAGCAGACCTACAACGAAGAATACAAAGCATGGAGATGAGGTGCTACAGAAGAGTTCTGGGCATTTCCAAAACCCAGCACATCACCAACGACGAAGATGTGTATATGTGTATATGCGTGTAGCTATGTTTTATCAATCTGTATAGGGATCCCTGTCCTGTATAATTGTATGTTTGTAAAAACCTAAAATCACTTTATCAATTTAAAGACTTTAAATCTATTTTAAAAAGTATTATTCTAAATCTGAATCTCTCTCTTCTCTTAATAGTGCAATATGTGCAGGATAAAATTAAATAATAAAATAAACAATTTAAAAAAATTTAACAAAATAAATAAATAGGATCAAACAACAAATATTTATGTTCGTGCGCCTGTAACCTCCACGTATGCTACTGGAGTTGTTTCCCTTCCACAGAGGAAGTTACCTTGCCGTGAGGTCACACATGGAAAGAAAGTGCCGGTGGCTAAGTGAAAGCATCTTTGTGTTACTTTTTTGATAAATCACAATACTGACGTCTTAAAATTTAATTCCTTTAGTGCTTCGCTGAAGATTTTTGTAGACACTTCACATTTACAAGCATCATGCATCGTGTACTTCGCCCAGCGAGCGGGAGAATGTTAGAAGTGAGTATGCTACTTCAGTACTTGAAGTTGCTATTTAGTATTAGTATTAGCAGTATTAGGCTTACGAAATGCAGACAGCAGTTTACATAATGATATCTAGGAGAAAACGAAAATGAATCTCCGCACACCCATACTTGGTAATTAAATCCATCTCTGAAAAGTATTTGATGTCCCTTCACATAACAGTGACACAAATTTTACAGCTGAGCCTAGTTATCAAATATTGAAACAGAGATTGCTGTGTACAATTGCCGAATTGGGAACATAAAAGTACTACTACT
Source organism: Oncomelania hupensis (assembly GCA_036898135.1). Lineage (NCBI taxonomy): Eukaryota > Metazoa > Mollusca > Gastropoda > Littorinimorpha > Pomatiopsidae > Oncomelania > Oncomelania hupensis. The sequence continues at coordinate 121,309,770 of CM072511.1, read as the reverse complement.
TCTACTAGTACTACGAGTTCCATATATGATAGACCCGGTGTCTACTTCTCCCAAGCCCATATTTGATTGCAGGTTTGCCTTAAGTATTATGTAGCCTAATCACATCAACACCACATTTGCGTCCCATTTAGCTACTTTACCTCATTAAGTCACCCAGATTAGAGGGTAGGGTTATCAATGCTCGCTGAGACTTGAGGTAAGTTGAGAGAAGAAGAAGGCCTCAAATAATCTCAGATATGCTTTATGCTATTAGTTTATGGACTGTAGTGTAATGCTTTGTTTATTTTCAGGCTATGTTACAACATTCTAGAAATCAAATTCGACATCGGTCAAGGCTTCCAATGAACACTGCAATATTATTTGTGCCACAGCAGGAGGCATGGGTTGTGGAACGGTTTGGAAAATACCATCGAATCCTTGAACCTGTAAGAGAAATTATTTTTTAAAATCTTTTTCAAAGTCATTTAGCAATATAAATGGAAAGCATCTTATGTCATGTGCCCCAATCACACCATGTCTTCAAGTGATCAACATGAATGTCAGGATACATGATCAGTGTAAATCACTAAATGTAATAGTGTTCATTAATTGTCACTCTTTCTTTCATAGATGAAGATATTGATAGAAATAATATCAAGTAAATTTTTAAAATCATATCAATTTAAATCAAACAAGCAACAATATGATGATCAAGATGATGGTTAGTATGATTCTTAGCCCAAGAATTTAAAGAAAACTGCATTGAATAATTTATTAATGTAAAATCTGATAATACTGTTTAATATTGTTTAAGATTCACCTGAAATTATCTTGATTCTGGTTCTGATTCTGATTTTGTTGTTCTTGATGATGATCATCATGTATGCATGCTTCATCCTGTGACAATATATTGTGTATGTGCCATACCTGCCTCTTAAGTGTTCTAATTATATTTTTACTTCTGCTTTTGTAGGGTATAAACATTTTGATTCCTGTTGTGGATGCCATCAAGTACGTTCAAAGTTTGAAAGAAATAGCCATAGATGTCCCCCAGCAGGCAGCCATCACACTAGGCAAGTGTTTTTATTCTCTCTCTCTCTATCTCTCTATCTATTTGTAGTATTTCTCTCTCTCTCTCTCTCTCTCTCTCTCTCTCTCTCTCTCTCTCTCTCTCTCTCTCTCTCTCTCTCTCTCTCTCTCTCTCTCTCTCTCTCCCTCTCTCTCTCTCTCTCTCTCCCTCCCTCCCTCCCTCCCTCCGTGTTTCTTCTCCTCCCTCCCTTGCACTTTCTCGTTCTTTCCTCCAATTCTTTTCTCTCTCTTTCTTTCTTTCTTTCTTCATATGTGATAACAAATGAGATTAAGAATGTGACCAAATTGGTCTTTTGCCTGTGTTAAAAACATGGCATCTATTCAAATTGAATGCATTATATTTATAGACATAATTTAAACCATAATATTAATAATAAAATACTTTAGTGGGTAAATAATAATAATAATAATAATAATAATAATAATAATAATAATAATAATAATAATACAGGATGCTATAACGCTGTCACATTAACTCTAAACTGCCTTGACAGCAGGTACACAAGTGTATGCTTATCACAGGAGAAACAACCACCCCAAAAACTAATGCATAATACACCAAAGGAACAATAACAACATTTTTATTCACACAAAAACTAACTAACCTATCTATTTATATTTATATAACTAACCCACCCGTATACCCACAATCACACTATAATGAAAACAAAACTGGAAAACAAACAAGTATAATAAATAAGATATTGATTTTCTTTAGTCTTTCTACTTACAGTCTATACAATTTCACAAGTGGCTGTAGAATTGTACATTATTTAACTAATGATTTCTACAATATTGTAACTATACACAAAGCTTAATAATACAGGGTGTTCCAAAAGTCTTGGGCACATTTTGACATTGAATATTTCCGAAACTATTAAGGATATAAAAACGCTTCTTGTAAATTCAGAAAGCTTGTAATCTCAATTTTTACATGGAATGTTCAAATATGTTCAATGTGAGCACCATTGGTCACACGACACACATCAAGCCGATAGTCAAATTCTTGCCAAACGCGTCCCAGCATTTTCTTGTTAAGTGAACGCCATTAATGGGTCTGAAAAGAAATAAAAAAATCAACAGCTTTACAAAAACTTAATGTAATTAGCTTTAAAATGGCACAACTTTTATCTTACTACCATTCATAGTTATTGAGATATGGGGACTTCAAATGTGCCCAAGACTTTTGGAACACCCTGTATTGCATTCAATGTAACTTTTTTTTATATATATTTATCAGTGGCTATAAATTATACAAGAGGTTTGAATACAGTCCAGAAAATGACACTCTTTATACTAACTTTACATGTGGTCATGTGGTTCTGTACAACTGGCAACTTGACATTTTTGTACAGTTCACTTTTGATCAATTTTACAAGGAATAAGAATTGGACTTTTCCGTTACGGACTTTCTGAATTAAAGTCCCACTGGATGGCAGTCAGAGACCAGCGTGGTTCCCTCAAAGGCTCAAGTCAGTTGAGGTGCGAGGTTGAACAGGGCTAAAATATTGTTACAGTCAAGACCTACGCCACGACGCACACAGCATGGATGGTACAATGCTGGCGAAGAGACACTAACACATACACAGCAGTAAATTATAGCATTATTAACCAACTAACATAGGAAAAATACCCACATATTCTTCTGCATCTCGGTGCACATTACTACACTTCTCCGTTCTTTTGGTTATCAAGGGTCTTCACTAATTACCTCCCTTTATTATAGCTTGAAATGAATGAACTTTTCCCAATTATTTCCCTTTATTATCATTGGAAAACATTTAATTGTAATTTATGAATTATTTCCCTTACAACTGTTGAGAACAACTGGTCAAGTTCCATGTATAAATTATATATCTTTTCTTAATTATCGACAAAAGAATCATTTCCATTTATATTTTACTTCTTTTTATAACGCTAGCAAAGAATTCAAACTTGTCATACATAAATTACTTCTCTTTACAAACGTTGAAAAATAATTATCAAACGTATATTTATTTATTTCCCTGCATACAAAAGCATACTTTCTTCACTGACATTTATTTTCATTCAAAATATAAAATATGCGCATGTAAATACAAATACACTTGCACCCGAGCAAAATGGCCACCTAGGGATTGCTTGTGCATTGCATGTACTTATGCTACCAATGCTATATCCTTGCTCCGGACAACACATCACAAACAAGACAGGTGCAAGTGGTCACAGTTGTGCATGCAATTCTCTCCTTTTCTCCAGGACATTGGCCCCAGGACGACTGGAACTGCCTCACAGGACTGCCACAGAAGGATGACAAACTGCTTGAGATTGGCGGCAAATATACTGACACTTCGTCCGCACAATCTTCCATCGAAACGTCTTCTGGCACTAGAGTACTTCGCTCTTACAATTCCTCTCTTTCACTGACCAATTATTCGGCTCCGCACAGCAATTTTATTACTTGCATCCTCTAATTGAGTGCGCACATCACTCACTGCAAAACTTGGCATGGCACGTGAAAATACACAAACCTGGCCTCATACCCATATAGTGACCATTTTAGAATGACAAAGAAACACTAACAAAACAATGTACATGTTCTAATTACACTATTTGCAAACTTAGAAATAAACTTTCATTTATTTTCTCTCCCTCATCTTCCGTCCTCCATACAGGCTTAGAAACCCTATCATCACAGGTTTAGACAACCGAGCTGTGACAAAAGCGCTCCTGTATTATTATTATTATTATTATTATTATTATTATTATTATTATTATTATTATTATTATTATTATCATTATTATTATTATTATTATTATTATTATTATTATTATTATTATTATTATTATTATTTAACCACTAAAGTATTGTATTATTATGGTTATTTTATTATATCTAAAGTATTTTATTATTATGGTTTAAATTATGTTTGTAATGCATTCAATTTGAATAGAGGCACCAGAACACTGAATAAATTGTATTTTAGGTAATTAACTAACTCCTAGGCAGCATTCATATATATAGATAGATAGATACATGTAGATAGATAGATAGATAGATAGATAGATAGATAGATAGATAGATAGATAGATAGATAGATAGATAGATAGATAGATAGATAGATAGATAGATAGATAGATAAAATAAGTTAGTCTGCCAGTGTTCACTAGCCTGTTAACAACTTTCTCACAAAAGGCGGAATGAATTAGGTCCTCTATTGGCCAACGCCTTGAGCAGCTCTTGAGCTGGAAAAGCGTTATAAAAGAATTATTAAATAATAATTAAAAATTCATTAATATTTCTCTCCAAAGTTTGTGAATATTTTTAAGTGTTTTGTAAATTGTATGGGGATTGAGGTGAAAGAAGGGGTAGCATGGGACATCACTTAAAATGGATGTATGTATTTCAGTTCACTGTCACTGTTTCACTTAAGCAGACTACACAAAATAAGCACAATTGTTCAGTGATTGACATTTCAACTGTAGTAAACATGCTTTTTTAAGAATTTTTTTTTTAACTTAAAAAAACATTTAAGTGTTGTGGGTTTTTTTTTCACAGACAATGTCACACTTCAAATGGATGCTGTTCTATATTTGAGAGTTTTGGATCCTTACAAGGTATGAGATTGAACATTGAATTTTAGAGAATTTTAATTTATTTTATTTTATTTTCTAATATTACATTACAAAACCTCTAAAGTCACAATGGTCAACAAAGTGTTTGGGGCTGCGTACATTACAGGGAAGAAAATATGATATTGTACGATTGCAGTAAAGTGCTTGTAGTTGCATTATAAAAATGTTATTGTAGTTTAAATTCAGTCAGCTTTTTGTAGTTGTTGGATGTTGTGGTTTCATTATTTTTATCATTATGTCAAGTGATGTACTTTGCAATTTATATAAAACGGTTCTCTTTTGTGCAACCTTGCTTCACTTGTCATCTCATTGTTTTCAGGCCTCATATGGAGTAGAGGATCCAGAATATGCCATTACCCAGCTTGCACAAACCACCATGAGATCGGAGATTGGCAAAATCACCTTGGACACTGTCTTCAGGGAACGAGAGTCTCTGAACATCCAGATTGTTGGTTAGTATACTGGGTTGACAGATTCTTTTCTTTGCTGCAAATTGTTACAGGAAGCATTCTGAACTTAATTAAGCAAAATGCATGAAAAGTCTTCTCAATAGCAATTGAACGTTACTGTTTCACAGCCTGGCTGTTTTGTTGGGTAGCAAAGTGGCTGTGTGACAGAATGCTCCCCAGAGGTGCTGAAGAACCTGGGTTCACATCACAATGGAGACAGATTTTTCACAGGAATCGATTTGATTTTCTGTAATGACTTTGTAATAGGTGGTGGTTCAAATCCCCTGTGTCATCGCAGAGACCCATTAAAACACCCTGTTATTCTGTCAAAAGGTTGGGTTACAGGCTCAAATAAACACACATCCATTTAGGTCAGTAAAAGGCACTTTGTACTGGAGCTAAGCTGTCCAGAGCCTTTGACAGTGGGCTATATGCTGCAAGTTGTCACCTTGAGCGACTTGGGTTAGATCCTAATGTCGGCCAGCACCTGGAGCAGCTCTTTAAACTGGTTAATGCGCTTTATATAAACAGTTAACTTTATTTACGTTTTTGTGTGTGTTTCAGATGCCTTAAACAAAGCTTCTGAAGCCTGGGGCATATCTTGTCTTCGTTATGAAATCCGTGAGTACATTTCTTTATCATTTAACAGTTTTTTTTTTCTTCTCCTGGTATATCCAGCTTATTCCTTTCAAAACTTTTGAGCTGGCATGCATGCAGCAGGATGATTCTGTATACACTCCTATATTTTTTTTTAAGTTTTCCAGATTTTGTGCAAGTCTGAGTCATGACGAGTCCTAAAGAGTCCAAATATTATTTCCAGCCATCTGTCAGGCATTTTGGCATTGCACTACTAAAATTATCGCAACACAGCAAGCAGAATTTGCTTGATTTCAAACACAGGTATGTTATTTACACTGTGTAATAGTTAATTGTTTTTGCTAGAGGGATGTGGACTGGATTTTTGTCATTATTTTTTTGCAGGTGACATGAAGCTGCCTGCCAGAGTAATGGAAGCCATGCAAATGCAGGTGGAAGCGGAAAGGAAAAAACGTGCTGCCATTCTAGAATCTGAAGGTTCATTTATTGTAGTCTATTTTTGGCATTAGGCTACAGGAAATATATTTGTGCATACATATATATGTTAGTGTCCAGTTTTATTTAATATTTTATGTTTAGCAGACAGTTTGGATTCATCAAGCTAATAAATGGTTGTACAGTTTAGTGAAGTGTGGCAAATGGTTGAACAGGTTATTGAAGAATGGAATGCAAGACTATCCAGTAACGAATGGCCTTGTGTCGTTAATAAGTGGGAGGATGACTGTTGATGCTTGAGAAAAATTTGAAGTAACAAGAATTTAGATTGTACAACACTCCTTGAATTTTGTTGTGTCATTGTTTCTAGGTATACGAGAGGCTGAGATCAACGTTGCCGAGGGCAGAAAGCAGGCTCGCATCCTGAACTCTGAAGCTTGGAAAACAGAACAGGTCAACCAAGCCAATGGTGAGTTTCAGAAATTGCATTTCTTGATTACGTTTGTTACATTTGTAGCACCAACAATTAAATTGTAAGCATGCCAGCACTTATTATTTTTGCTTGACTGGTGTGCTCAGCTCTTAATAAGATTCTGTCTAAAATGGCATTTGTGAGGGGGTTTTCTTAGAAGGAGTGAAAAAACAATTTGGGGTCACGGCTGTTCATATGCGGCATTGTCAGGCTATGGCTAAAAATAACCCTTGTTCCGTCCCGTATCGCTGGCTGAACTGCTTGTAGCCAGTACCGAGTTGCTGGCTGTGCATAGCATAGCCTATCCAACTGGCACTTGCCTTTAGTAGTTTGTGGAGCTTATAATTATTTTAGCCAAGCCCATTGCCGCAAGCTAGCCAGACCTTAACAAACCACCCTCTCTTACGATTTTGTTGTACATTTTAGAAATACATGACAGTTGTCCCGCACGCTATTAGAAACTACTTTTGCTCGCTACATAAGTATTTTATGCCTAACAAAAATTACTGCTGAAACTGAATGTATTTTAAAAACTCATCCATTATTTACGATACACGAGAGAGCCCAAACAAACGAGAATACATTTAAAACCTCATCCAAAACAGCACAATTTACAAGACATGAGGCAATGCAAATAAAACCTTTTTATTTAACAAAACAACATGCCAAAATACTACAATTTACAAGGAAAAAACACACATTTCAAAGTACTACAATTTACAAGATAGATAGCAACACAACAGTTGTTCATTTTTTTTCAATGGAGACATGCATTCACTTTATAAGGAAAGACAGTTGTTCATTTTTTTTCAATGGAGACATGCATTCACTTTATAAGGAAAGACAGAGAGAGAGAGAGAGAGAGAGAGCAAGAGAGAGACACAACACACACAACCGATACACACACAGTACACACAATCAAAGGGTAAATAGAGTTAAGTTTTAAAGGACTTCACAAAACAAAGCTAAAAACAAATGAAACATAACAAGTAAAGAATAGAAAGAAATAAAAACACAACAAAACAAACAAAACACACCAAAGACAAAGCATACACGCGGTAACGAAGTGCGGTAACATTCCGGGCTTGACTGCACGCAGCGAAGATCTGTAGGGGGCCGGCAACAATGATGTGCCTGTGGCCAGCATTAGCATGCATGTTTCGTTAATTCGCTGCAATTACAGAGGCCAGCAACCATACACAAGAAGGTATTCATAAATATCAACCACATCACCAGAAAGTTCAGACTTTGTACTAAGTGACTTCAAATGGTGAACATTGTCAGCTGGATTTAAATGATCAGCACGTGTAATTAGAACATGTATACACACTAGAAAATCGGTCCTATTCAAGTCAGCTCATAGTGCAGGAAGGATAGCTACAAACGGTCAAATCCAATTAAATATAGCGCAAACTACGTCTTCGTAATTCTAGTTTGTGCTAACGCAAAGCTTAGATATCAAAAGTAACTAAATACAAATGATTACCACAATAACATGGAAATTCCACATAAAACAATCACTTTTTGAGCTTACAATTACAGAGCATGAGCAAGACACATTCTCTTTGCTCTGTGAGCAAAAAGAGAGCGCGCTTGCTTTGAGCAAGGCCAATGTGGTTAAAAATAGCTTGCTGCTGCTGCTGGCAGAGAATTCACTTTTACACAAGGCTGTTTCAGCCGTGGGGTGATCTTTGATCTTTTGTTTCTGTGACTTTTCAGGTGACGCCCAGGCTATGATAACTAGAGCCAATGCCAGGGCAGACGCCATCCAGAAACTTGCTAGAGCCTTGGAGGAAAGAGTGAGTGGTTAAAATGGCTCGTCCTTTTTGTATTCCCAGACTTTTATAAATATTTATATTAGAAAATACCTAGGCGATTTATCTTCTCAAACCTTTTTTTTTAATATTTTCAACTCATTGGATTTTTTAGAAAAGTATTTTGAAGGCATTACGCAGTCCTGCAGCTATGTACTAAATCATGGTGCCGAAATTTTTACTAAGGTACAAGATCTCTGTCTAGTAGCCTATCCGGGTCGGGTACTATTGTACAGGAATGATCTCTGAGACATGAAAGTTTTCTATCGTTTGGATGGATGTTGATGTTTGCAAACATGAAGAGCAACCTTGCATGCTGTGCTTCTTTTTTTTGATTTGCAGCACTTTTGTGGTTATGAGCCCATCTGTATTCTATTATATATAAAGAAGGGTAATACCCTGCTCTCAAAGGTGGACAAAAATGCAACATATATTGGCTTTCAATTCTTTGTGCTCCTACAAGAGCATAGAAAGCTCATATATGCAGGGGTGCCACTCTGCCGGTTATGGTCCGGAATGCCGTTTTTTTTAAATCAATTTAGCCGGCGCTGCCGGTTTTTGAAAAATCGAAAAGCAACGATTTTTTAAAACAGACTGCTTTTCAAGGAACTATATTTTTATAACAGATCATTTTCAACTTCCAATCCGACTTTTCTTTCGCATTCGGATGTGTTCCCTGCCCGATCCACGTTTTTAGAACCGCAAGTTTGCGCATGCTGCTTCCTGCCTATTTCGATCAACACGAAGGAATGAAAGCAACAGTGGATCGGTGAAGCGAGAAAATCCAACAATGCCGTACATTTCGAACCGTAAAGAAGACGCTGTGAGACTGGAGGAGGTGGAGAAAGGAGTGAGGAATAAATGGCGATTGGAATGGTTTCAAGAAAAGGACACGAACAACATAGCTTTCGGCACTTGGGTGAAAAAGATGGACAATCCAGGTGTTGCATTCTGCACTTTCTGTATGAAGTCTTTCAAGTATTACACAAGCGGGAAGAAGAAACTAAGAGAGCACGCCGAACTTGCTAACCCTGTTGTTGCTCTGTTTGTTGCAGCCCTGCTGCTTGTTATGGATAGTAATATATAATAGTGATACAAAATTTTCTCTGAATAACCAATTTAAACTAATCTGATGATTACTTTTTAAAATTTTTAATTTAATGTGTGAAGTTCGGCTTAAAACTGTCAGCCAACTGGTCAAACCCTATTGAACTGTATGTGGACATTTCAACTGTGAGAGTAATTGCAACATGGGTCAAACCCTACTGAACTGAACTGCATGTGTGATCTTGAAACTGTCAAGACTAAATGAACTCTTCAATTAGGAGTGTAGTGGGACTGCTGGGTAAGTTTGCTTACATTAATAAAATGTTTAAAGTGTTCAGTTTTGGACATTCTCTTTTCTATGTAAAATGTACATTCAGATTGCAGGAGAGCCTTCCAAATCAGTTTTCATTTTAAATTTTTCTTCGGCTTCAGGGGGGCGTTGCCCCCTGCACCCCCCAACGGGGCGCTGTCCCTGTGCCCCGCCAGGGGCCTATCCGCCCAACTTTCAGGTTTTTCATGTTTTTAGAGTTTTAATATAACTGCATTCAAAAAAACCTGTTTCTCCTTATGTTTTTCGACCTGACTTTGCTAATCTGACTATTCCTGTGCCTGTAACAGAATGGCATGAATGCAGTATCTATGCAAGTGGCAGAGCAGTATGTCAATGCATTCAGTAATTTGGCCAAGACAAACAACACTGTCATCCTTCCTTCCAATACTGGAGATGTCTCTAATATGGTTACACAGGTTGGTAATTTTTGTTCCTAAAGATGTGGATGTTGGTCACTTGTAAAGCTTGTTGTGTCCATGCTGTAGTTGCATTCTCTGTGCGCTCTAGAGAAGTAAAGATAGAACATTAATACATTTGAAAAAAAACAACAACTTAGAATTATATTCAAATGTTCACATGTTGATAATAAGAAAGGTCTTGTTACTTAGTTTTGAGAGAGCATTGACAATGGTACTTTAAAGTACACATCAAGTCCATTCTTCATCCTTCACAATATTTCATGATTGTTTCCCATGATGGTAAATTATTTCCCTTGATTGCATACTATTTAGCAGAAATTCAATGTGAGTGTATTTTGTTTCAAATATGTAAGTTTGTATTTTTTATTTTTTAATTTGCAGGCAATGGCAATTTACTCTACCCTGTCCAACAAGAATGCAAAACTGATGGAAATCAATGAAGCTGATGACACTTCATCTAGTAAAAGTGAAAACCCTAGCGAACAATCTTTGAATGAATTGGAGAAATTGGCAGGAGCTGATATTATTGGCCCACCCACTGGAACCTCTGGATCAAACAAACAATGATAATTTCAAGACATTGTATGCGTCTGTGAATGCTGATGTTTTGTCACTGAATGATTTTGATAAGAGTTGTGTTTGTGTGTATGAAGTTTTGAATGTTTTTGAGAATGACTAGGTAATCAAGAATGTGCAAGAGAAATGTTGAACAGATGGGAATATTCATTTGTTTAAATAAATACATGATTATTGTGGGTTTTTTAATTATTATTAATAATGAAAGATTTTTAAAAATACATATAAAAATTCACGTTAAAAGAGGACTATTTAATTTGTGTGTCCGGTATTTTTAAAATTTGATTCTAAATGTCATGTCCCAAGCCTGTAACAGATGCACTTTTGAAAGCATAACCTTGGTTAGCCTGTAACAAATGCTCTTTTAAAAGACAGTCTTGGTTACTTGCACCTGATGTAATGTCATAAGGTAAAAGCTATGTTTATGAAAGAACTAAGGCTGGGAACATGCCACATTTCTCAGACTTTCATTTTATGTGTAAACACAAGAACACAATACAGACTCGATCACCTGTATGATCTGTTGGGTTCACAAAATATTATCTGAAAATAAACATACAACAGCAAAACGCCATGCCTACTTTAACTTTCACTTTACATTTAGTTTAGATTACACAATACAAATGCAGGCTCACATATTTACATGCCTTTTTAGTTGTAGAGATGGCATTGACAGTTTTGCCTCTTGTAGATCAACATGCTTTATAGAGCGAACAGGCTTGTTGACACTTCGATTGCCATGATCAAGTCATAACGGTACATTCTCTAACAAGCGCAAACCCCTTTTCTGTGTCAGCAACGCAATCGTCTTGCTTCTGGAGCGATGTCCATTTAACTTTGGGTTTGATCTCTAAATTTGTTTTATACACTTATCAGAAAGCTTTCACTGCAATAATTTATCATATTACTCTTCTATAATCATACAAGGAAACTTCTTTTGTTACTGCGAAAAATATGAATTGAACAGAAAGGTAATTGGTGTAATGTTTCCAAATCCTGATAGCTATTAAAGAACCATTTTTCCTATACCACAAAATGTCTAATTGAAGGGCCCAAGTTCACATTAAAAATATGTTTTGTTTTGTTTTGAGTTTCTTGCCATGACTTAACTTTCTTGTCATCACTAATAGATAGAAATATATCATTTGTCATTTTTATACAGATTATCTTCCTGCAATGAAGATATGAACATTAATTTTGTAAATGACTTTTTAAAATGTTGACAGATGGTTTATATATACATTAATTTTTGTTATATGATAATCCTTTTTTTATATTCATGTTTCTCTGTTTCATTATCAGCATATTTAAACTAACTTTTTAAATTTTGTCCCATCTTCTATTTATTTGTTAAAATTTAACTAAGGGCTGTGGGGTTAGGAAGGAAAAGACAAACATCCTTCCACACAACAACATCGAGGTTTTGCTGTGACAACTGCCTATTATTCAAATTTGGAGAGCAACAATTTTGAAATAAGTTTTGTTGTTGTTGTCTGGGTTTTGTAGATCAGGTTCTAATATGATTGTTGTAATATTGCTACCGCTGGTATTCTGTTTTATTATGATTATTTTTTTATTTCTGATTAAATTACTAATGTTCTTTTTTTTTGGTTATTTTACCTTTGTGCAGTATTTTGCAACATGTATGTGTGTTTTGTTTTTGAAAGTATGTAAAAATGTATCTTTTGTTTTTGTAAGTGTGTATAGATGTTTGCCTGTTAATTGTCATTTTTATAGATAGCGTATTCTGATTGAATTTATTGTTACGCCGCAAAACAAAAGAGTGAAACTTATTATTATGTATGTAAACGTGGTAAACTGGAAGTCATGGATGCTGGATTTCATTCAGGTGAAAATAATATCCTGAGCAAATGTAAAGTGTATCCTAGTTTGTGATTGAACATATGTGAGTGTGTGGATAAGTTAATCTAAAAGCTTCATTGGTACAAAAATACAAACCCCAGTAATTTCCATAATCTAAATGTATTCCTGTTGACAATTTAAAATCTGTCACCACCTGACCTGCTGAGTAGACCATACATGAATCAATTGATTTGTCAACTAAACCAGTCATACGACTAGGCAAGGCTTTCTCTCTCCCTCAAGTCTTAGCCGCTGCTGAGAAGGCCTACCGAATAATGTGCCAGGTGAAATAACAAAGTGTGTGCGTGCAACAGATAATTTCCCTTTCTTTTCAATAGGTGGAAAAGGAATGCAGTTATATAAAATACTTCAAGCAAACCTGCAGTGTGTAGGCCCACTCAACACCCCCGTTGGGGTGCCGGGGGTTTCAGTATAAATAGTATCCCCACTTTCTGGAAATTTAGTGCTTTAAATTCCCACTGTCGCTGTCTTTCTTATTTGCTCTTTCTCAGTCCTGCTCTGTTCTATCAATCTGCTATACTATCTTCTTCTTCGCTAGACCAGTCATCTACCTTTTTTCTTGAAAACTCTTCCAGGACAAGACTCCTTATTTGTGTATGAGGTCTGTTGGATCAGCTTGGGAATATTGGACACTTTCTGCCAGGTGGTCACAAGGGCTTCCTATGGTGTTATTATTTAGCAATGTAGGCATTTTATATGTATGTGTTTTGTTGATAATTTATAATGATGTTTGTATTCTATTTTGTTTTTGTAAATTAGAGTACAGCCTCAGCGTCCCCTGCGTGGGATGTCTTTATTGTAAAGTGACTGGCTGGTGGCAAGCTTTCAGTTTCACCACTAGGGTTGTTTCAGCAAATCTTTTATGTGGATCAGGGGTTGTCCGGTCCTGATTTGGCTCGGAAGAGTCCGCTGGACTTAATGTAGGCCCACTCAACAGCTGCGGGAGAAAGCCTTGTCTAGTCTCAGCTATGCTGTATGGGCCAGTCTCTGAAGTGAGAGGTGATATCAGTGAGACAATAACAAGAGACTGGAATTTAACTTTTGTCCTGCTGTGAACCAGGACTTTGTATTAGTCAAGAAATGACTAATACAACAAAAATAAGCTATCATAAGCGATCAGAAAAATGGCAGATTTCCCTGGGTAAACATGAATGCTGATTCAAAGTTGCCCAAGATGAAGGATTTCTAGCTGTATTTTTCACAAAATTGAATTTACTCTAAAATTTGCATTTTTATTACGTTATTATTTATACAGTGGGCTTTTGTTGCTCAAACCAACCGCTAAAGTTTGAATGTTCCATTTTTGTTCTGACAGGGGAAATCAAAAACAAACATCTCATGACTGCCTTCACATTTTCTACAAAATCGTTGCTTTGAGCTAAGATTAGGATTATATTTCTGACCATATAGCCAACAAAGCCACTACAGTAATTTTCTTACTGAATTTAAAAAAAGGGTTCTATTTATTATTATACAGGTTCTATTTATCATTAATATTAGGTTAGTAAAATAATATGTAATCTATGCCCACCTGCCTCCCGTGGAGGTGCCGGGGGTTTCAGTATAAATAGTATCCCCGCTAAATTTAGTGCTTTAAATTCCCACTGTCGCTGTCTTTCTCCTTTGTTCTTTCTCATTCCTACTCTGTTCTATCAATCTACTATACTATATCTTCTTCTTCGCTATACCAGTCACCTACCTTTTTTCTTGAAAACTCCTTATTTGTGTGTGAGGTCTGTTGGATCATCTTGGAAATATTGGATGCTTTCTGCCGGATGGTCACTGGGGCTTCCTATGATGTTATTATTTATCAATGTAGGCAATTTATGTATGTGTTTTGTTGATATTTTATAATGATGTTTGTATTCTATTTTGTTTTTGTAAACGGGGGTTCGATAAATTAGAGTATAGCCTCAGCGTCCCCTGCGTGGGATGTCTTTATTGTAAAATGACTGGCTGGTGGAGTGCTTTCAGTGTTACCACTGGGGTTGTTTCGGCAGATCTTTTATGCGGATCAGGGGTGAGTCCTCTTTCAGCGAAGTTATGGTCTTGATGTTGTGGTCCTGATTCGGCTCTTTGCAGTCCGCTGGACCCTGTAAGCAATGAATAACTAACTTACTATGCCCACCTCCACGCCCAATTTATTTTGATCCCTTTGAAGTGCAAAGTTCTTTTTTTTTTAATACTCATTTGTGTTTTCTTTATTTTACAAATAATTATTTTGTTTGCTCACAAAGGTTTTTTAATCAATCTTAACATGCGCCCACAGACATTTGATTTGCTAGGTCTGTGGCAGTGGAATGGAAAGGGGTGGGAGGATGGTAATCAGAAGCAACTGATACTGTAAATAGTTGTTGCTCTGCATTCTTTGTGCATGGTGTGTATGGCAAGAAGAATAATAAGGAATAGCAGGATGAAAATGTCAAATGTGAGTCAAATCTCCCCGGCTCTCTTCCCCTCTCATTATCCTTTTCATGGATTCTTCAAGTTTAGTTAAGATGAATTGCATAGCATATAAACCATGGATTCTTTTTCTCATTCTTTCATCCCCTGTTGGGGTGCCGGGGGTTTCAGTATAAATAGTATCCCCACTTTCTGGAAATTTAGTGCTACTGACTTCAGCAAACTATTGTGTGATTGCTGGATATTACTGGCCAGCGCATTGAGAAGCTCTCTGAGCTTGTAAGTGCGCTATATAAGAGAACTTTCTTTCTTTTCTTTCTTTTTAAATTCCCACTGTCGCTGTCTTTCTCATTTGTTCTTTCTCATTCCTGCTCTGTTCTATAAATCTGCTATACTATCTTCTTCTTCGCTAGACCAGTCACCTACCTTTTTTCTTGAAAACTCTTCTGGGACAAAACTCCTAATTTGTGTGCGAGGTCTGTTGGATCAGCTTGGGAATATTGGACGCTTTCTGCCAGGTGGTCACTAGGGCTTCCTATGATGTTATTATTTAGCAATGTAGGCATTTTATAAATTATATGTATGTGTTTTGTTGATATTTTATAATGTTTGTACTGTATTCTATTTTGTTTTGTAAAGGGGGGTTCGATAAATTAGAGTATAGCCTCAGCGTCCCCTGCGTGGGGTGTCTTTATTGTAAAGTGGCTGGCTGGTGGAGTGCCTTCAGTTTTACCACTACTACTGTACTAGGGTTGTTTCAGCAGATCTTTTACCCCTTGGGGTCATGAGCAATCTTGCCACTGTAGCTTGTTCTAACCTATAAAGGGAAAAGTGAAAGCCCCAGTTGAAAACCTGTCTTGCCTTTGTAGGCATGACTGACTCACTGCGGCAACAGTTCCCCCCCCCCCTCCCCCCGTTGGAGTGCCGGGGGTTTCAGTATAAATAGTATCCCCACTTTCTGGAAATTTAGTGCTTTAAATTCCCACTGTCGCTGTCTTCATTTGCTCTTTCCCATTCCTGATCTGTCCTATCACTCTGCTATACTATCTTCTTCTTCGCTAGATCAATGACCTACCTTTTTTCTTGAAAACTCTTCCTGGACAAGACTCCTTGTTTGTGTATGAGGTCTGTTGGATCAGCTTGGGAGTGTTGGACGCTTTCTGCCGGGTGGTCACTAGGGCTTCCTATGATTGTATTATTTAGCACTATAGGCATTTTATATGTATGTGTTTTGTTGATGATTTATAATGATGTTTGTATTCTATTTTGTTTTTGTAACCGGGGGTTCGAGTAGTTGGGGTAAAGCCTCAGCCGTCCCCTGCGTGGGATGTCTTTATTGTAAAGTGACTGGCCGGTGGAGGGCATTCAATTTTCCCACTAGGGTTGTTTCGGCAGATCTTTAATGCGGATTGGGGGTTGTCCGGTCCTGATTTGGCTCGGAAGAGTCCGCTGGACCTAAAGCAACAATCAATCAATCAAAAGCAGATCTTTTATGCGGATCAGGGGTTGCAACTTGTCTAGTCCTGATTTGGCTCGGAAGAGTCCGCTGGACCTAAAGCAATAATCATGTAATGTAATGTTCTCATTCTCTCGGACTCCGTTCCCTCCTCCAACACCACCATCCCTCTCCTCTTTCACAGAGACACTTGGCCTAGAAAGAAAGGCTGTGCATCCGTTACGTACTATTAGTTACACGTCTGCACAGTAATGCAGACTATCCATTTATTGAAGAATCCATGACGTTTGGTAGGTCTAAGCCACAAGAACACGTGCAAATATCCACACTGCCTACCAGTGACGTCCGTGGCTTACGTCGTAGACAGTCACGACGTAATAACAGGGGCGGATCTGGGGGGGGTGCACCGGGTGCACGTGCACCCCCCCACGGACGACCAAAAAAAAAAAAAAAAGAAGAAGAAGAAGGAAAAGAAGAAGAAGAAAGAAGAGGAAGGAGAAAAAGAAGAGGAAGAAGAATATTCAGAATATCCATAATATTCATAATAATCATCATGCTAATAATCATGCTAATCATCATCATCATCAGCAGCAGCAACAGCAGCATAATGATAATAATAATAATAATAATAATAATAATAATAATATTAATAATAAAAAGAAGAAGAAGAAGAATAGAGGACAATATTAATAATAATAATAATAATAATAATAATAAAGGACAGTAATAATAATAATAAGAAGAAGAAGAAGAAGAAGAAGAAGAAGAAGAAGAAGTTGTTTAATGTATTTAAAGTCTTTCCACCAAAGTGATACAATAATAATTTATTTAAAGTCTTTCCACCAAAGTGATACAATAATAATAATAATAATAATAATAATAATAATAATAATAATCGTCATTTACCTCAAAGATGCTGAAAAAGCGCTATATAAGAATGATAAATAATAATAATAATAATAATAATAATAATATTAATAATAATAATAATGCATTCTCTCCTATTTTCTTTCCCATATCAATCCCTGCCCTCTTCACGCCTCAATCTCCTGTTACCCCCACCCCCTCCCTCTTTTCTTCTTTCGTTTACTCACACTCACCAATCGGCCTACACATGTTAGACATGTAACAGCTCAACTTCAAAGAACGCCGGCCAATTATGACGTGTAATATCCGCTAAAACGTCATATGCCGCTTGCATTTTGCGTTTATGTAAGAGGTTTATTTTCAATGTAAAACATTTATTTCCTTGTGCGCTGGGCTCATTGTTGATAGAAGCGGGGACTGTCCAGCCTGTAGACTTAACAAGCACAGTGTCAATGATTAGCGCATGATGACAAGACCGGAAATTGGGCGAGAATACCTCTGCTTATTTCGTTTAATTACACTCCTCTCATTCCAGCTCTATGTAGAAGAGTTCATTTTATATTGTGTCACTCTTTATTTAGATAGACGTCAAAGAAGCAACAGCCTAGCGTTGTTGCACAGCATTAGTGTTAGTTACCAGTTTTTAGGAGTATTTCTATTTTGTGAAAAGACATTTTATATTGTGCTGAACCATTTTGTGACCTACCTCACACTGAAGTGGTATGTACATATTTTGTTTGATAATGATGATAGGGATAGAGATAAAGATATTTATAATTTATTTTATTTGTCGTTTATTCTTGTTAATATTATTCTAATCCTGTTTATTCCTAAAATGTATATTTACAGCAGTTATAGCAACAGCTTGATCTAAGTACAATTAGGTAGCAACTCAACAACAAAAGAAAGTGTAACATATGTATGTCAGGGCGTTTTGCCCATAAACTGTTGTTTTGAAAGAATAACTGTTCTTTGCTATGAATCTGAGGTAAGATACAAAAACACCTCTCTAACCCCCCCCCCCCCCAAAAAAAAAAAAAGAAAAAAAGAAAGAAAGTGCACCCTCCCGCGTGAACCTGCTGATCCGCCCTTGAATAATGTTGGATCGCGGATAGGCGATGTAATAGCCTTGGCCACCTCTATATTACGCAGTGTGGCAAATAGACTATCATAACGACTTGCATTCGTGTTTATCTACAAATGGGTCATTTTAACGCCGACTCAAAATCAGCTAAGTGCAGAAAAGGGAGCACAGTTTCAAAGATCGCTAGGAGTATACAGTAGAAAGGTTTGTGGTATTTTCTTTGCAGTTTTAATTGCAAGAATCGTAAGCTGGCAATCTCTGCATCACTTTGTGAGCAAGATGGATTTTGGTTGAAAGGCTAGGACCTATACGTTATCAGAAAGCGCGTAGTACAATCTATTTTAGTTGGAGTGCGAGTCGGAGTTGTAGTCATGAATATGTTCAGGTCAAAGGGCACTGTACTATAGACTACATAATTGTGACTTTAAAGGTAAGTCTGCTAGCTAGGCCTAGATGATTTCTGGAGCAAGCCTTGCTGTATTTTCTCTAGCATTTATTGCAGGTATGACAACCAGCCTGACAACCTTAGATCGCTTTGATTTCGAGATGGCAAAAAAAAAAAAAAATCATTGTGCTATCTCTAGTCTTATAAGTTATAGTCTAGCTAGGTGACCCTTGGTCGCTTTTTTTTAAATTCAATAATTGAAGTCAATAAATATAAGGAGTTTGCAAAGGACAAGACGGGCGGCATTGTTTTATAAGCATTGCAGTCTGGACGAACGAATACTATAAATAATTTAATCCTGATTACAACAGAATTAATCGTATTTTATTTTGGGTCATTTTCTAATCTATTCCTAATTTGGCAGGCTTTTCAAGTAAAACTGATAAGTTCTGTAAAAGATCTGAAGTTCTTTCTGTAAAAGATCTGAAGTCCGGTGTAATTTTATCTAATATTGTTGGAATTTTAATGATTTTTTAAATTTTTATTTTATTTTATTTATTTTATTTTATTTTTTGCCGATTGCTTGCAAATATTGTAGTTGTATTGTAATGAAATTGTTAAAATATTCAATATTCTTTTACTTTTATGTGAGCTGCAATGTATTATATCCATGCAAAACTTTAACATGGATAATTACTTGGAACCTATTTTATCTATGGCAACCAAACTTGATAGTATAATAATAATATACACGAAAGCTTGAAAAGTATCAGTTTCTGAATGACCTCCACTTCAACGCACACAACGGGCCAAGAAATTGAAAAAAAATTAAATAATTTGTAACAAAATTTCACAATTTTCCTAATGCTAGTAAAGGTCTTCATATCAAGGCAAATTTCAAGCACATTTTCTGATGTTTGTTAAAAAAAAAAAATCATTGTGTTGTCTCTAGGTGACTCTAGGTTATTTATTCAAGTTATTGAAGTCAATAAATATATATATTATAAAAGAGTTTGCAAAGGGCAAGACGCGGCCGGCGGGTGGCATTGTTTTGTATGCATTGCAGTCTGAAGATAGAGGACGAATACTATAATTTAACCCTAATGAATGATTACAACAGCATTTATGCACACGCACAGACTTTCAGTAAGATCAGTAATAATATTAATAGTAATATTAACTAATAATAAATGGAGAGAGAGAGGTAGAATCTTGCTGGCACCATGGTTTCATTTGAAAAAGATTGAGTAAATCATACTAAATCAATAAATGGAAATGTCCCATGATTAAGTTAGTTGAGATCATATGGAATTAAAATAATAAACATACTTTCTATTTTACTTGTTCGTTTCATCTTTAAAGTCAGATTGAAGTTGGGCCTGACATAGATTAAATTATTTTCTATTGCAGTTTTCCTATCTATCTATGATTTATTTCAAAATCTTTGTTTTAAATATATATTTATTGATTTTGTGTTAAAGAAGGTTTCCATGCCACCAAGATGCCACCAGCAGTTCTAGACAAAATGTTAGTAGGAGCCGTAGGAGTTGCAGGAGCAGGTGTGCTAGCATGGCAGACCAAGTTTCCTTGGATCAAGTATGACTGGCAGATCATCCAGGTAAATCTTACTGACTGATAAAGTACAAAATAATATTTTATGTACAGATCTGTACAAACTCTTATTTTAAAATTTTTTTAAGTTTATGGGGATGATGACCCCAGTTGGGGTGCCAGGGATTCCAGTATAAATAGTATGGGCCACTTTCTGGAAATTTAGTGCTTTAAATTCCCACTGTCGCTGTCTTTCTCATTTGTTCTTTCTCATTCCTGCTCTGTTCTATCAATCTGCTATACTATCTTCTTCTTTGCTAGACCAGTCACTTACCTTTTTTCTTGAAAACTCTTCCGGGACAAGACTCCTTATTTGTGTGTGAGGTCTGTTGGATCAGCTTGGGAATATTGGACGCTTTTTGCCAGGTGGTCACTAGGGCTTCCTATGATGTTACTATTTAGCAATGTAGGCATTTTATATGTATGTGCTTTGTTGATAATTTATAATGATGTTTGTATTCTATTTTGTTTTTGTAAAGGGGGTTCGATAAATTAGAGATAGCCTCAGTGTCCCCTGCATGGGATGTCTTTATTGTAAAGTGACTGGCTGGTGGAGAGTGTTCAGTTTTACCTCTAGGGTTTTTTCAGCAGACCTTTTATGAGGATCAGGGGTTGTCTGGTCCTGATTTGGCTCGAAAGAGTTCGCTGGACCTAAAGCAATAATCATGTAATGGGGATGATGGTGCCATTGCATTATCTCGATTTCGAAAGTCAAAGTTGCTGCTAGTCACTTCTTTGCTGAATATGTTTTGCTTTGTTGGCTGATCCAGTTTTCAGTACTTCAGTTAGTGGCCTATCTTCCAGTAGAAATTGTTGGTCAGTATTTCTCAGTGTTGCTGAAGACAGAGAAAGATGGAGTATGCTGGTTAAGCGATCATCTGTGATGCCCCTCCGACCTGCGAGTTACGGGATAGGATAGGATAGTTGATCCTTTGGTTGGTTTGTCAGTTTAGTGATTCAATTTTTTTTTTCATCACATTGATGTATAGCTCTGTGAACCTATGTACTCCTCTCCCCCATCCATTGCCCCCCACCCCCCAATTTTTTTTTCTCCAGATTTTTACAAATCTGTGCAAGATGAGTTATAAATAATCCCCAAAGTACATCTTAAAATAAACAAATTTGTACGTCAGTCTGCCTATGAGCTGTCTGCTGTCCAACGTCTGTGTGTGCAAAACTTTCAAGTGGATTAAAATCTTAGAACCTATTTCAACTATCACAACCAAACTTGGTAAGATGGTGCATGAGACCTTATAAATGATCAGTGAATAAATGACTTCACGTCAAGGTCACAAGGTCAACAAATGTTATTCAAAAATTGGCAATTTTTCACAAAATTTCACTTTTTCTAAGTTATTAATATTGAACTTATAATTCTTTGATGCATGATAGATATTAATGAGACACATATACTTTACAAATTTGGTCACTACAAGGTCAAGGTCACTGGGGCTGTCCAAAAGTCGATTAGTATAGGTACTTTGAAGTGACCTTGGCCCTAAACCATGAGAGGTATAAAGTCCAAACTTGTTGTATTTAGAACAATCGGTGTGTGTCAGGGATGCCTACTCTCTCCAACACTCTTCAACATCTTCCTAGAGCCCATCATGTCAGATGTCCTTGCAGATCATGAAGGCACAGTCAGCATAGGGGGAAGAGCAATCTCCAACCTTCGTTTTGCGGATGACATTGATGGATTGACTGGAGAGGAACAAGAACTTGAACAGTTAGTACAGAGGCTTGACATCACCTCCAGAGCCTATGGAATGGAAATAAGTGCAGAGAAGACCAAAATGATGACCAACAACACCAATGGCATCACCATGGACATCAAAGTCCAAGGCCAATCCCTCAACACAGTGCATAGCTTCAAATATTTAGGAGCCATTGTATCAGACAATGGGTCCCGACAGGAAGTCCTCGCCAGGATCGCACAAACAACTGCTGCCTTGGCGAGGTTGAAGACAATTTGGAAAGACAGGACCATCAGTCTACATTCCAAGGTAAGGCTGCTGCGCTCCCTTGTCATCTCAATCTTCCTATATGCTTGCGAAACATGGACCCTCACAGGAGATCTCCAAAGAAGAATACAAAGCCTCGGAGATGAGGTGCTACAGAAGACTTCTGGGCATTTCCTATACCCAGCACATAACGAAGTCCGACAGGCCATCACACAAGCCATTGGACAACACGATGACCTGCTCACAGTGGTGAAAAAACGGAAACTCCGATGGTATGGCCATGTCACCAGATCATCAGGTCTTGCAAAGACCATCATGCAAGGCACAGTACAAGGAGGTAGAAGAAGAGGGAGACCGAAAAAGAGGTGGGAGGACAACATTCGAGAATGGACTGGTTTGACACTCAGTGAAACAATCAGGGTTGCTGAGGACAGGGAAAGATGGAGTACGCTGGTTAAACAATCATCTGTGGTGCCCCTCCGACCTCCAAGTTATAGGATAGGATACTATATGTTCCGTTTTTGCGTTGATCTTGAAGGTCAAGGACATTTTAGGCCTTGCAAGAACATATTTTTAAAATGTCATTGTACAGTGGAATGGCTGTTTATTTAACCCATAGTATGCAATAAAATTGGGTTGTTTGATCAGACATGCATGAGAGGTCACATGAAAGTCAAGGTCATCTCAAGGTCAAGGTCACAGTGGGGTTTTTAAAATATAATACAACTTTTGCTGTAGTTTATTTGATAGTACATGAGTGTATTTGGAGCCGGAGGTCAAGGTCAAGAGCATCAAAGTCAGTATTACTTTGCATTTTAATGAAACCATTTCTTTTTTTAATTAATTTTTTTATTTTTTGGGGGGGCAGTCATTTTTATGTTAAATATTGCCAGTTTTTTTAACAAGCATGTGAGTCATTTGGGCTTTGCCCTTCTAGTTTCTTTTGGATGTGCAGGTTAAACTGAATGAGAGGGGGGTGGAGGGGGGGGCTTATAAATCGTTATAAATCGTGACTGCACCAATTTTGATCATTTAAGTTTAACCTTTCATAACATCACATTTGATCTTAAAGGTTGCTGAGGTCAATCTTTCTCTTAACATATTTTTGCCCGTAAGTTAAATTAAAAAATTTCATTTAAACCAAACTGAATTGATTTTGAAATATTTTAGCTTGCAGATAGTTAAAAGATTGTTTATACACAGGTTTATTATAAAGGTTTGCAAATGTGCATGGGTTTTTTTTTTTGTCAAGTATACATTTGAATAGCTTGCCAGTTTGTTTCTTCTCTGTTTCCACTTAGATGGCACGGCGCTATAAAAAAA
This sequence comes from Oncomelania hupensis, assembly GCA_036898135.1. Lineage (NCBI taxonomy): Eukaryota > Metazoa > Mollusca > Gastropoda > Littorinimorpha > Pomatiopsidae > Oncomelania > Oncomelania hupensis. Next base: position 121,285,973 of record CM072511.1, on the reverse strand, counting down.
TCCTAGCGGAACGGATGTCCACTTATCTGATTGACAATTTTGAGAAGCATGTGGCCAACCACCCAAAGAAAGCAATGGTCATCTTTGAGGACATGGTATACACATACGAATTTATGGACCAGCAGGCAAACCGTGTGGCAAACGTAATGAGACTGTTGGGTCTCAAGTTGGGTGACACAGTGGCTATGATGATTCACAATGAGCCAGCATTCATGTGGACATTCTTGGGTATTTCCTTTTGTGTTGTTTTTAGTTTGTGCACTCACAAGGCATATATCTGTTTCTACTCTGCATTGGTGCAACTAGCCAGAATAATCACAATTGAGGAGTGACCAGACTTGTTTCATCTAGCTTTTGATAGTGAGTTTGGATATTAAATAGCTTGCGCATTTAGTTTGAATAGAACTGAGTGACCTATGCAGATATTAAATTTAAGTCGTTAGTTGGAAAATGAAAGTTCTTGTATAATATTTTATTCTGGAACTCGTTGACATTTCTTTTTTAAAAATTCAAGATATTTACACATGAAACCAGTTGTTTTTAGCAGTATATATATATATCAGCTCTGGACTTTAGCTGATGTCTGACTTTACATGTATGTAAAACAGTGTTTTATTTGTAGGACTACAGAAATTGGGAGTTGCTGTGGCACTGATCAACTTCAACTTGGTTTACAAACCACTCTCACATTCCATTCAAGCCACGGAACCAAAAGCCCTTTTTGTAGGAGCAGGTCATTATGTTTGTTTTTATCATTGTCATTGTCAGATAATTTATAGACTTACAGGGCCGAGTTCAGTGTGCTGTAAGTAAGGAGTACACAAGCAATTTACAGAATATATAAGTTAAAGACGATTTTTGACTGTTTAATGAACAGTTATTAAGAGTTATGTACTGTATAAACTGTATATAAGTTATACATAGTCAAGGGTAGGTATAAGGAGTAATTATGGAGTACTTAGAACACAAGATCTTATGAAGTCCCAAAAATCCATATAGGAGAAACTTGAGGTTTGAGCATAGCAAATTGCCCTAGCGAATTTGTTTCTGGCTACAGTGGATTTTTAGCTTGTAATGCTCGCACTTCCTTATAGCACTGAGTGAGTTAATCAGCTCATTTATAACATACCCTTTTATGTTTCATTGTGCAGATGATTGCTTGTCTGCCTTGTATGACTTCTGTATAGAATGAGTTTGCATTGCAGGTGAAGACTTGTTGCATGCAGTGAGTGATGTAATGGCAGATCTTGGGGAACTGCCCATTTACGTGCAAGGTTTGACGCCAGGACAGACACCAGCAGGCATGAAGGATTTTGACAGCCTCATGGCTGCAGCATGGCCAGTCAGACCTGACCGCAGTGTGCGCGCTGGCATGCAAATGACCTCAGTCTTGTCATACATCTTTACTTCAGGCACTACAGGTACAGCCTGGACAACTGGCTAAACAAGATTTTTGTTGGTCATTATATTTTCATTTTTGTGTGTTTGTGTGTGAATACATACATATTTGTGTATGTGAATGCATGTATGTGTTGTGTATGCATGTGTGTGTGAGTTTGGTGGGTTTTTTTTGGTTGGTTTGATTTTTGACACTTTTTTTGTCCCTCTGTATTGGGAAATTCTGGGCCACCTCCCCTGGGGAAGGCGTAGTCGCAGCCTGTGGCACGCCCAAACCCAACCTACCTAATATTGGTTGTGTTTTCAAAATTTTGCTGGAGGAGCAAACTGGAGAAAAACTCCGAAAGTAAATAATATTCGGACAAACATAATGCCTAGATGCTGGATTGATCCCACACCTTTCAGGCGCCATTGGTTTCTGGCTTGTAGACAAGGCAAGATAATCCCGCCTTAAACCACTCGGCCACAACGCTCGCATATGTTTGGATGTTTTCTTGATTGTTTTGAAAGAAATACATCAATACAAAATGTCTTCTAAGGAAAGAGATTTGTATGTACTATTTTTAATTAATTTTATGTTATATATTTTTCCCCAAGGTCTGCCCAAGCCAGTGTACATCCGCCAAATGAAGGCTAACAGCATTGGGTTAGGTCTGCAGGTAATAGAAGCCTCTGAAGATGATATTCTGTACACCTGCTTGCCCCTGTATCACAGCTCAGGAGGAGGCATAGGATTCTACGCCCTTTTAGAACGTGGTATGAATGGGCAATGACCTAGATTAACAATATTTGTGTTGTTTGTGTAGAATTATGTTAGCAGGGAATAAAATTATATTCATAGAATCGTTTTAGTGGAGAATCATGTTTTGGAGATTAGAATTTTAGTTGGTTTTTTCACTATTTTGTTTGTCTCCCATGCTGGCGAAATTTGGGCTGTTTTAGTGAAAGCGCGACAGCTGCAAAAGCAACGCCATTCACTACAAGGAAGATTTGGACCTATAGTGCATGCTAGGTTTATTGTTGTATCTAGCACTCACCCGTCTAGGACATGAGTGTCAGAATCTTTAAAGTCCATGCGATGGAATGCTCGGTTTCTACTCTCATCCGAAGGTTAGGTAGGTGACTTGATAAGCCTCATTCCTAAGTTAATTATTTCTCACACACAGACACACACACACAAACACGCACACATGCTTGGATCAAACTCATTCACGTTTCTTTCAGCGCTGGCAACCTAAGCACTGGAGGCTAGCCTTCCAAAGTTTAACCTGTTAATGAATCTCATCCACCAAAATAACTCCAGAGTTGAAAACAAAACTGTCTTCGCACTTGTATCCATGGCTGACAGTGACACTGAAAAATGGAGAGAGGGAGATAAACCTCTCATGTTCCTACATTAATTTGTTCCATGCAAATGCTTGCTTTGTACAATTACTTTTTCTGTTTTATACATTCAGGGAACATCTATTATAGTGACTAATGTTATGGTGATGTGAGGTTAATTTTAATGATAGTATTATATTTTCGGATGCCCAGTGACATTCAAGTGAGTGATTTTAAAAAATGTATGATAATAGGTGATATGACTATGATAATGATAATAATATATACATTTTGTCACTGTGCAGGTATGACAATGGTTTTGACGAGGAAGTTTTCTTCCAGTCACTTCTGGTCTGATTGCCGCAAGCACAATGTGACAATCATTCAGTATATAGGCGAGATCTTCCGCTACATCCTGACTCAGCCTGAGGTAAGCTTTGGTTGTGAATTGTGAACAAGTTATTGAGCCGGAGTATTGACAGTGCTGGTCTTTCACCAAAAGCTGGTAAACAGTTGTTTGTAATGCCTAAAGCTTGCAGCCTGATGGATGATCTTTTGCTCCTTCTTTTAATAATGAATGTCAAAATACTTCTTAAGCATTCCAGTAGTTGACAAAATAGTTCCAGTAGATAACAAAGATAGTTTCAGCCTATCCTTCCTATCCTATCCTGTCCTGTAACCCGAAGGTCGTAGGGGCACCACAGATGATCGTTTAACCAGCATACTCCATCTTTCTCTGTCCTCAGCAGCCCTGATGGCTTGATTCAGCAGTTGACAAAAATAGTTTTTATCTTATTTCATTCTGTAATAATGTACAGCCCGATTTAGCGCCATTTTATATCTTAATTTTATTTTGTTTTCTTTTTTTTTTTTCTACTTCCGTTTTTTTTTTTTTAAATATATTTTTAGACTTATCTGGAAATACTTTGAAATAGTCAGGAATCAAAATGAACATCTGTCAGTCAGTTGGAAGCCTAAGAGTAGAACCTACTACTAAGCATGTTACATCATTTATATTTGTACTTTCTTAAAGGTCAAGGTCATTGTGCTTCAAAATTTTCTAAACACATTTTGCTCCGTTTTTAACATTGGTTGATCCGATTTTGATAATTCTTGGTTTGCAAATATTCAGATAATTCTTGGTTTGCAAATATTCAGATCGTGGCTTACCATCTTGTTTTTACTTTGCGGATACTTTTACTACTGTTAAGCATGTATTTTGGCTAAGTGTCTAGAAATACATTTGAATGGCTTGCCAACTTTTTTTTTTCTCTAAAACTGTGAGCTTTGCTGCCTGTCATTTATGGACAATTTTTTCTGTTTCAGAATCCTCTGGACAGTGTGCACTCTGTGCGTGCAGCATTTGGTAATGGACTGAGGAAGGATATTTGGGAACAGGTTCAGCGACGTTTCAAAATACCCAGAATCTGTGAATTTTTTGGGGCCACAGAAGGAGTGGCTATGCTTGTCAACCTTGCAAACAAACCTGGAGCTATTGGACGTGTTTCACCCTTGTTGGTATGTAGCCCTCTGCCCTGCCTTTGTGCTATGTATATAGTGGTACAGTGGAACCTCCGGTATACGACCGTCCAAAATCTGATAAAAAACGGTCTTATAATAGAGGTGGTCTTATACCGGAAACAAGGGGTAGGGGAGGAGGGGGGGGGTCAGGCTCGGAGGGGTATGGAGTCATAATTTTCAATCTCACTAGCATGTATTCTCTGACAAAGAAAACTAAAACATGTTTCATGTTTAGCTTTGTCATTTAGTCACAACTTCAAAAATAGAAAACAGTCGGGTCTTCAGACATTTTGAACAGGGAAAAACTTTGAAATTGAAGACTGTTTTTGATTAATCAGGTCCTTCCTAAGTCGGTCAGAGCAGAAGCTCTCAGTTTTGATGTTTTCCTTTCACCACTTTCTCCACTCTACCATCGTAGTTTCACAGATTCCTTATCCTTTATGATGAGCTGAATTTGGGTCTTCCCAACGTCTAAACTTCTTGCAATAGACAAACAGCTTTCCCCATTTTCACTTCTTTCAATCACTTTTATTCTCTCTGCCAAACTCAAAACTTTCCTCTTGCGCGACGCCATTTTGACAAGCCAGTGTGTGATAATATTCTGGGGAAGATACGTTTATCTTACTAGGGGGTAAGACTTATTGATAGATGGGCGATGTGCTACCACTATCGATCGTTCTTTTACCAGAATTCCGAAAGTTGTGTGAGAGACAGATCACGGCACTTTTGTCACATAAAATTTATATTTGTTCTCGGGAATTTTAGTATCATTTGGCTCAACTTGAGAACCGTTGATGACTAATCAAAAGACTAGATTATTATGTCTCGAGAGAAGAAAACTAGTAGCTACACCACAATACTAATAGAATGACACCAGTCGTATATATGTAATTTCACTTTTTATATATTCAACACAAACTTTAACATTTCTACATTAACCGGTAAATTAATAATTAATATAGTTCGAAGTGCTGGGAAAGTTCTTTAGCAGGTTTTCTTCATCCTGTGCTAACTGCGGTTACGATTTTCACTGTTCGTAGTGTACTAAATGTTCTAGTTTTCTCGAGGGTAGGACTCAGTTCATTTGCGGGTGACTTATCTACTCTGGCGGTGAGTCGGGTCGCCCTTGTAGCTGTGGGGTTAGGACGTGGCCAGGTAGACTCTTGATTGTTCTCCTTTGGTGCCACGGGAGCGACGGTCAGGCGTTCGTCTCCACAAACCTTATGATCCCAGGGCCGACCTGTAAAAGTCAGAGCTCTGGCTACAGTATTCTCGTTAGCTATAAGTGTGCGGTCTCCTCTGCAAAGTGTCTATAGCATCAGACACCTGCAGGTTTCCCATATGCACAATTCGATTCGAATCTTAAGGCTAAGATACATCAATCCACATGCATACTGTCTCAGAAAAAATAATCTGTTTCAGTAACTATATATATCAAGAACATATTATTAATGCATGGCAATCAATATACAATAAACATACACATATCAAAACTACTAGTGTTATCTTACTTGTAGACTCTGGGACTCGTGAAATCGTCTTTTACGTCTCTAGCACTCTCTTGATGAGATGGAGATAGACGGACACTGCAGTTTGTTCCTTTGGTCGACCCTCACAGCTGGGCAGTTCGTTTGCGACTGACTAGCTAAGATTGGGGCCCAAAGATATGCAAGAGTTCCTAGTAGTCTTCTGACCAATCGTTTAGCTCTCGTTTTCGTCAATCTCGCATATACGGGATTTTACGGTTTCAGTTGGAATATTTTTCACACCTATCCTAGTTACCGGACACTTATAATTATCCTGGAATAGGAGTGTCAGACGTAGAGTGGCGAATAGGTGTAATAACGATTACGCGGAGCCTGGGCTACTTAGTGTCTAAGTTACTCTGGTCACAGTGAAGTAGGCTATTTAACGGGGACGAGGTTATGGTCAGTTTTGGCTTAAGTATGCTATTTAGTCTTGGATCGCTAAGTCTGTTAGATGATATCTAGAGCTGCGGTCGGTGTGACTGTCTCAAGGAAGTTAATTTGACATGTGTTGGCTGCTTTTTAGATAACTGTTGTATTAACGTCCAGTTTCATTCGATGGTATCTATTTTGCGCTAAGCTAATTTCCTACATTGTTGTCGTCACTATTCCTGCTGTTACACAGTGTAGGCGAGTAATGTCCCTTACTTGCGAACAGGAAATAGCAGACAATAGTACACTAACATGAGAGAAAAAACGAAGGTACAGACAATAAATTTACTGATATCTCTTTTAAATTGCCTAAGACGGTCGTATAAAGGGCTTAAGATACGGTCGCTGGTCGCATAAACGAGGTTGTCGCATACCAGAGGTCATTTATTATTGGAAATGAATCCGTCAGAAGTTTTCAGGTCACATAACAGAGGGAGTCGTATACCAGAGAGACGGATACCGGAGGTTCCACTGTATTTCCAACTGACAGTTTATTCTGGCAGCAGTACTTACAGTGGACAGATTTTTTTTTAAATTTTAGACTATTATGCTGTATTGCTTTAAAACATTTTGAGCTACATATCTGTGTGGTTTTATTTGTCAGATTGTAATATGGAGCAATACTAATACAGCTGACTATATTATATGTTTGTAAACAATACTTTCTTCCAAATAACTTCCTCTTGCTAAATATGTATTAGTGGTTTATATCATCATTTAATGTCATGGCATGTTTAAGTAGATATCTATATTTATTTTGAGAAAGGCCAATCACAAAGAGGTATAATAACAATTCTTGACACCATTATTATAAGAAGAACTGCAACCTGTATGTTTTTAGTTTGTTCAGTCTTTTTTTCACACTGAAATTAGTATAGGTAGCTCTGTATCATAGATCTAAGAAGCAGTGTATGCACTGAGTGAACAATTGCAAAATTGTACTAAACTTGAGCCAGAGATTGTGATTGCAGAACATGATAGATCCTGACCCGAAAGTGTTGGTCAAGTGTGACTACAGCACAGCAATGCCCCTTAGAGACAAGGATGGGCGGTGCATCAAAATTAAACCAGGTGAGCTTGTATTGTTACTCTTCTAATGCTGACTTGGGATTAAAGCATTTTTAGTTCTTTTGACTTTTATCCTAAGGTAACAAAAGGTAACAAATATTTTAGCTTTTCTAATTCTGTCTTGGGATAAAGACATTCTTATGAACTGTTGAACCTAGAACTTATAGCACCAATATATTATAATATGCTGGCATCCCAAACACTTGTACAGTCCACTAGGCAAACAATCTTTTTTGTTTGTTATTATTACTAAACTACAGTAAGACATGTGACAACTCCTTTTCTTCTGAAAACACTGACTTCAAGATGTAGCTCATGCACAACATCGAAGGAAACATTAAACTTATCACCCCCCATAAGGGTGCCAGGGGTTTCTGTATAAATAGTATCCCCACTTTCTGGAAATTTAGTGCTTTAATTTCCCACTGTCGCTGTCTTTCTCCTTTGTTCTTTCTCATTCTTACTCTGTTCTATCAATCTACTATACTATCTTCTTCTTCGCTAGACCAATCACCTACCTTTTTTTTTTGAAAACTCTTCCCAAACTCCTCATTTGTGTATGAGGTCTGTTGGGTCAGCTTTGTAATATTGGATGTTTTCTGCCAAATAGTCACTAGGGCCTCCTATGATATTATTATTTAGCAATGTAGGCATTTTATATGTGTGTTTTGTTGATATTTTATAATGATTTTTGTATTCTATTTTGTTTTTGTAAACGGGGTTTCGATAAATTAGAGTATAGCCTCAGCACCCCCTGCGTGGGATGCCTTTATTGTAAAGTGACTGCTGGTGGAGTGCCTTCAGTGTTGCCACTAGGGTTGTTTCAACAGACCTTTTATACGGATCAGGGGTGTGTCCTCTTTCAACCAAGTTGTGGTCCTGATTCGGCTCTTCTCAGTCTGCTGGACCCTGTAAACAATGAATAACTAACTAACTACTTAAACTTAGTGTTTGCTACTGTAATACTATATTTTGTGCTTACTTTAAAAATCTTTCCGTTGCCTCGCTCCGAATCAAAGTAATGCAGGCTATATATAGCACTCAATAGTACACTGAACTGAATGAAGATAAGAAAAAGTAGGAATACACTTGTCTTGCACATGATTTAATATTTTTGTGCTTATTTGTGAAATATACAGGAACTGATTATTATGCTTGCTGCGTACGTTGAAGTCCATCTATAAGATACTGTATGTACAGTAATTTATGCACATTTAATTTTTAAAGAGACAGTACAGACCAAATTTGTGAGTTCTATGCTTCCTGTATAATTATATTGAAATCTTTTGGTAAATCATGATTTTGTACACATTTTGATTTCAGGAGAGACAGGCTTGTTCCTCAGCAAGGTGCCAGATGTAGTGGTGACTCCAGAAGGGCTCACAGTGTACAAAGCATCCAAAGATGACAATGAGAAGAAGCTGGTACGCAATGCTTTTAAGGAGGGTGACCTATATTTTAACTTCGGTGACGTCTTCTTCCTTGACAGTGACTACTTCGTGTACTTTCATGATAGGATCGGCGACACATTCAGGTAATAATGATTTTAAGGATTGTTCATTTTTTTGTGTTTCATTGATTCAATATTTTTTGGCTATCCATACTTTATGAAGGCATGTCTTCTAACCAGCCATCTAGCTGTATAGAGTAATGTGTGAATGTGTTCTATTTCAGTTTACAGAACATGTTTTTGCTGACTTCTAAAGGACATTATATTCAAGAAGTGGACTGCAAAGTTAGGGTCATCTCAAAATAGTGCAGGAGGTGTCTATACGAAGAGTACATTTTATTCATTTTTAGCATGTCATTATGCTATTTTCAGATGGAAGGGAGAAAATGTGTCCACAACAGAAGTTGCGAATATTATGTCACAGCCAGATTTCATTCATGATGCCAACGTCTATGGTGTCACCATTCCAGGTGTGTTACCAAACTATGATGTTTTTGTTATGATTTCGTAGTGCACACTTCAGGCGATGCGAAAATGGCAGTTTTGTGGTGAATTTGATTATGTTGTGACCCTTCAATGTACAGTGGCTTGCTCATTTAGAAGAGTAGACTGTCTTCCCATGTTTGCAATCTCATTATCATGGGTAGCATGGAAGCTCAGTTGAATTTTCATTCACTCACACCAGCTCAATGCCTATGTGAGCAGCACTGTTTAGTGCCTCCACATTTTGCTGGCTGCGGGCCATTTATAGCTTGCCTGCACCCGCCATTCCAGTGAAAGGAAAAGATAGTAAGCATCGGCGAAGCTATTTATAGCTAGCCTGGCTGACCTAACCTCAAAACTAAAAAGCTTTGGTTGAGTCGGTGTGCACTGATGGTTGAATAAAATATTAATTGCTGCTAACAAGCATGCTGTTATTTTTGTTATTTGGTCAAATAATGCTGATTTCTCTGTTGTATTTCCTAGGTCATGATGGGAGAGCGGGCATGGCAGCATTGACTCTGAATGTGGGAGAAAAGATGACGCCAGAGCGCTTGAAAGAACTGTACCAACTGTGCGCAGATGATCTCCCTTCCTACGCGCGTCCCCTCTTTCTGCGCATACTGCCTGAGGCCGTGCTTACTGCAACATACAAGCAGCGGAAGGTGGAGCTTGTACAAGAAGGTTTTGACCAATCCAAGGTCAAAGATGACCTATATTACCAAGATCAGAAGCTGGGAACATATAGCCCTCTGACCCAACAAGCGCTCACATCGTTTTTGAAGTCTAAGCTGTAATGTTTTGTGTGGTGTTTATTTTAGTTCACAAGTTGAGATTAGTTCCATGTGATAAAGCTTGTCATGAAAGTTTTATTTTTGTCTTGAAACACATTTTTGTTACTAATCCAGTGTGAATAAGCACGGCACAATAAATTAAATAAACTTTATACTTCGCACTTCTTTCTAAAAAGAATGTCCATCGTAACAATTTTGTTGTTTCTTTAAAACGTTGCTGTGTATGATAACGCTACTTCAGCTACTGCCAAAGAAGAAAATGAGAGCACATTGAAAGAATGAAAGAAATATTGTTAAAGTTTTTCGTCACAATATGTTTTATAGTAGACAGAGTATCACTCGGAATCATTCTACGTGGATTTCAAGCAACAGTGATTCTGTCATATGATGATGATGATGATGATGTTGAAGTAGTCTTGTTTAGCTCTTTTATCCATAAATTAAAGTAATTATATTCACACAGTAATTGATTGTATTCACACAGTAAATTTTTAATGTATATAATGTAGTACTTGGATTTTTCAATCTTACTTATTTTCCACAAGCAGTCTCTTACTCTGGATGAATAAAAATATTGTTTCAATATCTACTAAGCAGATATTACATCCTATAATTTTGTCGGATGTACCACACTTCGCCAAACCTTTGATGTTCACTCTCGCCTATGACAATTCTTTCCAAGGCCACTAATGCATGAATAGTAATCCTATCCTATCCTATCCCGTAACTCGAAGGTCGTAGTGGCACCACGGATGATCATTTAACCAGCGTAATCCATCTTTCTCTGTCCTCAGCAACCCTCATGAGAAAGATGGAGTACGATGGTTAAACGATCATCTGTGTAATAGTATCATCTCGCCAAAAACCACTCTGCTCAGTTTGCCAAGAAATGACTGATTTGGTAATGGGTAAGTGTTCACAAGTGATCACTGTCTTGAAGAGTTTAAAAAACGGACAGTGTATTTGGCGAAAGGTTCATGCGTTGAGTGGTGCTGTTGAGTATGTAAACAACCAAGAGTCCCGTCAATACATACGCCATGTTGCAGCACTTGCCTTCCCACTGGACAGAATTGATGAAGCCTGGCTGGAGCTTCAAACAGGTGCTCCCAACACCGTTCTCAGCGCAGGTTTCCATGACTATTTCCTCAATGTTTGGCTGGATGAAATCAGCAAAGGTTTTCCAGAATCACATGGAACGAAAATTTGAAACAGTGTGCGATCCATACCAATAATTTGCTTGAATCGTAGCACTGTCTGCTGAAGAGAATTTCGCACATCTGAACATATTCCATATTGTACATGAGCTGCGTGCTGAGCAGGGATGAATGAAGCATGAATTCGCGCAGTGAGGCAAGGACGGCTGACCAGGCCACCTCCAAGATGAATCGTCAGGAGAAGAAATGCCCGTTTTGGAAAGGATTAACCTTTATCTTGAGAGAGGAAACATGACCCTCATAAAGTTCGTTTAGGCATGCGCATACACAGTGGGCTTTTGAATGACGAGTGCACAAGACATCATGTGGGAATCCAGACTTGCGCCTATGCTGTGGACTTTGAAAGTGTTCATCAGTTTGTACCCTTTATGAAAGTGTTAATCAATTAAAGATGTCTTCCTATCTTATGCGTTAAGGCTTGTGGCAAAGTGTGGTTTGGCGAAGTGTTATGCCTGGCTAATGATTTGGCAAAGTGAGGTTTTGTGAAGTGCATTGCACCGATTTTGTTGCAGTTTGTGTTTTTTGTTGTTGTGGGAATTCACTTTCATGTATTTTTAATAAATATTACTTTTGTGTTTGGCCCAAATACAGCAGAGTGTTCAGTGTTGCATTTGTTATGTTTCATTACTCTGTCATCAGTTAAATCAACCAAAGCAGAGTGATATAAGATTTATTGTTGTGAACATTTCAATTTTCCCATTGTACGTGAAATTCTGGGACAGGCATTGTACTTGTTTTGTTGATTGGCAGCATTACTAATGGAAATATTTTCCATTTTTGGTTCTTGAATGTAATAGGTATGTTGTTGTTTTTGTGCCGAAATGTTTTAGTTTTTGTATATTTATGTATTCATTCTGCATAATTTATGTTATCAGGAAAAATGAAATCAATGGCAACACTTTTTGTGATGTTGTGACTGGTTTTAATTCATGGTTGTCTGTTTTATGGCAATGCATTGCATTTGTATTTACGTTTTATTTATGTTCTTCGTGTTTTGGCAGAGTACAGCGAGTTTCGTTTATGGGTATTTTGTCTTGACTTGAATTTTAAAATTACAACAGATCCAATGCATTTCCTTTACCTACCCACTTGATTTTGATTTGGGAATAGCTTCATTTATGTTGCATCCATGCTTTCTAACTAGTAACATTTGCTTAATACATGCTCATGCCTGTTTGACATATGCATGGTTGACTTACTTATTAACTATCAGATGAGAAGTACAGTATTCTTGTACAAAAAGCAGTGCATGTGATTGTACATATCTGTGATACTTCACTAAAATATGTGCCATGTATTATGAATATTTGTCATATATTTTTTAAGCTTTTTTGTAATCTGAGGGTAATAAGCGGAAGGGCTGAGTTCCTCAGCATTACCTACCTTTATTTACCTTAGGATGTGGTAGGGTAGTCATATTATCATGTATTTGTATAAGTGGTTTTTTTTTCGTGAGAGTGTGGTCCAGTTATGACCGCTAAAGGTTCACTGGACCCTATAAACAAGAAATGAAATCCAATTAACTGTGCCATGTACCATATTTTCCAATTGATTTTTTTAAATGGCTCAGGCACGCAGTTCTATAATTTCCAAGTTAAAGTTTCATTTTGAAATTATGCAGAAAATATACCTTGTGCCATTAATACATTTGCCAGTAATGTTTAGTTATGTAAAGTTAAATGTTTTAGGTTTAGTTCTTCAAAGTTAAACAGTATTATTATCATGCCAATAATGATGCCTCAAGCTTGCACTATGGAGAGGATCACACCATAATAGTAACACATAATTTAATCTGCAAAAGTTTATATAAATTTTGGGTATCTAATAGCCTAGAATCATTTATAGTAATGATTTTGTTTTGCACTTCCAACGAAGCTTATACTGTGTTTGCTTTCATGTTCCTGACATATTTACTGACTGTTGCTGTTGAATGAGAGAGTAATATCAATTTTTAGATAGTTGCAGCAACAAAATAATGTGTTACTTCGATGTTGTTTTTATACAATAGAAATGAAAAAAGACTTACACTTTTTTTTTCAGTGTCAGAGGGAGAGGGTGATGGTAATATGTTGTTTAGTTTAGTTATTCAGTTCTCTAAAGTACTTGACCTGACATGTTAATGTGCATGTTTGTTTTTGAAAATATTTTTAGTGTGTTAATGTTATTTATAGATAGGTGCCAGATAATTTCTTACTTGTTTGTAATTTTAAATGACTCAAGACTACTTATTTTACAAAACTGTTGATTCATGTTGTGGTGCTCTACAAAAGTATGAATGTGGAAATTTTTCTATGTTGTGATGGTGTATTTGTACTTGATCATTTAAGGTTTGAGTGAAAATTGAGTGGGCTTCACAATTTGATTGTCCATTCCATTCTTAAAATACGTTTTTGTATTGTTTTCAGCTTTGAGTGTGATAAATGTAGATGGGTGTGACTGATGGTCTGTTGCACAGTGAAGACCACAGCAAGATCAACCAAGAGATATTTTTGAGTGTTGAGAAGCACATAATGAGACCAACAAACATTGTAACAATACTTGATGCTGTACAGCGCTTTTCCTTTGTATTGCTCAATGAGCAGTGACCTCTACCAATATGCTCACATCAAGTGTCCTGAGTACTTGTCCAACTTGGTCCCACAACTAGTATCAGCAGTTAATCCATATCACCGCAGAAGACCTCTAGAACGTAGAGTACCCCCATACAAAACTGAACTCTACAAAAATTCTTTTGTTCCTTCAACCACAGTATTGTGGAATGATCTCCCCGAGGAAATTCAAGAAAGCCCATCCATTAGCTTATTAAAAAGACACCTTTCCAAAGATGATCCACTTGTTCCATTGTACTATTACCATGGGACACGACAGCAGCAGGTTTTGCATGCCCGACTCCGACTTGGCGTAAGCAACCTTAATTATGATATGTTCCGCCGTCACTTGTTAGAAGACCCAGTCTGTCAGTGTGGGCATCCTGCAGAAACATCTGAACATTTCCTCCTTTTTTTGCCCTACATTCGGCACTGTACGTACGCCGACAATTAACCAATTAGACCCTCCTTTTCGAAACATCAACACCTTATTGTTTGGCAGTGAACATCTCTCCCCACAAGAAAACGCCAACATCTTTACAAAAGTCCACACATTCCTCACATCTAGTGACCGCTTCGTTTAGAAAATAGCCCAATTATGCAAAATCACATCTGATTGGTACCCTTTATACCAGCTAAACCAATCCCCATTTGTTTCCCTCTCCCTAGTAGTTACACCCCATCCCTTCGCACCAAAAGTTTATTAATAGCTGTCAGAGAGAAACTGACCAGATAATTGTCTCTTCCAACGGAACAGATGAGTTCACCATCTATTTTAAATATCTGTTCACGTGCAAACACGTAGTCTCGAACTATTTATCTCCGTGTTTGTGTGTGTGTGTGTGTGTGTGTGTGTGTGCGTGGGTGTGTGTGTAGGTGGGTGTGTGTGTGCACGCGTTGTCTTTATTTTACTTTCTTCTTTTTTTTTTTTTTTTACTTGCACGTGACTTTTTTTTTTTTCCCCTCCTCCAAACTGATTTTATTTTCTCTCATTGTTTTAGATTGCTGCAGGTATTTATTTACCTTTTAATTGACAGCTACTGTTTTGTGTAAAGTTTACTCTTGGGTGCATGTATCTGTTTCTCGTTAGTTAGTTCATTCATTTATTTCTCTATTACTTTTTTTTTTGTTTGTTTGTTCGACGTTATTGCATTTTTTTTCTGTTATACTATAGTTATATGTTTGTTCTCTTTTCATTGTTAAAAAGATTAATTTATGTGCTCCTGTTTTTATTTTTTTTTATTTTTATTGCTTTGTACTTGTTCCTGTTCGCCAGACATTTCATTGTTGTCATTTGTCAAAGGGTAACACTCATTTAAGCTTTGCTTTTGTGTGCCCTTTATGTTCTCCATGCCTGGTTTACTTGTTTTGTGAATAAAATTATGTTTAAACCAAGTGTTTTTGTTTGATCAGCTTAACTGGACACCATAACTGAATACCCCCAAGTGCTCTGTGGCACTTGGACTGATAATGCTGTACTTTTGCCAGACAGCACCTGCAATTACAGCACCCACTACTGGCAACTGAACAGGGAAAAGGTTAAGATAAGGTCACTTTATTATGAAGTTGTTATAATGATTTAATCAGACGTATATGTTCTTCTGCTTGGTGGTTTTATCTTGAACCACAAAAATGGAAAATGAAAATCGAAAATAAAGCTCAGGACTCGAGTATAAAATATACCACAAAATACCATATGTACTTAAAAAAGCTTGGAAATTATGTTTGCAATTATAATTGAAGTACAGCTTAGGATAGTATTCACAAGAAATATAAATCGAAAGTTTTTCTTTAACTTTTGCTATTTGCAATACAAAATTAAGCTTTGGATAACCCACAGTTGCTTGCAAAACCTGTAGTCTCTGTATGCCACATTACATTTATTTTTCAAGATGTTCCTATTGTAGTTAACACACATTCCTATGGTTTATTCTTTGAAAATGGTCTCCAACGACTATCTTTAGAAGTTTTGTTTTTACATAGAGATGGTGAATACATTTTGCCATTAGTTTTCCCATCTTTTTTCAATACTTAATACTGTGCAGTTGTCTGATAATTATGGTATTAATAAAAAAAATATCCCCCGTTGGGGTGCCGGGGGTTTCAGTATAAATAGTATCCCCACTTTCTGGAAATTTTGTGCTTTAAATTCCCACTGTCGCTGTCTTTCTCATTTGCTCTTTCTCATTCCTGCTCTTTTCTATCAATCTGCTATACTATCGTCTTCTTCGCTAGACCAGTCTCCTACCTTTTTTCTTGAAAACTCTTCCGGGAAAAGACTCCTTGTTTGTGTATGAGGTCTGTTGGATCAGCTTGGGAATATTGGACGCTTTCTGCCAGGTGGTCACTAGGGCTTCCTATGATGTTATTATTTAGCAATGTAGGCATTTTATATGTATGTGTTTTGTTGATAATTTATAATGATGTTTGTATTCTATTTTGTTTTTGTAAACGGGGGTTCGATAAGTTGGGGTGAAGCCTCAGCCGTCCCCTGCGTGGGATGTCTTTATTGTAAAGTGACTGGCTGGTGGAGAGCTTTCGGTTCTACCACTAGGGTTGTTTCAGCAGATCTTTTATGCGGATCGGGGGTTGTCAGGTCCTGATTTGGCTCGGAAGAGTCCGCTGGACCTAAAGCAATAATAATGTAATGTAATCAAAAAATAAATAATGAATGCATTTTTTAAATTCTCAGGAATTTAATTATTCAACTTTTGATGATTGTTTCAATAGATTTTTGGTTAACCAAAGTGCAATTAATAAACCATTATTGTGTAAGATTTTCTTCAAATTTATTTAATTTTCTTAGTCACATGCTTGATTGTTTCTTCATTATATTTAACCGATAGGCTGCTTCTTACAATAGAAGGCACTTATTTAACAAAATAAAAAAATACTTGATTAAAAACTGTTTATTTTCATTTTCTTATAGTAATGTTTATGTGTGTGCCTATTTTATTTTTTCCTGATGTTTTGCTATTTCTTTTTCTTCTTAGTATTGTTGTTGCTGTAGCTGAAAAGACATGTCTAATAGAATGAGTTACAAATCAATTTAGCAAAACCAGATTAATTTTATTTTATGAATGTGGTAAATATATTTGTTGTTCAAGCACCTGTTATAATACAAAACACGTGTTAATAGAAAATTACATGAGGTTGATTGATAATGTTGAAGAAAACGTTGATTGTTGTTAACTAATGTTACCAGTACTGAAATATCATGCTATATTTGCAAAACTAATATTATTTTGCTCCTTAATTGTTTATGAATGAGTATTATTGAAATGGCATTAATAAACAGTTTTTGGATATAATATGTAAATTTTCAGTGAGTTAATAAAGTTGGCATATTCATAAAAGGTTGTAATTAATTTAACAATTAAAATAACAAAAAATGAAATCCTGACATTCTTATTAAAGAGTTAATGCAGTGTGTGTTTGTTTGCATATGTGTGTGTGTGTGTATGTGAGGGAAAGAGAGAGGCCCGAGAGGAGAAGAGGGTGGTAAGTGGCATACAAACAAAATAAAGTCACGTGCACAATATACTTTTTGTTTTATTTTTTAAATATATGAGAGCAAGCTTTTTTTTGTTAGTTATTCATTGCTTACAGGTCCAGAAGACTGCAAAGAGCCGAATCAGGACCACTCGAGAGCAAGCACTACATGTAGAACAAAATCACAATTATCTTAAACCTAGTTAATCATGCTCAAAGCAAGCTATTAATATGAATAGTAGGTTATTATGCTCAGGGAAACGGAGGTAACTTCACAACTGGTTTCAAGCTAGCACTGATGGTCATTATTTTTAATAATATGATGATGACCACTTACAATTATATATGTAACGCCAAGACACAATGCTATACAATATTTTTAAGGGAAAAGTAGTTGAAGCAAAAAATAGGAATGTCGCCTTGGATCTTACATTCTGGACGATTATTGGTATCCTCTCTTAGAATTAGTATGCAATGGATGGAAAGGTCACGTCATCAAAGTTTTGGTAAACATCATCAAAACCTGGGTTAGTGGTAACTCTGTCAATCAAATTTTCGTTTAGAACGTCAGAAGAGCACTCGGATACCACGTCATCAGAATCTATGTGCGTCATAGTATAGGACTTCCACGTAATGACTTCACGGTCATACTTGGCCCCTGATGACTCCATAGAAGTCAGAGACTGTTCTAACACGTCAC
Organism: Oncomelania hupensis; assembly: GCA_036898135.1. NCBI lineage: Eukaryota > Metazoa > Mollusca > Gastropoda > Littorinimorpha > Pomatiopsidae > Oncomelania > Oncomelania hupensis. Next base: position 121,267,987 of record CM072511.1, on the reverse strand, counting down.
TTCCTACATCAGCTTCGGCATCGGAGAAGTCGCTTGCGTCTGCTTCGCTGCCAAGTCTTTCTAACCGTTTCTCCATTGCGTTTTCATAATTACCTTTGTATGAATCGGTGACGTCACTTTCTGGTGACGTCTCCATCTTTGTTCTAACTTCAAATCCTTCGGAATGTGCTGCCTCGGATGCCGATGATGACTGACTCATTGCAGAACTGCAGAATACAGAATTATGTTTGTCTGGTGCAGCAGTGATGTCACATGACTGCACTGGCTGAGCCTCTATTTCTCGAGAACCATCTGAACTCCTAGCATCTTTGTCATGGTGTGGTTTCAACAGCTTTTGATGAGTAATGGTGGTCAACGCCGTTGAAGAACTTCGGGGAATGTATTGTGGACAATCAGCAGGGGACATTTGTGCTGGATTCCACTCGGGACTAGAATCTATTGCAGAACTTCTGCGAGGAGGAAACAGAAAATGTCTATTGTTTCTTACTGGACTAGATTCTCTGACGGAAGCTCTTCTTGGGCAGTGAACATAGCCAGGAAAGAGATGGGTGCTATTCCAATCTGGACTAGCATCTTTTGTGGAACTGGTTCTGGGATGAAAATGCTGAGGCAGGAAAGGAGAGCTCAGGTCATCTATTTCACTGTCGGAGGCACTAATGGACGACAAGTCACCTGCACTCTTTGGCCAGCCTGGCAATGCCTTGGCGTTTGCGTTCCAGCCTAAAGGCGCTCCTCCGATCGCTTGTGTTAATTTTGGCACCGCACACGTGTTGGATCCCGCTGTATGTTGAGAGGCAGAGGAAGGAAGGACAGATGTGAACTCCCCAGTTGTGCACAAGACCTCGCCTGATATGCGGGACTGGTGATCCATTGAGCTGCCATCAGTTTGGGCCTGAATAACTGTTCCACTGCTTGTGTTCTCAGAACTGCTGGCTACGCTGCTAACATTGTCGTATGTACTGTTTACCACGTCTGCTAACTTTCCTGTTCGAGTAAAGTTGTTGCTTTGCTCGGTAAAACGGAAATCATCGGAGTATTCACAAAGGTCTCCATAACTAGCCTCACTCAGACCAAGTGAGGAACCTGTGCTTCTTCGTTTGTCAGGTAGAAACACTTCATCTCCAGCCTGCAGATTATCTCTTTGTTGTCTTTGGTGATTGGGAGCTTCCACAATGGCGGTGTCTATTTTAACCGAGTGTGGGCTTGCACAGTAAGATGATGACCCGGCTGCTTCAGCAATGGATGCTTTCTGATGTTTAATCTTCAGTCCCGTTAGAGCAAGTTTTGAACGATCTCTTTTCGTGCACGTTGAAGGCATTAACTGAAGATTGGAAGATAAAAAGATAGGACTAGCACCGTTTCCATGTAAAAGGTTCGAGTTATGGTTAATATGTTGCTTGGAAACTGCTTGCCTTTGATGTTTTTCTGCTAAAATATCAGGAGAGATATTACTGTTGTCAGTGCAAGGCACTCTCAGGCTCTGAAGGCGAAGGTTTGGCACAGGTTCAAGTTCAGACAGAGCAAGATAAGACCAGTCCATCTGAGGTGTTAGAGACTCTGCAGAGCTACAGTGCTGTTCAGTCTTTTCGCGCCAGCTTCTGATACCTGGTATTGTGTCACAGTCTTTACTTCTTTCGGTCATGTTCTCGCACGCAGTATTTGCGAGTACACTTGGGAGGATGGGGATTCGTGGCACCTGGATGAAGAAAGATGGTAATTTGGGATTGGAATCAGCAGTAAGATCGTGTGTACAGTTATCACCAGCAGAATCATCTGTAGTGATAGAATACAGATCGGCACGTGCAAGTTTCAAGACATAATCTCTTTCAGTGTCAGGAACAGTGAATGGAGCTGGAAATTGTCCATGGTTTTGGTCTCTCGATTGAGCGTGACTTGCTCTTTGTTTCATTGGACTTTTCTCTAAACCGGGATGGTGCTTAGTTTTCTTTCTGGAGTGTGACTTCAGTTCAGACTTAGCCGACTTGTCATTCTGACTGATGTCTTTGTCAAGCCTTTCTAGCGCGTCTGCATGTTTGTGCTTTGATGACTTTGTACGTCTGTGAGAGGAAAATTCACATTTCACAGTCTCTGCATCATCTGGCCTCTTAGGCCATATTGCGGATAAGAAAATCTGTGTGCGCCTTTCGACCGTGATGAACGTTCTCTGGCTTTGACTCTGCCGTGGTCTATGAAAGTGCTGTACTGATCTACCACTGACTGAATGTAAGATGCGCTGAAGGTGGGGACAGTTGGGTCTTCCTCGAAGCTGCCTTGAAGGGACTGCAGCGATTCTCTGTCTTGAGATTTGCGGTCTTCACCCACACTGCCTTGTATAGAGACGGTGCTAGAACAACCTGGTTTGTGTTTGCGATGTTTACGTTCCAGTGTGTCTGTGACAATATCGATCTGCAGCATGAGCTGTTGGATGTCGCCCACCACATGATGTAGGCTGTCAATCACGCTCTCCATGCTTCCCGCCATATTTCGCGCCAACTGGCGCACTTCGTCTGTATCCACTTTCGACTTCGCACTTTTCTCTCTTGATTTTGACTTGTCTCTTTTGGCATTTGATATACAGTTACCCTTAACTTTTGTTACAATTTCACCAAACGATGTTTCAGTTTCATTGGAGCCTAATCGTTCAGTGTCTTGTAGTGTTGTGCGGCCATCATTTAATTCACTTAGCGTCCGAAATCCTTGTACACACTGCCGAGGGGCTTCAGGTCTAATTATCATGGTTCTCATATTGTCATCATCGTCCATATCCGGCCAATCACAATTCTCTTTTACCGTGACTGGAGGATCTTTTTTATCATTTCTTTCCACGGTTTCCTCTGTTTCTGTTTTAACCTGTTTTTTATCCTCAGCTGGAATTATTGGATTTTTAACACAGATTTGTTTCTCCGTGTTCTTGGATGATCCGCGTTGTATGTCTTCACCGCTGGCAGAAAGGGGTTTTTCCACTTCGTTGTTAGTGCCTAGCTGAACAATGCCTTTTGTTGCAGCACTGGAATCTGTACTTTGTTGTTTTGTAATATTACTCCCTTCTGACACAATCCTTTCATTTCTGTCAAGGTGTTGAACAGAAACTCTACTGGTAGTCTCTTTATGAAATATCATTGCTGCTGCAGCCTTGCTCATATCACTCACTTTGGTAGGACTTGGCAAAGAAGACATTCTTGGAGGAAGTGGAGGGGGGATTTTGGAACTGTTCCCTTTTGGCCTAGCTTTTACCGCTGCAGTAGTTCTGTGTGACAAAGATTGCACGTCATGAGTACTTCTGACCTCTCTGACCTCACGAGGGCTGTTTGCTGACGTCAGCAAGGACAGTTTGCAAACTTGAGGGAGGTGGTGTACGTTCTTAATTTCCTTTTGCGCATTTCCTGACATGACTGAACCGTTCTTATGTGCCTCTCTCTTCAGTCTTACATTATCTGGAGCATCTGACTGCCTGACGCCAATCATGTTGACGTCATATCTTATGATGTCACATTTCTGAGCTTCAGTCTTCACAGTTCCATTCACCGGTTTCGATCCGTCATGTGGCAGCCGACGGTTCGCCGGTGACGCCATATTTTATTCTTGTATTGTGCATGCTGATCAGCAAGTATGCCGTCAATGCTGCACTGGAGTGAAGTTTAAAAAAAAAGGAAAAAGAAGTAAATACTCTGTGTACTCAGTATATAGACGTCATCAGTTTGTTGTATCGACAGTTTTGGGTAACGAAATGTCCAAGATCACGTTGCAAGATGGTATTTTCTTTGCTGATCACAGCGGACAGTATTTGTGGCAACCTTTCAGAAAAGCTGCGCTGCAGCAAATCTGAAACACAGAATACACAAAAAAACGTAAATAATAAGTCAGTCTATCCTATCCTATCCTATCCCGTAGCTCGGAGGTCGTAGGAGCACCACAGATGATAATAAGCCAGTACTACAGTACAATGAAACGATTAGGCACATGCACATAGATCGATAAAAATGTAAACGAAACTTATAATGCTGATGATGACGACGACGACGTAGGAGACAATGAAAGATGAAGTTGAAACGGGTTAATAAACGCCTGTGCAGGGGGAAATAATCCCACCACAATTTCGTACTTGACAAAAAAATGTACCCGGCAACGCAGTTCGCATGATGTATTTGCTGACATCCCTATTGCCCATATGAAAACCGAAAGCTCTGAGGCATTCAAATTAAAACTGAGAGGCAAGAAAAAAAAGTGTGCACTGTCTATATCCTTTTGTATGTACAGATGAGTCATAAGGGACGCCAGAGTGTGAACGCTGTCTGTTCATTTCTTCTTCAACATATATTGCTGTAGACTTCGTGTGCGCAGCCCTCACTATCGATCAATTATTCATTACTCTAAGGGGTCATATTTCGAGATTCGGAGAAAAGCAAGCTGACGCCTCACGATCGTTCTGGCTTTATTTGCCCGATGCCATAAAACTAATTTATCTTATATAAGCTTATTTCTCTCTTTCCAACAGGAAACTAAAACTACGGAACAAACACGATATGAGAATTCTGCAGCGTGTGACGCGAAACCTCAGTAGTGTAAAGCAATGAGAATAGCCCAAAAGTGGTGTTCTGTGTAAGAAGATGGGACACCTTCATTTAAGTGATCAATATAAAGGACGAGCCAGGTGAAGTTATTGTTTGCACGCACGGTATATAGACTATAGGCTTAATCGGATTAGACGGAAGAAGATGGAGGGGGAAGGAAAGATTGGAAATATGTTTGGAGATAGGACAAACATCACGAATCTGTTTCTCTCTCAATAATGCGACGTGTTTGATAGCACGCTTTAGGCAGTTGGCATCTATATTACTTTTTGGAGAATTTTCCATAAATAAGCATGCCTATAACCCATAGGCTACCCATTTACGGAGTTTATCGATCGGTCGCTCGAAGATTGCAGCGCGCAGGAAATAGGCTTATTCTCTACCATTTCTTTCCAAGTGCTTTTTTTTTTGCCATCAGGATAAATGCCACAGCGACAGCTACACGAAACTACATCTTCATTTAAAGGCTTCTCCCATTAACGTTCTTTAAAACAATAGCTCCATGTTCAATGTCCAATACTTTCTGCTTTAGCTGCCACTACAAACACATGACCTGTATTTCTTTGAAAATACTCTTTGTCTATTTCTGATTTATTTTTCGATTCATAGTCTTTCAGTTCTAAATTTTCTGTTTAGTAACTTGGATATTAGCGGTATATTAGACCTCATTCATCCATTTCTTTTTTAAAAGTTTATTTCCACAGGACTGCCTCTTTCAGAATCTTGAAAATTCTACAACCACACTGTAGGTAGGTTCGCGCACATAAAATTTTCTTTAAAACCAATGTTGTCCATTGATCAGCCAAGAAGAAATTGGATGTGGGGGAGGGGGGGGAGGAAGAAAGGTGCGGTGGTGAGATGTGAGAGGTAGGATTGGGGAGAGGGCAATTAGGGGCAGGGGAGGGTTATATCTAGGGTGTGTAGCCTTCCAGTGTCGGGCTCAAGAACCACTTTCAGCGATAATAACTGCAAGCTTTTTTTTTAAAGCGGATTGCTTAACATTATAATTTATATAAGATATAATTATTATCAGATATTATCAGATAATCAGAGATTATTATATAAGATATAATTATTATCAGAGCCAAGTCTTCGCTTTTCTTCATGCCTCAGTGTCAAGCGTGCTTTCTCTACTGTTTTGTACTTTTTGTGTTGGCTGCAATTGCCAGCAAGTCGGTGCATTGTTCACAGCATCTGTGACCTGAGTCACTGACTTGCAGGCCGGTTTTTCCATGCTCTGTTGCTCGCCAGTGCAAGTAAAGGCGATGTCCATGACGCATCACCATCGAACAATTCGATCGGTTTAGTTGCGAGTGTTACTATTGTCATGAAAAGAACCGTTCAATAGAAAGAGAATTAAACAATACACTGCCCTGGAAATTGAGAAATGGACTCCTGTTCAGAAATACGCATTCTCTTCCCCAACTCTACCAGCAAAAAGTATATTCTAAATGAAAATAGGTTACGTCATTCGAAATAGAATGCAGTATATTGAGAACACGGAATTACCTGAGCTAAAGAAATATTCCCATTTCTCTCATAATCACAGTCAAAAGATAGGTTGAATTTCATAAACTGTTTAATGTCTATGTCCTAATAGCCTTCGCACTCATTCTGACAGTCCGCCTTTGTCTCAATTCCAATAAAACGTTTTGGGAACTATAATTAAACAAATCTGTTCAGACTGTATATCTAATACAGCGCCCACACTCCAACAACACCCCCAACCCTCCGCATCTACCCCGCCCCATTACACCATATCCTCGCCTGTGTCTAAGTCCCCATCTAATACAACAGTTTCTTTAAATTGGAAAAACAAAAATCTATATTGACACAACCAGTCCAACAACATTTACCTCAGTCCTATCATTGTCATTATCCATTTGAAATATAGATCATAAAAGGAATGCCAAGCTTCAATCCTGTCTTCAGTTTGATACAAAAATAATTCGGCGAAAAGTTGGAAAACACCTGCAGACTGCAATCAGCGATCAGCTGCCTCCCTCGTTTCTTCTTCGGGCAGCTTTTTCTCACGCGATCAATCTGTTTCGCCAACAAAAAGCTAACAATTCCAAGAGGAATGGGAAAGTGTGCACGGCATGCCACTGGCGAAAATTTCCCCCAAACTATGTGTGGGATGTTGAAACTTTCCGCAAACTAAAAAACCGACCTCTATGCCCTCTTTCTCCTCGTCCATCATCAGCATCATCGTGATCATCATCATCATCATCATCATCATCATCATCATCATCATCATTAATAATTTTCTATGCTTCTTCTTCTCCTCTTTCTCCTCTCACCTCCCACTCAACCCGTGAACTAATTTAGAGAGTTCCGTAGACAAAACAGCTCTCGGGAAAAGTTTAAAAAAATAAAACTGGGAGAAAGTGTTCACAAATAAAACTGGGAAAGAGTGAAGAAAAAAAATTAAGAAAGAACATTAAAAGGTGACGTCATCATGATTACATCATTTGATTTGCATAAGTTAGAGGTATAGGTAATGTCTAAGTATATACCAAACATGAACCAAATCTCTCCAGTAGTTAAATAGCATACAGTATTATTATTATATTATCCTCCTCTGTCTCAGATCATCCAAAACCATAACACTTTCCACCATTTCTACGCAGACGATACACAGCTAAAGAAAAACATTGAAACTCCTCAAAACCTTCCATCTATTCTGACCAAAACTTCAGACTGCTCTAAAAACATTTCTAACTGAATGATAGCCAATAAGCTCCAGCTCACAGGTACCGAACACAACCTGTCTTCTTCCCTTGTATACACTGTCACTCTTCGCCAAACCAATATTCCTATGTCATATTTTGTCAAAAACCTTGGCGTCATCCTTGACAACACCCTCTCCATTTCAGAATTAATCCGCAAAACCTGTCAAACGTGCAACTTTCAGCTCCGTAGAATAGTCCTTGCTCGCAAGCATCTGACCATTGACTCTACAGCCAAACTCATTTCCTCTCTTGTCACGCTTAGACTACTGTAATTCTCTTCTGGCTGGCCTTCCTTCCTCTTCTGGTCATCTTCTTCAACGTATTTAGAACTTAGCTGCTCGTCTGGTTCTCCAAATAAATTTTAAAAAATCTTATTATACAGGGCTGAGATTTAGCAAGCCAGGCTAAGGAGCCACCCGGGCTCCTAATCTGGGAAGTTGAAGTTGCCAAAATATTTCTCAGGTTGCCAGACCCCTTGATTGAAAGCACGGTCTTTTTTTTTTAAACTGTATAACTATTGCAGCTAATAAACAAGATAAATTTCAACAACACTGTTTCATTTTTTAAAACAAGCACTGTATAATTTATTCATCATCGACATCCTCCTCCTCAATGTTCCAAAACTTGAAGGAACTTGGGTGTGTTTTCTTCAGCTGTTTTTTTTCTTCTTCGGACTTTATTTTTTTTGCTGGAGGCTCCGAGACACCGCTTAAAAAGCGCCACATCGTTCGAGATTGACAAAAGACAGAATGGGGAATATCGAAAGTACGGCAAGTCTCGCGTGACTCAGTAAGGAAGTCAGAGACTCGTTCCGATACACGCAAGGAAGCAAGAAGGCTAGGATCTCGCAGGGCAGTAGCGTTTCGCGGCGAGGGAAAGAAGAAAGTCTCGCGAGAAAAGGCTATTTTTACTTCGCAAATCCCTCGCTTTGCTAGCGTTACCTAACTTCCTAGCATGCATCGGAACGGGTCTGCGGTGCTGACTGCAGAAGCGGTTGGCGCGTGTTTTGTTTTACATTGCAAGTCAAAGTCCGTGTACAGGTACAAAATCTCTACCACTGGCGGTATTTTCAAGTCGCCAGCCGGGCGAATGGTACCCCAAATCGAGCTCGCCACACACTATTTTTAGGGGCCATTGGCGAGTTGGCGAACGTTAAAGCTCAGCCCTGATTATATCACTCCTATATTCTCTCCACTGGCTTCCTATATCTCAGAGGATTACCCACAAAATATAAGTGCGTCCATGGATTTGCCCCTTCCTACCTCACCCAGAACATTCACTTCTACAAGCCATCTAGAAATCTTCGTACTTCCTTTGACACTCTCATGCTCGTTAATTAGACTGGACCCTATTAGTTCTACTGCCTTCGTCCTTCTGCGTCACAAAGCTACCCTGTCGGTACTTCGAACAACTTAAACTTATACCTTCTCGCTACCCCCAACCTCTCCCCACACCTCCACTCCCAGTAATGCAACCAATCGGTCGGCCCTCATTCAGTGACTGTGAACCTTGCCAAGGCAAATCCCAATCTCCTCCACCCCCTCATCCCTCTACCCTCGAACAAGCTTACTATCTCTTCAATAATTCAAAGTAATTCTCCTCAACCCTCCATCCCCCACCCCCACCTCTCTCTCTCTCTCTCTCTCTCTCTCTCTCTCTCTCTCTTCTGTTCAGCTCTCTCACTCGAGAATTTTTTTTTAAAGCAAAAGCGTCATTTTTTGCCTTTAATTTCAAGTTTTCTGTGCAGTGTCTGTGCAAAGGTTTCAAAAAAGCAATTGAAATTAAAATTTCGTTAGGAACTGAAATATGTTATCTTGGGGCCCTTTAACTGTTAAGTTACTGAAAGCAAAATTCCGTGAATGTCAAAGATTTGTCAGTTATGCTCCAGAGCCTTGTGTGGTTTTGCGCAATTCACCATTTGAAAACGAAGAGAAAGCAGAAAGGGTTAAACAAGAAGAAATACGGCTCGCACGCACGCATGATGCACACTCCGTCACACACTCAAACACACACCCACACACACAAACACACACACCACGCACCATATGCATACTCGCGTGCGCACGCGCACATACTAACACGACTGCACTACATAAAGGACAACATAAAAGACAAAGTCGCCTACCGCTTCTAGGTATTGCTTGCTATTTAGATTAAAATACCAATCACAATACTATATAGTGAAATGCAAATTAGCGGTGCTGCTACAATGCAGGCGACTACAATCCTGCATAAATATGCATAATAATGGCTTTAATACAATCTACGTGCCCACATATTACTGCAGAAAAAAAGAAAGAAAAAAAGGACGACATAATTATGGACAGCGCTGTACAAATGTCTGTGCGTATGAGTCATCCCAATCGTGAGAAGAAAATAAATAGGTTAACTAATTTACCGGAGCAACAGAATAGCAGAGGCTACGCTATATGTGTTGTTAACTAACGGCTGTGAGGCGAGAGGCGAGAGAGGGAAAAAATAAAAAATAATAAAACAAGCTTCAGCTAGACCGCCCATTCTGTTAACCAATTTTTTTTTTTTAAAACACAACGTGAAATGATGTTGTCTTTCTTCTTCAACATAATGAATCAATTTAAACTCGGTCATGACCTCTAACGACTTCGGGAAAATTATACCACGCGCGTTCCAAAAATAAGAAGCGAAAGATCTAGATGACTTATTTTCATAAATCTGTAATAAAAGAGAAAAGAGGTATTTGTTTGTTTGCTTGTGATTTGTATTTTATTTTTATTTTATTTTAATTTTATTATTATTATTATTATTATTATTATTATTATTATTATTATTATTATTATTATTATTATTATTATTATTATTATTGTTATTATTATTATTATTATTATTATTTTATTTCATTTATTTTTTTTTTTTTTTTTTTTTTGGGGGGGGGGGGGGGGGGCAACTCGCAATCTTATTTAATATTTTATCAAAGCATTTTACCCAGAATGAATGCTGTCTAAAATAAGAATGCTATCAATCAGCTAGATGGCAACCTTACAAGCATAATCACAATGCCATTCATTATTTTACTAGTTATACATAGCATGCAGACTTCAGAATAATATTACAGTCCCTCGTAATCATTGTTCAATACCATAATAGGCTGCCACATCAATTGTTATTGGTGAACCGGAATTTTTGTTCTTTGTGCATGGTAGGACCGACTATGCATGATGTGACCATAGTGCTTTAGTCTATTGCCTGGGGCTTAGATCTGCAACAGCGAGTACAAAAACTATCGTCAGCTACAGTTGGCGCCTGGCGACAGGGGGCAGTATGTTGATGGTAGCTACTTAGAGTCTTGCATGGGCAGTGCACGCAAGCGCGTAACAGGGTGCTGAACATAGATCACTGACATAATGATGATGATGATGATGTAGACTTGTATAGCGCAGGCATCCACGATTACAAGGTTCATGCTCTGCAGCTCATTGCGCTTGTGGAGAGGAAACGAGAGATAAAGATGTACATACTGAGCATCACGAGGCTAAAATGGTAGCATGGTTACCCTATGAAAGATTTACAGCATGCTGAGCAACTTACGATGGACTTTGCCACATTCTCTACCTGGCTCCTGTCCTGGGACCAAAGGCAGGTGGTCTCTGACACTTATGTGGCTTTCGTGCGGTAAGCTGATAATGATAAGGACATTCTCAGAGACTCTGCATAGTCTATGAGTGTGACCCTGGCCACGTTCGATGTGATTATGATTATCCACGCGTGTTCCGACACTGTATGTATGTGGGCAACAGGGTAGAATGCGACCGGTTAATACGTGTATTGGCATAAGTTCTTTTATTTTCTTTTTGTCTTTTTCTGTTATCTTTTTTAAAAATTAAAACAATGAACATCTAACATGTCAGTAACGTTAGCGATGTTCAACAGTAGCTAATGGCATTGCCTCTTCTTTCTTTTTTTTTTCATCTTTTTTTTTTTAAATACAAAATTTGCATTTCCAGGGTGCACATAATTTCTAACATTCGTTAACGCAGAACGAATACAAAGCATGGAGATGAGGTGCTACAGGAGACTTCTGGCATTGCCTATACCCAGCACATCACCAACGACAAAGTTCGACAGACCATCACATAAGCAACTGGACAACACGATGACATGCTCACAGTGGTGAAGAAACGGAAACTCCGATGGTATGGCCACGTTACCAGAGCATCAGGCCTTGCAAAAACCATCCTGTAAGACTTTGTGCAAGGAGGCAGAAGAAGAGGGAGACAGAAAAAAGAGATGGGAAGACAACATTCGAGAATGGCTTGACATTGAACGAAACCATGAGGATAGAAAAATATGGAGTACGCTGGTTAAACGATCATCTGTGGTGCCCCAACGACTTTCGAGTTACGGGATAGGATAGGGAGCGCAGAACGATTAATTAAATCACGATAGGAATAAACTAGTAATACCAACTGCATTAGGAAACATTGAAACCTTGACATAGAATATTATTTAAATTACTCAAACCACTTCCTGGCCCCCACTTCTCTCATTCATTGAAATGTTTCATACCTTGACTATCCATACGAACTATCTTTAGACAAGGCGTCCCCACGTCACCACATTAATCATTAGTGATTTCAAAGGTTTGAAATTTACATTCTCTATCAAACTGCACGTAAGGTTTTCTTATTGTTAACCTATTCTCTCTCTCTCTCTCTCTCTCTCTCTCTCTCTCTCTCTCTCTCTCTCTCTCTCTCTCTCTCTCTCTCTCTCTCTCTCTCTCTCTTTCTCTCTCTCTCCTATGCACCCCACCCCTCCACACCACTTCCACATTAGCGCTTTGGTCATGCCCTTTAGGCGCATTTACATTTAAGCTCCTTATAAGCTCTATCTTACGATTAATTAAATCAGCATCTGATAAGTTTACTCAGTTGACAGAACCCACAAAATGGATGCAACGCTGTGCAAGGTGATTTCTAATTATAACTTTCGTCCCTGTTTTATTTTAACCCCTCAAAAAAAAATCGATGCGTCGGTGTCAGGTTTCCATAAATATATCAAAATGTCCTGAGCATTGTGACATGTACATGTAGCTTTTCCCAACGGCACACTGGAACATGCAATGTATTAATATTGAAAGATGCTTTCTCAACTGGAATACATGACGGTCAAGCACACGACGTTGTCAGTATAGATCCACACTGTAGCTGCATACATAGCAGGAATTGGGGTTATTGCTATGAATCTCAGGCAGAGAGAGTGGGATGGGGGAGGGTGCAGGGTGACAAGGAGGAGTAAAATGTGGGCCTGTGGAAAAAGTATAATTATAATTTAAGTTCTGTGACATTCTCTCTCTCTGTCTCTGTCTGTCTCTCTGTCTCTCTGTCTGTCTGTCTGTCTGTCTGTCTCTCTCTCTCTCTCTCTCTCTCTCTCTCTCTCTCTCTCTCTCTCTCTCTCTCTCTCTCTCTCTCTCTCTCTCTCTGTAAGATTTGGATTTCGTACCAGAAAAGCCAATTTTTTAAATAATAAGTACGAAACTTCGCTGAAGCCTTACCAAAGATTAAAATTTTATAGATTTAATTCCGATAAAAACAAACTAAACTGCAAAAGTGCAAGCTCGATGACATACAACTCGAACGGAAGAAGCAAATGAAAACCCACATGGAATCACCAGAAAATACGGACTTTGACAAATTTTAACACAACAAAATAGTGCTTTGCGTGTAATTTCAAGTCAAAGAAAAAAAAACGTATGAACTGAGATAGTTAAACTAGCACGGAATCAACACAAGTCAAGTCGAAAGGCATAAAATAAAAATTAATTAACAAAAAAAGTATTCTTTTATCTCGTCTTAGACTGACATGTCCTAAGACTGTAGAAATGAAACATTGTCAATCAGAGCAAACTTATTCACTCTATGAGGAAATGGAAAATTCAGCCCTCATCAACCACCGTGATTGTGACGAGTTAAATGTGCCCTAGGGTCGGTATGTTTCTTCCGTACCAAGTAATATACCTTTCAATCTGGCATTCCACGGTACACAACCCTCGCAGCGTACAATTTTCCAGTGTTGCTACATTCAGAAAACGAGAAAACGATGCAACTTTACCGCAATGACAAAAGAAAAAAAGATGTCCATTAACAATAAAAGTAATCAAAGGTTTTTTAAGATGCTGCTATTCCCAAATACATAACAAATAAATTCAGTTGGATTAAAACCAGTTGAGGTATTTGTTCACCAGGTCCTTATAGTTAAATATCTTACCAATCGTCCTAAAATAACACGTCATACTCTACAAGGAAATACATTAACACCAGAGAGAGAGAGAGAGAGAGAGAGAGAGAGAGAGAGAGAGAGAGAGAGAGAGAGAGAGAGAGAGAGAGAGAAAGAGAGAGAGAGAGGGGGGGGGGGGCAAAATTATAATTAAAAATTAATAGACGACAGGTGTACTTTGATAAATTTCCATCATCAACTTGAATTTAAAAGTAGATTTTAACCATCAATATGCAATCTCCTTTTCTGCTCATCTTCCTTTACAAAAAAATAAAAAATAAAAAAATAAATCCAAGATAATTTCGCCGTATTTCCAAAATAACCAATCAAACAAATAAAATAATAGGCTACATTATTATTCATGCTGCTGAAACTCAACGACATTCTCCCTCGAAGAAGGGGGAGGGGAGTGAGGAAGAAGGACGGAGAGGAGAGGACGAAGCGGTAGGAGAGGGAGTAGAGTTGTGTGCGGTTTGTTTTTTCCTTCCTGTGAATAGTTTAGTATTCCTCCGACCAATTTGGTTGATGGTGTTTCACCCGTCCCCTATACGCTTAATGTGTCCGGGGACGTAAATTTACTCCCAACCATTGGTTGATGGTTCCATTCATGACAAATTCAGGAGATGTGGCTGGTGCAGTGATGCAGTGATGTGCGTACACTGTTGCTATAGATTTTACCGCACGTGCAAAGCTGATGACTAATGCTTCCGAGGGTGCTTGTCTGCGTTAGCTCTGGGACCAAGTAAACACTATTATCATTGTTGTCGTACTTAACTACGGCACTGATCGTGTCACCAACGAGATTGAGACTAATGGCATATATCTCTGGTTTCACGGAATGAGAGAGTTACAACCCACAGCGTTATACAAGGGCGGATCAGCAGGTTCACGCGGGAGGGTGCACTTTTTTTTTTTTTTTTTTTTTTTGGGAGGGGGGGGGGGGGGGATAGAGAGAAGTTTTTGTATCTTACCTCAGATTCATAGCAAAGTACAGTTATTCTTTCAAAACAACAGTTTATGGGCAAAACGCCCTGACATACATGTGTTACACTTTCTTTTGTTGTTGAGTTGCTACCTAATTGTACTTAGATCAAGCTGCTATAACTGCTGTAAATATACATTTTAGGAATAAACAGGATTAGAATAATATTAACAAGAATAAACGACAAATAAAATAAATCATAAATATCTTTATCTCTATCCCTATCATCATCATGAAACAAAATATGTACATACCACTTCAGTGTGAGGTAGGTCACAAAATGGTTCAGCACAATATAAAATGTCTTTTCACAAAATAGAAATACTCCTAAAAACTGGTAACTAACACTAATGCTGTGCAACAACGCTAGGCTGTTGCTTCTTTGACGTCTATCTAAATAAAGAGTGACACAATATAAAATGAACTCTTCTACATAGAGCTGGAATGAGAGGAGTGTAATTAAACGAAATAAGCAGAGGTATTCTCGCCCAATTTCCGGTCTTGTCATCATGCGCTAATCATTGACACTGTGCTTGTTTAGTCTACATGCAGGCTGGACAGTCCCCGCTTCTATCAACAATGAGCCCAGCGCACAAGGAAATAAATGTTTTACATTGAAACCTCTTACATAAACGCAAAATGCAAGCGGCATATGACGTTTTAGCGGATGTTACACGTCATAATTGGCCGGCGTTCTTTGAAGTTGAGCTGTTACATGTCTAACATGTGTAGGCCGATTGGTGAGTGTGAGTAAACGAAAGAAGAAAGGAGGGAGGGTGTGGGGGTAACAGGAGATTGAGGCGTGAAGAGGGCAGGGATTGATATGGGAAAGAAAATAGGAGAGAATGCATTATTATTATTATTATTATTATTATTATTATTATTATTATTATTATTATTATTATTATTATTATTATTATTTATCATTCTTATATAGCGCTTTTTCAGCATCTTTGAGGTAAATGACGATTATTATTATTATTATTATTATTATTATTATTATTATTATTATTATTATTATTCGTATTATTATTATTATTGTATCACTTTGGTGGAAAGACTTTAAATAAATTATTATTGTATCACTTTGGTGGAAAGACTTTAAATACATTAAACAACTTCTTCTTCTTCTTCTTCTTCTTCTTCTTCTTCTTCTTCTTCTTCTTATTACTGTCCTTTATTATTATTATTATTATTATTATTATTATTATTATTATTATTATTATTGTCCTCTCTTCTTCTTCTTCTTCTTCTTCTTCTTCTTCTTATTATTATTATTATTATTATTATTATTATTATTATTATCATTATGCTGCTGTTGCTGCTGCTGCTGCTGATGATGATGATTAGCATGATTATTAGCATGATGATTATTATGAATATTATGGATATTCTGAATATTCTTCTTCCTCTTCTTTTTCTCCTTCCTCTTCTTTCTTCTTCTTCTTTTCCTTCTTCTTCTTTTTTTTTTTTTTTTGGGTCGTCCGTGGGGGGGTGCACGTGCACCCGGTGCACCCCCCCCAGATCCGCCCCTGTTATATAATTATGCAGCTTTTTTTCAGTGTGCTGCAAAAAAAGAAATTAATATATTTTAAAAAATACACAAACTCAGTGGGCTGAAATAAAGCTCCGAACTCGCAATAGAAAATTGTGTCTTATTTTTAGATTTTATTTAGTTAGTGACTTTGAAACATTGCATAGGAATGTCACACACACACACACACCCACCCACACACACACACACCCACACACACATGCACCCACACAAACACACACACCCATAACATAGGCTTATCTAAATAATATTAAATCGGAATTCTCACATTCTGACACACTCTGAAGCACGATGTATACAATTTAAACAGCCTGAGCAAACCTAAACGGTAGCTGTCACGTAGACAAGGGTAAGTCTATCCCTTTTTAAAAAAATGTAAAAAAGGTCCCTCACCTCACTCTTTCCTCTCCCGCGTTCACACATAAGCTTACTTCATTATGGTAGTTCCCCGTGTGGATTTCTTTCCCCATTATAATTAGTCTAAATATTATATAACTGCACTTTCTCCGATTCCACTACAATTAAATCATATCACGGCGTTCTTCCCTCCAACTTTCAAATTCTTAAAACTCACTCAGTTATGTTTTCTACATTCCCATTTGTTTTATCCAAGCAACCTCTCCACCCTTCCCTACCCTGTCTTGTATTCAGCAGTAATATGACCAGGCAGCTGTAGCTGACATTTATCGCGGTTGTTGTGTGTGTTTTTTTTTTTAAGCTATTATCTGGGACGACCTTTCCAATGGTAATAGAGAATCAAGGGCCGCTGCTAACAAGACCATATGCCACTCGACTGATTGGCATAAAAAGGCCTGAGCGGCCTTTAGATGCACTGCATGCCGTCAAAGTCGCATTTCATAAATGCAATTTCCTGTCTATGCATTTTAGCAGTTTATGCACTCATAGGCTTTCCAGGAGTGCAGGCTAGGCTTTACCGTCGTTGTTCAGTCGTAGGCCTACCGTTCGCTGAGCGTCCTTCGGGATAAAAATATTATTTTAATGCAGCAACGTGAAGTTGGTATTCAGTCACGTCAACTTCAGACCGCTCCTTTAAATTTTATATCCGGCTCAAGATAGTCTACACAGAAACTCAACAAAGGAAAAAATACACCAACGGATGCATTTCATTAGCCAGAATAAAATTTACAAAATGCAAAATCCTCATAACAACGTTTCGGTCTCCAACTGAATTTCTCTCTCTCTCTCTCTCTCTCTCTCTCTCTCTCTCTCTCTCTCTCTCTCTCTCGGATCGTCAGATCATTAAATACATTTAGCTATAATTAGGTGTCGATAGCCGATTTAAACTTTATCAAACATCGTATGGATTTGATGATGATGATGATGATGATGATGATGATGATGGTGATGATGATGATGATGATGATGATGATGATGATGATGATGATGATGATGATGATGATGATGATGATGATGATGATGTCTATTTATAACGCGCGTTTCTCCATCCATTTTCGAATACTTAATCGTGATAAGGAGAAATAAAGAATGACAAAAACGACAGGAAATGTCAAGTTCCGTGTGGTAGTTAGGGGATGGAGGTGGACAGCAAAGGTGAGAGCTAGAGGGGTGCTTGGTACATTAAGTTACTACAATGTAAACAAGTGAGTCTTCTGGAACAATTCGACACAAAATAATGACAATCTGCCCTTGGAATAGCACATCCTTCAACTGTACTACATCGACAGCTAATCACAATGTAACCGTTCAACATCTGATAGGCCTTGTGTATATGGCTGGCAGAACCATCAAGAAAAGTGACAATAACATTGTCTCACCTGAATACATTTGATCTGCAGCTTGTGTATGATATACTGATAGCGATACAGTATCGATGTTATGCAAAGTTCAAGAACAATGAAAGCAGATACTGAGATAGGCTTAAATGCACTGCTCCTCTACCCGGCAATGTGAAACATTATACAATCATACTGTTCCATTACTCCACTGAATACACTAACAATATTACACGCACGGGTACACGGACAATTTCTTTGATAAAAATAACCTACTCCTTGTCTTACGAATAAGACTACTCTGGAGTCTGCTTTTCCACCAGATTACAGTCTTGGCCACCATTCAGTCGCGTTTTCTGCTAATCCCTAGGCTGGCACTACTGTCGATTAAACTTCCAGACTTGGCTGCTCCAGTTTGGGACTGTCGTCTGTTGCTTGCTGCCGTTAGGCTAGCAGACGAGACTAGCTTGTAGCCGGTGTAGGAGGAAAAAACACACTGTCATTAAAAACCACTGGGAGTGGTTTTTTTTTCTCCTAGGAAGAAACACTCATTTCGGTCAAGAGGAGTGTTATTCTCCTAAGAAGGTTATACTGCAGGCAACCATACATCGGAAAATAAGACATCCTGAAGAGAGAGAGAGAGAGAGAGAGAGAGAGAGAGAGAGAGAGAGAGAGAGAGAGAGAGAGAGAGAGAGAGAGAGAGAGAGAGAGAACACTGCTATGAATTTTATATCTCTGGATAAAAGGACGTGTTATTTTCTCCTATAAAAATTACACTCCCCTACAAAAAAAGATTACCAGGATTTAGGAGAGCAATACTAATAATCAGGAAAGCATAACTCAATGCTTGTACCATTCCCCTCTTTTTTTTTCTTTTTTTTTTTTTATCAGTTTATAGTCCCCTCTCTTCCCGATAAGGATTTTCAGAGAGGAGACTAGTGACAACTCAGTATTCCCCTCTCTCCCCCTCCCCCCTAATTTATTTACTCGTTAATTGTATCTCCCCGTCTTAAAAGGACAATAAACACAGATCAATAGTTATACCGTGCAGACCTTAAATCTATATCATTTATAAATGACCAAAAATCACTCTTGAATTGCGTTTTAGTGTTTTTCGTATGTACTTTGAATAATTACTTATTAGAATACTTCATTTACATTTTAATTAGACTATTGTACTTAGGCCTAATTGTAACTGTCCCAACCATTATCAGTTTAACCATAGACCACAAGTAAAGTTATTTATGGTCTATGGTTTAACTATACAACCAAAGAGCTTAATGATACAACCCAGACAATGACGTCCCCCAAAGTGTCCGGGGACTCAAACGAACGACCCAGACAATATGAAATAAATGAAAACTGAAGAGCTGTTTATGGTTCAACAACAAAAAATAAATCATAGCACGTTGCACACTCCCAAAGTCGCTTATACCCTAGGTATCCGGCTGCTTATCCGCCGTCGTATAGCTGTTATACGTTATGGCCCTTTAAGACTGGAGATTCAGATTCAGACTAAGAGTAAGCTGGAGCGACGGGGACGGGGACGCCTCAGCTACGCTGTATGACACGTGCCTTACTTTCAGCTTCAGCTTGTGATTTGATCCCTCACCACCCATATTCCACACTATTTCAGTTTATAAGACGCAAAGGGAGACTAGTCCAACAGTAAGGACAAATAGTCAAGGTTACAAGTAATACGAGAATTTCCGAAGCTTATTTATAGAGCCAGTAAGATACGCAAAGGTGAGGTTAACAAAATACGGTTCTTCAAACTGTGAAGAGAGAACTGTAGAAACCAGAGATCTGGCATAGGAGCAACGTTTAAGTGCGCGGCGTGCAGGTAGTTTATTGACGTCTGGCAGCTGCCAGAATTGATCTGAAATACTCGATATTAGAGAGATCCTGAAGTCACAGTCCGAGGCGGGCGTGGACGGGAAACCCGCTGGGGGATTCCTTGATTTATGACGTAATCGCAGACGGGCCACCACCGCTGAAAAAGTGATCCTGTGAGTACAGTCGTGAGGAAACTCGGCGTGGGTTACAGTTGCTTCCCTTGACAAATGCAAGATAATGGGACTATTTTTAACTTCCCTCGAGATTTGTGTTGCACGAGTTTTCAAAGATGTCGAAGGTTAGTTTGATATTTGTTTGCCGTTTTTGCAAGTATCATCAAAATTGTCTTGCCAGTAGATGTGTGTGTTTATGAGATACATAAAAGTGTAGAAGGAGAAAAAAAGGTGGAGGATGAAACAATTAAAAGAAGGAGGAGAACGAGGGGGATAAAAGGGAAAAAAGCAAAGAATACAGAAAGAAAAAGAAGAAAACAATGAAAGAAGACGAAGTACATGTAAAGAAAGAAGAAGGAAGAACGAAATAAATAAATTAATTAATAATAATAATAATAATAATAATAATAATAATAATAATAGTGACAATAATAATAATAATAATAATAATAATAATAATAATAATAATAATAATAATAATAATAATAATAACAATAATAATAACAACAACAACAACAACAACAACAACAATAATAATAATAATAATAATAATAATAATAATAATAATAATAATAGCAGAGGAAGAAGAAGAAGAAGAAAGGCTTTAGAGGAAACAGACAAAAAGGAAGGAAGAAAGAAAGATGGACAGAACTAAACGGAGACAGGGAGAAAAATTTATTCCATTATATCTTGACCACTGTAGGCCAAACATGATGTCTATAGCAGCTGCTTCAAGTTCCATTGTTCTGGGAAAAGAACAAAAACAAAAAAAAATTAAATCACATACATGTATACATGTACAAGGTATACGTATTGTATAATTCTCTACTGCATGACTATTTGCTGGATACGGAATATACATGTTGGCGATTAAAAACCTATACATGGAATTAGAAAACAAACATTGGGGCAAAAAATCAAATTAATTACACAAATGACTAAATGTACTTTTTAAAGGTATTGTATTTGTTTATATTATGCTTCTTGACTATTTGCAGGACAAGGAACATACATAACAATTAACATACATGTGTGTTGGCAAAACTGCTTGGGTTGGGGCTAAAATGAACATAGGCCTACTAGTAAATTATGTGAACAATTGAAATTATCATTGTTGTTATGACTATGTCTATAGAAAACACAGGTCACATTGAAAAGTTCAAGAATCAGATATATAGTGTGTGAATGCCCTAACAGTACTTGTACACACATACATACATACTAAACACAATGTATACATTAAATTGGTATACATGGAATTAAAAACACAGATCTAAAACAATGTTACTATTAGTAATACACATGGTACACACAGGAAAGTATAGTCATTACTTTGTTGGCCTGTTGAGTCTATCTGAAACTAAGTCTGTGCAGCAAAATAAAACAGAGGCCTACTAGTAAATTATGTGAATAATTCAAATTATCAACTTTGCTATGGACTATAGCCTATAGAAAACACAGATCACATTGAAAGTTCAAGAAACATAAATACTAAAATAGTGTGTGAATGCCCTAAAAGTACTTGTACACACATACTAAACACTATGTATGCAACACAGGAGAGTAATTATTTTGTTGGCCTGTTGAGTCTATCTGAAACTAAGTCTGTATAGTACGCCTTTGAACGCAATTTACTAAGTAATTTGACAAAAAGCAATGGATGAAGAATAAGATGTAGAATGAGAATGTGCAGGGTACCAGCAATATGTAAATTACACCTTGGAAAGAAAGGAAAAAAACCCAACCTACGTAGCTATGTGGGTAGCCATGATTAAATCATCGGCAGACACGTCGAAACAGTAGGTGCGAACTTTATATTGCTACGTCTATAAAATGTGATTTCCGTGGCAGCAAATTAGTCATAGACATTTCGGTGATGTTAAACTTGCTTCCAATACTATCCAAACACAAGGTTACCAAGCTAAAATGGTAAAAAAATAGTCACGAAGATCAACATCCAGCGAGCGTGAAAACGCTAGTTTCTACGTCCGAATGGCAGCGTCTGAGTCGCAGGCGTGGAGAGTGTCGTGTGCAAAATGCTAAAAATAGATGGGAATTCCTTATTGGACCGTCCACGCCCGTCTCGGACTGTAGCTTCAGGATCTCTCTATTACCAGACAGCTTCTATATATATATAATTATAGAATTACTGACAGTCACAATAGATTCTACTACAAACCACAGGCACAGACAAGAATTGAGTATCATTGGAAGTACCATTGGAAGTGTGAGGTCTTCTGCTGACAATGATCGAGTCATTGGCCCTGAGAGCGCTTATTTGGTAACTAGTCAATACTGAATACAATACTTTTATCTCCCAAGATAGAGATATAAAGATGGTAACTGGAAGTTTCGATGAATAGGATTTTCGATCTAGATTGAAGTTACAAAGATGAAAGAAGAGACTTCCGTGCCTGTGCATCTGCTTGTAGTATCGTCACATTTTGATTTTTTTTTTTTTAAATAAAATTATTTTGTTAAACTAATTGTTGTTATACTAATTGTTATTGTTAGAAGCCCCAAGGGCAAGATTTATAAAAGCACACCCAGTTATTATTATTATTATTATTATTATTATTATTATTATTATTATTATTATTATTATTATTATTATTATTATTATTATCATCATCATCATTATCATTATTATGATCATTTGCTAATAGGTTTACCCGCTACTGTTTTTCTTTTCAACAGTCCATGAGTTGCCAGGTCAATTCCGAATGTCAAAATTTCTAGCAACATCATTGTATGTGTCTATGTTAACGTTATGAACATGAGGATTTGCTGTTTGCTTAAACATTGCATAGTCTTTCATCTTGTTGATCTATTAGATGAGGTAACAATTTAATTTAACAAGGATAAAAGAGTAATTAAGTTATCTTATATCTTATCTAGTAGACCAACAAGACGAAAGAGTGCGCAATACTTTAAGTAAACAGCAAATAAAGCAAATCCTCATGTTGGCAAACATTAATTAAAGTGATGATAATGATGATGTCCACTTCTAACGTGCAGGTATCAGTCCTGAAGCATGCCCATTGCGCATAAGGAGAACATAAGAAAACAAAAACAAGAGGACAGCGAAAGTTGAAAAAAAAGAGGTAATAGGTAAGCCAACTAGCTATAATAATAATAATAATAATAATAATAATAATAATATTAATAATAATAATAATAATAATAATAATAATAATAATAATAATAAGTGTATTAATATAGCACTTTTTCCTATATTTATATAAATCAACAAACATTTTTTTCAGGTGTTCCCCTCCTTTAACTTATAAATTTATGATTGTTTATGTAATTAATGTGAAGAAAGAAAACCTTTTAATTTTATACTTGTACAATGTATTTCACTTTGTGTAAAAACTGCGAATGGTGTTCCGATCTGAATGAAAACATACGCACATACATGAGAGGGAGTGTGAACTGACTTTGCCTTTGTCACATTCAGAAGTAAAGCATGACACATTTTGTAGAATTAAATTTGCCTTTTCTTAGTGAAAGATTCAGCATACCAACATAACATGAAGTAATGTCAAAATCCAATTCAGCAGGTCCTTGATACCGGCATCTTTTATTTTTTTCTGTGTTTTGTCATTCAAAATGGCCTTTTACTGGCTGTGAGCATGGTGATTTATTGCTTTCCTGACTATATCATGGTTTGCCTACTGGAAGTGAAACAAAGAAAATAAGAATAGAACTGATACCTAAAGAAAAAAAAAGTTGTGATGAGTTGAAACGGCTTGAATTATGCCTTCATAGTAAACTCCTTCAGTGTGTTAAGATGTTGACAGGTAAAAGATTTGCAGATGATTTGCAAGCACTGTAGCACTATAAATGGGGTGGCCTCATGGCGCAGTGGATAAGTCGCCGGTTTCCTATGCCGAAGGTCGCGGGTTCGATTCCCGCTAGGGGCGAGCGTATGTGACTTAGGTACAAGACTATTGAGGTCACCTAGGGTTTTCTCCGGGCACTCCGGTTTCCTCCCTCCCTTCAATAATGGTACAGGATGCAGTCAATATAAAAATTTCACAAATAAAAATTCGAATTTCTTCCGTCTTCTAATAGCGATCTCCCTGCCTTTACACCACCTGTTTGAGTGATGTATGTGTATTTGGTGTTTGTGAGGGTAAATGAGACAGGTGAGCGTGTATGTTGGTATAGATCGCCGCGCTTTGAGCCTAATTGGGGAAAGGCGCATACATAGCATCCTGTATTATTATTATTATTATTATAAGAAGAGGATGGCAGCTGTTGAAATGCAACTTTACAATTTTAAACAATAATAAAATGTGATACTTATATTGTCCCTTTTTATTGGGAAATTCTGGGATGCGTCCCCTGTGGGAGGTGTAGATGCAGCCTGTGGATGCCCAAACTCCACCTCCATATTGTTAGTTTTGTTTGTTTGTTTACTTTTGCTGGGGAAGAAACCCCCCTTCCCCCTCTCCCCTCCTCCCTTCCCTTCTCCCCCTCCCTCCCCTTTTTCCCTTCCCCACCTCCTCTCTCTCAGACGTTGTTCGAGTCAAAAGTAAATAATATATAAATAATATAACTCTCAGAGACTGAATCGATTCCACACCTGCCAGGCTCAATTAGTTTCTATCCTGTGAACAAGGCAAGTTAATCCAGCCGTAGACCATGCGGCTTCAATGCTCGCATTATTCAATATTCTTCTTTGGTTTCTTCAACCAGCTCCCACTTCTTTAAAATTTGCTGTTCTGCAAGCCATTGATATACTCTATTCCTGTACACCAATCCTTGCTGAAGTACTTGACAATGTTTATTACAGTCATTCAATTATAATTATGTTTACTTGAAACAGAGTCTGTGTTATCTTTCCTAGTGTAGCTATCATGCTAAAATTATCATTTGCAGGACATTACCATCAGTTCATAGCATCGTCATGTCCAAGAACAAAGTTCATCTACCAAACTGCACTGTTACTGGGTGCCAGGTGTTTTTACAGCAAATACAGGCTATACTTTCCCAGGAGAATATCACTTGTGTAACCAACTATAAACCAGGGGGGTTGTACAGAGAACGCTTTCAAGAGGCTTTTGTGGACTGCAGCTGTACTGTAATTCATATTTGCCGAGAATTACTCCCCAAGGTACCAAACAAAATTTATTATTTTTTTAAATTATCATTCTTATATAATATTTTTTCAGCTCAAGGGCTGCTGAAGGCGCTGGCTGATACAGGATCTAACGCAAGCAGCCTGAGGCGCCCACTTGCAACCTTTGGGTGCAATGTCCCATGACCAGACAACTGAGCACAATCCTGGGTGACTGGGGATGGGGAAGAAGGGACAAAGTGCTTAGTGGATATATTTGTGTAGCCAGCGCTCACCTGTCTAGGACATGAGCGTCAAGATATTGAAAGTCCATGCGATGTAATGCGTGCGTGCACAGACTAGACCTCTGCAGTTTATAATTATACTCTCACTTACATCCCATTGAAAATAAGTGATTACATTAACTATTATTGTATATAATATTATAAATGTATTTAGATCGATTTATTATTTGCATTTGCTATGCTTAATGTTTTAAAATTCACTGATCATATGACCTATTTTACAATGAGTGGAGCTGATCATATGACCTATTTTACAACGAATCTAGCAAAATGATAATATTTGCATATTTTCAATGGAAAAACAAGATGACAAGACATTCAGATATATTTCCAGACACACAAACACATACCTGAAAACCGGCATTTTCAAAAATGTTAATTTCGTTGGGATGTTGGAATCTGCTTTATCCTAAAGAACCATAATGAGAGGAACTATCTGCACGCTAAAATTATCCAAATCGGTTCAGGCAGTTTTGAGTTAAAGAGCAAAATGTGTTTAAAAAATGATGAACCACAGTGCAAAAATGAATTATATAAAAGGCTGAGTAGTTAAAGTATCTGCCTTAATGATTAGTAAAAATAATCAACATCTGTTTAAGTCATATCTGAGATATGGAAATACCAACCTACGTTTAATGGGCTGACAAACTGACGGACAAATTGACAGCCACCAAATGGTTGGCCATGAGTTGAAATGTACCTGTATATCAAAAATCATCATAAACAGTTCAGCCATATTTTAAGATTTAGAGCAACTCGAGTTTAGCAAACATTTAACCCTAGTGACCTTGGCTTTTGATGTAGAGTACAAACCAAGAAACACAGGAAGCTGAACACTAACCTAGATAATATTCCTAGAAAGTTTGGTCAGAATTTGTTCAGTGGTTCTAGAGATATGGCTAGCAATGGATCAATGGACAAACGCACAGACAAACAGACCGACAAACAGATTGACAAACAGACCAACAAACAGACTTACTGTTATTTGTCTATTTCGTAATATTTCCAGATAAGTCTGGTTATACAAAAAGTTATTTTCATTGCAATCATGTTTTAAACATAAATCTAAATTTTACTAAAAAAATTATATCTTTCTGTGTTTCCAGATAATATCTGGTAACTTTATTAAACTGAATTTTATTTTCAGATTACCAGAGTTAAGTCTGTGTTTGAGCAGGAATGCTCCAAGATCTGGTTTGTGCAGATCCAACCTGTTACATATGAATTCAATGTCTTTGACTTCCTTCTGGATTACAATATCACAGATATCACAACCACAGAGGGCAGAGACAATTTTTATAAGTTTTTGGTGGAGAGAGTCAACTCAGGTCAGTAGGATTTTTAGTTGCACACTTGTATGTATTTGTTTTAATTAATTTTAAATCTACAAGAAATAATAGAAGAACACCTTATGGGGGAAATCTGTATTGGTTTGAAGCCCTTTGTTTTATAACGAATAATGTTTATAAATAATAATAAGATATTTATATAGCGCTTTTTCCCAATGAACAATATCAGTTCAAAGAGCAGTACTCACGCATTCATTCTAAACATCCGGCTTCATACAAAATAAAATCAGACACTTGCTAACGAATAAGAGATGAGGAAGGGAGGGAGGAGGGGAGAGCTAAGGATGGGTGATGGGGTGGGTGGACGATGATGATGGGAGGCAAGATCAGACATTGTGTGGAAGTAAAACAATTGTGCTAGTGTCGCCATGTCACACTAAAATCCTGCAATTATTTTACGTGGTTAGTAAATATTCTTATTTCTTATGTGTTTTTGGTCATGTATAATTATTTACATGAGTACATTGATTTTATCATTGATAAGTTGCAGTGATTTTTAAAAAATAATTTCTGTCAATCAGAACTTATGTTTTGTGCAAACTGATTTTTTAAAATTTCTTCTTGTTCTTCTTCTTGTTCTTCTTCTTGTTCTTCTTCTTGTTCTTGTTCTTCTTCTTGTTCTTCTTCTTCTTCTTCTTTTTCTTCTTTTTCTTCTTCTTGTTCTTGTTCTTCTTCTTCTTCTTTTTCTTCTTATTCTCCTTCTTCTCCTCCTTCTCCTCCTCCACTTTCTTCTTATTTTTCTATTCCTTCTTCTTCTCACTAATAATTCAGAAATATTGTCCTTTGATCTTAGATTGATACAGTATTTAATTTTAACTATGTTCAGAACTTTTTAATGACTTGTGACTTGTGCAGGAACTTGTGTAAACAATGATGCTAGTGTGGATGCTAGTGCCAACAACAGTAGCACTTCCATGGGGGATGCTTTTGACGATGAAGAGGCGCTAGGCAGCCCTATTGACCTTATAGAAGG
This sequence comes from Oncomelania hupensis, assembly GCA_036898135.1. Classification (NCBI taxonomy): domain Eukaryota; kingdom Metazoa; phylum Mollusca; class Gastropoda; order Littorinimorpha; family Pomatiopsidae; genus Oncomelania; species Oncomelania hupensis. The sequence continues at coordinate 121,240,443 of CM072511.1, read as the reverse complement.
GCCACTAAGCAGTGACTTTGAGCCCTTAATTCTTGTGCTGAGGGCATGGGGTTCCTCAGCAACGATGGTTAACAAACACTTCCTGGATATGAAACCAACGAAGAAAGATTTGAATGGTAAGTTGAGTACGCTGCATCGGATACGTTGTATTTAAATGTAAGAAGTAGTGTTAATGTTGTAGTATGCCTCACGCCAGTGATGCATACAAATTGTGCCATTCTAAGCAGCATTTGAAATATTTTCATCTTTCAAAGTGAATAGCATGCTCTTCGTTGCTGTATATTCTGGTAAACTTAACAAAGGGTTTACTTTTCAACATCCTGTGCATCATGCATGATGGAATTTTAAATAATTATGTCCATGCATTTTACATAATTATGTCCATGCATTTTAGATAACTATGTGCCATGCAGCTTACTTCGAAATGTCAATGCACTTTACAATGATTAAAAGGTTGAAATTTGTCAGTTATCTCTTTGGCCCATGCTAATCCTCAATGGTCCATTGTTTTTTCTGCGCAAAGGTTCAGCTGAACCATAGACTTTCTATCCAAAAAGAAACATTGAAGAAGGTGGTTCAAACGTTTCAGCAACTAGAATCTAGAATTAGAAAGCACATCCAATGGTCATATTTATTCATACAAATTGCAGAAGGACCCTCAACATAATTTTGACTTATGATCATTGGGGTGTCGGATAGTGCAGTGGTTGGAGCACTCGCTACTGTGTCGCAAGTTAAGCACCGTCCAGTGTGGTTAGCACTTGGATGGGTGACCGCAAAACGTGAAGTGACAAATAACAACGCCCCCAATTGACTCAACTGTGACCGAGTACCTACTCTCTTAACTCTTCCGCGCCGGGAAGCAAGTTTTCCAGTAGCCGCCATGCATCTCTACCTGTCAGGAGGCAGGTATTCCAGTATCCCACACTTGCATACGGTCCAAGCGAGAAAACTCCGCATTGCAAAAATATTTTGAAAGCACGGTTATTTCCCATGTTAATAAAACATACGGTCACTTCCGCCAGGTCGAATTTTCTTGTTCTGATGCGAATTTGGCGTGCAATTTGATTTTTAAATGACGAAAAATCGAGGACTATCAAGATCTTTTTCTCTCTCTCTCTGCTATTTTTGTGTTGAGCTGCTATAATATTTTGTGGAAATTTACCAAAAGAAATATCTAAATACTTTAATGTTTACCTAAAAAGCTAAAAAAAAATACATAAATGCTTTTTTTTAATGTTGTGAAAATTCAAGAAAAAAAATGTGAAAGAGGCTTTCATTTAGGATTTTTTTTTCAGTTTTTATTATTAAACAAACAAAAAATTTATATAGTTTTGTCAAGAAATTAGTTTTTTATAAGTATGCCAAATTTCATATCAATAGGCCTGAACTGAGCTAGGCAAGAGCCGATTTTGTACAACTAGTGGTTTTCACAACAGTCTGGCCCTGCAGGCTCAGGCCAGCAGTGATGCTTTAAGCTGCTGCACGCTCAGGCAGAATAGTGTTAAGGGTGGGGAAGGTAAATCAGCGAGGGAGAGAGATGGGCATCACCCTCATTACGCTGGCCCAAGATAAGTGTGATCTCCAACATCACGCTCCCCTACAGCTACAAGGCTATGGGACTACCTTTACCTACCTTTACCCCTCAACATTATGGAGAGCCAACATTTGGACAACAGTTCATATGTTGACAACGTAAAGAATGATGAAGACATACATGTATCATTGTGTTTAGCATGACTATCACATGTCTTTATGCTTGCCTTCAGCAGTTATTTTTCTTCTTTTTCATTTATAGTGTTCTCTGTCACCACTGTATAATATCAGCCACTACTTTTTATTTTTTTTAAAATTTAAATTTTTACATGATGTTGATTTACATGCATAAGCAATGCGAGTCTGTGTACTCACCACCCAGACAAAATTTCGAGATTTTTGCAATCTGTTTGAGATGAGTCCTGAATAGTCCAAAAATGACATATTTACAAAAATGTATGTCCCTCTGGCTGTCCGCTGTCCGTCTGTGCAAAGCTTGCTAGTGGATTAATATATCTAACCTATTTTAACTATCACCACCAAACTTGGTAAGATGGTGTATATCCATGAGGCCTCATAAATGATCTGTGAATGAATGACTTCACTTCAAAGTCAAGGTCACAGGGTCAAAAAATGTTAGTTTAAAAAATAAAAATTTTCACAAAATTTCACCTTTTTCCTAGGTTATTAATATTGAACTTATGATTCTTTGAGGCATGATGGATATTAATGAGACACGCATACTATAAAATTTTGGTCAACCACACTCCAAGGTCAAGGTCACTGGAGCTGTCCAAAGTCGGTTAGTATAAGTACTTTGAAGTGATCTTGACCCTAAACTATGAGAGACAAACTTGTTGTATTTAGAGATAATAGATTGATCTTTCATTTTTGTTCTGTTTTTGCTTTCATCTTGAAGGTCAAGGTCATTTTAGGCCTTTCAAAAACATACTCAAAAATAGGTCATAGTACAGTGGAATAGCTGTGTATTTAACCCATAGTATGCACCAACATTGAGTTATTTGATCAGACATACATGAGAGGTCAAATGTTGGTCAAGTTTATTTCAAGGTCAAGGTCACTGAAGAAACTTTTTTTTAAAACTGTATTTTATTTGATAGTACATGAGTGTATTTGGAGCCAGATATCAAGGTCATCTCAAGATCAAGAGCATAGAAAAATCAAAGTCGGTATTACTTTTCATTTTAATGCCACCTTTCATTTTGTTTTTTCTGGGCACCCTTTTTCATGTTAAATATTGCGAGTTCCATTAGGAGCATGTGAATCATAGGAGCTTTGCCCTTCTAGTTTTTAACTTTACTTACATTTAATTTTTTTTTTTTTTTTGGTGTTTTGTTCCAGCCTTGAAGACTTTCAAAGACCATGAGAAGACAGCTTTTATAGAGGATGCAAAAGAACACACAACCTACACCAGTCACAAGGTTCTGCCAGCTCTCCATGCCAAACAGAACTTGGAGTTGCTAGCACACTTTGCTGGCGACAGTCAGCATAAAGAACTGCAGTTTCAATCTCTGCAGCTGATGGGTTGGATTCTTATGGAACAACCAGAAGCCTTTTCTTCAAGTGCTCCTGAAATAGAATCTCTACTGTTTCCAGTTCTCCAAGAGATGCTGAAGAAGTTCAAATCTGCAAAGGCGCGGCGATTTAACTCGGAAAACTCAAACTTTCAAGAACGCATTCATGCTTTTGTTGTCATCATTTACCTGATGACACTGTATACTGTGGTCCTTCACCGTGATGATGGTGATTTAGTTCTGGAGAAAATTTTGAAGAAGTCTTTCTTCAAAGAAGGATTTCAGCCAAGCTTCAAGAAGCACCTGCCTATGGCGGGTTCTACTTCAACTGATCCCCCAGGCTGGTACAAAGCTGTGAAATCATGTCTAACAGAGTGGAAGAAGCTTTCATGCAAGAAGGTCAGAAAACTGGTACAGGATAACATGTCAATTTCACACTCACAGCTAACTTCACAGAAAGTGGCTAAGCTGAAGTGGGAATTGAAGCTGCTGGTGATGGTTGCAAGTCTAAGCAGAGTGAGTTGTCATTTGTACGGCACTAGCCATTTTGGATTCTCATGCATATCAATTTGGAATTGAGTGCTGTATAAATTGTCACTATTATTATTATTATTATTATTATTATTATTATTATTATTATTATTATTAATGTGAGTCTATGTACTCAAACACCCCTCCCCTTCTCCCACTCCCTCCCTCCCCAAAAAAAGGATCCGGAGTTTTAAAAATCTGTGAAAGACGAGTCCTAAATAGTCCAAAATTGACATTTTAAAAATATTATAATTTGTCTATCCGTCCGTTCATCTGTCAGTGTGCCGTCCGCCGTCTGTCTGTGCAAAACTTGCAAGTGGATTTATATCTCAGAACCTATTTCAACTATCACAGCCAAACTTGGTAAGATGCTATACCTATGAGACATCATAAATGATACGTGATTGAATTACTTCCCTTCCAGTCAAGGTCACAGGGTCAATAAAGGTTAGTCAAAAAATGAACATTTTTCACAAAATTTCATTTTTTTTTCAAGGTTATTAATATTGAATTTATTATGATTCTTTGGTTAATGAGACACACATACTTTAAAAATTTGGTCAACCTCACTTCATGGTCAAGGTCATCTGGAGCTGTCTAAAGTCAGTCAGTGGAGGTACTTTGAAATGACCTTGACCCTAAACTATGAGAGATATAAAGTCCAAACTTGTTGTATTTAGAGATGATAGATTGATCTTTCATGTTCTGTTTTTGCGTTGATCTTGAAGGTCAAGGTCATATTAGGCCTTGCAAAAACAAGTAGGTCATTGCACAGTGGAATGGCTTTATATTATCCCATAGTATGCATCAACATTCGATTATTTGATCATAAATGAGTATGAGAGGTCATTTGAGGGTAAAAGGTCATCCCAAGGGTCAAGGTCACTGAATATCAAGGTAATCCCAAGGTAACTTTTGGGGGAGCATAATACAACTTTTGATGTATTTCATTTGATAGTCCTATCCTTTTCTATTCTATCCTGTAACTCAAAGGTCGTTGGGGTCCCACAGATGATTGTTGAACACTATCATGACTAGCACTGCTGTGGCTCATTCATCCCGCCAGCCCGAGCCCACCTCCAAGACACCTCCAGAAAACCAGTTCGCTTGAATTAAGTCTAATCACCCACCCAATGTTGAGTACTAAATGGAAAAATGACTCCCAGTTTAGCCGTTCTATTAATAAAAAACAAATCAATTTTCAGAAACCTTCAAAACAGGGAAACAAACATAGTCTTCTACCTTGTTTCACTAAAACAACTCGAGACAACCAGTCTGTGAGTGATGCTGTGTGTTACACTCCGTTTGATGATGGTGTTTTCAATCAGTATTTTTTTATTTAATCGTTCTTATATAGCGCTTTTCCAGCTCAAGAGCTGCTCAAGGCGCTGGCCGATACAGGATCTAACTCAAGCCGCCCGAGACGCCCACCCGCAGCCTTTGGGCGCATGGTCTGACGCCCGGACAACTGAGCACTATCCTGGGCAGCCAGGGATGGGGGAGAAGGACCTAGGTGCATGCTGGGTGTTTTCTTGTCACCGGCACTCACCCGTCTAGGACATGAGCGTCAGGATCTTTAAAGTCCGTTATGATGGAATGTATGCGACACAGACTAGACCTCGGTTTATACTCTCATCCGAAGGAGTAGGAAAACAGGAGTAAAGTGTCTTTCCCAGGGACACAACACAATGGCCCGACCAGGGCTCGAACCCGGGACCTTCCGATCCGCAAGCCGAAGCACTACCATTAGACCACAGTGCCTCCATCAGTAGTAGATTCAGCCCCAATGCGGGAATGCTCCTGATGAGTGTAAGATCGGATTCGATTATCCACGTAACCCGTTCAATCAGCATACAAGTCACTGAGTCTTCGTATGAAATTTTCCACTTTTATTCAGCACACATCAATATCTGCATACAATTCTCAACTCAACTCGACTCGACTCACTATCAACCCCAACAACACACAGGGCATCCATTTTATAGATTTTCTCTCGATCGAGACTACGTCAGAATGTTCCCGATAACGCTTTACCACCAATCAAAATAAAGTTCGTCATCACTGACTTACGTCATACATCTTTATATACATTCCAAGAACATTCTCAAACTTCGACATTTATCAGGAAGTTTCTATCGACAGTAAACACGCGAATCCAGAGAATTCTCCAATAATATCGATTAACAAAAATTACCAACGTTATGCAAAGCCTCTTCTAACAACAACGCAAACTCAAATCAGGTAAATACACTCTATTATTGAATACTTTGCAAAACGAAACGATTAGATCTATCGTGCGCGTTTCAGACATACTACCATTCGCGTTTCAACGTAACACTATGCTGCCACGACTCCAGTCACGGATGAATTAGCAAGCATACTCCATATTTCTCTGTCCTCAGCAGTCTTCATATAGCTTCGCTCGGTGTCAAGCCAGTCCATTCTCGAATGTTGTCTTCCCAACTCTTTTTATGTCTCCCTCTTCTACTGCCTCCTTGCAAGATGGTCTTTGCAAGGCCTGATGGTGCCTTGCAGGATGGTCTTTGCAAGGCCTGATGCTCTGTAGCCAAACCATTGGAGTTTCCATTTTACCACTGTGAGCATGTCATCATGTTGTCCAATGGCTTCATAGTCTTTTGGACTTTATCGTTTGTGATGTGCTGGATATAGGAAATGTCCAGAAGTCTTCTGTAGCACCTCATCTCCATGCTTTGTATTCTTCGTTGTAGGTATGCAGTGAGGGTTCATGTTTCGCAAGAATATAGGATGATGGAGATGACAAGGGAGCGCAGCAGCCTTACCTTGGAGTGTAGACTGATGGTCTTGTCTTTCCAAATGGGCTTCAACCTTATCAGGGCAGCAGTTGTTTGTGTGATCCTGGAGAAGACTTCCTGTCGGGACCCATTGTCGGATACAATTGCTCCTAAATATTTTAATCTGTGCACTCTGTTGAGGGATTGGCCTTGGACTTTGATGTTTGTGTTATGCCATTGGTGGTGTTGGTCATTATTTTGGTCTTCTCTGCACTTATTACCATTCCCAAGGCTCTGGGGTAGTGTCAAGCCTCTGTACTAGCTGTTCAGGTTCTTGTTCCAATGTTGTCCACAAAACGGAGGTTGGGGATTGCCTATCCCTATCCTATCATATCCTATTCTATCCCATAACTCGAAAGTTGTTGGGGCACCCAGATGATTGTTCAACTCTGTCAACAAGTTGGAGATTGCTCTGCCCTCTATGCTGACTGTGCCTTCATGATCTGCAAAGGCATCTTTTGTTCTGAACCAATTCCAGATGGCGCTGTTGTGGAGGACTGCACTGGTAGCCTTGTCATACAGGCTTTTGATGGCTTCAATAATGTTGGGGCTGATGTTGTACACTCTTATGGCTGCACAGAGCTGCATGCCAGACTCGGTCAAACACTTGTTGTTGGTGCTGTAGGTATTTCTCCCAGATTATTCTGAGGTTGAAATTCTGCTCAGTGGTTCTTTGCCCTGCCCTGCCCTGAATCCTGCTTGTTCTTCAGCTTTGATTTGTTCAACTTGGGGTTTCAACCTGTTGAGTATTAAAAATACCATTATTTTTAGGAGGACTTTGCTGGGATGACAGATGGTGATGAGGCTGATGGTGAGGTAGTTTTGACATCCTGAAGGTTATTTTTTTTGACTCACATGCATCGCAATGTATTTAACCCCCACCCCCACCCTCCACCCCACAATTTTTTTTTCTCAAGATTTTTGCTACTCAGTGCGAGATAAGATCATAAGTCCTAAATTGATCTAGCCTAAAATGACCTTGACCTTCAAGATGACCTTCATAGAAGGTCAAGGTCATTTTAGGCCTTGCAAAAACATACAAAAAATAGGTCAATGTACAGTGGAATGGCTGTTTTTTTAACCCATACAGTAGAATGCAACAACATTGGATTATTTGATCAAACATGCATAAGAGGTCACGTGAGGATCAATATAATGTGAAGGTCTCTGAAGGTCAAGGTCATCCCAAGATCACAATTTTGGTTGTACTTTATTTAATAGAACATGAGTGTATTTGGAGCCGGAGGTCAAGACCATCTCAAGGTCAAGAGCATAGAAAGACCAAAGTATTACTTTGCATTTCAATGCCACCATTTGGGTGTTTTTTTCTTCTGGACACTCATTTTCGTATTAAATATTGCAAGTTCCATAAGGAGCATGTGAGTCATATGGATTTTGCCCTTCTAGTTGGGAAGAGGGATGACAAGCGACTGGGTCCATGGTGTAGGCCACTCCCCACTCGCTTCTCCTTTTGCTTAAAGCAGTTCTGTGGGTATATTGTCCACTCTCCCTGACTTCCCCTTCTTCAGCTATTGCACTGCTGCCTCTTCTCACAGAATTGGAAGGATTATTCAGACTGATTTGTGTCCTGCTGCCATTCTCTCATCTCTTGTCTATGTCTGATCCGTAAGTGTATACGGCTGTAAATATTTATACTGTTTTCCTTCCTGGGCCTAACCGGGCATATAAATAGCTGTGAATAGGTTTTTGCTATTCTACTTTCTGTCTTTTTTTTGTCATTTGTGTACATAGTTGTAAATAGTATATTTTTGTCTTTTTTGTAATTTATGTACATAATTGTAAATTGTCTGTACCTTTACTGTCCCGTCTTTTGGTGTATTGTAGCAAAAGTGATGTTTCATCGAGTGTATGTATTTATATGTTATGACTATGTAAAGCGTGGTGAGTCTGGTCATAGGCTGGAGTACCCGCTATATAAAAATCCGTTATTATTATTATTTATTATTTCCTCTTCTTCTCTGTTCTGCGGATATGCTAGAATTGATGAGTCTCTGTTTGTTGTGTGGTTGTAAAGGTCAGAGCAGTACTCTGTCCATCTATCCAAGACTTCTTATTCTTCTGTAAGGCACAAGCCATACTTGCTTTTGTATCGTGGAGACCTTGGGCTACTTAACACATGTCAACCGCTTCACAGTCTGGTAGGCCTTCTTGCTGTTGTTCTTGTTCAGACTGTTCTCTATTTCCTGACATTGATTTTTACCCAGTTTTGCTTTGCTGTGTGCATGCCTTTTCAGATGTCACTTTTGAATTCTCGGTAGGCATCAGCTCTCTTTGAGGTGTTCTTTTTCCTTTTCATCTTTGTTCGTTTGTCACACAGGCCCAAAAGTTCAGGCATGAGTCATAGTTCTTCTTTGGGCGGTACTTTCCAAGGATCTCAATGGTGGCATCTGTCTCTGCTGGGTTAAATTTGGAAGAAATAGTGTTGGCAACCACTTCACCAGCTCCCAAAAACCTTAAAGAGCAATGGTGCAAATTTACCTCCAATTGTGGCTTAGAATATTTCTGCCACTTTCGGGTCTTGCAGTTTGTCCAGGTCTGATACACTTCTATTTGATAGTACATGAACTGTATTTGGAGCTGAAGGTCAAGGCCATCTTAATATCAAGGGCATAGAAAGATCAAAGGGTTTTTGTTCTTCTGGGCACTCATTTTCATGCTAAATATTGCAAGTTCCATAATAAGTATCGTGTGAGTAATATATATGGGCTTTGCTCTTCTAGTTGCTAATCTGTATCTGTATCTGTAGTATTACGCTGCTACACATCCAGGTGACTGGCATAAATTGCAGCGGGTTGGGGGTTGCGCAGCGGCTCACTGGTGGAGGCTGGCCGCTAGTCTACTTTTAAAAGTTTCTGTGGATGTGGCGTACACTATACTATCATCTAGAGTGTTCCAGTCACTATCTGTACGCACAAAGAATGAGTTTTTGAGTTGGTCTGAGGAGCAGTGAGGTACAACATATGGCCTTGAGTTGTTCCTGGCATAAGTGTTTACTATGTTGGTGGTGGTGAAGTTACTGCTTTGCACTGGTTTGATGCGTCGTCCTGGTCGTTGTTGGGTGAGAAACTGATGGGGAGGCAGTGCCGGCACCAGCCCCTCAACCACCCTATAAAACAGTCCGAGTCGTAATTGGAAGCGGCGGCTTTGGAGAGATTGGAGGCCCGTCCGCTCCAGGAGTCCAGCAACGCTGCCCGGGGCATTGGACCTGAAGTCGCCAGTGATGAAGCGTGCTGCAATGCGCTGGATCTTCTCCATGCTGTCGATGTCTTTCTTCAGGTACGGGTCCCAGACAACGGCGCCATACTCCAGGAGGGGGCGGACCAGGGAGATGTAGGCTTGGTTCTTGCAGTTGGTGGGGCAGCGACGGAGGTTCCTCCTTAAGAAGCCTAAGGTGGAGTTGGCTTTCTTGGTAATAGAGGAAATGTGGGGCCCCCACTTCAGGTCGTTAGAGATTATAATTCCTAGGTAAGGATTTTGTTGGACTTGGTTTAGGATTACATTATTTAGTTGGTAGAAGAAGTTAGTTTTGAGGTTGATGCTAAGGATGTAACACTTGGTAGCGTTGAAGCGCATGCCCCAGTCGTCCGCCCATGCCTCTAACTGCTGTAGGTCTTGTTGTAGGCATTGATGATCCTTGAAGGACTTGATCTCTCTATACAGCAGGCAATCATCGGTAAATAGGCGAACCTGGGACTTGACGCGGGATGGGAGATCATTTATGTGGCATAGGAAAAGGAGGGGGCCGAGTACGGTGCCTTGGGGGACACCAGAGTCCACTGAGGTAGTCTCGGAGGAGGTTCCTTCGAGCACCACTCTCATGGACCTCTGGGTCAGGAAGGAGGTGAGCCAGGAGTGAAGGGGGCCGGTTATACCATAGTGGGCAAGTTTGTGGAGGAGGTGGTCATGGGGGACGGTGTCAAACGCCTTAGAGAAGTCTAAAATTGCAACGTCGACTTGTTGTTTTTTGTCAAATGATTTTAGGAAATCATGGGTGGTTGTCAGGAGTTGGGTTTCGCAGGAAAAGCCTGAACGAAAGCCGTGGTTAAGGTTGGTAAGGATGTGGTTTGATTCCAGGTGCGACAAGATGTGGCTGCAGATAATGTGTTCTAAGAGTTTGCAAGGGACAGAGGTCAGGGATATTGGTCTGTAGTTCTCAGGGAGGTGTCGATCCCCTTTCTTAAAGACGCAGGAAATGTTTGCTTCCAGCCAGTCAGCAGGGAGAGTGCAGGAGTCAAGAGATTTCTGGTAGATAGCTTGTAGTGCAGGGGCCAGTTGTTCGGCGCAGGTTTTTAGAACTATGTTCGGAATGTTGTCGGGCCCGGGTGCTTTAGCGGGATTAAGTTCTTGTAGAAGTTTTAAAACTCCAGCTGTGGTGACGGTTATCTGGTTGATAGGTGGAGTGGACGGGGTGTCCATAGTTGGTAATGCTGTGGTGATGGTTTTAGTAAAGGCTGATTTGAATTGGTCAAGGAGGAGCTTGGCTTTACTTGGGCTATCTGTGATAAGTTTTCCTTTGGTTTTCAGGGGGGATACCCCAGTGTTGTCCTGTTTACGGGACTTGATGTAGCTCCAAAAGGGCTTAGTATTGTTGTTCTTAATGCCTGCCTGGATTCTACCGTTAATGAAGTTCCATTCTGCGCGTCTCAGGGCTCGCTTGCAGGTCTTTTGGAAGTTGCGGTATGCCGTCCAGTCTTTTTTCTGTTTAGCTTGGCGGAGGAGGCGATTTTTGCGGCGGAGCATTCTTTTTAGTGGTGCATTTATCCAGGGCAGAGAGAAGCATTTCTTTTGAAGTGTGCTGGGAATGTTCTTATCAATTGCTGTATGGAGGGAGGTCTTGAAGGTGTCCCATAATTCTGCAACGCTGCTGCCACAGTTGTACATGTTGACGATGGTGGCTGCTTTTGCGAGAAGGTCACTCTTCATTTGGTCCCAGTCTGCTTTGTGGAAGCGGTAGATTTTTCGACGCTGAGATGGTGTGGTGTGGGGTTTGATGTCAAAGTCAGAGACGACGATAGTCCGCTGGACCTAAAGCAAGTATATCTTGTAATGTAATAATGAATTGTCAGAGACGAACGATGTCATGGTCCAGCAAACCAGGGATAAGAGTAAACGGTTTTTAGTGAGGTAAGGGTTGGTTTGTAAAGACTTGTTCAAAGGACGTTGGATTCTCTGGAGGGTTGGGTTGGGGTTATGGGTAAGGAGTGCCTCTATGTGTATGTCCGCCAGGGACTGCTGTACAGTACTGCTCCGGGGCACCAGGATGAAGCAGTGATGGTTTTCCCCAGTTCACATCGGGACAGTTAAAGGTCGCCGCGAGGATCATATGACGCTCGTTTCTTACCAGGGTACGAGATACTAAGTTAGTGATTTTTCCAGTTTCGCTGATGTCGTCCTTGTTACTGTGTCGTATTTCGAATAGCGCTCTACATGCTTTTACACAACTGTTTGAGTGCTGGATGTGTATATGTTGTGTGAGGGTGGATGAGAAAGGTGAGGCGTCGTATGTGGTATAGATCGCCCGCGCTTTGGAGCCTGATGATTTGGGGAATGGAAAGGCGCGTAATATAGATACTCGTATTATTATTATTCTCTGGTGGGTTGGGTTGGGGTTACTGGGTAAGGTGTGCCTTGATGTGATGTCCGCAGGCGAATGCTGTTACACGTACGCTCCGGCGGGCATATAGAAAGTACCTATGTAGAGATCTCTGGTGTTACAAAGCTTAACTTTTACCCATTCTAGTTCACATTTGGTAACAAATTCTGGTTGTTCGACTGCTGTGATGGATTTGTGGACTAGAGTGAAGACACCTCCCCCAAGGGAGGAGCGGTCATTTCTGAAGACATTGTATTCATCTGGGAATAATTCTGAAGATCTGATATGGTCGGGTGATGGAGCTTTCCCTGGTTTAATGCCTCGGAGCCAGGATTCCGTTCCGCAGACAATATCAGGTTTCACATATTCAAGGGCGGCCTTGAGAGCTGACGGTTTATCACAAATACTTTGGCAATTTACGGTGAGGATACGTAGGTTTGTTTTCTTAGGGAGGCAAAAAGATGAGGATGAGCGCTTAGTCGAGAGATTTGATCTAGTAGAGGAATAAGAGGGTTTAGCTGGGGTTGTTTTGGACGTGTTGGTTTTGGTGGTTGGGCTACTAGTTTTTTGGGGAGAGAAGAAGACTTCTGAGTGTAGGGAGGCAATGGTTCCATCAAGGTCGCTGAGTGGGCTGAAAGAGTTTGCAGTGGTGATTTCGAAGCTATTGAATGTAAAGCTATCACAGTTTATGCTATCACAGCGAGGACAAATCCACTGGACACTTTTACACTTGCTTAGCCGTTCATAGTCAGCACTACATAGATCAACACAGTCGTGGTGAAACCATACATTACAGTTATCACATGCTATGCCTTTGCTAGTCCAGGTAACATTTAAATCACATAAACCACAAGGGTAGACAGAGGCAGGTCCAGGGTTGAGTTGAATGTCACCGGAGAGGAGGAGTGTAAAGATAGTCAGACAATAGTTAGAGCGGATGTTTTGGATGGTGGTGGAGGAAGTGGGGCGGCGAGTGTTGACGAAGGTGAAGTCTACGGTATCAAACGATGGAGTAGAAGGTTGACTTGGTTTAAGGCGATGGTAGATAGATAGGAGAAGAATGGTAATACACATACCTCGAAGCATGGTTACTGGGTTGGTAGGAGGCACAAGTTTCACAATTAGAAGGAGCACAACACAGTGTTTATCTTCAAAATAACAAAGCGGAAGTAGTCGGCAAAGCGGTAGTTTATGTTATGTTATGTTATGTTATGTTATGTTGTTCCAGGACTTTGTGGAGCCTTGTCCTTTGTCCGGTTCTTGTAATGGCACTTGTTGTTCAATCGCTTGACTTATTTTATGGGCTTTTGGCCTAAGTGGGTGGCATACTTTAGTTTTAAACTTATAATCACTAAATACTTTATCGATCTGATTTTTGAAACTGTTCAGTGATGAGGCGTCTGCAATGTCGCTGTGGAGCATGTTCCATGTGTCTACCACTCTGTTCGTAAAGAAATGGCGTCGCATATCTGTTCTGCTATACTGCTTTTTAAGTTTCAGCTTATGACCTCGAGTGCGAACGTCCAGGTTGTATTTGAAAGGAGACTCACTGTTATACATTCCGTGTGTAAATTTGTATACCTCAATGAGGTCGCCCCTTAGACGTCTGTAGCTCATGCTGGGCAGATCTAGCGCTTCTAGTCTTTGCTCATACTCCAGGTCCCTGACACTAGGTACGCATTTAGTGGCTCTACGCAAGACGTTCTCGATTATCTTTTTGTCCTTCTCATAGCGCGGGCCCCACACACAGTTCCCGAACTCCAGATGAGGTCTAACTAGCGCTATGAAGAGCAGCCTCATAGACTCCTCGTCTAGGTATTCGTATGATCGCCGTACGAGTCCCAGCAGCCTGTTTGCTTTGTTGACTTGTGTTTCAGCATGTTTAGAAAATTTTAATTCGTGATCTATCTGAATGCCTAAGTCCCTTTCCATATGAGAGTGTTCCAACTGAACCGTATTAGTGCTGTTATGTGTTCTCATGTTGTAGGCTCTATTTTCGTTGCTACTTCCTAGATGAAGCACGTTGCATTTACCAGCATTGAACCTCAGCTGCCATTTGTCCGCCCAGTTGACTAAACTGTCCAAATCCTTCTGAAGCGATTCATACTCTTTGGCTGGACCATAGACCTTGGTGTCATCTGCGTACATGCTGCACACACTCTTTACAACCTGTGGGAGATCGTTGATGAATATGACGAAAAGGACTGGACCCAGAACGCTCCCTTGAGGGACCCCGCTGGCCACTTCCGCCCAGGCAGAACTGCTCCCATTAACTTTAACACGCTGTGTTCGCCCGACCAGGAAGTCTCTAATCCAGTTATGCAGGTTTCCTCCTATCCCGTAGGCTCTCAGCTTTTCCAAAAGTCTGCAGTGTGGCACTGAGTCAAACGCCTTGGCGAAGTCTAGGTATATGGCGTCAATGTCGTCCCCCCTGTCCAGACTTGATGTCCAGTCCTCCATTACTCCCAGCAGGTTGGTGACACATGACCTCCTCGGCACAAAGCCATGTTGACAATTGGAAAGAATATTGTTGCTCTCTAAATGATTAAACAAGGTTTCTCTTATGATTTTTTCAAAAATCTTGCATAGTATGCTAGTCAAACTGACTGGCCTATAATTTCCAGGATCACTTTTATCGCCCTTCTTAAAAATGGGTGTGACGTTCGCTTCCTTCCACTGAGTAGGCAAAGTTCCCTCGTTCAACGATTTCTCGAACACAACTGCCAGTGGCTCCGCAAGCTCAACTGCCAACTCTCTCAAAACCCTAGGGTGCATGTCATCTGGGCCTGCCGACTTGGAAGGGTTTAATGAGCTTAAACATTTTTCCACATGTGCTGTGTCTACCTTCATTGTGTCCAAGCTGGTAAAACTGTCCTTAAAATCTTGCTTAAAATCAGCCTGTGGAATAGAGTCCATGTCTTCTTTAGTGAACACACTACAGAAAAACTTGTTGAGTACCTCAGCCTTGGTATTATCTTCTGTTGCCCTGCCCCCCTGTCCATCTGAGAGATCTGCCACCCCCTCCCTAGTGCTCATTTTACTTCTTGCATAAGCATAAAACTTTTTAGGGTTACTCTTCGCCGACTTAGCAATGTCCCTCTCCATATTTTTGACAGCCCCTCTGCATGCAGTCTTCGCCTGGTTTCTTGCTGTGACGTATAAAAGGTAATCCTTTTCTTCCCTGGTTTGCATAAAGCGAGTGTAGGCAGCCCTTTTTTGCTTAATCTTACTGAGTGCCGTCTTATCCAACCACTGTGGTTTCTTTCTGCCATTGCATGAACTGTGTTTTCTACCAATCTTGGGCACAAACTCCGCCACCAGCGCTGTCACTTTCGTCCTCAGCATGTCCCAGGCCTCCTGTGCTCCCAGCTGCCTCATCTCCTTCACCAAATCCCGTGAACACAAACCCTGCCGCATTGCTTCATAGTCTCCCCTGTTATATGAGAACTTCTCTTCTGTATGATTACTTGTCCCGACAGAATAGCATACGTAATTGAAAATCAAACAATGATGATGGCTTTTACCCAGAGGAGCTCGATGAACAAGATTCTCTACCATACCTTCCTCGTTGGTGAAGACCAGGTCTATCAATGTAGGGTTCTGCTGCGCTCTGTAGTGTGTAGGGTTATGTACATGCTGATACAAGAAGCAGCTGAGTAGGGTGGTATTTTGGGGCCAGAAGCCGACACAAACCAGGTTGGAGCTATTTCATGGTGGTAATTTTGTTCAGAAGAGTCTAATAAAGAAGTCTGATGGTAAACGCAGCACTGTCACAAATTTTGAATGGCCTAAAAATTGAAAAATATCGGTGATTCTTGGAGACGTAGATGGAAAGATGTCTGCCTGCTGCGCATGCGCAACCCCTAATTAATTTAATTATACATACTCACATAATATGATCCATATTTTCCAGTTTCTCCTTTACCCAAAAATTGCGTGTGGTACATGTATGATGATTTTGCAAGCACATGAAAAATAAAAGCAAAATATTTTTGGATTCTGTATAATTTTGTAACCACTTGTGTATTAATTTTTAATCACTACACTTCTCATAAACATTTGTTTAATAAATGCCTAGTTTGTTCCCACAAAAAAAAGGGTTCTAAGTATTAAAATTAGTACAGTCATTCCCACAGGCATTGAGTAATTGACACTTTTTATTTTTAGTGGTGCTGGTTGAAAATGTTGTACATCATTTTTTTCTTCGTATTTGTACATGTATGTTCATCAAGTACATTATTTATGTGTGAGAATATATATTTCAGTCTTTCAGAGAGTCAGAACCCGTGTTCCTGTCCTTCCTAGAAAAATTTCAAATTAAGGAACACAAGAGCATGACAATCACATCCTTGCAGGAGATTATTTCATCTCTAGCCGTCTTTGGACTCTCAGGCTTTCTGCAGCACCAGTCTGGTTAGTTTTACATGTTCTTCTTTTTCTTACAGTATGTGTGTGTTTGGGTGAGCATTATGTTCGTTTTATTTGTGTTAATATATGTGTTAAACAACAACCACTGTGAATTTGTGTTCTTGGTTAGAAAGCAAGTTACAAAATGGTCTCATACAACTACATATGCAGGCAGCTATACATATATGTATAAGAGTTACATTTGGCCAAACATATGTAGCTGTTGACTTGCTTACTCTTTGTGAACTCCTCTCTCCAACTCAACTCTCTCTTTCTCTCCATCTCTTTCTCTCTCCTGCTCGGTTACCACCGGTCCAATCCCCACAATAATTGTTGGTGGTGGGGAATGGTGCTCAGTTTTTCTATGTGTGTGTGTGTGTGTGTGTGTGCGCGTGTGCGGTTCTTCCTTTTTGTATATACACATTTATGTAATTATCTGAAGCACGTTGTAGTGTGTGTGTGTGTGTGTGTGTGTGTGTGTGTGTGTGTGTGTGTGTGTGTGTGTGCCTTTGCATTTGACTGTGAGTGCCTGTGCGCTGAGAGCAAACCACATGTCTGGTTTGAGCGCTTTACAAATGTTATTATTATTACATTATTTTTTTATTGCAGAAAAGCTCTCCTCCTCTGACAGTTACCTGCCATTGTGTGAAAAGTCTGTGAAAGGACTGCTGAGCAGCATAGCAGCGATGGCTCAAGGCAGCAAGAAAGCATGCCTTTTCTTCAGCACACCTCTTGTGTTCAGTTCAAACAAGACTCTCCGCCAGCACATGGGCTTTCTTTTGCGCCAACAGAGGTAAGTTGACTTTCTTCAATTTATACTGCAAATTCTATATCTCTACATCTTATTGCTTCTTTTTCATTTTGATAAGTACTATTTTCATTTTGGTCTTGATATTCCTCATCAACAGGCAAGAAATGATTGAGTTTTAGCCACCGTCTTCTTCCAAATGTGTTCTCAACTTTTCGTTCTCTCTTTTTTTTCTTAAAAATTGTTATGAAGTTGTTGCAAATGACAGTGGTTTTTGTTTACATAATTATTTTGTAATTGAATATGTTGTTTGTTCCTTAGCACCTTCTCGCCATTATTTGCCTGAAACTTAATACAAAGCGGCAAATATGACTAACATGATCGGACATAGTGAAACTGGTATCAAGCACAACTCCAAGATACTTAAATTTGAGTTGGAACTGCACTGGATGTCCACTAATAGTCAGGTGCTCGTCGCATGAGTACCACCTCACACTCATGTACCAATGACCATTGCTTTTGTTTTGCTTATAGTTTATTGCAGTCCATCCATAATTTAATATCGTGAAAGCAATTTTCAGTTCTTTCAATGTACTGAGACAACAAGGCCACCAGTGCAGTCCTCCATAACAGCGCCATCGGGAACTGGTTCAGAACAACAATCGGTGTGCGTCAAGGGTGCTTACTCTCTCCAACACTCTTCAACATCTTCCTAGAGCTCATCATGTCAGATGCCCTTGCAGATCACAAAGACATAGTAAGCACCCTTGACGCACACCGATTGTTGTTCTGAACCAGTTCTTGATGGCGCTGTTATGGAGAACTGCACTGGTGGCCTTGTCAAACAGGCTTTTGATGACTTCAATAATTTTAGGGCTGACGTTGTACACTCTCATGGTTGCCCACAGAGCTGCATGCCAGACTCGGTCAAATGCTTCTTTGAAGTCAACAAACACATGATATAGATGTTGCTGGTTCTGTAAGAATTTCTTGCAGATTATTCTGAGGTTGAAAATCTGTTCAGTGGTACTTCGCCCTGCCATGATTCATGTGTGTGTGTGTATCAGACTGTTGTGGCAAATGGCATCCACTCCATGCACAGACTTCTGGAGCTTAGTGTACCACAGGGATCGGTCTTAGAGCCCACTCTTTTCACACTTTACATGCAACCTACTTCAAACCTTGTAATCATGCGTGTTCTCAACACTCAAAGTCAAATTCTTGCATCCGCACCTCCATCTAAGTTCAGTACTTTGAAAGAACTGAAAATTGCTTTCGCGATATTAAATCATGGATGGACTGCAATAAACTATAAGCAAAACAAAAGCAATGGTCATTGGTACATGAGTGTGAGGTAGTACTCATGCGACGAGCACCTGACTATTAGTGGACATCCAGTGCAGTTCCAACTCAAATTTAAGTATCTTGGAGTTGTGCTTGATACCAGTTTCACTATGTTCGATCATGTTAGTCATATTTGCCGCTTTGCTTACCTTGAGCTTCACAGAATTGCAGTGGTCTATCCATTCATTACTGATACAGTCACTACTATGCTTGTTTGCATAGAAGGGGGGGGGGGGTAGGGGGGGAGAGAGGAGGGGTTTTAATAAACCAGTAAATAGCAAAGATAATTCTTACGAACTTTTCTTTTGGTTGATCCATTCTAATTTCTTTAAGGTCCTAAACTTTGAAATCTCTGCTACAGTTCTTGTTTTTTTTAATATTTGTTTTAATAACGTACAAATCTACCAGTGTTGAAAGGGAATCAACCCGCGCCAGTATAGAAAGAGTTTATGTATTGCACTTTACAAAAGCTATTATTATTATTAATGGATGTGTGTATCCACCTACTCCCCCCTCTCCCCACTTAACCTCCCTTCCCCCACCCCATTCTCCCCAATCTGCGATTATGCCCGTCAGCGTTGAGACATTTATGCTGTATACACATCATTCATTCATTTATTATTTGTAAGTTTTTTATTTTTCTTTTGAAACGCTCATTGAGCTGATTTGTAGAAAATGCACTTTGTAAAAGTTTATCAATCAAAAAAATCTTTTTTGAAGTGATTAAACAATAATATGAGTTGGAGAATCCGAAAGGCCTGTGTCTGAGGACATGAAAATGTAGGATTTGCATGCTTCCTTGAATAAAATAGTTAAAATAAGTCTTGATTTCAGCAGGAATATGTTATGGATGTGCTCATGATGCGGCCGTCTGCAGTGTATGTAGGTAAGGAATATTCTCCCGAATGAATCAGGTGTTGTTTTCCACATTGTTCTAGTTTAGCATGGACTAGTTTTGATGCTAGTATCAGAATAGGAGATGCATGCCAGTTTCATTTGGTGTTCCTTCCTGTACATTTGCATAGTTTGTTTTGGAGTACTATTTTTTGTTTACAGTACAGTATTGTGTTTTGCTTGTTGATTTCGTTGTTATTCTTCATACCTATCCTATCCTATCCTATCCCATAACTCGAAGGTCATTGGGGCACCACAGATGATCGTTTAACCAGCGTACTCCATCTTTCTCTGTCCTTAGCAACCCTCATGTCTTCGCTCAATGTCAAGCCAATCCATACTCGAATGTTGTCCTCTCACCTCTTTTTCTGTCTCCCTCTTCTTCTGCTTTGTTGCACCGTGCCTTGCAGAATGGTCTTTGCAAGGCCTGATGCTCTGCTGACGTGGCCATTTCCGTTTCTTCACCACTGTGAGCATGTAATCGTGTTGTCCAATGGCTTGTGTGATAGTCTGTGACACTTCGTTGTTTGGTGATGTGCTGGGTATAGGAAGTCTACTGTAGCACCTCATCTCCATGCTTTGTATTCTTCGTTGTAGATCTGCAGTGATGGTCCATGTTTCGCAAGCTTATAGGAAGATGGAGATGACAAGGGAGAGCAACAGCCTTACCTGGAATGTAGACTGATGGTCCTGTCTTTCCAAATGGGCTTCAACTTGTCAGGTCAGCAGTTGTTTGTGTGATCCTGGAGAGGACTTTCTGTCGAGACTCATTGTCTGATAAAATGGCTCCTAAATATTTGAAGCTATGCACTGTGTTAAGGGATTGACCTTGGACTTTGATGTCCATGTTGATGCCATTTGTGTTGTTGGTCATCATTTTGGTCTTCTCTGCGCTTATTTCCATTCCATAGGCTCTATAGGTGGTGTCAATTCTCTGTACCAGCCGTTAAAGTTCTTGTTCCTCTCCAGCCAATCCATGAATGTCATCCGCAAAACGAAGGTTGGAGATTGCTCTACCCCCTATGCTGACTATGTCTTTGTGATCTGCAAGGGCATCTGACATGATGAGCTCTAGGAAGATGTTGAAGAGTGTTGGAGAGAGTAAGCACCCTTGACGCACACCGATTGTTGTTCTGAACCAGTTCCCGATGGCGCTGTTATGGAGGACTGCACTGGTGGCCTTGTCAAACAGGCTTTTGATGACTTCAATAATTTTAAGGCTGATGTTGTACACTCTCATGGTTGCCCACAGAGCTGCATGCCAGACTCGGTCAAATGCTTCTTTGAAGTCTACAAACACATGATATAGATGTTGCTGGTTCTGTAAGAATTTCTTGCAGATTATTCTGAGGTTGAAAATCTGTTCTGTGGTACTTCGCCCTGCCATGATTCATGTGTGTGTGTATCAGACTGTTGTGGCATATGGCATCCACTCCATGCACAGACTCCTGGAGCTTAGTGTACCACAGGGATCGGTCTTAGAGCCCACTCTTTTCACACTTTACATGCAACCTACTTCAAACCTTGTAATCATGAGTGTTCTCCAAACTCAAATTCTTGCATCCGCACCTCCATCTACATGTATGTTCAGTACATTGAAAGAACTGAAAATTGCTTTCGCGATATTAAATTGTGGATGGACTGCAATAAACTATAAGCAAAACAAAAGCAATGGTCATTGGTACATGAGTGTGAGGTAGTTCTCATGCGACGAGCACCTGACTATTAGTGGACATCCAGTGCAGTTCCAACTTAAAGTTAAGTATCTTGGAGTTGTGCTTGATATCAGTTTCACTATGTCCGATCATGTTAGTCATATTTGCCGCTTTGCTTACCTTGAGCTTCACAGAATTGCAGTGGTCTATCCATTCATTACTGATAAAGTCACTACTATGCTTGTTTGCTGTAGAGATCTCACCAGGGTGGATTACTGTATTTTACTCCTGGGTGGCATCACATCGTAGCAAATGGCTTGACTCCAGAGAGTGTTCAAGAAAGCAGCGCGTACGATCTCTCGCGTAAAACTTACTGTTTACATCACGCACTGGTTAAAGGAGCTGCACGGGTTACACATTGTGTACCGCATTCAGTACAAAATTGCTGTTTTGACCATCCGTTTCTTTGAAGGCCCCCTTCCTCTCTATCTTTCTGACTGCCTGACTGTATACACACCTTCACAATCGCTGTTATCCTCTGAAGGAAAACTTCTGTGTATTCCACAAACCAAACTGAAAACTGCTGGTTCATGCTCTTTTCAATTTCAATCCCCCTCAATTTGGAACTCCCTTCCCCAGTATAGAAAGAGTTAAGGTATTGCGCTTTACAAAAGCTATTGTTATTATTAATGGATGTGTGTATCCACCTACTCCCCCCTCTCCCACTCCACCTCCCTTCCCCCACCCCATTCTCCCCAATCTTCGATCATGCCAGTCACCTTGGAGACATTTATGCTGTATACAAATCCTTCATTCATTTATTATTTGTACATTTTTTATTTTTCTTTTGAAACGCGCATTGAGCTGATTTGTAGAAAATGCACTTTGTAAATGTTTGTCAATCAAAAAAATCTTTTTTGAAGTGATTAAACAATAATGCGAGTTGGAGAATCCGAAAGGCCTGTGTCTAAGGACACGAAAATTTAGGATTTGCATGCTTCCTTGAATAAAATAGTTAAAATAAGTCTTGATTTCAACAGGCATATGTTATGGATGTGCTCACGATGCGGCAGTCTGCAGTGTATGTAGGTAAGGAATATTATCCCGAATGAATCAGGTGTTGTTTTCCACATTGTTCTAGTTTAGCATGGACTAGATTTGATGCTAGTATCAGAATAGGAGATGCAAGCCAGTTTCATTTGGTGTTCCTACTTGTACATTTGCATGGTTGGTTTTAGAGTACTATTTTTTGTTTACAATACAGTATTGTGTTTTGCTTGTTGATTTCGTTGTTATTCTTCATACCTATCCTATTCTATCCTATCCTATCCTATCCTATCCCATAACTCGAAGGTCGTTGGGGCACCACAGATGATCGTTTAGCCAGCGTACTCCATCTTTCTCTGTCCTTAGCAACCCTCATGTCTTCGCTCA
This sequence comes from Oncomelania hupensis, assembly GCA_036898135.1. Lineage (NCBI taxonomy): Eukaryota > Metazoa > Mollusca > Gastropoda > Littorinimorpha > Pomatiopsidae > Oncomelania > Oncomelania hupensis. The sequence goes on along the minus strand of CM072511.1, from coordinate 121,217,932 downwards.
GTGTCAAGCCAGTCCATTCTCGAATGTTGTCCTCTCACCTCTTTTTCTGTCTCCCTCTTCTTCTGCCTCGTTGCATCGTGCCTTGCAGAATGGTCTTTGCAAGGCCTGATGCTCTGGTGACGTGGCCATTTCCGTTTCTTCACCACTGTGAGCATGTAATCGTTTGTCCAATGGCTTGTGTGATAGTCTGTCAGACTTTCGTTGTTTGGTGATGTGCTGGGTATAGGAAGTCTTCTGTAGCACCTCATCTCCATGCTTTGTATTCTTCGTTGTAGATCTGCGGTGATGGTCCATGTTTCGCAAGCTTATAGAAAGATGGAGATTACAAGGGAGCTCAGCAGCCTTACCTGGAATGTAGACTGATGGTCCTGTCTTTCCAAATGGGCTTCAACTTGTCAGGGCAGCAGCGTGTGATCCTGGAGAAGACTTCCTGTCGGGACTCATTGTCTGATACAATGGCTCCTAAATATTTGAAGCTATGCACTGTGTTAAGGAATTGACCTTGGACTTTGATATCCATGTTGATGCCATTGGTGTTGTTGGTCATCATGTTGGTCTTCTCTGCACTTATTTTCATTCCGTAGGCTCTGGAGGTGGTGTCAGTTCTCTGTACCAGCCATTAAAGTTCTTGTTCCTCTTTAGCCAATCCATCAATGTCATCCGCAAAACAAAGGTTGGAGATTGCTCTACCCCCTGTGCTGACTATGTCTTTGTGATCTGCAAGGGCATCTGACATGATGAGCTTTAGGAAGATGTTGAAGATTGTTGGAGAAAGTAAGCATCCTTGACGCACACCGATTGTTGTTCTGAACCAGTTCCCAATGGCGCTGTTATGGAGGACTGCACTGGTGGCCTTGTCATACAGGCTTTTGATGACTTCAATAATTTTAGGGCTGATGTTGTACACTCTCATGGTTGCCCACAGAGCTGCATGCCAGACTCGGTCAAATGCTTTCTTGAAGTCTACAAACACATGACATAGATGTTGCTGGTGCTGTAAGAATTTCTTGCAGATTATTCTGAGGTTGAAAATCTGTTCAGTGGTACTTCGCCCTGCCATGATACCTGCTTGTTCTGCTGTTGAGTATTATTTTCAGGAGGACCTTGCTGAGATGGCTGATGATGATGAGGCTGATGGTGTGGTAATTTTCACACTCCTGAAGGTTACCCATTTTGGGAAGAGTGATGACAAGCGACTGGGTCCATGGTGTAGGCCACTCCCCATTCTGCCACATCCTGTTACAGATAATGGTAAGGGCAACAATCATCGCTTCTCATCCTGCTTGAAGCAATTCCGCGGGTATTTTGTCCACTGAAGCACCGAACAGTTCTTCATACCCGTGATTGCAAGTTATTTTGGGGGGCAATATTTGTTGTAAGTTTACTTTTTTCACCTTGTCTCAATCATTTTCTTTGTTGTTGTTTTTTCCCAGTGACTGTTAATTGATGATTACCTGTATTTTGAAGTTCTCTTTTTTTTTCCTTTGGCTATTTTTAATTTTTATTTACAGCCAAACACGCGTACATCAAACACACTTCAACGAACAATGCTTTTATCGAAGGAAAAAAATCCCTGCGAGAGTTGTTCTTATTTATTACTTAAAACTGTATGGCTACAACGAGCAGTTACAATGTGGCTTCGCTTGCACCAACAGTATTTTCTTATCCCAGACACCAAATTTCAGCAGATATAACAAAGTTCAAGTACAAAAACAATACAAGTGATGTCAATTCGCGGAAATAAACAGTTCTTGTTTGCAGAAATGTTGCTGTCATTCAGGTGTCTGTAGAAAGATGCACATGATTTATGGGCAGGTTTCTTCTTCACCCTTTGGAAACGACATCATTTTGCAAAGTACTAGTTTAAAAAGCATGTCATTTTTAGATCTGGCAGAAAGTGGCAGCCCTAACTTTTTTATTTGTTCTTAGCACCCAGAAACTTTTCACAGGTATAGGAAAGTATTCATTTTCTGAAAGTAAATAGATTGAATTTTTAAAATGTCTTAGAATAAAGTATGAGAATGTGTGTTTACCGAAAATTATACAAGGTTGAATGTTACTGTCTTCTAACTCCGATACAGTTTGAAAGAAGAAAAGGTGTGGCTCATAAACACCTTCATTATCACTGAGACTGATACTGCTTTCCAAAGGCATTCACGTGAGGAAAAACAATACAACAGACAGGATTTTACTGCTTTAGTGGACAATTGCTGGTCATGCATCTTTCACACTGGCACAATAAATCCACTGGAAAATAGCCCAGAACCCCTCAAAACGATTGCAGATAACGATCATTTGTAAGGCGAGAAGTTTGTTCTTAGAAACAAAGCATCTGATTAACCGGTTCTTTCTTTTGAGATCCAATCCGAGACGATTCTCCTTCGGGGATGATGGATGGGCCCCTTTGTTTTTTTGGCACAGGGCCGATAGATCGGCCTGATCATCTCCAAAGGGCTAAGATTATGGCGGCCAAATGGAAATGAATTCAGCTCACTCTAATAGAGAACTTGAAATAATGTATGTGCGAGCGCATCCATACAAGGGAAAAAGCTGAGATAGCCAAGGAATTTGAAATTCCAACATCAGCGCTAAGCACTTTCTCTTAGAATACTCAGAGTTGCCAACCACTACGGAATTTCCGTAGTTTACTCCGGAAATGAATACGCGGCTACGGAGCTACGCAAATCGAAAAATTACTACGGAAAGTCAATTTTTGACTATAGTATTACAGTTTTAACGAGTCTTATTGAGCGCCTGTGCCTCCCGTAGCACTTCAAGGTCACGGTCATTCGGTTTACGTGCACGGTGTACCTAATAGATCACGCTCCCAGTGCATGTTAGGAAATTCGACCAATCACCGTGAAGTTTCCGGGTCACGTTTTACAGCGCGAGAAGAAAAGTTTGTGTGCGGCGTATTTTGAATCCATGATGCCAAAAAGAAAGAAAACTAGCGATGAAAGCCCAGAAAAAAAGAAGAGGACAGCAAATCAAGAGTACAGGAAAGAGTATTCTGAAAAATGTCCGTGCATCACTGCGTCATCGAGATCAAAACACAGCGTGTATTGTACAGCGTGCTTGGCAGATTTTAGCAAGGCACTCCATGCTATGACTCAAAGCTATCTGACAATTTGCTGAGAAAGTGCAAGGCTGCCACCAGATTGGGCCTTGCTAAAGACTAGACATGTTCCCAAGAGAATAGAGCAGGTTCAATAAATGTGGAGTATTGTATGAAGTGTTTAATCTTTCCTTGCAACTGTGCTTGTTTAGTAGTGTGTGAGTGTGTGTATGCATGTCTTCGTTAAAAAAGTGAGGACGTATGGCTACTGAAAATGTCTTAAAACTACTGAAATTCAGAATTTTTACTACTAAAAACTTTTTTGGGGGTTGGCAACTCTGAATACTGAATACAGACTATTCAGGTAAAATGACAATAGTTACATTGCATTTTGAAAATTACCCCGATATTGGTAAATAGTCACAGACACACATTCACACCACAGGCAAATATTATCATTCCTACAGTAATATACACACAAAACATTTTATAATACTTCAAAATCTGAAAGATATCACTGCAACAATGGACGCAATCACGCTGGACACATAAAATATCTACTAGAAGGGCAAAGCCCATATGACTCTTCTTCTTTTGGAACTTGCAATATTTAACATGAAAATTAGTGCCAAAATAAAAAACAAAATGAAAAGGTGGAATTAAAATTCAAAGTAATATCAACTTTGATCTTTCTATGCTCTTGACCTTGAGATGACCTTGACCTTTGGTTCAAAATAAATTCATGTACTATCGATCAAATAAAGCACAGCAAAAGTTGTATTATGCCCCAAAAATGGTGACCTTGGGATTACCGTGACTTTCAGCGATAAAACATAATACACATAAATAAGCCTATGCACATGCTTCAGTATGATTGAACTGACACTTAACTGATCAAGCAACTATAGGAATAAGAGAAAAATCACATAAAAAATGTGTTTGTGTGGGTGTGTGTGTGTGCATGCAGGCAGGCACATGCCTGTTTGATGCAGGATTCCATTCAAAAATCCTAGTTTTGGTGATTGGCTCTTTGGGGCTAATGCATGCACATGAAGTTTGTGTCTGGACTGCAACTCATTGCACTACTATGGCGGCAGATTAAAAGTCTCGCTCAGTACCTATCAACCAGTGTCATGATTGGGTCTAGAAAGGTGTGGGAGAGGAGAAGATTCAGGATTGGGGTGGTGTAATTGACCAACTGTCCTGAGTTTATTACAACGTTATTAAAGTTAACGGGATTTGGCTGCAATAAAGTTATCGAAATGACTGCGGCTCATTGGACTATCATGGCAGCAGAGTAAAAGCTTCGCTCCATTCCTATCAACCAGTGTCGTGATCGGCTCTAGAAATTGTGGAAGCGGAGAAGATTCAGGTTGCGGGGAGTGCAATCGACGAACTGTGCCGAGTTCATTAAAACTTTGTTGAAGTTAACGGTTTGGGTTGTAATGAAGTTATTGAAATGTGAGAGAGAGAGACAGAAAAAGAGAGAGAGAGAGACTGATAGATGGACAGACAGAGAACGAGGGTGAAAGGTGATAATTATTTGACGGAACTGTTATCCTCCCGATTGTGTTTATTTTGCTACACAAGTATTCTTTTTCTTTTTTATGACATCCTACTAGCTCCAAAACGTAGAGTTATCAGTATCATATTGCACAAGTTTGTAAATCAGCATATGCTGCCTTGCGTCAGATCAACTCCATTCGCTGCTACTTAACCCTTCAAGCAACCATCACCTTAGTCTGTGCTTTAGTCTTGTCTAGGCTAGACTATTGTAATGCCCTACTGGCTTACTGCCCGAGTCATCTCATAGACAAATTTTAAAAAGTCCAGAATTGTGCTGCTAGGCTAGTCTTTAGGGCAAAAAAGCGCGATCACATCACTCCACTACTCCGTAAGCTTCATTGGCTACCCATAGAGGCCCGCATTAAATACAAACTGTCCGTACTGTGCCACAATTTCTTCTCTGGAACCTGCCCTTCATATCTGTCAGGTCTGCTGTCTGTCTATGTCCCTTCTCGCACTCTTCGCTCTTCTTCTGACTCTCGCACACTCTGCATTCAAAAAACCAACACCAAAATGTACGGAGAACGGGCATTCACCTATTGTGCACCCAGACAATGGAACACTCTTCCAGCCAACATCAGACACAAGCAGACCACACCCTCGTTCAAGCAAGCTCTAAAATCTCACCTCTTCAAACTCTACTATCCTGATTAAATCCTTCATTCTATAGACCCTAGTTGCAGCTCATATTTGTTCTGCTTTTGGCTATGCTTGTAGATTTGCTGTGATTGTGATGACTTGTTTGCAGAAAGTTAACTTTATGTATTTTGTTTGATTTTGTGTGTGTGGTTTCATTTTATTTTATTTTTTCTCATTGTATAATTTCTAATGCAATATTGTAAGTTGTTTCATGTTTGTTTCTTTCCTTTCATGTAAAGCGCTATGCGCTTGTCTATAAAAGGACAAGTAATAGCGCTATATAAATGTCCATTATTATTATATTTATTATTATTATCACGAAATAATTGAAATTAACACGTGTTCTGTGTCATTTACAGAGATACCGGTAATCCACAGTGTTAATTAATAATGATCAGTATTTGCCACGCCATTGTAGCATCAAAACCTGATAATTATAAATATAATGAGATAATTACAATTATCAATGGATAATTACAATTATTATTGAAAAATTACAGATGTCTTCGCCTGATCATGTTTAATTTTTGTCTGGAAATGTGCCAAAATGGAAAATGTATATTTTCACTTGATAATTAAAATGTTTACTTGTTAATTGTAAATATCCTATCCTATCCTATCCTGTCCCGTAACCCGAAGGTCGTAGGGGCACCACAGATGATCGTTTAACCAGCATACTCCATCTTTCTCTATCCTCAGCAGCCCTGATGGCTTCGCTCAGTGTCAAACCAGTCCATTCTCGAATGTTGTCCTCCCACCTCTTTTTCGGTCTCCCTCTTCTTCTACCTCCTTGCACTGTGCCTTGCAGAATAGTCTTTGCAAGGCCTGATGATCTGGTGATGTGGCCATACCATCGGAGTTTCCGTTTCTTCACCACTGTTAGCAGGTCATCGTGTTGTCCAATGGCTTGTGTGATGGTCTGTCGGACTTCGTCGTTGGTGATGTGTTGGGTATAGGAAATGCCCAGAAGTCTTCTGTAGCACCTCATCTCCATGCTTTGTATTCTTCGTTGGAGATCTGCTGTGAGGGTCCATGCTTCGCAAGCATATAGGAAGATGGAGATGACAAGGGAGCGCAGCAGTCTTACTTTGGAATGTAGACTGATGGTCCTGTCTTTCCAAATGGGCTTCAACCTTGTCAGGGCAGCAGTTGTTTGTGCGATCCTGGAGAGGACTTCCTGTCGGGACCCATTGTCTGATACAATGGCTCCTAAATATTTGAAGCTATGCACTGTGTTGAGGGATTGGCCTTGGACTTTGATGTCCGTATTGTAAATATGTTGTTGATATTTGTAATTATCCCATGATATTTGTAATTATCAGATTTTGGCGCTAGTAGGCTGTCATGATTATGTGAATTACACAGAACATGTGTTAATTGCCATTATCGCTGATACCTGTAAATGCAAGTTTTGGTGCTGGTAATCCACTTTAGCCAGAATTAAGCATGATCACGTAAAAAATTTAATTATCAAGTGAAAATTGAAATTATTATGTGATAATTACAATGTTTGGTTTGGGGACCTTTCCAGGAGGATTGCTAGAGCCAAAACTGAAAATTAAACAAGATCACTTGAAGATATTTGTAATTTTTCAATGATAATTGTAATTTTTTCTTGATAACTGTAATTATTCCATGATATTTGTAATTATTTAATGATATTTGTAATTGTCAGGTTTTGGCACTAGTAGGCCATCATACATTTTGTTTGACATTTTCTTCAAACTAGGCTGCAGAAGAAGAAAGGTCAAATTCAACCTTCTTGCCTATGAACATCAATAGGGTTTATGCTTTCTGGTAATTCCAAGCAAAAGTTTTGTACAATAATGTGTGCATATAACTTTAAATAAAGTAATAAAACTGCTATAAGATGACATTTATTACTAGAAAGGTTTGTTGAGTATTGCATCGAGTATTAGAGTGCATACAAGAGTGACCCCCGTTGGGGTGCCGGGGGTTTCAGTATAAATAGTATCCCCACTTTCTGGAAATTTAGTGCTTTAAATTCCCACTGTCGCTGTCATTCTCATTTGCTCTTTCTCATTCCTGCTCTGTTCTATCAATCTGCTATACTATCTTCTTCTTCGCTAGACCAGTCATCTACCCTTTTTCTTGAAAACTCTTCCGGGGCGAGACTCCTTATTTGTGTATGTCTGTTGGATCAGCTTGGGAATATTGGACGCTTTCTGCCAGGTGGTCACTAGGGCTTCTTATGATGTTATTATTTAGCAATGTAGGCATTTTATATGTATGTGTTTTGTTGATAATTTATAATGATGTTTGTATTCTATTTTGTTTTTGTAAATGGGGGTTCGATAAATTAGAGTGCAGCCTCAGCGTCCCCTGTGTGGGATGTCTTTATTGTAAAGTGACTGGCTGGTGGAGAGCTTTCAGTTTTACCACTAGGGTTGTTTCAGCAGATCGTTTATGCGGATCAGAGGTTGTCCGGTCCTGATTTGGCTCGAAAGAGTCCGCTGGACCTAAAGCAATAATCATGTAATGTAATGTAATACAAGAGTGAACTTCTTGTAGCACGTGAACAGTACTTATTATTACTGGAATGTGTCAGGCGACATTTCGATCACTTGTTCATTCATTTCTTCTTATGGACTAAATGAATCCTAAGTAGTATTTTATGAAGTGAAACCATTAAACATTAATTGATTCGGGCAGTGCATACTCACCCTGCAAGCCCATTCCATTATTCAGTAATAGTGTAGCAGCCACTTAACTTTCTCTCAACCTTATAATTTAAAATAAGGAAGAAACTATACAGCATAATGTTTAACCTTTCTGTCCGTTAAAAATGTTATTTGGCGCCACTTTCAACCTTTGTGATACTGGAAATGTTTAGTTTGGCTTTTCCCAGCTTGTACTACGAAAACATCAAGGACTTGCTGGTGTGGGAGGCATTTTTCATCACATGGCCTCTTCTGAAAAATAGACAAGTAGAGGGCCCTAATGAGGTCCGAAACAGCCACACCAGTTGGGCAGTGGTGTCATGTGAGTTTGGTGAACATCGAGCTGTAATGCACCTTCATCAGCCTACAACCATGCAGCACATTCACCATAACGGTCTGCATGAAATGAGGTACCTAGTTATATCTTCAGTAGCAGCAGCAATATCTTTCTTCTCATCATCCTTGTTATTATCATCATTACCATTGTCATCATCATCATCATCATCTTCATCATCATCATCATCTTTATCATTATCACCACCATCACTACTATCATCGTCTTATTTATCTCTGCCTACGAAAGTCAAACTTGGTCTCACTTTGATTAAGATAGTATTGTAAATTGTCTGAATTGTGTCAGGTAGACTTAGTATCTTTTTCCCATTGATATTTTACGGCCATGTAAAGTGTAACTGCTGGGCAAGGAGACTGTATTTCCCTCGTAATATTTTGCAGCATGATACAGCAGGACCAGTTCTTCCGAGAACTTGGGTTCTTGAAAGCATTGCAACATGATCATGTTCTACAGCTGATGGCTTGCCATATGGATGCCTGCCCCCAGTTCTACATCACAGAAGACTACGTCAACTCTGCCTTGCAGACAGTGCTAGTCAACAAAAGTCTAAGTGGACAACATCGCTTTTCTTTCAAACAGTAAGATACCTGTTTAGTTAATCCTTGTATTTTGCCTAAACATTTCAGGAGATACACTAACGTGGGCATAGCACCAGGCAATACAGAAGTGATTTGTATGTATAGATAGAAGCCGTATATTATGTAACACCTGTTTTGCTTGGCAGGTTGATGTCTTTCTTACTGGATGCACTAGAAGGGATACAGTATTGCCATGACAACCAGGTTGTGCATCGTAACCTGACTGCTGCCAGTCTCTTCCTCTGCCATGGGGACAGGGTGAAGGTGTCTGGGTTCAAGCATGCGCTTCATCTCTCTGGAAAGTCTTATGTCAGAGGTAAGATTTTTTAACATTTATATCATTGACTGATTTAAAACCAATAAGCTATAGGAAAGTGTACGTTTATAACACATACTGAGTTTGAAACCGATAACAAGTCTGGGTTATGCTACATGCTGCTTTTGAAACATAACTTCATAAGTTGTTGAAGTATACATTCACCACTTACAGTCTGTATTTTTGGGTAGGTGGTGTATGTGTGTGTGTGTATTTATTGTCTTTTTATTGGCTGGTTTGGATTGTCTTCTTGTGGCATTTGGGATATAAAGAGACATCAACAATCTAACTCTCACCGCCAGATTCCTTAGTCAATGTAGTTCCAATATAAACTGTTGTTGACATATGAAATCTATGTGTGTGGCAACAGATGGACACGAAAAAAAAAAGTTCACACATGCATGTCAAGAGATACTCAAAAGAATTCTGAAAGAAATATGGCTTTGCAGACTATGACTTGCTGTCAGTAGCCACTCGTTGGACAGCACCTGAGTCACTGCAAGACTGCAGTTTCTCTGTGGCCTCCGACATGTGGATGGTGGGCCACTTGATTTATGAAATCTTAACCCATGGCCGTCTGCCGTATTCAGACACCAAAGAAGAAGACGAAGAGCTCATGCCTAAGGTACTGAGAATGAAACGTTTTTGATCTCTGTGTTGTCATCTGTCTTATGTAATTCTTTAGATACGGCTTTTTATGAATTAAAAATGTATATAAGTAAAGTGTGATTTATTTAGCACACTATGCATTTATTCCAAAAGTAGGGAGAATGCAACTATTTGAGAGCTCCATCTTGTCTGTCCATTTTATAATTTTTCAGATAAATCCTTTTTTTTTTTTTTAACATTTTCCATGTTTTAAAAACAAATAATAAATAAATACATTGTCAGTGTTCCAAGAAAAATTTGATTCTTTATGTATTTATTAACAGATCTGAAATTCGGGATAATTTTGCACCATGTTTTATGATTGAGTATTTTTGTTGCAGGTTGTAAATGGCTTGCAGAGACTGAATGTTGAGCGTTGCATTCCCCAGTCAATGTACAAGATCATCGATGGTTTGACAACAGTGAAAGATTCCAAAGATAGAGGCTGTGCAAGGCTAATAGCACAACAACTGAAAGATTTGTTGGCATCCGAAGGTACTGTCCAACCATTCAGTGTGATCAAAGTTTTAAAGAAAGGACATAAAACGTTTTAATAATAGTTTGTTTGTTTGCAGTTATTATTCCTTTCTATCAGGAATTTCTGGGCCGCCTCCCCCGGGGAAGGCGTATGCAGCCAGTGGTGCGCTTAAACCCAACATACCTAACATTATTTGTGATTTTTTTTAAAAATTTTTGCTGGGGGAGCAAACCGGAGTACCCGGAGAAAACCCCCAAGACGTTGCCCAAGTCGAAAGTAAATAATATTCGGAGAAACAAAACGCCCAGATGCTGGCTCGAACCCACACCTGTCAGGCGCTATTGGTTTCTGGCTTGTGGACAAGGCAAGTTAGTCCCGCATTAGCCCACTTGGCCACAACGCTCGCAAATAAGTTGCCATTAAACATAGTGCAAGATTCATTCTATTTTGTTTGTTTTTAACCCATACACAATGATTAACTTACTTTGATGCTTCACTGAAATACTATTATAGGGGAGATTATTGCTAATGATTATTCATGGACTTTTATTATTTTAGCGTAATGAATAGAAAACCACTGACAGGGACTGCTTTGTTTGAATCATAAATCTTAAGAAGAAAATAAAGGCATAATTGAAGTTAAGTTTAAAATATGCTACAGCAAACATTGAAAGCCGTTGCAAGCATTTCCCTGATCTCGATGCCGATGACCAAAAAGCAACAAAGCATTGCAAGGTTAGTAATGTGTTGTGCTCTCTCTGCCTCATTCTTCCTCATTTTCTGGCATGCCCAACACCTTTTCCCCACCCCTCCTGCTCTCTCTCTCTCTCTCTCTCTCTCTCTCTTCTCTCTCTTTTTTTCTCTCTCTCTCTGTCCTCATTTTCTTCTTTCTTCATCTTCTCTTTTCCTCTTGTTAGTCTGTCAGTCATCATACACTAATAGGAGCAGCGAGTCGGTTAGTACCACTTTGCGCACAAATAACTCACAAACCGTTCAATTGGTCATGATGCTATGTGGTAGAACTGGTACAGTGGACCTGCACATCTTTGAAGTTGTCTTACTGACTCTTTGTACATTAATAAAGAACACATCACCTATTTGACTACCCCCAAAAGGACCAACACAATAAAGCCCCAGTCAGATCTACTTATGCTCATAAGATTTACCTGATCACATGCTGCAATAAGTTGTACAAACAGCTTTTGATAAAATCTCATCCGAATCCATTGCAGATTCAGAGCATAGAACATGTTTTAATTCCTGCGATGAAATCATAAGTCTGGACTAATCAGAACCTGATGTGGCGTCCTTGACATTGTGACTAAAAACAAAATTGCCAACACCATAACACAAAGGTTGTCATCAGATCAAAGAGCAGAATAAGTCCTAAGTGTCTCCCTCCTCCTGATCCATGGCTGTATCCACCATCGACAAATGTTTCTTCCTCATCTGCTACTAAAACTGCCAAATACGGCATACAATCTTCTCTTTTACTCTCCTAACTGCTCAAACATGAACTGTTGGCTATAAGTAGCAAGAAGTGAGAGCACTACAGGGCCAAGGAAAGAAACCTCTTTCTCAATGAATGTCATCTCCTCTGCCAAATTTCCTCGTCATCTGCTACTAAAACAACTAAATATGGCAAACAGTCCTCTCTCTCACTCGAACTTTGAACTGTTGGCCATAGCTTTCACAACATATACATAACAACAAAGGAGAGCAATACAGGAACAAGGAAAGAGGCCTATGAGCGAGCCGCAGTGAAAACCAACTTCTGCCTCTTGTTGTATGGAATGAATTTTAGCATGTGACAGGTTGCTTCTTTGCGTCAATCCTCAGATTAAATCGCATGAAACAAATTGAATGATTTAATCGGTAGGTGTGACGGGGCTTTAACAGTTTATGTGCGTTGCTTTACCATGAATTTGTGACTCGCATGCATAGCAATGTACGTGTGTCTATGTACACACACACACACCCCTACCACCACCCTCCCCTCCTTCCCTAGAAAAAAATCTAGATTTTTGCAAATCTATGTGAGATGATTCATAAATATTCCAAAAATTATATTTTAAAAAATTGTCTGTCTGTCCATCTGTCGGTTCGTCCATCTGTGCAAAAACTTTAAAGTGTCTAAGTACTCAGAACCTATTTCAACTATCACAACATAACTTGGTAAGATGGTGTATACCCATGAGACCTCATAAATGATCAGTGAATAAATGATTTTATTTCAAGGTCAAGATCACAGGGTCATCAAATGTTAGTATAAAAATGATAATTTTTCACAAAATGTCACTTTGTTTTCTATAGGTTATTAATATTGAACTTATGATTCTTTGATGCATGATAAATATCAATGAGATACAGATACTTTGCAAATTGGGTCAACCTCACTCCAAGGTCAAGGTTACTGGAGCTGTCCAAAGTCAGTTAGTATAGGTACTTTGATGTGAGAGATATAAAGTCCAAACTTGTTGTGTTTAGAGATGATAGATTGATTTTTCATACATGTTTTGTTTTCGCATTGATCTTGAAGATCAAGGTCATTTTAGGTCTTGCACAAACATACCAAAAATAGGTCATCCTACAGTGGAATGGCTATTTAGTTAACCCAACAGCATTGGATTATTTGATTAGACATGCATGAGAGATTGCTTGAAGGTCAAGGTCATCCCAAGGTCAAGGTCATTGAAGGTAAAAGTCATTTCAAGGTAACCATTTTTTTGCTTAACACAACTTTTGCTGTGCTTTATTTGAGAGTACATGAGTGTATTTGAAGCCGGAGGTCAATGTCATCTCAGGGTCAAGAGCATAAAAAAATCAAAGTCGGTAATACTTTGCATTTTAATGCCACCATTTCATTTTGTTTTTTCTGGGCACTCATTTTCATGTTAAATATTGCAAGTTCCATAAGAAGCATGTAAATCATATGGCCTTTGCCATTCTAGATTTAGTTTGTCTCATGGTTGTGATGACAGGACGCTGCTTTAAATATATGTGGGTTTTTTACATTTGCAGGGACCTGTGATGACTTTGATCAATGACTACCCAGGAATCACAGGTGAGTTGTGCTGATAGCAAGTCTTTTAAGACAGAGACTGGGAACAGATTTTTTTTTTCTTCTTGATTTTAATGCCAAAAAGCATAAATTTCATTACACGTAAACATGTGAAACAATTACCAATTGCAATACATTGTGCCACAATACATATTTCTTTAAACATTGTCATTTTTTATATTTATGTATACGCCTACACACATTACAACATACAGTGGAGTCCACCTATAACGAACCTTGGAATAACGAACACCCGCGATTAGCGTACTACCATCCATTTCCCGACACACTCCCTTCTTTGTCTTACTATTTAATCCCTTCCTATAACGAACAAATCCAGCTAGGCAAATAACGAATCTCCGCTTGTAACGAACCCTGTGTGTATTCCCTTGGCCTACTTTGCCTCAATTGGCTCATCGCCAATAACGAACAGCAGCAGAAGCATGCCAGTTCGTACATAGGTCAACCAGGCCTTGAAGTCATAACTGTCATTGGCTGCTATAAATAGCCTTGAATGAAGTCATTGTTGATAAACTTCGTAGGCCTAGATCGATCTACGTACTGTATGTTGTGATGTGTACTCATCACCGGTGTGTACTTCCGTTTACAGTACAAATCTCTACAGCGAATCCCGCTTGTAACGAACCCGAAATTCCCCCCCTTGAGATTCGTTATACCCGGACTCCACTGTATCTCAATCAAACATATAGGAGTAAAGCAGGGCAAGATAAGTAAGGGGCAGAGACAAGAGAGAAAGAGAGAGAGAGAGAGAGGGAGAGAGAGAGACAGACAGACAGACAGACAGACAGACAGAGAGAGGAGGGAAAAGGTGGGAGGAGGCAATTATTTTGGTAGTGAAGGGTCAACCTGAAGATTTGCCATTCTTTTGAGCTTGCGCCGAGCTGTAGTGAGTGCTACAGTGCGACAGCACTAAAGTAAGGAAATATAATAAAGCAGTAACCTTTTTCAACTTAAGTATCTTGTGATAAGATTGGTTGATAAGGATGCCACTCCATAGAAAACTTGTTATTTGTCATTAATATATATGAAGAATATTTTTCTACTTAATATTGAGATTTCAAATATGTAATAAAATTCGGCAATATCGGCATTACTTTGTCAAACTTACATCGATATATAAAAAATTTTGCTGTAAGAATGATAAAATCAAAAATATTATCTGGTCTGAAGTTATCGCTAACACCAAACAGTACAATATGTTCATTAAGTTGCAAATTTACAGCGACTAAACATTTGTCATTTAACAGCGTCTCTAGTTGAGTCCAAAAATTACGAACATACACACAGTTCCAAAACAAATGCTGTATGTTTTCACGGTGCAGTTCACAAAAGGAGCACAAGTTATTCATAGCAACACCCATACTCGACAGAGTAATATTTGTGGCAATAATTCTATGCACAATGCGAAGTTGAAACCACTTTAGTTTGACATTACGAATATGTTGAATTTTCTTAAATATATGTTTCCATTGCATGTCTACGTCATATTTTTCTTGCTACTTTATACAACAATTAGGCTTTGCTTTATTACTCATTAGGATATTGTAATATACTCGTGCTCCCTTGGAAACTGACATAATTGTTTTCCATGTTTTACTAAGTTCAAAAAACCTGTCATTGAGAATGTCAATGTTACACAAATGCACATACTTTTTGACAGCTTGCACACATCCTGTAAACGTAAGAAAATCAGTGCGAATTTGGTATTCTTGTACAAAATCATTGTACGACAAAAAAGTACCGTTTTTATCAATCAAATGACCAATACAAAACACACCATTTTCTAGCCAATTCTTATGTAGAAAAGTTTTTTGGGCGACTGTGATATGCTTATTATAAAACAGCCGTTCTGATAGAAGTTCTTCTGATCTTTCTATTGTTATGTTATTATCCAACTCGTTATAAGCCACAAATACATCAGTCCAAAACGCATTATATTTTTTGTTCGGCACTTGGGATCCTAAGTTTTCAATATTGTGTAAATAATTGTACTTTAATAATAAAATACTTTTCCATTTTGGATTACTGTTCTTGAGTTTTCTGATCCATGAGATTTTTAATGCTTTAATGTATTCTTTGATATCTGGTATTCCTAAACCTCCTTCTGCTATGTTTCTAGTCGCACTCTTTCTGCTTATCCGATCTCTTTTTTTCTTCCACACGAATTGGGATACATTCTTTTGAATTAACTCAATTATGTTATCCGGGGGATTAGGAAGTAGCATCCATAAATGAACAAGCTTAGATAGAATAAGCGATTTTAGTACTGCAACTCTACCTAAGGGGGTTATTTGTCGTTTAAGCCAGGCTCGATATAATGTTTTCATTTCTATCAATTTCTCCTTAATGTTGATAAGAACACAGTCCTTTAAATCATTTGTAAACCATATACCTAAGATTTTAAACTTGTCTGGGTTCCATTTCATGTTTAAATGTTGCATGAACCTGATTACAGAGTTACGCTTACAACCCAACCATATCACGTTAGTTTTATTTGCATTTAAATATAGACCTGACAAGTTACTGAATACTTCAATTGTACACATAGCTTCTTCTAATGAATTACATTTACCGTTAAGCAACAGTTCAGTATCATCCGCATACTGTGAAATTTTATGTTCTACATTATTAATTGTGATACCTTCTATTCTGTCGTTTTGTCTAATCATATTTGCTAAGATTTCCACACACAACACAAAAATGTAAGGTGAGATAGGGTCCCCAGGACAACAGCCGCGTTGTATATTAAACCAATCAGAGGTTTGCCCATTTATTGAAATCGTCACAATACAAAGTTTTTATCCATCTACAAATATCATTTCCCAAACCAAACGTTTTAAGTACCTTATGCATGTAATTCCAGTTAACAGAATCAAAGGCCTTTTCAAAATCCAAACATACAAGTAGCCCCGGCAATTTTTCTTCATTGAGGTGACTAATTACATCATAGATAAGCCTAACATTGTCCCCGAGAGAACAACCCCGAATAAAACCAGTCTGATCCTCATTTATCAAAGAAGGTAACACTTTTTTTTATTCTGTTGGCAATACACGAAGAGCCTATTTTATAGACTATATTTAATAATGAGATAGGTCTCCAATTTCTTATATTTTCTTTATCTTTGTCCCCTTTTGGAATACAAATTATTATTCCCTCCCTTTGTGTTGTAGATAAAACGCCCTTTTTAAAACCATCTTTAAGCGACTGCACGACAAAGGGACCCAACCGCAACCAGAAGAATTTAAAAAACTCAGCTGTGAAGCCGTCCGTACCTGGACTTTTATTATTATTCATATTACGTAAGGCAAAACTTGCCTCTGTTAAAGTTATTTCTCCTTCTAACTCATTACTCTCTTGTTCTGTTAATGATTTTAGATTGTCCACATAATCTTCAATACGCCCGTCTGTAACCGGTTTTTCTTCATATAGTTTAGTGTAGAAATTTTTTACTTCCTTTACAATTTCACTAGAGTCTATAATCTCCGAACCATCATCTTTTTTCAATTTTTTCATACACTTACTAACATAATTACGCTTTTCTAAGGCACAAAAAACTGGGAACAGATTTCAGTGAAATGAATAAATGAATGAAAAGGGTTGAGTGAATGAAAATGTATCCAGTTTGTAAATATTTGCATACAAGAATCATGATCAGTGCAGTGTCATTTGATTGTAATGAGTAACACTGAACAGAATTTTGAGCATGTTACTCATTGCACACTGACATTGGGAAAGCTGATCTGTATAAAATACTGGACATTTTAATGAAAGCCTTTCTAAATCAAACTCTATATTAATTTCTGAATGGACAACTGTAAACGGCTTTTCTTTTCAGCTCAGCTTCTGTGAATCAGAAATGGAAAAACTATCTGCCAAACGTGAAACATCTAGATCTAAATGAACATCTGTTGACAACAGAAGGCTGTAATTTGTTATCTACATCATGAATGAAGTTACCACTGATCCAAATTTGAGGCACTTTATTAATCATTTTTGTTATCAAACCAACATGGAAGAAGTCTATCCCTGTGGGTTCAGGCACTGAATAGAATAGACCCAACGTTTCCTGGCGTGTCGTAAGAGGTGACTAACAGGGGTGATGTCAGCATGGCATAACTGGGCGAAAGTCTTCTACACAAAAGTCACCGTCCAGGACGGAGGAACCTCATGTTACTACAGGTTCAATAACCACTTGCTCGGGGCCAGGGCAAGACACACTGTATGCGTGGATATCAGCTGTGGCCAACAGCCTTGAGAGGATTTGGCCCTGCCAGGTCTTTTTTGCCCAAGACACACTGCATGATGAAAAGAACCATTCACTCCATCCCGGATCGGTTGTCGCCCAGGTCACCAAGGACTGCGCCTTCCTTTGGCCACCAGGACAGAGGTGATAAGTGTGCTACTGATGGACAACTTAGCAAGATCCACACGAGAAACAACATCGTCATAGGAACCTGGAATGTCAGGACCCTAACTGCGGATGGAAAATTAGAAGAACTGGCCCACGAGCTGGCCCACTATTGATGGAACATTTTAGGTATCAGCGAACTGCTCTGGAAGAGCCTAGGTGAAACAATGACCGACAAAGGCCACAAGCTTTATTTCAGCAGGAGAGATGCACAGTGCAAGGAGGTAGAAGAAGAGGGAGACCGAAAAAGAGGTGGGAGGACAACATTTGAGAATGGACTGGTTTGACACTGAGTGAAGCCATCAGGGTTGCTGAGGACAAAGAAAGATTGAGTACGCTGGTTAAACGATCATCTGTGGTGCCTCTACGACCTCTGAGTTACGGGATAGGATAGGATAGATGAAAGGCACGAACACGGTGTTGGATTCTTGGTCCACAAGAACATTCTAGCCACTATCATGGGTTGTGCCCAGTCTCCAGTAGACTCATTACCATCCGTCTGAGAGCAGCCCATTTCAACATCACCATCATCCAGGCCTATGCCCCAACCTCAGACTATGACGATTGCGAAGTGAAGGATTTCTCTGAAAATATGCAGGCTTTGACCAAGTGCCGAAGAAGGACATATAGTCATAGTGCAAGGCGACTGGAATGCCAAGGTTGGCCAAGATGCTCACCACAACTGGGGAGACACATGTGGACCCCACTGCAACAACGAGACAAATGAAAGGGGTCTGAGACTCTTGGAGTTTGCCAGATACATCAATCTGATACTGGCTGTTTGCCAGGTCTCAATAAAAAATTCAGACGATGGACATGACACAGTCCCGACGGGGAGCTACATCATGGTCTAGAAACGTTTCAGATCAAGCATCAACATTGGCAGGACATGCATTTTTCCAGGAGCAGACATTGGAAGTGACCACGATCTCATGATGGTGTCTTTCCGGCTCCACTTGAAGAGAGTAAACACAGCAAAGTGCACTAGCCTGAAGTTCGACCTGGACAAACTGCAAGACCAGGAGCATATTTTAGCACTTTTCACGATTGTTTCTTCACAAAAGAATGCTGTTATGCAAGTTTTAACCCATTTTAATTGTATTGGATAAATATTTTGATTTAAAAATCAGCTTTGGCAACCATTTCAAGGACACAGCAAGACAAGCGACTCTGAAGTGATTGCCAGTACTAAACAAGCGACTCCGAATTAGTTGTCAATGCTGATTTTGGGATCAAAATTTGTATCTCAAAAGGCAGAAAGACTTTTGTTCCTTGACTCCCTTAGAAGTAAAGTCTGAAAATAACTTTCTATGAGATCAGACTTTTTTTTTCTTCTAATTTCTTGCCCTAAATCATATCATACTGTTGAAACATGTAAGCCATTATGTCTTTCACTGTAATGAATATTTTAACAACAGATAGTGAAAATATTCCTTCTTTTCTGCAGGCTCTGACCCAGTTTATGATGACACTAAGGGTTTCTTTGGACCATTGGTATGTTATTTTCTGTTAACTTGTTTTCTTCTAAGTAATAGAATATAATGTACGTTATTCTCGGCAAATGGCGTGAAATATGATATATGTCCAATGAGATCTATTAAGTGTTTCCACGAGCCAAAGGCGAGTGAAACATTGAATCGATCGAGTTGGACATATCACATATTCCAAACCACGATGCCGATAACATTTATGTATCAATTTCATCAAATCAGAATATTAAACAGGAAATTTGTCAAAACAATAAATACACCAAAGTTGTTCATAGGCTATTTCAAAGACCACTTCACACAACACATTCCAAAGAATTTACCATTACAAAGTAGTTCACGCATTGGACACGTTTGCAGCACATTTGAATTCTCAACAAACTTTTAAGTTTCACGCCTTCGCATTATATAAACACTAAAATATTTTTGGCAGATGCAATTAATTTGATGAAAATCAGCATCACACATCATGTTGACAGTAGACCTATAGTGTCATACTGATTGGCAATTGACAACATTGCCTACATTGCTATAAATTAAAAAAATTGCGGCATTTATGGAGAATATTTTTATTAGAATCAAGCGTAGAAGTAAGAATTGTGAAATTCCATCGGCTTTATTGTTATGTTCGGAGTATCTGAAGTAAATAGCAGCAAGAAGACAGTTCTATCCTCTGCACTAACCATAGATTTATTAACTGAATCAAAGGTGGCAGGTTCATGACATGCGGTTCAAACAATGTGCTTGTGCAGTTTTGCTTTTGCTGGAAACAGATAATTATGTTACACTAGTGGTTTTGTACCCTGGCAAGCCAGGGTACACAGGTTGCTGTTTAAAATGTAGACAGAGAGACAACTGTTGTCTGTGTTACACTCAGTTTGATGTTGGTGTTTTCTATCAGTATCTGATTCAGCCCCAATGCTGAATTCCTGATAGGGTGTAACTCAGATTCGTTTATCCACGCAGCCTGCTCAAGCAGCATACAAGTCACAAGTTGACGTATGAAGTTTTCCACTTTTATTCAGCACACATCAACAACTGCATACAATCGCTCAATCGCCTTTCCACTCTCAAATTTACTTTCCAAATCACTATCAACAACAACTCTCTCTTTTTTGAAACAGCGCGGCACTTAAATAGTCTCTTGATACTCCCGAATAACCTGGATCAATCTCGTATGACGCAATTTAACCAATCGCTTCTAACTTCGTCATCACTGTCTTACGTCATACATACATTATTTCCCGTCCCAGAATCTTCGCACATATCTACGTCCATCAAGAAACTTCGATCGATAGTAAACAAGGAGATCTAGAGGATTCTCCAACAATATCGACTAACGAAAATTATCAACATTATACAAAGCTTCCTCTAAACACAACGCAAACTCAAATCAAAGGTAAATAAACTCCATTATTGAATACTTTGCAAAACGAAACGATTAGATCTATCGTGCGCGCCTGAGACGTACTTTCGTTCGCGTTTCAACGTAACAGTCTGCGAGTTTCATTTGGACGATGATACCTCCCCATATCCCCCTTGATACCTCCCCATACCCCACTCCCCTGATATCTCCCCGTCCCCCCCTCCCCCATGATGCCTCACCATACCCCCTTGATACCTCCCCGAACCCACTTGATACCTCACCATACCCCCTTGATACCTTCCGTACCCCCCTTGTAACCTACCTGTACCCTCCTTGATACTTCCCTGTTGATCGTTTCGCAGGTATGGATGAAAGGAATCGACCATCACCATACCCCCTTATATATACCCGTATCCCTGTTATGCCTACCCATACCCCTTTAAACCTACCCGTAGCCCCCTTTTACCTACATGTACCACCCCATCCCGATCCTTGGTACTACTACTACTACTACTACTACTACTACTACTACTACTACTACTAATACTACTACTAATAATAATATTGAATATAGAATAATACAAATAGAAATCATAAAAAACACCAAGGTTTTAAAAGAAAATGTGATATAAGATATAATAATAATAATAATAATAATAATAATAATAATAATAATAATAATAATAATAATAATAATTTATTATTATTATTATTATTAGTTTATAAATAATAATAAAAAAATAAAATAAATAATAATAATAATAATAATAATAATAATAATAATAATAATAATAATAAATTAAAGGTAAAAAGCCTAAATTAAAAAGAAAAATATCCATATTGTAGTGTTAAAAAAAAAAAAAAAGGCCCGCGTGAGCTTTGAACTTGGGTCGCCCTGATCGGTAGGCGAATGTTTTACTTCGTAAGCTACCAAGGCTTCCTAGAAAGACCATCAATTTTTTGGTCTATATGGGAAAACATGCTGAAACCTCAATTTGATTTTTAATGGAAGCGCGCGGAATGAGGCTATTGCAGTTTGTGGACATTTTGTTTATTTATTTATCTCAGAAACGGTTAAACGTTCGGTAAGGAAATGTCGGCTATAACGATTTCACTGGTTTTGAGCACACAGCAGGCCGATCCGTAGCGCCCAGCACCTGCCCAGATCAGCATCCATACTGAACAAACTTTATAGTAGAGGCAAAGAATGACTTCCGGCTAAGCAATTTATATATATAGATATTTATGTGCTATTATTAATGCTTTCTAGTAATCCTTGTCGGGAATTAAAAATGCATCTTCAACAATGGTTTCATCAGGCGGGTAGTCTAGTCGTTTTCGATCCATAGAGGATCGACATTTTGTTTCTTCTCTTTTACGTACACAGCAGTCATAAACAGTCTGTTTATGTATTCTAAGGACTTTCATATTACTTGCTTTCCTAGAAACATTGCCATCTCTGATTGGTCAATTACCTCGCGACATCAGTGTTGGCCATTGAAATATGACTTCCTTTTTTTTCAACGTAGCCTACATGTAATTCTTTTCCATTGGTTGCTTATACTTTATGACTGGGAATTTATGGCTATAGGAACATAACTTGGTTTATGTATATTTGTGTGATGTTTTCTTTAACAGAAAGGTCCAGTGCACTTTGTAAAACGCTGCCCCACCAGTTTCAGTTCTAAGGAGTGGTCTGTACTATGTGAAGAAGACTTGCCATCCATCACTAAACTGATTGGCCGTCCCACTGAAAACAGTAGTGGACACAAAGTCTTGGTCAGATTCTTTTTTGTTTTCTTTTCTTCACTTTTATTTGCAAGTTATGATTTGCCTTGCTTTTTGTTTGTCTCTCAACAGGCTGGAATTTTACTTGTATTTTCAGTTGAATTGGGTGAGGTTGGTTAATAAATTACTAAACGTTTGCAAATTTTGTTCAAGTTGGATTGCCATTGTCACTGTTTGATGAATATCTGTATACATTTGCTATATACAATTTTTATCATGAAGTGTGTAAACAAAAATTATGCTATGCATTTTTTTACACACATGTATTTTTTGTCGCCCTTCGTTTTGTTTGAATGGTTTTCTTTATTTTTCACATAGTTGTGAGAGTGTCAATTTCAGGTGCCTGTGATCGTATGTTTAAATTTTTTATTAAAATGTTGGATTTTCTACTTAAAATAAAATAAAATAAATAATAAGAAAATGGAGAATAAGAAATAAATAAGTTGAGGGATAATAAATAGTAAATAATTAATTGATAATGAATAAATAGTTAGGATTTAAAAGTAAGTAGGATTTAAATATTATAAATAAATTAGGGAGTTGAATTTTAGTTTTGGATTTTAGTACTTGCCTAAATTCTATGAGGAGAAAATATATATTTTATTAGTTAATCCTTGTCTAACACTGTAAAGGAGAAGATGTTTTAATTTGCATTTTAGCCAAGGTTTTAATTTTAAAGTTTTACTTGTAAGGTCCTAGTGCCAGGAGATACACTGAATAGAGTGAATGTTGTAATTGCCAAGCGTACTGCTATTTTAACCTGAGAAATTAAAATTCTATAAAAGAAGACAAGTGACTTGCAACTATCCAAAGGAACCATACTGGCTATGGTTGGCGGCTATTTATAGCCCCAGCTTATTTTCTTGTCGGATCTAGGCTTGCACTTAAGCCAGCATTGGTGATTCTGCTGATAGATTTTGTCTTTGATCAAAGAAAGCTTAGTTTCACAGATGGGAAAAGAAAAAATATGCCTGCTGGTAAATAAAACTATTTTCTTCTCTATATAATCCAGAATAGATAGATAGATACTCAGTGCTTATAGGGTCCAGCGGACTGCCAAGAGTCGAATCAGGATCACTATATAATCCAGAAAATAAAACATAAATTACCTTATGCAAGTAGTTAATCTACTAACTTGATAGTTGATGTAAGTAGCTGTCTGTCAAAATTGACCCCTGTTCATTAGTTTGTTTAATTTATTTATTTTTACACCTTATCCTTTCTTTGTTTATTTTTTAACTTATTTTTTAAAACCCATTTTATTCCTTTTTTATGACTAATGGTATTTGCGTTTTTACGTTAGGACTATGTGTCGGTGTACAGAAATTACAAAAAGTATGAATTAAAATGGTATAAGTGAAAAAGATCAAAAAAGATAATTAAAACAGCAAAAATAAGCAAAAAGGAAATAAAATATGCATGCAGGAGTTGAAAGAAGCTCAATGCATATCAAAATAGGTGGTTAATACGTAAATTTGATTACTTATCAGTTATCACTGAAAAATCAGCTCAGTGAACGGTCCGATTCGGGAATTTCCACTAGGAGTCGCCGAGACGAGAAAAAAAGGGCGAAAAGGAGCCGAAATAAGCAAAAGATTACAAATGAGTTCAACACACATCAAAAGATGAGTTTAATGGATAAATTGGATTGCATATTACTAAAACATCAGCTTGATGCATTTGGGGGAAAATTATGTCAAGGGAAATTACTCTGAGACAGAAAATATGACCCAAATCGGTCGAGCAAATTTTACATAATTACAGATAAGAGCGAAGCCATGAGGGCTGCTGAGGACAGAGAAAGATGGAGTATGCTGGTTAAACGATCATCTGTGGTGTTCCTACGACCTTCGGGTTATGGGACAGGATAGGGATAGGACAGATAATTAATGAGATTCACCTTTTAATATGGGTTGAGCTTAGTTAGGCTCCTGATTGCGATTTTGGGGTCCTTTTTGATTATTTTAGCCCTTTTCGTTACCCTTTTTTGCTCTTTCGATGCCCCTTTTCCGTCTTTTCGTATTTTCTCTATATATCTATGTGCAACGTTATTGCTCGTGGCAAACAGCCAAAGCCGCTATGATTGTGTAGCAGACAATATGCAATTGAGCAAATGGGGTTATAAATAGCAACCAATCAGAGCCGGTATGGTTCCTTCTGATAGACTCAAGTGACAAGTGTTCATAGACTCAAGTGACAAGTGTTGCTGTATCCATATTTATTTTACAAATTCTTCTCTTTTTTTTCCGCAACCTGTCACATAGTTCATCTTGTTTTTTACTCTTTTGTGTGCAGCCATTTGTGATCCCTGCCAAGATGTTGTATTCACTGCAGGATGCTGTGAAGTGCAGGTGGCTGGGCAGCTCTCTTGAGCCGTATGTGCTCTGTCTGAGACAGTTGGCCAACTCCTTGGCCTATTTGCACTCCCGTAGGATTATCCTGTGTGATTTCTCAGCTTTAACTATCCACTTGGAGTCTTTGTCCAGTGATCACAAAGTCTTAAAGGTGAGCTGATAGGGGAAAATACCAGCTGACAGTTTCTTTCATTGATCTTGAAGAAGAGTTTTGTCTCGCAATAAATGAGCTGTCTACAGGTTTTGCTACATTTTTACTTCTTGTGCAGTATTTAATCTGCTTGAAGTGGTTCTCACCTGTATTTGTGAAGCAAATTTAACGCTTGTGGTACCTGCCAGTGAAAGTATTTTTGTGGTAATGATGACCGAAAACTGTCTATATATGACATTAGCAAGACCTGAATGAGAGCACCTGTGGTGAAACACGATCGGAGCATGTCAAACAGCAAAAGGAGCTTTCCTCATTTGTGGCGTAGCACTGGAACACAAGATGGGTCGAATGTGTGCTGCCTCTGGATGTGGAATTTCATAAAGTCACAAGATCTTGTATAACCACGAGTGACTTTCAGGGGTATCCTGTTCTATTGCACTTAAGCTTAATGACGACAAAACCGAAGCCCTCCTCATTCACAAGCACAACACCTCCTCCTCACTCCCGCCTCTCCCAACATCGCTTACGGTAGGGACAACAAACATTCAGTTCTCATCCTCAGCAAGAAATCTCGGCTACATTCTCTCCGATGACCTGTCCCTCAACAACCACATCTCCAACATCTGTCGCTCTGCATACACGGCCATACGCCAAATCAGCTCCTTTCGCCACTATCTTACGCTCACTGCCACCAAAACCCTAGTCTGCGCTCTCGTCCTTTCTCGTCTTGACTATTGCAACTCTCTCCTCGCTGGCTCCCCAAAACACATCATTGACAAGCTACAAAAGGTTCAGAACTCAGCAGCTAGACTAGTATTCCGAGCTAAGAAACGCGATCACATCACACCTCTACTACATTCCCTTCACTGGCTTCCTGTGCAAGCACGCATAGAGTACAAACTCTCTGTTCTCTGTCACAACTTCTTCACAGATTCTTGTCCCTCCTACCTTGCTGATCTACTGTCTGTCTACTCCCCTTCACGCACTTTAAGATCTTCTGCCGACACTCGCACACTCAAGGTTCCCGTCACCCGCACTAAGACATACGGCCAACGTGCATTCGCTTACTCCGCACCTAAGCAGTGGAACTCCCTTCCCTCCCATATCCGCAACATACAATCAACACAAGCATTCAAAAAGGCCCTCAAAACCCACCTCTTCAAACTTCACTATTCAGAATGATCTGTATCCCGCTGCCATTCTCTCCTCTTTGTCTCTGTCTGATCCGTAAGTGTATACACGGCTGTACATATTTATACTGTTTTTCCTCCTGGGCCTAACCGGGCATATAAATAGCTGTGAATATGATTTTGCTATTCTTTTTGTCTTTTCTGTCATTTGTGTACATAGTTGTAAATTGTAATTTGTGTACATAAGTGTAAATAATTTGTACCCTTACTGTTCTGTCTTTTGGTGTATTGTAGCGAAAGCGATGTTTTATCGAGTGCATGTACTTATATGTAATGACTATGTAAAGCGTGGTGAGTCTGGTCATAGGCTGGAGTACCCGCTATATAAAAATCCGTTATTATTATTATTATTATTCAGGGCTAGAAATTAACTTTTTTCCTTGGGGGCCACCGGGCCACTTGAATGAAAAATTTGAGGGCCCACAAGCAACTTGAAAAATAATGCAAACAAAAGACAAAAGAATTATTGACAATATAATAAGTAGGAAATACAATTTGTCTGATAATCTAAAATAAAAACAATTAAAGTTCCAATTTTTCTGAGTGATGTCATTTTTATTTGCCTTTTCTTTCACTTTCAAACATTACCAACAAAAAATGGGAAAAAACGCATGCACACACATTCAGTGACACACATATTCCAGTGACTAGTGAGCCTGAAAATTGGAAAATACGCCATCGCCGAATGTTTTAGCAACTGTATGGCGACGATATGTAGCCATAATTTTGTACTTGCAATGATGGACATTTTGCGCTTATGTTGTGCCATAGCCTTTTGTTTATTATATTAAAAAGATATTGTAAGTGTATACTAAACTTTTGAGTGCAAATTTAAAGGGTTTTCGCTTCTTTTCTGTGTTTTTTTTTCTGTCCAAATTTAGGGCACCGGTGTGGGTTGATTCCCTTGGCCCAAATACGAAACTGCCGAGTAGAGCTAGCTGTAGCAGATGAATTATTTTGCGGGCCAAGCGGGCCCTTCGTTTTTCAACATTCCGAGCCCGAAATCAACTTCGCGGGTTTTTGGCCCCGGGCCCCCGCTAATTTCGAGCCCTGTTATTACTTGGCAATCTCTGGAAACAATGAACTTTGGTTGGGGGATGAGCTGGCCCAAGTGCAGTTCTAAAGAAAAGGGGTATGTGTTTTAACTATAGATTGTCTTGTCTTGCCGTGTACGCCCACAATCAATCGTGTTGATCATTATGGCATTTGAGAGGTAGGTTTTGTACGCATGTCAAGTACGGATACGGAGCTAATAAGTAAATAACATTTAAATCGTGTCGCTACATAGGAGCTGTGAGTGAAGGGGGGGAAATGCTGGGTAAGGAGACTGGGGGGATGGCGGGTGGTGTGGAGGATAGGGGGGGGGGGAACTTGAGGGTTTTATTGGGAGACTCCCGACACCAAGGTGTCAGCAGTCAGAGCCTCCAGTGCCTCACTGTTGAGGGCATTCCAGTCCTTTATGGTTCGTGGCAGAAAAGAGGCGGCTCTATATTGGGTCCTGCACGAGACTTGTTTGTACTGCTTGTTGTGGCTGCGGCGTTGGCGCGATATCGCCTGTTCCACTTTCCCATTGATGATGGGGCAGTTCGCAGTGCCACTAGTGATCTTGCGCAGCATCTGAAGGCGTGCAGTGCGTCGTCGATCCTCCAGGGACGGCCACCCCAGTGACTCCAGCATGTCCCTAACACTCGATGTGTTGTGATAGCGGTTAGTAGCAAACCGGGCGGCGCGTCTCTGAACTGCTTCCAGCCTGTCGATGCCTTTCTGGGTGTGAGGGTCCCAAACAGATGCTGCGTATTCCAGGATGGGACGCACGTAGGTCATGTAAGCTCGCTCCTTGATGGCCGTAGAGCTCACCTTGAGATTCCTTCTCAGGAAGCCTAGTGTCTTACTGGCCTTATTGGCGATGCTGCTGACATGTGCGTCCCAGGTAAGGTTGCTGCGGAGGGTCACCCCGAGATACTTGGCCTCAGAGACTGACTCAAGGGTGTGACCGTGTAGGGTGTAGCTAGACTGTAGGGGACGTCTGCTCCTCGTGACTGGCAGAGTTGTGCACTTGTCAGGGTGGAACTGCATGTCCCAGCTCTTCTCCCATTGCTCAAGGCGCTGGAGGTCTTGCTGTAGCTGGACTTGCTCTTGGTTGCTAGTTACCACTCTGTATACAGCTGTGTCATCTGCGAACAGTCTTGTCAGTGCAGTCAGACGGTCTGGTAGAACCTTGGGGGACCCCAGATCGCACACTGACGAAGGAAGAGCAGCTGCCGTTGACCACTACAGCCTGACGCCTGTCGCTAAGGAAGCTGGCGATCCATGTGAGCACCCTGTCATGGATGCCGTAGCAGCGGAGTTTGTGGACCAACAGACTGTGGTTGACTCGGTCAAATGCCTTCGCGAAGTCCATGATTAGGACATCTGTCTGCTGCCCACCTTCCATGTTGCACGAAAGCTCCTCGACAAACTCCAGGAGTTGGGTCTCACACGACCGCCCTCTTCGGAAGCCATGTTGGTTGTCGTGAAGGGTGTTGTTGGTGTCGAAGTGGTGCATGACGGCGCAGACGACTATGTGCTCCATAAGTTTGCAGGCCACACATGTCAGGGATACTGGTCTGTAGTTGGCAGGATTGTATTGTTCGCCCTTCTTGAAAATCGGTGTGACGTGTGCAGCCCTCCAGTCTGATGGTACTTCGCCTGAAGACAGGGAGGACCGGAAAATCGCCGTCAGCGCTGGAGCCAGTTCTGCCGCCAGCTCTCTGAGTAGGCGCGGGCTGATTCCGTCTGGGCCAGTAGCTTTGTTGGGGTTAAGGTTTGTCATCAGCTTCCAAACCCCATGTTCCGTGATGGTGATGTTTGGCATGGCTGGGACGTCTTGGCTGGTCATGCCTGTCCTGAGGGTGAACTGCTCCTCAGTGTATGAAGCGCCATCACCGAAGACGGACTGGAACTGCTCATTCAGAAGGGTGGCTTGGGCCTCTGGGTCTGAAGTGAGCTGGCCGTCCTTCTTGAGTGGTGCGACTCCCACATTTGAAGACCTCTGGTTCTTAATATAAGTCCAGAAGCGTTTGTTTTTGCCCGCCTGGTCTGGGTTGTCATCACCCAAGAAGATACCGTTGAGGTAGTTCCAGTAGCCTCGCCGCATCTGTCGTTGTATGGTGCGCTTCAGTTCTTTCACTTGTGCTCGGAGTTCTTCTGAGCCAGTTTTCTTCATTCGCCGGTAGAGTCTGATTCGGCGGTTGATGAGTCGTCTGATGTCTAGATTGGGGGTGTACACTTGAATTTACATAAGGCGTTTCAGACCCACTTTAACCGTTGTTGTTTATATTAGTGTTGGTGAGATTGTATCAGTCTAAAATTTCAAAACGCTAAGTTAAGCTTAAGAATCTCAATATAAGACCTGAATGCTTATTAGATCTTGAAAGACCATTTTTTTCACATAGTGCTATTGAATTTTAGCTTTGCAGGATGCTGTTTGGAGCATCTGTATTCGACTAAATCTGAATTGCATTGTACTGTTTAGGTTTGGGTGACTTCCCTGCCAAATGTGAAAATGTTGCCAGAATCTTTAAGGGGTGATGTCATGGATCGACATGTGAAGCTGGATATTCCCCGCGATGCAGACCAAAAATACAGGTTCGTAGATAATGTTTTATTTTCTCCAAGGCAGTGGGATAAAAACACAGTTGGATAGATTTCATATATATTCAGTTCCATCTTAGATCTTATACATCCCTGTTAACAACAATTTCGGGGCCCGATCGGGTCCCGATTGGGCAAATGGAAGTTGGAACCCACTCAGGCCCGATTCAGGCAAAGATCGGGCGATCGTCGGGCTACCCAAAACTTACCCAATCGTAACCCCACGTTCGCCGAACAGTAGCCTGATTTTCGATAAAGATTGGGCGATCGTCAGGGTACCCAAAACTTACCCCGACCGTAAACCAACCTTTGCCGAACGGTAACCCGATTCCGGCAAAGATCGGGCATACATCAGGATACCCAAAACCAACCCTATTGTAATCCATCTTAAACCAAAAGCAACCCCGATAATGCCCCATCCCTGGCCAATGCTGATTTACCCTAAAATCATATCCCACATATTGTTTATGATACGTGATTGCATGAAAATAGAATTGAGATGTCTGGTGTTAATAGGGACTGTCGGCACAGGCGTTATTGTTTTCAGAAGTCCTTGGTGTGTCCCCACTGAAGTATTTACACACCATTTCGATAACAATATATATTAACGTGATCTTCATCGCTATGAAAATCGTGTGTAAATACATAAACGAAAGGAAAAGTAAAAAAACAAAAAAAACAGCGGAATAGGTTTTTGCAGGCAAACAAAATATCTGAGCACATGCAACTGTAGAAGAAGACAACTGTAGAAGAAGATTTGGCACCTTATGCAAAGGACAACCGGAAAAGACCAGCAGTAATGGGCACGGAAGTTTACCCTTGGCTTATAATGTATAAATAAAAACAATCGTTAAAATCTTCTTGAGGTAGTGCTTTCAGACGATTTAATTAGACCTGTGTGGGAGATCGGACAGATAATCTGAGCATAGAGTACTTACTATTTACCAAGGTTTTGCTTTGCATACATAAGCCATTATATAGTAGTATTTTTTGCATCTTATTTTCCATAGCGTTATTGCATCGTGATTGTATTCGCATCTTGTGTACAGTGTCAAGGGTTAGGGATTAGACAAGGGGGGTAATTGTTTGTTAATTGTTGGGGTTGTGGGTCCGGATAAGGGTTGACGTTGGGTAGTTTCCCCATTTTCCTGTGTATGTGTGCGTTGAATAAAAGAGTATAATTGTGCATCTGGCATTTGTGTTCGTTTTTTTAGTTTGAGTGTGTATCCCTCCACTCGTTGTATGAGCTGAAGTCACTAGCCCATTTGGGTGACGTGACATTACCCAAATATGCATGATCACAATCATGATTCCCAGCAATCACAGGCACATGCCACTGTCTCTATCCTACAATGGTAAGAGGTCATGTCATGTTTAGATCTGGCAGAACGTAGCAGGGCTATCTATTTCACTTTACTATTGGCACGTTGGAACTTAATCACAGGCATGGGAAAGTGTATATATTTAATGAAAGCAGATAAATTTTAACTTTTAAAATATGTCAGTATAAAGTACAAAATTTAGGGTTATGATGGTCTGCCTAATGCCATAAAACTGAACAGTTGGAAGGCCTAAAACATACAGAAAACAGTAGTTTGTATGCACATTTTCCCCTTCCTTTGCAATGAGCAAGGCTAATGTATATTATAATGAATTAGATTATCTTATGTTTAGATGATAGATAATGTATTTCTTCTGTTTATTTCTTGTTATTGGTTTTTGAACAGATCTGCACCAGAAGTGCTGCAGCATGGCCAGTATTCAGTGGCATCAGACATTTTCTGTTTTGGCAGTCTTGTGTGGTGGGTTTTTCACATGCTGGATTCACCAACTGTCAGTCAACCCAGCCCTTCAAGCACAGATGAAAGGGTTTGTAGCTTTTTGAATTTCCAGTGCGGTGATTATGCTTCTTGTGTAGAAATAGTTAAGCGTTTAATAAATGTTCATTAATTTCCAGCTACTGCTGAGGAGCACAGTTGGCTCAGTGGTGTAGGCAGTGTACTCAAATGTCAGGCGATAACATTGCAGCCTGTAGGCATGCAGTGGTTTAAACCCTGTGGACAGCCTGGAGTAAAATAATAATAATACATCAAATAAAAATAAAATTACAAAAAATAAAAATAAAATTACAAATAACCCTGAGACATTGTGTCTCTACTCCTTCGGATGAAAGTATAAATCGAGGTCTAGTCTGAGCACGCAGGCATTCCATGGCATGGAATTTAAGGATCCTGACACTCGTGTCCTAAATAGACGAGTGCCAGCTACACAAATACACCCAGCATGCACTAGGTCCCTTCTCCCCATCCACAGTCGCCCAGGATTGTGCTCAGTCATCTTGGCGTCAGACTATGCGGCCACAGGTTGTAGGTGGTCGCCTAGGGCAGCTTGAGTTAGATCCTGTATCAACCAGCACCTTGAGCAGCTCTTGAGCTGGTAAAGTGCTATAGAAGATTGATTAAATAAAATAAATAAAAACTATGATAATGTAAGAAACGTTGACCATAATTATATTAAAATATACCATACTCTAACTGCAGAGGCATTACAAAAGTTGGGCACCTATGTTGCAAATCCTCCAAAGCACAGCGGAGGATAACATACACCCAATGGTTGCAGGTGGTCGTCTCAGGCGGCTTGAGTTAGATCCTGTATCAACCAGTGCCTTGAGCAGCTTTTGAGCTGAAAAAGCGCTATAGTAAAGTGATAAAATAAATACATACATACAATAAATAAATATATTTTTTTATCCTTCTTCTTTTGCTTTCCCTCGTTACCTTTCTTTCTCTTACTGCTTTTTGGGGATGTTTACATGAGTGCATGTGGCTACACCGAAATCTGGTTTTTGATATGCGTTCAAGCCAGCACAATGCAGGAAAAATAAACAGGTCTGATGCAATCTAAGAACAGAAAATTTACTTTTAAAAAATCTAAGAACAGAAAATTTATCTAAGAACAGAAAATTTACTTTAAATTTTTTTTTTCTTTTCAGATTTATGAGAATGTTATCTTCCAAGGCCAAATTAATGATTATGATGTCACCTCACAAGACCTCTGTGGTGAACAGATGGCGAAACCAACCATCTGCCCAGATCACATCTTTGACATCGTGTCGGAATGCAGGCAGGCATACATCTACCGGAGACCTCGCATGGACGACATTAGGAAGAGGCTGACGCTGTGAGTCCCAACCATGTTTCGACGCTCTTTCACAAGGGTTTTGCCCTCTAAATTGCTCATTCTCATTCTGAGAAATAAAAGTTATTCATAGAATACTTTAATAATTTACGGATTAATTTTCTTTTTGAGATCATACTTTTATAATTTGGGTAATCCTTTTTCCTTTCGGTATATATCATTATAGAGTGATGCCATACTCATTTTCTGTTGTCTTTGTTTTCAGCATGAGGACTTCATCAATGCTGGAGGATGAAGAATGCTACTGTACAGTTGAGAATCCATCAGTGGCAGACTCTGCAAGCATCCATGGTAGCTCCATCACTGGTTCTGTCTTGACTGCCATCGCTAATGCTTCAGAACCATCGGATACATTCTCGAATGGGGAAGAAGAATTTTATTGTGATGATGACATCCCATATGAAATTTCTGCTCCGCGCCTAAGCAGCCAACTGATTGTTGATGATGAACATGTGTACGAAGATTTGCCTCCACATCCACCAACAGACAGAAAAGCTGAAACAGATGCTGCCTTTTTGAGACATCCCCCAGAACTGCCTCCTAGACCATTACCACCTAGACCTCCATCCCCACACCCATCAGCTACAGACAATGATTTATTAGATGCATCCTGTATACAACCAGGCACTTCAGAATCCCAGTCAAGGGGATCTCCAAGATTTCACCGTCCCCCAGCCCAGCTTCCTGCTTATGTAAACCAAGCAGATGGTGGAATGGGGTACAGCACAGCAAATAAAGAAATGAGGAATGGCGTTTTGGTCAATGTAGGGGAGAATCAGGAGTTGACTAGGAACTGTAGTGATGCAGGCTCAGGTACACTGGCTTCTCAGCCTCTTCCACAGGCTGTCCCCTCTCAGCAGTCATTACAGCAAGCAAGTGAAAGCGACAAGCTTGAACAAGAGCAAGAGACATACACTCAAGGTCCCAAACTTCCACCTCGAACATACAAATTGTCACCATTCCATGGGCCATCAGCAACTGAAATTCAGGCCCCCGTAGAACCAACTCCTTATCGCCCCAGACTTCCATCTCCTCCACAACTTAGATTACGTCCACTTCCCACAATACCTTTGCCTGTGGAGCATGAAGATCATCGCCCAAAAGTGTCCAGAGATGACAATTCAGCAGTTCCTGTGAAAAAGCCTGTTGCAGATGTAGGTGTTAGCGATCACTCTAACTCTCAAGAATGCACAAGTGCAGACCAGGCTAAAATGTTTGGTGGTCCTTCACTGCCTGCAGCCAAAGCAAAGCCACCCACTGCACCTCGTACACCCAAGAATGAAGCCATGGAATTAGGAGCTACCGTCTCACAAAGCCAGGAAGGTGCAGAATCGAACCCTGGAAAACAGGAAGAAGCTGCAGGTGGCACTTCGCAAAAAGCAAGAGAAAAACCAGTTACACCACCAAAACCAGACAAGAAAAGCAAACCACCTCCTGTACTGCCAAAGCCAGATAAGAAAGGTGATCATCCTCCAGAATAACAGGGTCAGAAATCCATGGGGCTAGGAGGATGTGCAAGACGACATCTCATATAATTATGTACATTCAAGAACTGAAGATATTCCTCTGTCTGCTATTAAATTCATCTGTAAGAAAATCATACAAAAATAATGTTGCATAAAATGATGATGTGAAAGATTCCACATAAAAATCATTTTACATGAAAACAAGGGCTACTGAAGTCCTAGAGCATTTAGGAAACTGCTGTGCATTAGGAATTTTAGCTGGAGGTGTTGATAATCCAGTCCAGTCCAGTCCCAGACAAACTGGTAAATGTAAAACATTTTTCTCACCAGATTGACAATAAATTACTTTCCAATAATACGTTGTTCTTTTTTAAAAACTTGTTTGTTCAAACTGCTTTCTCAAGATTAACCAGTTTTCAGGCAGCTTATTTTCGGCTTAATTCCAATGCTAAATTGCTACAATTTTACTGCTGAGATTATGTGTATGTCTAACTTGCTCAGAACTTTATATACCTTCGTGGTTACTTGCTCAAAATACCACATCCCAGCCCACCTTATATTGTTTCACTTTACATGTACACGCAAAGCAGCATACTGTATATTTGTTAACTTCACCTGTTTACTGTTTGTTTGGCATCTGAGAGTAATGCGTACCCCACTCGATCTCCTCCTGTATATTTACATCAAACTTTTTTTATTATACATTATAAAACCAAAAGGATCAATACCTCTGCTAAGCCTATATTGATGCAGTTATGAAAGAGAAGGAGGAGAAAAGAGATTGTAGTGCAGAAAGAAAAGGACAGACAAGGAGAGGAGGATTGACAGCTGATCAAAGGTTATTGGTATACAACAGCTAGCTGAATGATTAATAATAATACATATATTTATATACCACACATATAATACCATACATACCACACACACACACACACAAAAAGTGATTCAAGGTTTTAAAAAGTCTTACAGGAAGGCATAATATGCCCATTTGAGATGAATTTTCCCCTCATGGAATTTCGTACATTTGGGTACACAGCAATACTTCCCACTGATTGTTATTGTTGGCTTGTTTTATACCCTGATATATATTTTGTTGTGTTGCCATATACGTGATTATATGTTGTTCTTGCTTCAAGATATGTGCTATAAACCCATTTATTGGGGATTTGAGCTAAGGAAGGGTTTGTTTTTTACCTGGAGCCTTGAATCAAACAAAGATTAAGATTTTTTCCTTATGTAGGTTCTAGTTTGTTTCTTTCATTTGTTGATAAAATAACTGTTGAATGCCCTATATAATAAAATAAAGCAATAAAAAAACATTACTGGATTTGTCTTCAGCCATATACTGGACAATAAACATATAATATTCATAGAAATGTAATCAATTTTATTGACTAGCATCAATTGCACTGTTTGTTTTGCAACTTGGATTCTTATGTAAAATACAGTAACATTTAAATTTGACAGTTTCTTGGGCAGGAGAGTGGAGACTGTAGTATGCAATGTGATTCATAAGAAAGATGTTGGGTCTCTTACCTCCAGTTCATGGTTGTGAGTGTGTTTATTGACATTTTTGTTCAAAGCGTTGTTGGAAATTTTAATTTGTGTCAGTGATTATTGTGCACAAATTTGCACAAGATCAAATATGACGTAGCTCTCTTCATGCTTGTGTCACACCAGCATGCTGAAAATTGTTTATCTTCCTATGATATTATTATTTAGCAATGTAGGCATTTTATATGTATGTGTTTTGTTGATATTTTATAATGATGTTTGTATTCTATTTTGTTTTTGTAAACGGGGGGTTCGATAAATTAGAGTATAGCCTCAGCAACCCTGCGAGATATGCCTTTATTGTAAAGTCACCGGCTGGTGAAGTGCCTTCAGTGTTACCACTATGGTTGTTTCGGCAGATCTTTTATGCGGATGAGGGGTGAGTCCTCTTTCAGCCAAGTTGTCTTGATTTTGTGGTTCTGATTTGACTCTTTGCAGTCTGCTTGACCCTGTAAGCAATGAATAACTAACTAACTAACTTTGACGCTCTCCCCCTTGGGAATGTTTGGGGTTTCTGTATAAATAGTATCCCCACTTTCTGGCAATTTAGTGCTTTAAATTCCCACTGTTTCTGTCTTTCTCATTCCTACTCTGTTCTATCAATCTACTATACTATCTTCTTCTTCGCTAGACCAGTCATCTACCTTTTTTCTAGAAAACTCTTTCTGGACAAAACTGCTCATTTGTGTATGGGGTCTGTTGTATCAGCTTGAGAATGTTGGGCGCTTTCTGCCAGGTGTCCACTAGGGCTTCCTATGATATTTAGCAATATGGGCATTTTATATGTATGTGTTTTGTTGATATTTTGTAGTGATGTTTGTGTTTGTATTCTATTTTGTTTTTGTAAGCGGGGGTTCTGTAAATTAGAGTGTGGCCTCGGCGTCCTATGCGTGGGATGCCTTTATTGTACACAAACATGCATGACTTCATGGATTTTTTTCATTATAAGAGAAAATATATTGCGGATTTTCCGGAAATTTCGAACATAGTCGTGATAAATGGTGTTTTCTTGCTTAACATTCGTGCCTGTGTACTGTATGTACATACTGTAGATATGTGTACTGTATGTACATACTGTAGATATTTGTACAGTACCGTAAAGGATGGTTAGTTAACAGTACGTCATGGGAGGGTTTTAAATGTCAGAATACACGTTAAATAAATACTTTAAATATGGTGTCCCTACTTTGCGGATTTTTAGCTATTGCGGCCAGTCTCAGAACATTTTACTGTGATAAATGAGGATTCACTGTATAAAAATAATAAGTGCAAATCAACGAAAGTTTTTTTGTGCGAGTGTAAAAGGATAAGTGTAAGTATTTGGAGCATTTGTTTTTGAAAGTCAGTTGTTCCTGTGATTCATAGTCACACATGTATGTAATTGTTGTTTCAGTTAGTAGTTTTTCAAGTTGTTCCTTTTATGCTCTTTCCCCATGGGGGTGCCGGGGGTTTCTGTATAAATAGTATCCCCACTTTCTGGCAATTTAGTGCTTTAAATTGTCACTGTCGCTGTTCTCATTCCTACTCTGTTCTATCAATCTACTATACTATCGTCTTCTTCTTGTCTAGACCATTCATCTACCTTTTTTCTTGAAAACTCTTCCAGGACAAAACTCCTCATTTGTGTGTGGGGTCTGTTGTATCAGCTTGGGAATGTTGGGCGCTTTCTGCCGGGTGGTCACAAGAGCTTTCTATAATATTATTATTTAGCAGTGTAGGCATTTTATATGTATGTGTTTTGTTGATAATGTGTATGATGTTTGTATTCTATTTTGTTTTTGTAAGCGGGAGTTCTGTAAATTAGAGTGTGGCCTCAGCATCCCCTGCTTGGGATGCCTTTATTGTACAGTGACCAGCTGGTGAGGTGCCTTCAGTGTTGCTATTGGGGTTGTTTCAGCGGATCTTTTGTGCAGATTGGGGGTAGGTCCTCTTTCATCCAGGTTGTGGTCTTGATTTTGTGGTCCTGATGCGGCTCTTTGCAGCCCGCTGGACCCTGTAAGCAATGAATAACTAACTAACTTTGAGCATTTAAAAGCATTTGTTTTTGAAAGTCAGTTGTTCCTGTGATTCATAGTCACACATGTATGTAATTGTTGTTTCAGGTAGTAGTTTTTCAAGTTGTTCCTTTGACACTCTTTCCCTGTTGGGGTGCCGCTGGTTTCTTTATAAACAGTAACCCCACTTTCTGGAAATTTAGTGCTTTAAATTACCACTGTCTTTCTCATTCCTACTCTGTTTTATTAATCTACTATCTTTTTTGCTAGCCCAATCACCTATAGCTTTTTTCTTGAAAAGTTTCCCAAAACTTATTTGTGTATGTTGGATAACTTGGGGATTTTAGAAGCTTTCTGCCAAATGGTCACTAGGGCTTTCTATGGTATTATTATTTAGCAATGTAGCCATTTTATATGTATGTGTTTAGTTAATATTAATATTTTATAATGTTTATATTCTATTTTGTTTTTGTAAACAGGGGTTCGATAAATTATAGTACAGCCTCAGCATCCTCTGCATGGGATGCCTTTATTGTAAAGTGACCGGCTGGTGGAGTGCCTTCAATGTTACCATTAGGATTGTTTAGCAGATCTTTTGTGTGGATCAGGGGTGAGCCCTCTTTCAACCAAGTTGTGGTCCTGATTCGGCTCTTTGCAGTTCGCTGGACCCTATAAACAATAACTAACTTTGACGCTCACCCAATAATGTCATGTACAGATTATAATACATGATGGTTATAATGGCTTGGATGCATGTGGCTATGTTCATTTATTTAATTTAATGTCTGTACACATAGTGATTTTAAACCAACATTTTTTTTAATGTATTAATTAATGGGATTTAACATTGTAACAATTTTACCAGCTTAAACTCCTAGTTAAAATGTGGCTATGCAGGAAGTCAGAATTATGGCTTTTTGATATAGGGAATAAAAAACAGGTCTTTAAAACAGACAATTGATATTAGTATTATACTACGAAAAAAGTTGAGGTAGACATTGGGGACCCACATTCACCCATGTAATGGATATTGTTTTATCAAGAACAACAAAAAAATGTATGCTTTTATTTTCATGTTGTGTGTACTTTTGTATGCATTAACTTAGCTTTATTTACCTTGGGATGTAGTAGGGTTGTCACAGTATCATAAATTTGTATATGTGCTTTAGTTGGATCCTTGTGTTTCTGATCTTGTGGGAGGTGGACCCATTTTGTGGAACATTCCTGATTTGGCGCGGAAGAGTCCGCTGGATCTAAAACAGCCATGTCATGTAATTTTTTCAACTGACAAGAAAATGTAGTAGTTTAGTCATAACTTACATCTAACTTGAAATATATACAACAAATGTAGTTGTTTAATCATAACTTACATCTAACTTCATATAAATGCACTTAATCAGGATCCCTTTGAACATTACTTCATTGTTTATCAACGTATGTAGATTTATAAGAGGCAATATCATGTTTATCAATGTTTGTAGATTTATAAGAGGCAATATCATTATCTTTTAATGACCCTTATGAATTTTTGATCCAGCTAGGAAGGGTTTATATTTAGTTGAAATGTAGAGAAAAAAAATTAACATATACAATCACATCTGAGAAATAGAGGGGCAAAAGTCCATATAACTCATGTGCATCTTATGGAACTAATTGCAGTATTCTTCATGAAAATTAGTGCCCAGAAAACTGAAACAAAACGGTGGCATCAAAATGCAAATACTGACTTGGGTCTTGCAATGACTTTGAGATTACCTTGACCTCCAGATCCAAATGTATATATGTATGATCATATAAACTATAGCTAACATGGTAAAAAACTGACCTTGGGATGACAACCTTTGATGACCTTGACCTTCACATGAACCCTGATGATCATGTAAAATCAGCTAATTCAATGTGCATGTTAGCAACAGGGAAAAGCCAAAATTCTGGCAACAGGGAAAAGCCTAAATTCTGGCAGTCATATTAGGAGCATGTACGTCAATTAACGCATTGTTTTGTTATGCCTTCATAATTATTATGGAATAAAATTTTAACGGCAAGTTTTAATATTTATCATTAATATTACAGTTAGAATTTGGGTTAGGGCTAATGTTATAAAACAATTTTTTGTAAGGTTTAAAATAATCTTGACCTTCAAGATGAATGCAAACATGTCACATATATGAAAGATCAAGCTATGGTCTGTACCTACAAGTGTGGACTTTCTCTTAAGTTTAAGGTCACTTCAAAGTACCCATTTGAATCGACTTTGGACAGCTAAAGTGAACTTGACCTCGGAGCGAGGTTGACCAAATTTGCATGGTAGGCGTGTCTTATATTACGCCTCAATCATTATTTCAGTATCAATAACATAGTGACAAATTAAATTGTGAAGAATGGTAAGGTTTTTATTAACATTTGTAGACCCTGTGACTTTGATCTTGAAGTCAAGTCATTAATTCACTTATTATTTTCGAGGTTATAAGGATATACACCACCTTGCCAAGGTTGGTTGTGATAGACATAACAGATTCTGAGAACTAGGGCCCAAAAAATGCTTAAAATAAATATAATTTTGGACTATTTCTGACTGATCTTGAACAGAAACTGGGAAAAAACAGGGTGGTTGGGGGTGAGAACATTGCTGCAGGCATAGGAGTGAAAAATAACATTGCAGCCTCGTCTCAAAGCATATTAATTCCAACCCAATTATTTTAGATAACTTTGGTGTTGTTCACCTCATCGGGAACAACAAAATTAATATATCCTCAAAGTTTTCATTTGTATTTGGATATATTATTGGTACACAATGTTCTAAATAAGTTGTGGATTCTTTTGAACAAATTGTTTAGACTCGGATTAGTTGCTTTAATTACGATTAATAAAACTGACTTACCAGTTACTGACTGCTGTTATGTGAAGAAGGTTGATGTGCACGAGAGAGCAAGCGAGAGAGAGAATGAGGGAGTGGCTAATTTTAAAATCCCACTAATTACCTATATGTGTTTTGAGTAAGTACACATTTTATTACCTCTGATGCAAAATACAAAATCAAGACAAACAAATGCAAACAAGATATTTTGTTCCTTTATTGACATTATTAGAACAATGTTTCAGAAGCATCAAAATTGTGTCCTGCTGAAGTTGCAACTAAATGCACAATCTTTGCCACCAACACAACCAGCAGTGTGCTGTAATACTACCTGATGAACATGGGCACTTCTATTTCATTTACTATGAACTCTATCGAACACCTCAGAATGAAACTCTAGGGCACATCTTAGAATGAGCACGAGTTTTCAAACCATTCATATTAATTACTTTAGAGTAAAATTTAAACTGTAAGAAGACTTAACACTATTTAAAATAAAATAGTTTTTAGGATGGTGTTTTTAATTCAAATTTCACAACTTACTAAAATCACTAAATGGTAATACAGTGCTTGAAACTTGAATCGGTCTGTTACACTCGGTTTGATGATGGTGTTTTCTATCAGTATCTGATTCAGCCCCGATGCTTGAATTCCTGATAGTTGTGTAACTCAGATTCGTTTATTCACGCAGCCCGCTCAATCAGCATACAAGTCACAAAGTCGACGTATGAAGTTTTCCACTTTTATTCAGCACACATCAACAACTGCATACAATCGCTCAATCGTCTTTCCACTCTCAAATTTACTTTCCAACTAACAACAACTTCAACTATCTCACAAAACACACGGAGCATCGAATATATAATTTTTATTCTCCTTCGGGATGACGACAGGTTGTTCTAGAAAATGACGCATTACAACCAACCAATCAGAATTAAAGATCGTCATCACTGACTTACGTCATACTTCTCTCTTCCTGCCAAAAGAATGTTCTCCATTATCTACGACCATCAAGAAACTTCGATCGATAGTAAACAAACAGATCCAGAAAATTCTCTAACGAAAATTATCAACGTTATACAAAGCCTCTCCTAACAACAATGCAAACTCAAATCAAAGGTAAATAAACTCTATCATTGAATATCTTGCAAATCGAAACGATTAGATCTATCGTGCGCGTTTCCGACGTACTACCATTCGCGTTTCAACGTAACACGGTCATAGTGATATGGGGATTGAACACATGATGTAGGCCTACAGTCATGCAAAAGACGCCTTCAATGATGTTGGACGCCTTCAATGCACCCGGCAGTCAAAAGCTGATATTATTATAATTAAACATAATTATTTATCTGAACTTTCCACTCACACACATGCACACAAGACTGAACCATTCATTCAAGATGATAGTCATTCAATAGGGAATGGGTAGCTGGAGTCGTTCAGTAGGGAATGGGCAGCTCCTTGATGCTTACAACACATTCGTCATAGTAATCCTTGTATTCGTCTTGCATCTTGACCATCACCATGCATGTGTGACGTTTGGATCCGCATGCAGAACCCAAATCCTGTCAAGAATGAAGAAAGCACATTAACAATACTAAATAACTGGAATTCAACAAGTTCACATTGTAATTAATGAAAATGTATTCTGTAGATGCAATAATAAACCGGGGCAAAAACTAACATGTATAAATTCTTGTATGTTTCTGCAATTGTCAGTTGATGAGCAGTGTCACCATATACCACAATGAGCTTTTAACACAATGTGTTGAAAGTGGGTAAGTACAGACAAACGCATAGAGTGAACATGCTTTCAGCTAACAACACTTTTACCAAAAGACAACAAAAATCCCTATACCACACAGGGGCGGATCAGTTAGTGTTTTTTTTTTTTTTTTTTTTTTTTTTTGGGGGGGGGGGGGGGGGG
The DNA here is from genome assembly GCA_036898135.1 of Oncomelania hupensis. Lineage (NCBI taxonomy): Eukaryota > Metazoa > Mollusca > Gastropoda > Littorinimorpha > Pomatiopsidae > Oncomelania > Oncomelania hupensis. Next base: position 121,175,157 of record CM072511.1, on the reverse strand, counting down.
GAGAGATTTCCAAAATTCTATTAAAGGGACTTACTCGGTAAATGTTAATGATGGTCAAGAAACGCTTCAGATCAAGCATCAACATTGGCAGGACACGCACTTTTCCAGGAGCAGACATTGGAAGTGACCACAATCTTGTGATGATGTCTTTCCGGCTTCACTTGAAGAGAGTAAACACAGCAAAGTGCACTAGACTGAAGTTCGACCTGGACAAACTGCAAGACCCGGAGGCAGCAGAAATATTTCAGGCCACAATTGGAGGGAAATTTGCACCACTGCTCATTTTGGGAGCTGGTGAAGTAGATGTCAACACCATGACCACCACCTTCAACTTAGCTGTGACAGATGCCGCCACGGAGATCCTTGGAAAGTACCGGTCAAAGAAGAAGCTGTGGATCACACCTGAACTTTTGGACCTGTGTTATAAACGAAGAGAGATGAAAAAGAAAAAGAACACCTCACAGGGAGCTGATGCCTACCGAAAAATCAAAAATGAAATCCGAAAAGGCATGCGCACAGCAAAGGAGAACTGGATAGAAGATCAATGCCATGAAATAGAGAGCAGTCTGAACAAGAACAACAGCAAGAAGGCCTACCAGACTGTGAAGCGGCTGACAAGTGTTAAACAGCCCAAGGTCTCCACGATCCAAATCAAGTCTGGCTTATGCCTTACAGAGGAACAAGAAGCCTTAGACAGATGGACAGCTAGAGTACTGCTCTGACCTTTACAACCTCAAACCAAACAGAGACCCATCAGTTCTAGCATGTCCAGAGAACAGAGAAGAAGAAGAACCGAGAAGTTGAGGTAGCAGTGCAATCGCTGAAGAAGGGGAAGTCAGCGGGAGTGGACAACATACCCGCGGAACTCTAGCAGGAGAAGCAATGATCGACGCACTCACCATTATCTGTAACAAGATCTGGCAGAGTGGGGAGTGGCCTACACCATGGACAGGGGCGGACGAGGGGGGGTGGTTTCCGGGGTTTCCGGACCCCCCCCCCCCCCCCAGCACAAAAAAAGGAAAATAAAGAAGAAGAAGGAGAGAGAGAAAGAGAGAGAGAGAAAAAACTTTAAAGGAAATCTATCTATCTATCTATCTATCTATCTATCTATCTATCTATCTATCTATCTATCTATCTATCTATCTATCTATCTATCTATCTATCTATCTATCTATCTATCTATCTATCTATCTATCTATATATTTTATATATATATATATATATATATATATATATATATATATATATATATATATATATATATATATATATATATATTTTTTTTTTTTTTAATACGAGTATTTGACCTCTCCCACAATATGCAAGCCCTCGCAATCTTCCCCCTAAATAACTTCAATCATTGCAATCATTCTAAACAATCAACCGTCTTTCGTGCTCCACAAAGAGCAAAGCTGATATTTCCCGTCTTCGGCGACATTCTATTTATTTATTTTTTTTAAGGGTGGATGGGGTGGGGGTGGGGGGGGAGGCCACGAGCGGAAGAAATGAAAAGAAAGAAAACGATATTCCTAATGGATAATATAATGGATTACGACAGGAGTGCCCAATACGTCAATCGCGATCGACCGGTCCATCGCGAAGGCAGTGTGACTGAGTAGATGGCATACCAGTAAATAAAAAAATTGACTTCAGCCTATTATATGACTATATATATGTTTTGCATTTTGGTGGTAGGTAGATCATTTTGGCTTGGTCATTTTAAAAGTACCTCGCATGCTGAAAAAGTCATAGTGTGGTCAACCCTGGCTTACGTTGACGTTTTAGCAAAAAGACAAATAGTCAAAGTTCTGTCCCTTTGCTTGCTTATTCCGACTCGCGCCAGCGCTTCAAAATGCCGCGAATGCGGTCGTTGAAGCCCTCGGATTCGAAAGGTGTGTCAAAGCTCAGTACATATTTTGGGAGCAAAGGAGGTAATTATTATTTTGATAATTTAATCTTACAAGTAAATAACATATCCTATCCTATCCTATCCTATCCCATAACTCGGAGGTCGTAGGGGCACCACAGATGATCGTTTAACCAACGTACTCCATCTTTCCCTGTCCTCAGCAACCCTGATTGTTTCGCTCAGTGTCAAACCAGTCCAGTCTCGAATGTTGTCATCCCACCTCTTTTTCGGTCTCCCTCTTCTTCTACCTCCTTGCACTGTGCCTTGCAGGATGGTCTTTGCAAGACCTGATGATCTGGTGACGTGGCCATACCCTCGGAGTTTCCGTTTTTTCACCACTGTGAGCAGGTCATCGTGTTGTCCAATGGCTTGTGTGATGGTCTGTCGGACTTCGTCGTTGTTGATGTTTCTGGGTATAGGAAAGCCCCTTCTCTCTTTCTTTAGCTCCATTTTCCCAACATGCTTCTTCGTTGGAGATCTGCTGTGAGGGTCCATGTTTCGCAAGCATATAGGAAGATGGAGATAACAAGGGAGCGCAGCAGCCTTACCTTGGAATGTAGACTGATGGTCCTGTCTTTCCAAATTGGCTTCAACCTCGCCAGGGCAGCAGTTGTTTGTGCGATCCTGGAGAGGTCTTCCTGTCGGGACCCATTGTCTGATACAATGGCTCCTAAATATTTGAAGCCATGCACTGTGTTGAGGGATTGGCCTTGGACTTTGATGTCCGTGTTAATGTCATGGGTGTTGTTGGTCATCATTTTGGTCTTCTCGCACTTATTTCCATTCCATAGGCTCTGGAGGTGGTGTCAAGCCTCTGTACCAGCCGTTCAAGTTCTTGTTCCTCTCCAGCCAATCCATCAATGTCATCTGCAAAACGAATGTTGGAGATTGCTCTTCCCCCTATGCTGACTTTGCCTTCGTGGTCTGCAAAGGGCATCTGACATGATGCGCTCTAGGAAGATGTTGAAGAGTGTTGGAGAGAGTAGGCATCCCTAAAGCACACAGATTGTTGTTCTGAACCAGTTTCCGATGGCGCTGTTGTGGAGGACTGCACTGGTGGCCTTGTCATACAGGCTTTTGATGACTTCAACAATTTTAGGGCTGATGTTGTACACTCTCATGGTGCCCACAGAGCTGCATGCCAGACTCAGTCAAACGCCTTTTTGATGTCTACGAACACATGATATAGATGTTGTTGGTGCTGTAGGTATTTGTCACAGATTATTCTGAGGTTAAAAATCTGTTCAGTGGTACTTCGACCTGCCCTAAATCCTGCTTGCTCTTCGGCTATGATTTGTTCAGCTTGGGGTTTCAACCTGTTTAGTATTATTTTCAGGTTCCTGAAGGTAACCTTTTTTTGGGAAGAGTGATGACAAGCGACTGGGTCCATGGTGTAGGCCACTTCCCACTCTGCCACATCTTGTTACACATATTGATGAGTGCGTCGATCATCGCTTCTCCTCCTGTTTGAAGCAGTTCCACGGGTATGTTGTCCACTCCCGCTGACTTCCCCTTCTTCAGCGATTGCACTGCTGCCTCAACTTCTTCTCGGAGAATTGGGAAGTTTTCTTATTCTTCTCTGTTCTCTGGACATGCTAGAACTGATGAGTCTCCGTTTGGTTTCTGGTTGTAAAGGTCAGAGCAGTACTCTTTCCATCTGTCCAAGACTTCTTGTTCTTCTGTAAGGCCCTGCTGCGTCGGTCTCAGGAAGACACCTAGACCAGCATTTGCAACAGCGTCTACCTGATTTTTGTTCTGTTTATACAGCTGAGCTCAAGGCAATTCATCTAGCTCTGAAACAGGTTTATCAATCCAAGAGAACCTCGTTTTTAATCCTGTCTGATTCACTGTCAACACTTCAGGCTCTTTCCACGAGAAAGATATCACAACCTTTTCTGGCAGAGATCCATAACCTCCACACACAACTTGTTTCTGAGGGTAAAAAGATAGTTTTTATGTGGGTACCTAGTCACATGGGCATCCACGGCAATATTGCAGTGGACAAAGCGGCTAAAGAAGCTCTGCATTTAGATTTCCCTTCAGAGATTTTCCAGTTTGTTACATACTCTGACCTGCGTTGTATGACTGGAGTTTATTGTAAACGGCTGTGGCAGACTGAATGGTCTAAGCAAATCAATAACAAATTATTTGAAAGTCTTCCGGATTTATCTGCTTCTTTGCCTAACTTTGCGCCCACCCGCAAAGAGGAAACTGTTTTGGCTCACCTTCATATTGGGCATACTTATGTCACCCATAGTTTCTTTTTAAAAGGAGAAGAACCACCATGGTGCTTTGCATGTAACAAATCCTTTTCCGTTCGTCATTTTATGTCTGAATGTGCTGATCTGGTTGATTTAAGGGAAAGATATCTTGTTTCAGTAGCCTACCTTTTAATGAGGTTTTTAAAGTATGCAATGGTCAGAACCTGTTTCAATTTTTACATGATGTTGGTTTGTTTTATCGCATCTAAATCATGTCATCTTGTCTTGTATTCTTGTTTGGATTTTATTGAAGAAACTGATTTTATTTACATCTTTCAAAATATTTAAATGTTAACAGTTTAATCTGATTTTACTTAATTTTTTGTGGTCCTGATTCGGCTCTTGGCAGTCCGCTGGACCCTATAAGCACTGAGTATCTATTTCTGTAAGGCCTTGAAGCAGACCTGCTTTGGATCGTGGAGACCTTGGGCTGTTTAACATTTGTCAGCGGCTTCACAGTCTGGTAGGCCTTCTTGCTGTTGTTCTTGTTCAGACTGTTCTCTATTTCCTGGCATTGAGCTTCTATCCAGTTCTCCTTTGCTGTGCGCATGCCTTTTCGGATGTCATTGTTGATTTTTCGGTAGGCATCAGCTCCCTGTGAGGTGTTCTTTTTCTTTTTCATCTCTCTTCGTTTATAACACAGGTCCAAAAGTTCAGGTGTGATCCACAGCTTCTTATTTGACAAGTGCTTTCCAAGGATCTCCGTGTCTAAGTTGAAGGTGGTGGTCATGGTGTTAACATCTACTTCACCAGCTCCCAAAATGAGCAGTGGTGCAAATTTCCCTCCAATTGTGGCCTGAAATATTTCTGTCACCTCCGGGTCTTGCAGTTTGTCCAGGTCGAACTTCAATCTAGTGCACTTTGCTGTGTTTACTCTCTTCAAGGGAAGCCGGAAAGACATCATCACAAGATTGTGGTCACTTCCGATGTCTGCTCCTGGAAAAGTGCGTGTCCTGCCAATGTTGATGCTTGATCTGAAGCTTTTCTTGACCATCATTAACATTTACCGAGTAAGTCCCTTTAATAGAATTTTGGAAACCCTCCCCCAAAAACTAACTGATCCGCCCCTGATTAACCCAGTCGCTTGCCATCACTCTTCCCAAAAAAATGTAACCTTCAGGAATGTGAAAATTACCGCACCATCAGACTCATCAGCCATCCCAGCAAGTTCCTCCTGAAAATAATACTCAACAGGTTGAAACCCCAAGCTGAACAAACCATAGCCGAAGAGCAAGCAGGATTTAGGGCAGGGCGAAGTACCACTGAACAGATTTTCAACCTCAGAAAAATCTGTGACAAATACCTACAGCACCAACAACATCTATATATCATGTGTTCGTAGACTTCAAAAAGGCGTTTGACCGAGTCTAGCATGCAGCTCTGTGGGCAACCATGAGAATGTATACATATCAGCCCTAAAATTATTGAAGTCATTAAAAGCCTGTATGACAAGGCCACCAGTGCAGTCCTCCACAACAGCGCTATCAGAAACTGGTTCAGATCAACAATCGGTGTGCGTCATGGATGCCTACTCTTTCCAACACTCTTCAACATCTTCCTAGAGCGCATCATGTCAGATGCCCTTGCAGACCACGAAGGCACAGTCAGCATAGGGGGAAGAGCAATCTCCAACCTCCGTTTTGCGGATGACATTAATGGATTGGCTGGAGAGGAACAAGAACTTGAACAGCTGGTACATGGTACAGAGGCTTGACAACACCTCCATAGCCTATGGATTGGAAATAAGTGCAGAGAAGACCAAAATGATGACCAACAACACCAATGGCATCAACACGGACATCAAAGTGCAAAGCCAATCCCTCAACACAGTGCATAGCTTCAAATATTTAGGAGCCATTGTATCAGACAATGGGTCTCGACAGGAAGTCCTCTCCAGGATCGCACAAACAACTGCTGCCCTGGCGAGGTTGAAGCCAATTTGGAAATAATAATAATAATAATAATAATGTTCGTCATTTGTAAGGTGCCTTAGCCTAAGGATCAAGGCGCTGGCCGATACAGGATCTAACTCAAACCGCCCGAGACGCCCACCCGTAGCCTTGGGCGCATGGTCTGACGCCCTGACAACTGAGCACAATCCTGGGCAGCCAGGGATGGGGGAGAAGGACCAAGTGCATGCTGGGTGTGTTCTTGTTACCGGCACTCACCCGTCTAGGACATGAGCGTCAGGATCTTTAAAGTCCGTTATGATGGAATGTATGCCACACACAGACTAGACCTCGGTTTATACTCTCATCCGAAGGAGTAGGAAAACAGGAGTACAGTCTCTTTCCCAGAGACACAACACAATGGCCCGGCCAGGGCTCGATCCCGGGACCTTCAGATCCGCAAGCCGAAGCACTACCATTAGACCACAGTGCCTCCCTAAAGGAAAGACAGAACCATCAGTCTACATTCCAAGGTAAGGCTGCTGCGCTCCCTTGTCATCTCCATCTTCCTATATGCTTGCGAAACATGGACCCTCACAGCAGATCTCCAACGAAGAATACAAAGCATGGAGATGAGATGCTACAGAAGACTTCAGGGCATTTCCTATACCCAGCACATCACCAACGCCGAAGTCCGACAGACCATCACACAAGCCATTGGACAACAAGATGACCTGCTCACACTGGTGAAAAAACGGAAATTCCGATGGTATGGCCTCGTCACAAGATCATCAGGTCTTGCAAAGACCATCCTGCAAGGCACAGTGCGAAGAGGGAGACCGAAAAAGAGGTGGGAGGACAACATTCGAGAATGGACTGGTTTGACACTAAGCGAAACAATCAGGTTGCTGATGACAGGGAAAGATGGAGTACGCTGGTTAAACGATCATCCCTACGACCTCCGAGTTATGGGATGGGATAGGATAGGATAGGATAATTATGTTATTTACTTGTAAGATTAAATTATCAAAATAATAATTACCTCCTTTGCTCCCAAAATATGTACTGAGCTTTGCCACACCTTTCGAATCCGAGGGCTTCAACGACGGCGTTCGCGGTATTTTGAAGCGCTGGCGCGAGTCGGAAATAAGCAAGCAAAGGGACGGAACTTTGACTATTTTCGCTAAAACGTCAACGTAAGCCAGGGTTGCCCAAACTATGACTTTTTCAGCATGCGAGCTACTTTTAAAATGACCAAGCCAAAATGATCTACCTACCACCAAAATGCAAACATATATGTAGTCATATATAGGCCGACGTCAATTTTTTTTTACTGCTTCACGATCTACTCAGTCACACTGCCTTCGCGATGGACCGGTCGATCGCGATCGACGTATTGGGCACTCCTGTCGTAATCCATTATATTATCCATTAGGAATATCGTTTTCTTTCTGTATTTCTTCTGCTCGTGGCGTCCCCCCCCCCCCCCCCCCCTTAAAAAAATTAAATTAAAATAAATTTTTAAAAAAGTGAATATATATATATATATATATATATATATATATATATATATATATATATATATATATATATATATATATATATATGTGTGTGTGTGTGTGTGTGTGTGTGTGTGTGTGTGTGTGTGTAGTTGTGAAACGTCACATTTGGGGAACGAAATTTGCCATTTTCAGTACCAAATGAGGTAATTTTGTCGTTCCCCATTTGTCTGGCGTTGCTCATTTGTTCTAAGTACATGAAAGTGCAGTTGTAGTGCATGTGCACTACAACTACACTTCACGAAGTGCAGTTGTAGTGCATGTGCACTTAAAGTACACTTGGCCAAGTGTAGTTGTAGTGCATGTGCATGTAAAGTACACTTGCCCAAGTGTAGTTGTAGTGCATGTGCACTACAACTACACTAGGTCAAGTGTAGTTGTAGTGCACATGCACTACAAGTACACTTGACCTGGTGTAGTTGTAGTGCATCTTCCAGACGGGTAGGATAAGGAACTTTCCTCGACAATTAGGGTAAGGCAGTGCCTCGACGATTAGGGTAAGGCAGTGCCTCGACGATTAGGGTAAGGCACCCGTTCCAGAAAAGGGTTAGGGTCAGGGCTAGTTGCAGCGCTGCAACTAGCCCTGACCCTAACCCTTTTCGAGGCACTGCCTTACCCTAATCGTCGAGGCACTGCCTTACCCTAATCGTCGAGGCACTGCCTTACCCTAATCGTCGAGGAAAGTTCCTTATCCTAGCTGTGTTTTTGAACAAACTTGACCTACTTCGTCTCTAATAGGCGAGGAATTAGGTCAAACTTTTTGCGAAAAATGTGCTTTTTTGAAGAAACTTGACCTACTTCGTCTCTTAGGAGCGAGGAATTAGGTCAAACTTCTTGCGAAAAAGTGTCTTTTTTGAAGAAACTTGACCTAATTCGCCGCCTAAGGGCCGCGAAGTTGGTGAAATTACCCCATTTGTACCTCGTACACGCATGTGTGTGTGTGTGTGTGTGTTATATACACACATACATATATTAGATATGGAGGTTGCCGTTTCCGAGTGATTGATCCGTAAAGGTTTTTTTCTCTCTCTCTCTTTCCTTCTTTTTCCCCCTTTTTTTTTTTGGGGGGGGGGGGGCCGGAAACCCCCACCCCTCGACCGCCCCTGCCCAGAGTTATTTTTATTTATTATTAGAACATTCTGGTTACAATATAACTGCGCTTACTTCAAATGTAGTTCCTTATCTGTGGGTTCAGGCACTGAATAGAAAAGATCCTCACGTTACTATAGGTTCAACAACCATGTGCTCTGGGCCAATGCGAGCCACACTGAACTCGTGGATTTTGGCTGTGTCCAACAGCCTGGAGAGAATTGGGCCAGGCCTGTCTTGCATGATGAAAAGAACCACTCAAACCATATCTGATCGATCGTCGACTGGATCAACAAGGACTGCGCCTTCTGTTGGCCACCAGGACAGAGGTGATAAGTGCGTTAACTGATGGACAACTTAGCAAGATCCGCATGAGAGCCAACATCGTCATAGGAACCTGGAATGTCAGGACCCTAACTGTGGAGGGAAAATTAGAACTGGCCCACGAGCTGGACCACTATCGATGGAACATTTTAGGTATCAGCGAACTGCGCTGGAAAGGCCTAGTTGAAGCAGTGAAGGACAAAGGCCACAAGCTTTATTTCAGCGGGAGAGTGTTGTTTAACCTGTATGTATGCTTGCAGACCAGTGGCTGTACCAGAGAATGTTTATAATATTATTATTTCTTTATGTGTATAGTTAGCCACTATTTATATTTATATAGGTATAGGAAGTTAGAGTGGAGATTCCAGTGGACCACGGACTTAGCAGAATGTTCGTCGCTTATGTATAGAGATGTGGAGCTATCACTGAGGGCTACTTTGGCCTTCAGTGAGACGCTCTGCACAGACCTTTTATACAGGGTTGTGCAGAATTTCGTCTCATATGTTACAGACGAGCAGGCGTTATATCGTGAGCCCAACTCAACAAAGGACAGAACCTAATCGACGCTTAGAGTTGGCTGCCGAGGCATCTACAGCATTGTGCGCAGATAGCCCACCCGTCGAACACAAGCCTCGACAACACAGATTGTCCCGGAAGCGACCTCAACGCAGCGCTTCAACAAAGACCTTGATATATATATCTATATATATATATATCAAGGTCTTTGGCTTCAACAACGAAGTTAAGTGCATCTTCGCTAAGTGCACTAAAACTCTGTAACAGGACCACCGTAGTCCACTCTTCAAATACGCTGACCCTTAAGGCAGAAAGTAGCCAATGCCCGATGAAGAAAAAGTAGCTGCCTAGATTATAAGCGAGCGAACCATTCGCATTGACAATTGAACTTTTAAGTTAGTTTCGTACTTCGAAGATCGTGTATAGAGTAGAAGAAATAAATGTGTGATTTTTACTGTTCTCAAGTGGCTGGACTACATATGATTCATAGCCGTGTGAAAGCTAGTGTGACAGTGATCTTTTTACCATTTTTCTATCTATCTCTGTACCCCAGCCTAAACACAGACCGAGCTAAACAAATAAATGTATTAAGTGAAGTCAAAGGGAGATTACTAGCGATCCCCATCGACTAAGACGTGTGGGTAATAGCAGTCCATTGTGCAGAGCCCAGCAACAATAAACCCACCGTCACAGGTGGTGGTGTCTTCTCCTGGTTGGTAGACTGTTGGGCTATCGTAGCTCAGTGCTAGGTGCTTTACTGCAGGCCGAATGTCAGGGGTGACTCTCAATGGTCGATCTCCTGCCTCGGACCAACGATGCCTGCTCGTCTGCACAAAATAAGACGAATTTCTGCAACACCTTGTATACTCAGGGTGTGCAGAGCGTCTCACTGAAGGCAGAAATAGTAAAACATGGCAAACTTCACAAACATAATTCAACAATATTATCAATAAATCGCGATGAAACAAAAGATAGATCATTTACCTTTTTGACAATGTTAGGCTGTGGCTAACTAGGTTGAAATGAATTTCATCTGTCCCTGCTTTAGTCTTCAGTTAGAGAGATCTATCAGAGCGTTGCTCCTTCTCGCGTGTGGTTCAGACAAAGAATGACCCTACCTAGCTGTGTGGCCAGCCAAAGCCCGCGAAACTATAGACTACAAGTGGCGACCTCTGGCGGGTGGTGGGGGCTATACGTCAGCAGGCTTATGCTACGGCCTATCTGTGAAGCTATGGCCTACACATGTGTAGTACACCCTAACTGCTAGTCTTATGGTCAGCGACTTAACTTACATAGGCCAACGCAGACTGAGCGTTTAGGCAACACGCCCTCACCATTATCTGTAACAGGTCGCATGTCATCATTCTTCAAAAAAAGGTAACCTTCCTATCCTATTCTACCCCGTTACTCGGAGGTCGTAGAGGCACCACAGATGATTGTTTAACCAGCGTACTCCATCTTTCCCTGTCCTCAGCAACCCTGATTGTTTCGCTCAGTGTCAAACCAGTCCATTCTCGAATGTTATCCTCCCACCTCTTTTTTGGTCACCTCTTCTTCTACTTCCTTGCACTGTGCCTTGCAGGATGGTCTTTGCAAGACCTGATGATCCGGTGACGTGGCCATACCATCGGAGTTTCCGTTTTTTTCACCACTGAGACGTGAGCAGGTCATCGTGTTGTCCAATGGCTTGTGTGATGGTCTGTCGGACTTCGTCGTTGGTGATGTACTGGGTATAGGAAATGCCCCGAAGTCTTCTGTAGCACCTCATCTCCATGCTTTGTATTCTTCGTTGTAGATCTGCTGTGAGGGTCCATGCTTCGGAAGGAAGATAGAGATGACAAGGAAGCGCAGCAGTCTTACCTTGGAATGTAGACTGATGGTCCTGTCTTTCCAAATTGGCTTCAACCTCGCCAAAGCAGCAGTTGTTTGTGCGATCTTGGAGATGACGTCCTGTCGGGACCCAATGTCTGATATAATGGCTCCTAACTATTTGAAGCTATGCACTGTGTTGAGGGATTGGCCTTGGACATTGATGTCCGTGTTGATGCCATTGGTGTTATTGGTCATTATTTTGGTCTTCTCTGCACTTATTTCCATTCCATAGGCTCTGGAGGTGGTTTCAAGCCTCTATACCAGCTGTTCAAGTTCTTGTTCCTCTCCAGCATCTGACATGATGCGCTCTAGGAAGATGTTAAAGAGTGTAGGAGAGAGTAGGCATCCCTGACGCACACCGATTGTTGTTCTGAACCAGTTTCCAATTGCGCTGTTGTGGAGGACTGCATTGGTAGCCTTGTCATACAGGCTTTTGATGACTTCAATAATTTTAGGGCTGATGTTGTACACTCTCATGGTTGCCCACAGAGCTGCGTGCTAGACTCAGGCAAACGCCTTTTTGAAGTCTTCGAACACCTGATTTAGATGTTGTTGGTGCTGTAGGTTTTTCTCGCAGATTATTCTGAGGTTGAAAATCTGTTCAGTGGTACTTTGCCCTGCCCTGAATCCTGCTTGTTCTTCGGCTATGATTTGTTCAGCTTGGGGTTTCAACTTTTGAGTATTATTTTCAGGAGGACCTTGCTGGGATGGCTGATGAGGCTGATGGTGCGGTAATTTTCACATTCCTGAAGGTTACCTTTTTTGGGAAGAGTGATGACAAGCGACTGGGTCCATGGTGTAGGCCACTTCCCACTCTGCCAGATCTTGTTACAGATAATGGTGAGTGCGTCAATCATCGATTCTACTCAAGCTTGAAGCAGTTCCGCGGATATGTTGTCCACTACCGCTGACTTCCCCTTCTTCAGCGATTGCACTGCTGCCTCAACTTCTTCTTGGAGAATTTGGAGGATTTCTTATTTTTCTCTGTTCTCTGGACATGCGAGAACTGATGGGTCTCTGTTTGGTGTGAGGTTGTAAAGGTCAGAGCAGTACGCTGTCTGTCGCGTCACCCGAGCGGGTGCTGCGATGTTCAGCCCAAACAACGAGTGGTAGGAATAGAAACTCAAACAAAAAACTAACACAAAATGCCAGATGAACAATCACACTCTTTTATTCAACAATGACACACACACTCACAGGATATGGGATACTAAACCACCCTCAACCCCTACCAATATGGGGCGCCATGTGTCCATTAATTCTATGTGACCATTCTATACATAGAATAAATTCTATGCACATAGAAAGCATTCTATGCACACAAAAAGCATTCATTAGTTGAAATTCCATTTATAAAAAAAGAAACCAATATTGTAAGTCATAGAATAAAATTCTTTGTATAGAATAACATTCTATAATATAGTGTAAAATTCTATGTCCATAATAAAATTCTGTGTATAGAATAACATTTTATAATAGAGAATAAGATTCTATGTATGTAATACAATTCTATATTATAGAATGCACTTGTATGCATAGAACTATATTCTATAACATAGAAAGAATTCTATTACAAAGAATGAATTCTGTAACATAGAATGAATTCTTTAACATAAAATAAATTGCATGACATAGAATTATTTCTATGTGCATAGAATAAATTGTATAACATAGAATGAATTCTATAATAAATAATGAATTCTATATGCATAGAATGAATTTTATAGCATAGAATGAATTCTATGACATAGAATTCATTCTATGACATAGAATGAATTCTATAGGCAAAGAATGAATAGTATAACATAGAATGAATAAGATTACATAGAATGAATTCTATGACATAGAATGAATTCTATAACATAGTGTCACCGCCACGACTCCCCCTGAGCAGACGCCACAAACGAACAACTTCCACACGCAGACAACTCAGACAGAATGGCGATTACCCGCAGACGGAAGCGATGAAAACACAACAAATATATATACAACTTTCAAGCTATTTATTTATTCATACCACACACTCATACACATACAACATTTACACATGAAACGAAGAAAATGGTGATGGAACAATCAATGGGTCGATGAACAATGGAATGGTATGTCAGATGATCGAGGGTTGCTAATCAACCACATCTATGTATCGAACTGTGCACAGCAAATGTCCGTTGCACGTAAACAACCGAAAAGGGGGGTTCGAGTGTTAAGAGAGGGACAACAAGGAAAGAGCCAACCTGGCAGTATGACGTCCCTGTCGAAGTCTCCGTAAGAGTATCCGCCCCTCATCGTAGCTGTTATCGGCCTGTTGCTGTTGATGTCCAAACGTAGTGGCGTCGCCGCTCCCTCTCGCCGCTGACAATGATGATGATAGTGATGGTGGCGCCGTAGTCGCGGCAGCCCTGCCGCCGCCGTCGTCTCTCAGCTGGACCCCTCCAGTCAGCTAGACTGCGACGTCGAGGCCAGGTCCCGTCCACGGACGTCACAACCACCACGGGAAGGGTGGGGTTGTGGAACGATGATGATGTACACAATGATGCGGACGTAGACGAACGGGTGGTGATGATGATGTTCAGTCCACACGACCAAGTGCCGTCGTCGTTGTCGCACGACGCTGGTCAACGTCGATCCACGTTACCCAGTGACGAGCTGATGAATACTTTCGAATGACGAACTGTCGAACTGTCGAACGACGAACTGTCGAACCTGCAACATGCTTGTCGCATCGTTAATATCATGTCCACCTCATCCTGTCCCCCTCCATCCTCACACTCTCCCCCCACTTACACTCACTAACTTCTGCATCTTGAGGAGGCACAACTGCTGTCCGCTTCCCTTTCCTTGACTCTCGCTTATTTCCCTTCTTTAGCTGCTATTATTGTCACTTGTAATCAAACACATAATTCATGAAACTCAATGAAATTATGAATGCATGAAATGAGCAATGCTGCAAATGAATACATGTAAACATCAACACATTATTCATCTCAAGCAACCACAACCACGACAACAGCAACCACTTCCATCCTACCTTCATCACAGTTCACCCCCATTCTCCTCCCTCATTATCCCTCCTTCAGTCACACTCTTCCTTTCTTCTGCCTCTCCTCAGTGCAACCATCCTCATCCTTCCCCAGCCTCACACACAGCTATCGTTCAACACCCCAACAGCCGGCCCTCGGTTATTGGCACAGTGAGGAAAAATACCACCATCACACTTACCCAAACGGTTCAAATGTAATAGTACCTGTAGCCCTTTCCCCTGCTTGTCTACACAGTACTCCAAGTAAGGTAATCCAGTGCGTAGTAGTTTCCGTTAGTGGACAATAACTCAACACTAACTTACCACAAACACAAAACTTAGTTATTTTGAGCTACACTCTTTCCCGAGCTTGCTACCACAACTGAAACACTTCCAACTAGTATTCCTTTTGGAACCAGCTATTATTTACGTCAATAACTGTCCCTCCCTTACTTCCAGAACAAAAACAACCCCAGAGAAACAAGACCGCACGTCCTCTCTCTGACTCTGTCAAAACCTGTTTTGCCTATAGTGAGCAAATTCCTAAACTGGCTAGCCGATCTACGCTGTTGAATCACGATTTGCACGCATAACCACGCATACGATAATCACGCAGTTACTACCCCCGCCCTTATACTCTTCACACACAGACTGCTCGGCTTTCATCACAGACTGCCCTGTGACACATAGAATGAATTCTATAGCATAGACATATGTTATAGAATTCATTCTATGCTATAGAATAAATTCTATGTAATAGAATTCATTCTATGTCATAGAATTCATTCTATGTCATAGAATTCATTCTATGTTATAGAATTCATTATATGTCATAGAATTCATTCTATGTCATCTTATTCATTCTATGTTATACTATTCATTCTATGCTATAGAATTCATTCTATGTCATAGAATTCATTCTATGTCATAGAATTCATTCTATGTTATAGAATGAAATCAATATAAAAACCTCTTTTTAAATAGTAAAAACTGGGGCACTGTCAAGGTATAGAGAACATTTTGTATGGCATGGAACTGTATTGCAGAGAGATACACATTGTCACATCCCATCACCACACCACATCACTCTACATCAATGGCTGACGTACGTTCCTAATGCTATTATGCTATACATTTTATTAACGGAAGGAACTATACATAAATGTGGGTGTTCTCACAAAGGGAGGCCAAATTCGCAACATAGCTGAAAATAGGTTATGGGGGGACGCCTGGGGTGAAATAGTTTTTTTTTTGCAATAATTATTATGTCTCAGAGTTGTATCGCAATATTCGACTTTTAATTATATTAATTATTGCTTTTTATGAGTGTACAGTACGGTTATTTCTTCGGTATTGAGCAAAAAGAACTGATTATTTCATTAGATTTTGTCACTATAAACCCTTACAGAACCTCAGCACATTGTGATGAAAAAGTAAGCACGCAGGGGCGGAGGGAGGGGGGAGGGGAGGGTGTGACGTCAATTATTTTTATTGCTTTACTCACACTGCCCTCGAAGTCGTCTGCATCAAGAAACCTAAAGGCCCCGCCACACAGCCGATTGTGCAACGATTTTGTTTGCTATGGAATCCCGATTGCTACGTGATGACGTCAGAACTACTGCTTGCCTGCGGTCCAATGTGCAATCGGCTCGGTATCGTGCGATTTGAGCCTGTTCTAAAGCCCGCAGAACGCTTGGCACGTCAGCCATTTCTTCAGTTCTCGCGCGCGTGCACATGTCCCTTTATTCGTCAAAGCCTCAAAGCCTCGTTTCACAAAGAATGACCTAGTTGCGCATAGAATGAACATTCTATATTATAGAATGCATTCTATGTTAAAGAATGCACATTCTATGTTATAGAACGGATTCTATGTTATAGAATTAACATTCTATATTATAGAATGCATTCTATGTTAAAGAATGCACATTCTATGTTATAGAATGGATTCTATGTTATAGAATGAACATTCTAAGTTATAGAATGTATTCTATGTTATAGAATGAACATTCTATGTTATAGAATGAATTCTACGTTATAGAATGACCATTCTATGTTATAGAATGAACATTCTATGTTATAGAATGGATCCTATGTTATAGAATGAACATTCTATGTTATAGAATGAACATTCTATAACATAGAATGCATTATATGTGCACCAAATGTTAAAAAATAATTCTATGAGTGTATTCAGTGTTGCGAATAAAATCCATTTTATGTTAAAAAAAGGTATTTTATGTCATACAATTCTTGCTGTGTTATACAATTAATTCTGTATACATATAATTCATTTCACTCACATAACATTAAAAAAACACAACTAATAAATTGTAACGAAATTTAGAATTTTAAAAAAGATATTGTATGACACATCACCACATCGCATCATCACCACATCGATCACATCATCACATCACTGCATCACATTGCTTCATCACCATCATCGTGAAAACGCACCACCACATAAAATCACATCACATCAACAAATCACATCACATCAGCCGACATCACAGCAGCAGCACATCTTCACATTGCAGCAGACAGCACTTATCCTGGCATCAGTGAATCACATCACATAATCTAATCACCCCACCCCTCCCACCCATCACATTTGTGGTGCAGTGTGGTGTGATTTAGAGTGATGTAGTGTGGTGATGTGATGTGGTAATGTGTATGTATGTATCTGCAATACAGTTCTATTATGCCTTAAAAGCGAGTAAATCAGACCACATCATCACATAACTTAATCACTCCACCACACCTACCCATCACATTTGTGGTGCAGTGTGATGTAGAGTGATGTGGTGTGGTGATGGGATGTGGCAATGTGTATATCTCTCTGCAATACAGTCCCATGCCATAAAAAATGTTCTCTATACCTCGACAGTGCCCCAGTTTTTACTATTTTAAAAAAAAAGTGTATGTATTGATTTTATTCTATAACATAGAATGAAGTCTATGACATAGAATGAATTCTATAGGCATAGAATGAATAGTATAACATAGAATGAATAAGATGACATAGAATGAATTCTATGATATAGAATGAATTCTATAACATAGAATGAATTCTATAGCAAAGAATGAATTCTATGACATAGAATTTATTCTATAGCATAGAATGAATTCTATAGCATAGAATGAATTCTACGACATAGAATTCATTCTGTAACATAGAATTCATTCTATGCTATAGAATTCATTCTATGTTATAGAATTCATTCTTTGTCATAGAATTCATTCTATGTCATCTTATTCATTTTATGTTATACTATTCATTCTATGCCTATAGAATTCATTCTATGTCATAGAATGAATTCTATGCTATAAAATTCATTCTATGCTATAAAATTCATTCTATGCATATAGAATTCATTCTTTATTATAGAATTCATTCTATGTTATACAATTTATTCTATGCACATAGAATTCATTTTATGTCATATAATTTATTTTATGTTAAAGAATTCATTCTATGTTATAGAATGAATTGTATGCACATAGAATAAATTCTATGTTATAGAATTCATTCTTTGTAATAGAATTCATTCTATGTTATAGAATATAATTCTATGCATACAAGTGCATTCTATAATATAGAATTGTATTACATACATAGAATCTTATTCTCTATTGTAAAATGTTATTCTATACATAGAATTTTATTATGGACATAGAATTTTACACTATATTATAGAATGTTATTCCATACAAAGAATTTTATTCTATGACTTACAATATTGTTTTCTTTTTTATAAATGGAATTTCAACTAATGAATGCTTTTTGTGTGCATAGAATGCTTTTTATGTGCATAGAGTTTATTCTATGTATAGAATAGTCACATAGAATAAATGGACACATGGCGCCCCATAACCAAGACCCCCAACCCAGTATTTACTAAACGATTACCTCCCTTGCCTAACTGAAAACCCCAGAACTATACACAACAGAATGCCCACAACAATATGCAAAAATAGTGACAATCAGTTAAATTCCAATTAAACAAAATTCAAAGTTAAATCCACAATCAGGAAAAACTTCTTGAAATTCAATTGTAATTAATTAGCTAGTTTTATAGTTCAAAGTCAATGTTTGAAACCTAACTATCGAGTAATTGAGCTCAAAGTACTACTGCAGTTAATTACTCAGAAAGTAATTTACACTAGATATGTTTTTAGGTGTGTGAATGCGAGTCTGTATGTGTGTGGATGCGGTGTAGTTGGGATCCTGTAGCTGTTGGACAGCCTCGTCCGAAGCAACGGCGAGTCCGGCGGTGATGGAGGGTCACTCCCAGCAGCGGCGCCGATAGCAAAAGGGGGACGTAGCGGTGGTGGCGGTGAGCCCAGACAACATTCACACTCTCCAGCGGCAAGGGTAGCGGTCTCAAAGCTGACGTCACCCGTCACAGTGGTACCGCAGAGACACGTCGGAGTCGCAGAATTATACTGGTAGTAGGGCGTAACAGAAGTGGTAGCAGTAGATGAAACCAAAGATAACAGTGATGGCAGAGGTGGAAAATCGAATCGAAGCCCAATCCTGTGGACAAATAAGGAGTCTCACTAGCTTGTCCACAAAAACTTAAACACTTAATAACAAAATAAGCCTTTCGCCGTCCGCCATCTTGACCTGTCTATATATGCTTCTCAAAACACAATGCATTTCTTAATTCTATAATTTATCTCTTTCATGCCACATGGTTGTTTATATAAATATACATAATTATTACAACTGCATTCCCATTCACACCATAGCGATTCATCTCAATCACACCTCCATCTTCATCACCCCTCTCCACGTTTTAATACATTATCTTTTTCCATTCACAATTATTTCTATCACGCTATAATACAAACGCGCTTTCCTCATATTCATCACCTTCATCACCCCTCTCCAACGCGGTACATTGTCTCCCTTCCTTCACATTCATCACCCCTCTCTCTCTCCCTCTAACATGCATACTTCATTGTCACCCTTGACCCACTTTGGCAACAACAGCAACGACATTATTTATACACACATTTAACCCAGAAAATCATATGAAAATCATATAAAATCAATAAACTACTATTTATCAAAATACATCCCTTTCCCCCTCATTCACCATCGTTCATTCACATACGCAGACTCGGAATGCACCGCCACTAAGGAAAAGAATTGCAGGATTTACACTCACCTCTTAGGTCCTCGGCTAGTGATACACAGATGCACGTACACTGCACAACACAACACTATACACACACAGTACAGCACACACTGGTTAGTCTGAGAGTTCAAATCCGTTTAATAATAATAATAATAATAATACCGGATGCTATAGGCGCCTTTCCCCAAATCATTCAGGCTCAAAGAGCGGCGATCTATACCAACATACACGCTCACCTGTCTCATCCACCCTCACACACACCAAACACACATCCATCACTCACTCAAACAGGTGGTGTAAAGGCAGGAAGATCGCTATTAGAAGACGGAAAGAAAATCAAATTTTTATTTTTGAAATTTTTATATTGACTGCGTCCTGTACCATTATTGAAGGGAGGGAGGAAACTGGAGTGCCCGGAGAAAACCCTCGATGACCTCAATAGTCTCGTACCTAAATCACATACGTTCGCCCCTTGCGGGAATCGAACCCACTACCTTTGGCATAGGAAACCGGCGACTTATCCACTGCGCCTTTGAGGCCACCCTAATGCTAATGCTAGCTATGCCTGGGACATCTCAATACTGGCGAAGTACTTGAGCATTAGCAGGTGCACAATCGAGGGCCACACAGCTTTAGAACCGAACTCTACACCTATCCTACTCAATAGATGGCAGTCACAGTCCTCCCACTACAGACTTTTTAACATCCTTGTCCCGACGAGGGCAACAAGACCTTAGGTGGTTCGAAACTCTGCGAACAACAAACCTTTACAGAAGACGTTACGCTAACATGACACACAGTCACAACGTTACTTCTGTCGACTGCTTGCAAAAGCAACCAAAATGACTCTGCTAACTAAATCACAGCACACAGGACAACCTCGAGTCGAGCTCATAACCCAGTTTCCTAATTCCGCATATGCCCTTTCCGCGTTATTCACGTGAAACCACAAATATTTAAATCTTTCCTACACAGTAAAAGAAACTGCTGATATCTATGTACACTGTATATTAGAGACGTGCAACTCTGCACAATATATAGCCGTCTCTAGCACGTGTTGAAAACTCGTGTCGTCACACAACTCCCCCCCCCCCCCCCCTCCCAGTTCTTAACACCTTGAAGAACCTAACTACGACGCGAATCTTTCACCACGCTAACTACAGAATACTTCTGCTGAGGAAATCCGCTGGAACATTGTCTTTCCCTTAGATTTGCTCTACTGTCATTGAGAATGGTTGCAACTGAAGCGCCCATCTCATCAGTCGGCTATTCGTGTTCTTCACTTGCTGTAGGTATTGCAGTGGCATGTGGTCGGTCTGTACCACATAAGTACGCCCATACAGGTACTGGCTGAACTTTTGCACCCCCCACACCAACGCAAGACACTCCCTCTCGATGGTCGAATAGTTCCTTTCCGGTTTTGAGAGCTTCTTGCTTGCACATGCAATGGGCTGCAGTCCCTGTCCCCTGTCCTGGCTCAAAATGGCACCTACTCCATCCTCTGACGCATCAGTTTGCAGCACAAACGGCAGCGTGAAGTCAGGCAAACAGCATACGGGGTCCGAACACAGCTTCTCCTTCAAGGTGCAAAACGCAACTTCACACGCTTCATTCCATTGTATCGTCCCTGGCTTGCCTCCCTTGGTCAGGTCGTGCAATGGTGACGCAATGGCGGAAAAGTTGGGCACGAATCGCCGGTAATATACCGCCAGTAATAAAAACGCAAGCACCTGCCGTTTGGTCGTAGGTCGCGGTGCATCCCGGATCCTTTCCATCTTGGACACCTCTGGACGAATTTCCCCCTGTCCAACTACGTGCCCTAGATATTCCACGCGTCGAAATCCCAGGTAGCACTTCGACGGCTTAGCGGACAACTGCACGTCTCACAACCTGAGGAATAGCCGTGCTAGACATTCCAGATGTCTCTGCTTGGTACCGGTAGCCACCAACAGGTCGTCGACGAAGTTGTCGATCTCTGGCATTCCCAGTGGCGCTAACAGTTTCCTCATCATTCTAGAGAAGACAGCTCCCGCCGTCTTCAGCCCGAATGGCATCACTGTCCACTGAAACTGCCCCTCTGGCGTTGTAAATGCCGTCTTTGCCTTGTCTCCTCTGTTCATAGGCACTTGCCAGTAACCTTTGGTCAAGTCGATCTTGGTGAGATACTTGGCCCCCGACAGTTTGGAAAACAGGTATTCGATGTTTGGCAACGGTTCCGCGTCGAATACCACGTGCTTGTTGAGTTTGCGGAAGTCTACGCAAAATCGCATTGTGCCCTCCTTCTTCTTTACTAACACTATGGGCGAGCTGTATGGCGAACTTGCCCTCTCGATGACTCACATAGCTAGCATTGCTTCTACCTCCTTCTTGTTGGTCTCATGCTGAGAGTGGGGTAGCGGGTATTGCCGGGTCCTCACTGGAATGTCGCTGTCCACCCGTATCTCGCACACATCCAGCGTAGTGGCAAATCGGTGAGGACATCTTCAAACTGCCACACCAGTTTCTGCAGTTGTCGTCCATCTTTACGTCACGGGGTGTTTCCGATGCCGTCAAGGTGATAACTGGGAGATCCCCAAACACCGGCATGGTTTCCTCCTCCTCTACCCCTTCGTCGTCCACGACGATCGTAGCTACAGACGCTCTCGTATGGAATTTCTTCAAGAGGTTGGCGTGGAATAACTTGCTCTTCCCTCGCATCTTGATGCGGTAGTCGCAATCGCCCACGCGCTCAACCACTTCGTACGGTCCTCGCCATGCCAACTGCAACTTGTTCCTCTTCTCCGGCAGCAACAGCAACACTTGCTCCCCTGCGTTGAACACACGCCGTTTCGCCTTCTTGTCGAAGTGTCGCTTCTGCTTGGCTGACGCAACCTTCAGGTTCAAAAGTTACCCAGCTTGTGCTAACGTGCATGTCTCCTCGATGCGATTACGCAAATCCACCACACACTGGCTACTCAGTTTCACTTCCTCCTCTTGCGTCTCCTTGGTCCACAAATCCCGTAGCACAGCCATCGGCCCTCGCACCGTCTTCCCGAATAGCAACTCAAAGGGAGAGAACCCCGTGGACTTTTGTGCTACCTCGCGGTAAGCGAACAGCAGCGTTGGAATGTAGCGGTCCCACGCTGTAGGTTGCTCCGTCGCGAGCTTCTTGAGCATGGACACTAGCGTCCCGTTGAATCGCTCCACCAGCCCGTTGCACTGCGGATGATAAGGAGTGGTGGCTTTCCCATGGATTGACAGTAGTCTGTTCATCTCCCGCATGACCTCAGACATTAATTGCGTCCCTTGATCTGTCAAAACCTCCCTAGGAACTCCCACCCTCGACCAAATCTCCCACAGCGCTTCTGCCACCCTCTCTGCCTCTATGCCCTTGAGCGGTACAGCCTCGGGGTAGCGTGTGGCGTAATCTACTACCACTAAGATGTAAATGTTACCCCGATCTGACTTCGGTCTAATGGGTCCCACAATGTCTATGGCTACTCGTTGGAATGGCTCGTCCACCAGCGGAAGTTGCTGTAGTGGCACCTTTCTCACTCTTCCCCTCGGTACTACTTTCTGACATTCAGGACAACTTGCACAGTACCTCCGTACCTCGGCACACATCCCCGGCCAGTAGAATGTCCCCCAGATACGCTCCCTGGTACGCTTCCCTCCCAAATGCCCAGCCATGGGTGGATCATGAGCTAACTGTAAGATCCCCTCTCAACTGTTTCGGGACTACCAGTTGCGTCACCTGGCTACCTCTCTTGGTATGCACCCGGTACAACACCCCCTTCTTCCTCCGGAACTCTGCCGACGCCCTACCTGACGCTATAGCCCCACCACTCTGCGCCAACGTTCTCGCCTTCGCGAGCGTCTCGTCGGTCTCCTGCATAGCAATAAGCTCGGGTGTGCTAACAGCTACTTGGGATGGTTCGACCACCGCTAACGGTACTTCCCTCTTCTTCTCTGCCTTCTCTTGCGCCCGGGTCTGCACTGCTACAGCCATCGCGCACTCGCCCCCAAACAAAGAAACAGGACTCTTCTCCCCACTATCAAAAGTTACCCAGTTACCCAGGATAACATCAGGCCCGTCCTCAAACACCACTAACTCCACCTTCCCCCTGACCAGCGCACAATCCACCTCCACCCAAGCTGTAGCAAGCTGTAGGTAAAAGGCCCACGTTCGACCGATTCGCCAAGCAAATCTCCACAGCCCGTCCCGTCAAATCTGCTGGTTTGACTAACCTACCCGCGACTGCCCCTATCTCCGCCCCCGTATCTCTCAACACCCGAACGTCCTGCCCATTCGCCCTACCTTGGCCCCATGGATTATACGGTCTGATTGCGCACACGCTAGCCTGAGGTGCGGTCTCCGTGGAAATAGTACGCCCTACAGTAACCTGGCTCACTGACTAAGGTTTGACCTTGCAATCTTTGACTACGTGTTTCTCTAACCCACATCGGTAGCAACGACGTACCCCACTACCCCCTTCTGTCCTCCCTACCTTCTGAACCTGACTTCCCCAGTTGCTAGGCTGCTGAGTAGCTTCCGGTCGTCTAGGGAAACTTCGTCGTTGACTGGGTAGTACGGGTGCCGGTGCTGACGCTGCTCGTTTCGCATCTACCACTCGCTGCGCCAACTCTGCTGCCTCATTGCTCGTCTCAGGTAGGTTTTCCCTCACGAAATCTCTAACTCCGTGGTCATTATGGAGAATAACTGTTCCCCAATGAAGGTGTCCAGTACCTGTGCTACGTCGGTGATCTTTCCCAGCTAGCGAAAACCACTTCTTCACGAGTGACGTAAGCCTAACCACTAGCTGTGGGAATGTCTCTGCAGCTTCCTTCTTGGCTTCCCGAAACTGTCTTCGGTAGTAGTCGGCGTCCTTTCTAAATCGCTTCAACAGCGCGTTTCTCAACGCATCGAAATCCTGCGCTTGTTCAGGCGTCAGTCGAAGATAGGTATCCCGGGCTTCCCCTTGTAACAAAGGCGCTAGCCTGACCGCCCATACCTCCCTTCTCCAACCCTGAATCTCGGCTACTCGCTCAAACATCTGCAGGTATGCCTCTACGTCCTCTCTTTCTTCTAAGGGTTTAAGCTTGACGGAGTAGTTTGCCCCTCTATCTCGAGCCCTATTCTCTCTTTCTCTATGCTCAGCTTTGTCTTCATCTCTGGCTCTACGTTCCTCCCCTAGCCTAAGCTCTACCAGTCTCCTCTCCGCTTTGAGCCTAAACTCTAGCATTCTTCTTTCATCTTCCTTGGCTGCTCTCTCCTCCCTCTTCTCTTCTTCCCTGGCCTCCCTTTCTGCTTCTAACCTACGCTCTACCCGACGACGGTCTTCTCTCTCGGCTTCTAATCTGGTCTCTAGGAGCCTACGATAGATCTCTCGCTCTCTCCTCTCCTCTTCCTTCTCTCTCTTCTCTTCTTCCTTCCTCATCTCACTCATAATGAAATGCGCCAACGCCCCATCTCTAAAGCCTAGACTTTCCCCAATCTGCCTAAATCTCTCGCTGTCGCTAAGCTCAACTTCGACCTTGCTCCGTGCACTGGGTGATTTAGCATACATTTTAGGCAAAGTCAAATGGCTACTTACTGCAGAAGCCTCCCCGAGTAACCCCGTCACCGAGCCCTCATCGACCGAGTGCTGACTGTCCAGCTCCGCCTCTGTTCAGGCACTCGCGTCGCGACGCTTAGCGGCTCGGGCATCCCGCGTGGCCATGGCGAGAAAGAAAATGGAAAAAGATTAGTACACAAATAACACAGAACACTTAACAGATACAAACACTTAACGGAACGAATGCGCAACACAACAGTCACAGGAGCCGAGGAATCGTTCACCGTTGTACCCTTAAAGGCGAGCAGTGAACCCTGCAACCCATTCCCGTTAATGCTTGCACTCCGAGTGTGATCCCTAGTGCAACACACCCCACACTCCCGCCAACCGCCCGCTGCGTACCCTTTCAACACCTAACAACACAAGCACACAACATACACATCTGGCACTACCCTAACAAAATAAAATGAGTCTATCCCACTTCTGACACCAAAATGTCGCGTCACCCGAGCGGGTGCTGCGACGTTCAGCCCAAACAACGAGTGGTAGGAATAGAAACTCAAACAAAAAACTAACACAAAATGCCAGATGAACAATCACACTCTTTTATTCAACAATGACACACACACTCACAGGATATGGGATACTAAACCACCCTCAACCCCTACCAAGACCCCCAACCCAGTATTTACTAAACGATGACCTCCCTTGTCTAACTGAAAACCCCAGAACTATACACAACAGAATGCCCACAACAATATGCAACAATAGTGACAATCAGTTAAATTTCAATTTAACACAATTCAAAGTTAAATCCACAATCAGGAAAAACTTCTTGAAATTCAATTGTAATGAATTAGCTAGTTTAATAGTTCAAAGTCAATGTTTGAAACCTAACTATCGAGTAATTGAGCTCAAAGTACTACTGCAGTTAATTACTCAGGTAAAGAAAGTAATTTACACTAGATGTTTTTAGGTGTGTGAATGCAGTGTAGTTGGGATCCTGTAGCTGTTGGACAGCATCGTCCGAAGCAACGGCGAGTCCGGCGGTGATGGAGGGTCACTCCCAGCAGCGGCGCCGATAGCAAAAGGGGGACGTAGCGGTGGTGGCGGTGAGCCCAGACAACATCCACACTCTCCAGCGGCAAGGGTAGCGGTCTCAAAGCTGACGTCACCCGTCACAGTGGTACCGCAGAGACACGTTGGAGTCGCAGAATTATACTGGTAGTAGGGCGTAACAGAAGTGGTAGCAGTAGTGTGACGACACGAGTTTTCAACACGTGCTAGAGACGGCATATATTGTGCAGAGTTGCACATCTCTAATATACAGTGTACATAGATATCAGCAGTTTCTTTTACTGATATGAAAGATGTAAGTATTTGTGGTTTCACGTGCATAACGCGGATAGGGCATATGCGGAATTAGGAAATGGGGTTACTGAGCTCGACTCGAGTTTGTCCTGTGTGCTGGTATGCGATTTAGCTAGCAGAGTCATTTTGGTTGCTTATGCATGCAGTCGGACTTTTGACAGAAGTAGCGTTGTGACTGTGTGTCAGGTTAGCGTAACGTCTTCTGGAAGGGTCTTTATTCGAAGTGTTTCGAACCACCCAAGGTCTTGTTGCCCTCGTCGGGACAAGGACGTTAAAAGGTCTGTAGTGGGAGGACTGTGACTGCCATCTATTGTGTAATATAGGTGTAGAGTTCTGTTCTAAAGCTGTGTGGCCCTCTATTGGACACCTGCTAATGCTCAAGTACTTCGCCAGTATTGAGATGTCCCAGGCATAGCTAGCATTAACCAGAAACGGATTTGATCTTGAACTCTCAGACTAACCAGTGTGCTGTGTGTGTGTTATAGTGTTGTGTTGTGCAGTGTACTGTGTGTTACAAGCCGAGGACCTAGAGGTGAGTGTGAATCCTGCAATTCTTTTCCTTAGTGGCTGTGCTCCGAGTCTGCGTACGTGAATGAATGATGGTGAATGAGGGGGAAAGGGATGTATTTTGGTAAATAGTTGTTTATCGATTTTATATGATTTTCATATGATTTTCTTGGTTTAACGTTTGTATAAATAATGTCGTTGCTGTTGTTGCCAAGTGGGTCAAAGGGCGACAACGAAGTATGCATGTTAGAGAGAAAGAGAGAGGGATGATGAATGTGATGAAAGGGAGACAATGTACTGCGTTGGAGAGGGGTGATGAAAAAGATGAATATGAGGGAAGCGTGTTTGTATTATAGTGTGATAGAAACAATTGTGAATGGGAAAAGATAATGTATTATAACGTGAAGAGGGGTGATGAAGATGAAGGTGTGATTGAGATGAATCGCCATGGTGTGAATGAGATTGCAGTTGTAATAATCATGTATAGTTATATAAACAACCATGTATCATGGAAGAGATAGAATTATAGAGTTAAGAAATGCATTGTGTTTTGAGATGCATGTATAAACAGGTCAAGATGGCGGATGGCAAAAGGCGTATTCTGTTATGAATTAAGTTTTTGTGGACAAGCTAGTGAGATTCCTTATTTGTCCACAGGATTGGGCTTCGATTGTAGTTCTCTCCTGTTTTATCTACTGGTACCACTACTGTTACGCCCTATTACTGGTGTAATTCTGCGATGCCTACGTGTCTCTGCGGTATCACTGTGACGGGTGACGTCAGCTTTGAGACCTCTACCCTTGCCGCTGAGGGGTTGGATGTTGCTTGGGCTCACCGCCACCACCGTTACGTCCACTTCATCACTGCCAGACCTACCATTGCTTCGGACGAGACATTCCAACAGCTACAGGATCTCAGCTACACTGCATCCACACACATACAGATTCGCATTCACACACCTAAAAACATATCTAGTGTAAATTACTTTCTTACTTGAGTAATTAACTGCAGTATTACTCCGAGCTCATTTAATCGATAGTTAGGTTTCGAACATTGACTTTGAACTGTAAGCCAGCTAGTTCCATAAGTTTGAATTTCAAGATTTTTTTTCCTACTTGTGGATATAATGTTGAATTGTGGGTATTTGAAATTTAACTGATTGTCATTGTTGTTGCATACTGTTGTGGGTACTCTGTTGTGTATAGTTCTGGGGCTTTCAGTTAGACAAGGGAGGTAATTGTTTAATAAATACCGGGTTGGGGGTCTTGATAGGGGTTGAGGGTGGTTTAGTATCCCATATCCTGTGTGTGTGTGTGACATTGTTGAATAAAAGTGTGTGATTGGTCATCTGGCATTTTGTGTTAGTTTTGTTTATTCGAGTTTCTATCCTTCCACTCGTTCTTTGAGCTGAACGTCGAGGAACCCGCTCGGGTGACGCGACAAGTAGATGAAACCAAAGATAACAGTGATGGCAAAGGTGGAAAATCGAATCGAAACCCAATCCTGTGGACAAATAAGGAGTCTCACTAGCTTGTCCACAAAAACTTAAACACTTAATAACAAAATAAGCCTTTCGCCGTCCGCCATCTTGACCTGTCTATATATGCGTCTCAAAACACAATGCATTTCTTAATTCTATAATTTATCTCTTTCATGCCACATGGTTGTTTATATAAATATACATAATTATTACAACTGCATTCCCATACACACCATAGCGATTCATCTCAATCACACCTCCATTTTCATCACCCCTCTCCACGTTATAATACATTATCTTTTTCCATTCACAATTATTTCTATCACGCTATAATACAAACGCGCTTCCCTCATATTCATCACCTTCATCACCCCTCTCCAACGTGGTACATTGTCTCCTTTCCTTCACATTCATCACCCCTCTCTCTCCCTCTAACATGCATACTTCATTGTCACCCTTGACCCACTTTGGCAACAACAGCAACGACATTATTTATACACACATTTAATCCAGAAAATCATATAAAATCAATAAATACTATTTATCAAAATACATCCCTTTCCCCCTCATTTACCATCGTTCATTCACGTACGCAGACTCGGAATGCACCGCCACTATGGAAAAGAATTGCAGGATTTACACTCACCTCTTAGGTCCTCGGCTAGTGATACACAGATGCACGTACACTGCACAACACAACACTATACACACACAGTACAGCACACACTGGTTAGTCTGAGAGTTCAAATCCGTTTCTGGCTAATGCTAGCTATGCCTGGGACATCTCAATACTGGCGAAGTACTTGAGCATTAGCAGGTGCACAATCGAGGGCCACACAGCTTTACATGTAGAACCGAACTCTACACCTATCCTACTCAATAGATGGCAGTCACAGTCCTCCCACTACAGACTTTTTAACATCCTTGTCCCGACGAGGGCAACAAGACCTTGGGTGGTTCGAAACTCTGCGAACAGCAAACCCTTACAGAAGACGTTACGCTAACATGACACACAGTCACAACGTTACTTCTGTCAAAAAGACCGACTGCTTGCAAAAGCAACCAAAATGACTCTGCTAACTAAATCACATACCAGCACACAGGACAACCTCGAGTCGAGCTCAGTAACGAATGGTAATGAGTCTACTGGAGACTGGGCGGCAACCCATGATAGTGGCTAGAATGCTCTTGTGGACTAAGAATCCAACGCCGTGTTCGTGCCTGTCATCTCTACCGCTGAAATAAAGCTTGTGGCCTTTGTCGGTCGTTGTTTCACCTAGATCTTTCCTGCGCCGTTCCCTGATACCCAGAACATTCCATCGATAGTGGTCCAGCTCGTGGGCCAGTTCTTCTAGTTTTCATTCTGCAGTTAGGGTCCTGACATTCCAGGTTCCTATACTGTCCTATTCTATCCTATCCCATAACTCGGAGGTCGTATGGGCACCACAGATGATCGTTTAACCAGTGTACTCCATCTTTCCCTGTCCAAGGCAACCCTGATTTGTTTCGCTCAGTGTCAAACCAGTCCATTCTCGAATGTTGTCCTCCCACCTCTTTTTCGGTCTCCCTCTTCTTCTACCTCCTTGCACTGTGCCTTGCAGGATGGTCTTTGCAAAACCTGATGATCTGGTGACGTGTCCTATGACGTGGTTCCTATGACGATGTTGTTTCTCGAGCTGATCTTGCTAACTTGTCCATCAGTAGCACACTTATCACCTCCGTCCTGGTGGCCAAAGGAAGGCGCGGTCCATGTTGACCCGGGCGACGACCGATCCGGTATGGAGTGAATGGATGTATTCATCGTGTGTCTTGGGCAAGAAAGACCTGGCAGGGCCCAATCCTCTCCTCTTTAGAGGGGCCGGGTAGCTCAGTTGGTAGAGCGTCTTACTAGTAACCGGAAGGTACCTGGTTCGAATCCCGGATTGGCCAATGTGTGACCATATTATTTTCCCCTTACCATCAACTGGTTCGCTGGTGTCAGAATAATGTGACCAGTAGTCGCCTATACGCTTCGGTGTCGTGTGACTATAATCTACAATTACACTTTTTTTTACATTCTCCAGGCTGTTGGCCACAGCCGATATCCACGAATGCAGTGTGGCTCGCCTTGGCCCCGAGCATGTGGCCGTTGAACCTGTAGTAGTAGCATGAGATTTCTTCGTCCTGGCCGATGATTTCTGTGAAGAAGACTTTCGCCCAGTGATACCGTGCTGACATCACCCCTGTTAGTCGCATCTTACGACACGCCGGGAAACGTTGGGTCTATTCTATTCAGTGCTGGATCGATGTCGTCGTCGCTTGAACTATGTCACGGACCGGGTTTTATAATATTTCGGTCCGATGACTGTTTGTAGTATCTTCCTGTGTGAAGCTATAAATGCTAATATTTTCTTTATTGAAAACTGAATGCTGATTGGCTGAGCTAGTCATGTGACAATGCGCCAATCACATTCAAACTTGTAGTCAGTCTTCTTTGGTACCACAGAGTGGGTGGTTGTGTTTGTACTTCTAGCAGCTGTTGACTGCAGGTATATATGTTGGTTTATCATTGAAATATTGTGTTATAAATGTAATAATATTTAACCATGATTATACTCTACTTATTGTGGAATACGAATTGATAAGAAGTAATTTCTGATATTAGTATGAAGGATGGATTAGGGGGGTGATGGAGATGGTGGACCGTTGTACATTTTTGAGTAACGAATTGAAATCGGATTTTTAGTTGATTTGAGGTTGAAACCTCAACTCGCAATGTATAGCATTATATTTATTTTTGTGAATGAAAGTAATTAGCGGCAAGAATGTAATAATAAGTTGTTATAATTAGAGTTACAATTTTTGCGTATGTGTGAACTGTGTTCGACACATATGAGATTTGAATTATGTTGTGGTCTGGTCCCGTCACAGAGAGAAGAGAAAGGTATATGTGGAAATACAGAGGAGTTTATGTATCAAGATATTTAGTGGGGAAAACTTGTGTGTTTTCAGAAGTTTCCGGCTGGGGCCTCAAGCGGAAGGAAAAGGTGAAGAAGAAGAAGAAGAAGAAGAAGTAAAGGAGAAGGTGAAGAAGAAGAAAGAAGAAGTAAAGGAGAAGGTGAAGAAGAAGAAGAAGAAGAAGAAGAAGAAGAAGAAGAAGAAGAAGAAGAAGCAGAAGAAGAAGAGGAAGAAACTCCGAGAGAAGAGAAAGAAGCTCACGAAGAAAGAAGAAGAGGATATCACAAGAGAAGAGCCAAAGAAGAAGACGAGGAAGAGAGACGAGCAGCAGCGGCAACCGCATCCACACCAGTAGCAGCCGCTACCACATCAGCAGTAGTAGCAACCGCTACCACATCGACACTAGTAGCAGCCGTTACCACAGCAGCAGCAGCAACAGTGGCAGCGACCACAGCAGCAGCAGTGGAGGATTATTGGGAAGGCGAAGAGGACGATAGGGAGAGGAGAAAAACCCAAGATAGATAGAGGGAAGGACAAGGATAAGGAGAAGGAGGATAGCATAGAGACAGAGACAGATATTAGAGACAAAGAAAGACACAGTGAATCCTAACCTCCATGAGACTATTGGGGGAATCTCTCTCTGTCGACGGTGACCAGGTCGATATTGGTGTTTATTGAGACTGGTGATACTTGGATTATTTTGACCGGGATTTTTGTGGTGTTTTTTTTTTGCTGATTGGTGACTTTATTCGTGGATGATCTGAGTGAGACTTATGTGTGTGTTTTGTGAATGATAAGATTCACGGATTATTTCTACATAGTACGTGAGTACAAAGCTTTATATACTTTTTTTTCATATTATTGATAAAATTGTATGTACTATGTGAACTTTGTTGATTCTTGTTTATTTTTCTAGTAATAGAAAGGGGAAGTGACAACAAAAGAATTCTTGAGAGTTAGGGAGTGTGAGACGGGAGAACACGCAGAATATTCATGCACGCATGCACGCAATTTCTTGAAATAACCCCTTTCGTTACAGTGGTGACCCTGAAACCCGTAGCTAGTTAGTGGGAGTAAGATTATTTAATTATTTTGTTTGGAGTTATATGGTGGGGTTTATTTGAATAAGTATAAGATTGAACCGTAGAAGAGTTTTGTATAAATTTTGTGCAGTTAACTTTGGTGTGCTAACTTGGGTGTACAAGTGTGTACTGTGTAACTGACTTGTTCCTTTGTTGTTTATTTCTTTTGGGTAGTATGTGGGTGTTTATATAGATTATACCCCGTCTCCGATTCTTTCCTTACGGGTCTGATTCCTTGTATAGTTCTGGGATCAGAAAGGGCTTAGATTCATTTTTCTTCCTGTTGTATATATATTGCTAATTCTAGTTCAGCTATTCAGTTTTGTTTTGTTTTTCCTTCTATACTTATTAGGATCCTGTCTTGTATAGTTATAGTTGTCACATCCCTATTTTAGTTGTTGTAGGTATTTAGGATTTAATTTTGGCATTTTAACGGAACTTCCGGTGTTTTCTAGCCAAAGTGGGACTTAGTTGTTTTTCTATTGATTTCTTGTATTCTATTGTACCGATATTAGTTTAGAATTTTAGCTCTCTCTTTGTTGTGTTGTGATGTTGTTGTCGTTTTTAGTGTAGTGTTTCATTATTATTATTATTTGTTTTGTTTTGTTTTGTTTTCATTTCAAAACAAATTACTTTTAAAATCTCACTTGTTGATAATTTGAATTTAAATATTGTTAGCTATTATAGTTATAAATTGTTGCATTTAGTATGGTTTTCTGATGCTTGCTTGTACTTAGACTGAATATAATCTAAACATTGTTTTCTTTTCTTTCATGGTATGTTAAACTGGTTATGGTATGTTAGACTTGAACTGGTTTTCATTTTGAAATAATTTTATTTTGTCAAACTTGAACTTGCATTGATTTCGAAATACTTTTCATCTGACAAACTTCGCTTGCTTCGATTTTGAATAATTTTCTTTTGACAAATTTGAATTTGCTTTTGATTTTTGTAATAATTCTGGCCTTGTGGAACTTGGGAAAATAATTTTTGACTTGTATAATTTTAAATTATTTAAAGTTATTTGCTGAATTGTCACTTGTATTCTCTTACTTTTAGTAATTTATTTTCTTTGAATTCAACTGATCATGGCTTCTGCTGAGGAATATGAGACTCTTTTTAATTCATTTTTGTCTCAAGCCCAGAAGTTAGGTTTTTCTGACGAAAAGCTACAGCAGTACATTGAGCAGTGTTTTCAGAGACATGATAGGGCTAAGGAAAGAGAACAGGAAAAGGTTAAACAAGAACAGGAATTGGAACGGGAAAAGGTTAAACAGGAAAGAGAGGAAAAACGATTGCAGTTAGAACAGGATGCAAAGAAATTGCAGTTAGAACAGGATGCAAAGAAATTGCAGTTAGAACAGGAACTGGAACGGGAAAAGGCTAAACAGGAAAGAGAGGAAAAACGATTTCAGTTAGAACAGAATGCTAAAAGAGAAGAACAGGAAAGAGAGGAAAGGAAATTGAAGATGGATTACCAGATGGAACTGGATAGGGAAAGCCTTAAGCTAAAGGGAAAAGAAATTGAACTTCAGTTGAAACAAGCTGAATTGAAGAGCGAGACCCCTACCCCTAGGACTCGGAGCTCTAATCCTTCGTTTCCAAAGTTGCCCCAACTACCTGTTTTCAAAGAGGACAGGGATGACATTGATTCTTTTTTGTACCGGTTTGAGGCACATGCTAAGGCTCTCAATTATGATAGCAGTAAATGGGTTGTTTACTTAACTGCATTGCTATAAGGCCCGGCTTTAGCTGTGTATCATTCTTTGTCTGCTACCGGTACAGTTTCATATGATGATCTTAAGCAAGAACTTCTTAAGAAATTTCAGTGCACTGCAGATGGATTCAGAGAAAAATTCAGATCAGTTAGGCCTGAAGTGGGGGAAAGTTTTGTAACTTTTTCAAAGCGTTTTTCTCACTTGTTGGAAAGATGGATCCAACTATCAGATTGTGAAAAGACTTTTGATTGACTATGGAATCTGATTTTGTGTGAGCAGTTTATTGCTTCTGTTTCGAGAGATCTCGCGTGTTTTTGAAAGAAAGAAATTTGACAAAATTCGCGGCTTTGATAGACAGTGCTGAAGCATTTCGCATGGCTCACCCGGAAAAGAAACTGGCACGGAAGTCAGATGACTCGATTTTTGCATCCGCGTCTATTTCTCAGCATGTGCCCACTCAGAATCAATTTCGTGGGACTGGTCAAAGATGGAATAATTTCCGGGGATCGGGATTTCATGGCTCTCCGCGTGGAAACTACCAACCCACAGGTCCTACTCCAAATAGGGGTTTTGCAAATCAGACCATGAATACCCAACAGGGTGCTCAAAACAATCAGGTTCCTCGTGGACGTGGAAATACCTATTCTAGACCTGGTTCTCGTTTTTCAGGTAGTCCTCCTCTCAACAGAAGACAGAATAGACAGGGAATAGTTTGCTATTGTTGTGGGGGTGCAGGTCACATAGCTGCATGGTGTCCTTCTGCTTGTGGCAATGGATACCCAGAGACTCAAGACACGGAAAGTGGTTCGCAGAAATATCAGGATCCTCCCGTTAACACTCAGTCAGCTTTAGTCGCGGAAGTCATTCGCTCAGTTGGTGATGAAAACTGTGGTCAGCCCAAGCTAGTGTCAGGTACCGTAAATGGCCTCAAAGCAAGTGTACTCAGAGACACAGGTGCTACCATCTGTGGCGTTCGCAAGAGACTGGTTTCGGACGGCCAGTACACTGGCAAAGAGTGTAAATGTTTGTCGTTCGGTGGAAATATAGAGGAATTTCCGTTGGCCAAAGTGTCTGTTGACACTCCATTTTTCTCTGGCACTGTTTTGTGTTGTGTCATTGATCAACCAGTGGCCGATTTGATTGTAGGGAATTTACCAGGTGTGTCCGACCCTTTTTCGGGTGCTTCCACACTCATCAATGATCCAGGTCAAATTCCACCGGTTCCCTTAGAAATGATGCCAACTGTTTCAGAACCTCTCAAACGGGTTACAGTTGATTTAGTAGAACCGATTTTTCCGCCGTCTGAGGGAGGTCACAGATGTATCCTCAACATCATTGATATGGTAACACGTTACCCTGAAACTACTCCGCTTAAACACGTCAAAAACAAGATCTTAGAATCTTGCACGCTTGCTCAGGAGTACATCAAAACAGTTGTAGCCAAAACCGGTCACTATCATCAGTGTATTCCATAAAATCTGTGGAAACTGAACATGCTTTGTGTATATTTCTGCTATTGTATATTTAATACTGGAATTCTATTGGAATATTGTAAAATGATATGTTTTTGTACCTTATTGATTTTTGATTTTTCTGTATCAAGGTAACATGCTTGGACTTGAACTACATATCTTGTATGTCTATTGCGCTTTGGGTGATTTCTTAATACAATATGTTTGTGTTTAATATAAGTGCTAGTTGTCTTTTTCGCTTGTTTGTACAGTTTAGGTAGACATAATTGTAGTAATTTTTTCTTTCTGATAAAATTCAGAAAACTCGGGCGTTTTCTTTTTGCAGGAAAGGGGGTATTGTCACGGACCGGGTTTTATAATATTTCGGTCCGATGACTGTTTGTAGTATCTTCCTGTGTGAAGCTATAAATGCTAATATTTTCTTTATTGAAAACTGAATGCTGATTGGCTGAGCTAGTCATGTGACAATGCGCCAATCACATTCAAACTTGTAGTCAGTCTTCTTTGGTACCACGGAGTGGGTGGTTGTGTTTGTACTTCTAGCAGCTGTTGACTGCAGGTATATATATATTGGTTTATCATTGAAATATTGTGTTATAAATGTAATAATATTTAACCATGATTATACTCTACTTATTGTGGAATACGAATTGATAAGAAGTAATTTCTGATATTAGTATGAAGGATGGATTAGGGGGGTGATGGAGATGGTGGACCATTGTACATTTTTGAGTAACGAATTGAAATCGGATTTTTAGTTGATTTGAGGTTGAAACCTCAACTCGCAATGTATAGCATTATATTTATTTTTGTGAATGAAAGTAATTAGCGGCAAGAATGTAATAATAAGTTGTTATAATTAGAGTTACAATTTTTGCGTATGTGTGAACTGTGTTCGACACATATGAGATTTGAATTATGTTGTGGTCTGGTGCCGTCACAGAGAGAAGAGAAAGGTATATGTGGAAATACAGAGGAGTTTATGTATCAAGATATTTAGTGGGGAAAACTTGTGTGTTTTCAGAAGTTTCCAGCTGGGGCCTCGAGCGGAAGGAAAAGGTGAAGAAGAAGAAGAAGAAGAAGAAGAAGAAGAAGAAGAAGAAGAAGAAGAAGAAGAAGTAAAGGAGAAGGTGAAGAAGAAGAAAGAAGAAGTAAAGGAGAAGGTGAAGAAGAAGAAGAAGAAGAAGAAGAAGAAGAAGAAGAAGAAGAAGAAGAAGAAGAAGAAGAAGAAGAAGAAGAGGAAGAAACTCCGAGAGAAGAGAAAGAAGCTCACGAAGAAAGAAGAAGAGGATATCACAAGAGAAGAGCCAAAGAAGAAGACGAGAAGGCGAAGAAGAGGGAGAAGAAGAAGGAGAAGAAGAAGGGGCCAGAGAAGAGCCAAAGAAGAAGACGAGGAAGAGAGACGAGCAGCAGCGGCAACCGCATCCACACCAGTAGCAGCCGCTACAACATCAGCAGTAGTAGCAACCGCTACCACATCGACACTAGTAGCAGCCGTTACCACAGCAGCAGCAGCAACAGTGGCAGCGACCACAGCAGCAACAGTGGAGGATTATTGGGAAGGCGAAGAGGACGATAGGGAGAGGAGAAAAACCCAAGATAGATAGAGGGAAGGACAAGGATAAGGAGAAGGAGGATAGCATAGAGACAGAGACAGATATTAGAGACAAAGAAAGACACAGTGAATCCTAACCTCCATGAGACTATTGGGGGAATCTCTCTCTGTCGACGGTGACCAGGTCGATATTGGTGTTTATTGAGACTGGTGATACTTGGATTATTTTGACCGGGATTTTTGTGGTGTTTTTTTTTGGTGATTGGTGACTTTATTCGTGGATGATCTGAGTGAGACTTATGTGTGTGTTTTGTGAATGATAAGATTCACGGATTATTTCTACATAGTACGTGAGTACAAAGCTTTATATACTTTTTTTTCATATTATTGATTGAATTGTATGTACTATGTGAACTTTGTTGATTCTTGTTTATTTTTCTAGTAATAGAAAGGGGAAGTGACAACAAAAGAATTCTTGAGAGTTAGGGAGTGTGAGACGGGAGAACACGCAGAATATTCATGCACGCATGCACGCAATTTCTTGAAATAACCCCTTTCGTCACAAACTACTCGACCCCATGATGCTTGCAAATGTTGCGGAAGAGGAAAAGACAACTCTCTCAAAGTCTACTTCAAGACCAATAACCCTCAAATTTTGTACTGCTGAAATGTTACAGTGTAACCCTGATAGCAGGTTTTCTGCTTAACACATGCCTATTTTCTGTTCCCTTTAAAGTTTAATTAAACTGTTTTTTCTTCATAATCTTGTTAAACATGGAAATCTTGTTACACGGTCATATCCTTCCCCCTTCTCCCCCCCCCACACACACACCAAAATTTTTTTATTTGGTTCCACTGTATTTGTCATCAGTTCATTACAATATGACAGTGTAGATTATATGAGTATACACTGTGTTTGCAGATTGTGGAGGAAATATTGACACATAAGTCCATACCTCTTATTTTAAACAACAACTTACAGTGGAACCCTGTTAATACAGTTATAAATAACAATTTTTGTCTGCTTAATGCATGCACATTTTCTGCTCCCTAGAGGCTAGACTGTAGACACTTTTTTTCCTATGTAACTTTGCTGCTTAACAAGGATTTCTGGTTAACAGTCAATTTTGTAGTATCCCCAGGAAAACATGTTAACTGGGTTCCACTGTATATTCATACCTGTCAAGGGGTTTTCGGGTTGTGGTGTAGCAATTTAACAGAAAAACCATAGCAAATGGAGGTTTGGTGTAGCACTAATGTGAATCACGCGATTCGCAACAAAACTGGAAACTTCTGCATCCAATATAAACACACACATCCAATGTGTTTACAAATTTATTGTAAAATCTTGTTAAAGGTCAACATCATTGAAATATAAAATTGAGCACAAAATATCTACATAATAAAAGAAGTCACATGCCAAACAAATTTTTTCTGAAAAATACTGCCTTTTTTAATAAAATCTACTTCGAATAAACTTTTGCACCTTCGAAAAGCCCGCTCACGTGACCACATGGCTCGTGACGTCAACTGCTGTAGACAATATAGAGTCCGATAGTGCCCCTTCTCTACCAGGGGCCGGGTAGCTCAGTTGGTAAGAGCGTCTTGCTAGTAACCGAAAGGTCGCTGGTTCGAATCCCGGATTGGTCAACGTGTGGTCTTTTTATTTTCCCCTTTACCAACAACTGGCCCGCTGGTGTCAGTATAAATCGGTCCAGTAGTCACCTATATGCGAAAGTGTCGTGTGACTATAATCTACATACAAACAAAAAACTTCTCTACCAAAACGCAGGAAAACGAAGAGCAGTGGCCTATATTGTGCCGTTGGAGGTTGTACAAACAAACAAGCGGATGGGATAACATTGCATAGGTTTCCAAAAAACGAAGAAGTGCGAAATAAGTGGGTGAGATTTGTGCTTCGTCAGCAATTTGCGCAAAACACTTCGCTGAAGACTGCTACCCCCCAAGTGCCGCTTTTATGCGGAGCTTTGGGATGAAAACAATACAGACATTAAAGCCTATCTCTGTTCCAACGATCCAAAGTCCGTGTGCCATTGCAACAGGCGCCTCAACAACAGCAACAGTGATTCAAGTTACTAGTAGTAGGCCTACTAGTACTGCTTCAACTTCAACTACAGTCACAGTGGCTACTACACATCCATCGTCTTGGGTGTCAGGAAAGTCAGAGGAGCTTTTCAGAAAAGGGAACGCAAGAGGTTATGTATTCACGGGTCTAGCTCGTATAATTATTTGTTTATTATTACAATTAGTACTCGGGGGTCGAATTCGTTTCTAACAGAAGAGAGCACTGCTGTTACACGACAGATCGAGTGAAGAAACACTGCTTGTCTCGCTTGTAACTTCTTCGCAGTCGGCCATTGTCTACAGCTGCTGACGTCACTGCGAGGGGAGATCAGCGATAGCTGCGTTTTAGAGTATTACTTCCCTTACCCTTAATTACAGGTAGGAAATCCCACTTTCAGTGATCGATATCTATTAAACGATAGAGCTTTGCTTACCGAATTTTTTGCATCTGGTATTATTTAGTAAAGTTCTTTCAGCAGAAACTTTTTGACCGAGCACTGTGGTTGACCTTTAATGCACAACACTTCAGCTATTACCATTATCATTATCATTATAAACATTTTCATGTACGTTTTTCAAAATAAAAGTGAAAATGCCAAAAAATACAAAAATAAAATAAAACATACAGACAGAAAATAAGCTAGGCAATCATAAAAAAAAACAAAAAACAAACAAACAAGGGAAACAATCACTGACACAGAAAAAGCAGATGAACTTTTTTCCCCCAAACAAATTTTGCTTATTCACAAATCATGGTTTAAGGTGCCTTCCTGGTCGTTTGAGGTTTTTTTAGGTGGAGGCTTTGCCATTTTCTTTGTTCAACTCCGTCTGTCTCTCCCTCACAAAGACTGATTGTAGACTGAAGTTCTGAACGAACACGTGTTGCGGAAGTGCGGTGCTTTTACTAAGTGTCTTTAAACCGGACTCGACCGGAACAGACTACTTTCGCACGAAAACCCCCTTGGTAAAAAAATATTATCGTCACTTTTGAAAAATTGCGAAGCAGCTTTGTGATACGCCGTAGCAATGGGAAAATGTTTAAAATGCGTAGCGCTACGCAAAAATCCGTAGCACTTGACAGGTATGTATATTATTTCTCAAAATAGTAATATTTATCAAAATAGTAACATTTTAACTCTTTTCTTTAGCGTGGTTTACACCGTGCCAAAGGTCTTGGCTTCAAAACTGGCAATAGATGTTTTTTTTCACATTCCACTTTCGTAGTAACATTTTATGTCAACAATCTCACTATTCGCCACAATTTTCTAAAACTTCCTGTTTTATTTGTAGACTTTGTAAACTTAGCATTAATGTATATTTATTATTTAACAATGTTTTTGATGAAAATATAAGATAGCATAGATTTAAATAAAAATAAAAGCTTGTTGTTATTGTGCATGTGTTTCAGATGAGAATATCAAGACCAAGCTGGCCCAGCTGCGTTCTAATTATATGCGGGGGTTGCGGTGTGAGCGAGACAGCAAGAGGAGTGGTGCAGGGAGGGAGGATGTAAAGAGGAGCAAATGGCCATATATGGAGGCGTTGGCTTTCCTCAAGGCATCTGCGGTTCAGACGGATACTGTTTCGAACCTAGTGAGTATCATGGTGTACAATGGAATTTTAAAAAATCTTTGGGCATAAAATTTACAAAGGATAAATAACAAAAACTCAGCAACACTCGTTCATTAGAACTTTTTTTTTTTTTTGGTTAATCAACCAAGCCGACATCCCAGTTTAGTGTATTTATAATATATCAAGTACATTGCTCTTCAGTACATGCTAAAAACCATTTGCATGACCTTTTAGATTTATTTATTTATTTCACAGATTTGCAAATAGAAACCATAATTTATAATAACGCTCATGATAATGTTAATCAAAACTAAATCCTGGACCATCAGTTATGTCTTAGCTAGTAATAATAATTTAAAATTTGCATGAATCAATTATATTGACATTTTTCTCATAGTCTCAGACTGAGACTATTTTCCTCCCTTTATTCTTGCACCTGATCGGTCTTGTTTTGTATTATTTTTTACATGAATATTTTGTAAATGTCACAATAAATTCTACAATTGTTTTCTATGGTTTATTTCTTTTAAAAATATTAGGCTAAATAATAATAATAATAATAATAATAATAATAATAATAATAATAATAATAATAATAATATGAATGTTTAACAAAAGAGATACTTGTAGTTTGAAGGGTACGCATTATTAATATTAATTTCAAGTTACATTTGTATTGTTCAAATTCAAATTCAGTGCAGTTCAGTTCAGTTCAAATAAGTTCATATCTATTATTTGATAAAATCCATGTACACGTGTTGGCCCATTGTACATGTAAATATTGGCACCATTTAATTTCTGTTGCTTATTTGCTTCCACTGGAAAGCAACCTGGCCTTCCCCCCAGAAATGCTCCTTGAGTGTGTCCCTCACTTTTCCATCTTGTGCACAGCTGTTGTTGCCAGTGTAGAAGACTGCTTCACTTGCTCCCCCTGCTGGCTGTCACTAGCATATTTAGAATCACGCTCATCACGCAGGAAGTTGTGAAGTGCAAGGCAGCTTTCTGTGACAATGGTCGCTAAAGTAGGGTCAATGTTCATGGTGTGGGAGAGCACTCTGAAACGATTGACTAAAATCCCAAAAGCATTTTCTGCTACTCGTCGTGTTTCACTGAGGCGGTAATTGAAAACTCTTTCCTTGTCAGTGAGTCCTCTGTGGGGATAGGGTTTAAGAAGTTGTTCTCTTAACGGGAAAGCTTCATCTCCAACAAGGAAAAAGGGGATTGGGGTTGGGTCACTTTGAGACAAAGGTTTTGCTTCTGGTAGGTGCAAAGTTTTAGTGTCCAAAGCATCAGCAAATGTTGTTGCTCCGAAGACCCCAGCATCATTTTGGCGGCTGTTGGCTCCAAGATCATACCACAGAAAGCGATAGTGAGCATCTACTACAGCCATTAAGACGATAGAATGAAAGTCTTTGTAGTTGAAGAAGGTGCTTCCACTGTTGGCTGGAGCCTTGAGAGCAATGTGTTTCCCATCGATTGCTCCTATACAATGTGGAAACTGCCATCTTGTTTCAAACTCATCAGCCACATCAGTCCATTCTTCGGAAGTTGTTGGCACCTGAAACATGGCAAAAAACAAAAAAAAAACCACATTAAATTAATTTCATTTCTTGCAATTAAAAGTAGCAATTACTGGGCCTGTTCCTTGATACTAAGACAGTGGAACCCTGTTAAAACAGTTATTGATAACAAGTTTGCTTAACACAAGCAAATTGTTTGGTTCCCCAGCCAGGTATTCTACTCTATCAACCATATTGGTTACCAAGGAAATCTTGTTAACACAGTCAAATTTGCTGTATCTCAAGGAAAACTCGTTAACTGGGTTCCACTGTCTAGGCATTAGAAGTTAGAAGTAGTGAATACAGTGGAACCCAGTTAACACATTTTCCTGGGGATACAGCATATCTGACTGTTAACCAGATTTCCTTGTTAACCAACATGGCTTATAAGTTATATATAGTAGAAACCCTTGCTGGGGAACAGAAAATTTGCTTGTGTTAAGCAGAAAAAACTTGTTATCCATAACTGTGTTAACAGGGTTCCACTGTACAGTGGAACTCAGTTTATAAATTTCCCTGGGGTTACCTCAGATTTGACAGTGCTGACCACATTTCTTATCAACAAGATGGTAACATAGTAGGATCACTTTTTGGGGAACTTAGTTTACTTCTAAGGAGAAAAATCCTTAACCGGGATAATATGGTTTTACTATTGTTTGGTTGCTGTGTTAGTTACTGATGGTATTAGCAATATTATTAAAACATGAACTGTTTGTTTTGGCATTTTTCAGCAATCTACCAGCCAAGAGCTTGACAAACTGCAGGAGGGAGCCAGTGGTTGCAGCCAGAGGACAGATGAAGACTACGCAGAAGAACTGATGGTTGTGATTGACTCACCTTCACGGACATCTACCCCATCCCCAATCAACAACCTCACCTTCACCTGGCAACTTTCGTGAACCTGGGTTCAAAAGGAAGAATGATTCTGCTTTAGAGGCTTCCTTAACGCGGTATCTTGCTGACAAGCAGAAAAGCAGGCAAGAAAGGAGAGAAAAAGATTTTCTTGATCTTTGGGGTAGAAACTTGGAGTCAACTTTAAGACAAATAAAAGATGACAAATGAGAATGGAAACGAAACTCCAAATTGATCAAATCCTGCTCACAAACTGCCAGGAGGACTTGCGTGAGTCATTCTAAATTGTTGAGAGGGGAGGTTGGGGATTTTTGTCCACGTTTAGTTAATTTCAGAAATTAAAGTGCTTTAAAGTAGAGCTGGGTTGGAATTTGCTTCTCCAGGGTTTTGCGAGCAGCAAGCAGTGAATCGTAGGGTCTTGCGGGTAGTAAGCCGCTCGCTCAGCCTTGCTAGTAGAGCTGGGTCGAGCAGACAAGTTGAGACAAATTTGTAGTCTCAAGGGGATGCTAAATTCCTTTACTTCCTTGTAGTCACACTGGGGCAGGAGTGAGATTTAGCGGTCGCCCGGTCGCCCGAGGCGACTTAAAACCGGCTCGGGCGACCTAACTTTATAATTGAGCCAGCCCGCCTGGCGACGTAAAAAAAAAAGATACTACTTGCAGACTTTTAGAAGCTCGGTCCGAAGCGTTTTTAGGTCACTGTTCGTCTGCTACGAGTATGAAGCATACGCGAGCGTTATTTCCCTTTGCCTACTTCTCTTTCGCGCCAAGCGCGCTGTCTGCTTTGTTTGTGAAAAAGATACTCGCTACAAATTACGTGCATTGTCAAGGTGACGGTGGTTGATCCGAAAATGTGGAACTTTATTTCTAGAATCTACCTCACCACGTCCGAACCCCGTAGCTACAAGACTCACCCGATCATCCTGAGAGGCAAGAACCCTCAACGTGATCAACAGACTCTAGCTCATGCAGCAGTATTGAAGTGAACGATTGTCAGGCTGCCTAAAAACCATGCGGGCTACCTCACTTTACTTACTAGCTAGCCCGGCGGGCTAGTTAGTCTCCTGGGTTAAATCTCACCCCTGCAGGGGGATGCTAAATTCTTTTATTATGAAACTTTCTTAATTTATAAAATTTACATATTTTTGCTTTTAAAGTATACAATCACCATTCTTCTGCAGAAAATGTTAGCTGGAAATAAGACATGGTTGGCTGCATGTTTATTTGTGTGTAGGGCTTTTTCAATCTTTTTTCTGATTTATTGTAGGATTGTTGGAACAAAATTACACTAAAAA
Source organism: Oncomelania hupensis (assembly GCA_036898135.1). NCBI lineage: Eukaryota > Metazoa > Mollusca > Gastropoda > Littorinimorpha > Pomatiopsidae > Oncomelania > Oncomelania hupensis. The sequence continues at coordinate 121,130,554 of CM072511.1, read as the reverse complement.
GGTTAAATAAAAAAACACAACTGTTGGGTTTCAATCTACAACCTTTGGCAAAGTAAACCAAAGGACATTCAGATTAGACTACAGGAAAGAGATGATTACAGTGTTCCCTCAACAACAAAAAAATGAGAGTCCTTGGGACTCCCAGGTATACAATTTTAAGAGTCCTTGTTCAAATTTTGAGAGTCCCCAAATCGGAAAAAGAAATGTAAAAACAAGTCCAAGCCTCACCTTTTTTTTTTTTTACTATGTTAATGCGTCACAATAGTTATGATAAACATATAAAACCAAAAAATTAAAACATGTATTCAATGTTGATTTAAGCCTAGATAGAATCAAAGAATGGATTCACGAAGATTTCTTCTGTTCAGTGAATGGATTGCTTGGAGGAATGTGATTTTTAAGGACGACAACTCCCGACACAATCTTTAATCGTCTGCAATGGCAGTCTCAGTTGGGTTCTGATTCTGATTATGCCCTGAATTAGTTCGCCACTCGTTGGTTGTATTTTTGACTTCAGCGATTCGACGGACGCACACATGCAAATTTTTCTGCGTCATTTTTTATATTTTGTGCGTAATTGACGCACTACTGTGCGTAATCGGGAACACTGGATTAGTTACCTAATTTGGAGGAAAGAAGTTTTTAACCTATGGCATTGTTGATCTGTTTCTTGCATATTCTGATGCTAACAAGTAACATACCAGAACATTTATATCTCAATTGCATGCTTTGTTCAATGACATGGTTTGATTATTTGTTAATTACGATCATTAATAAATGATACCCAAAATATATCTTTGTGTACTTTATCAGCTGTTGATTTAAATCATTCACCCTCCCTTCCCCTTTACCATCCTTGCATCTCTCTCCTGTCTGAATTCTTCTTTGCTTTCTGTGACCACAACTTGGTGGTAATTTTGTCACAATATATGTTTTTGTAATCAGCCCTGCATCAACTTATGGATGTCACCTTTAGGATCTTAAAAGTCAGAACATACTCGTATAAACAGTGCATGCGTACTCAGACTATGACTCAGTTTGGACTCTCATCAGAAGGAGTAGGTAATATTAATAGGAGTTAATAAACTTTCCTAAAGACACATTTTTTCAAAGACCTGGGTCGCGTCCAGAGTCGAACCACCAACCTTGTGATCAGTGAGACACTACATAAAGACTTCTCTGCCATGAAATAAATACATAATTGGTACTGAACTCAACATCTGTGATCAGTACTTTAGTTTAGTTTAATGTTTTCATTTTGGGCTGACAGGAAACAGCCTTTGGGATTTTGTAATCAAATGGATAAAGATACATACCCTTAAATATTTCTCTTTCAGTGCTTGAATGATGGCCAGGCATGTTCCTCTCACCACCACACTGACAGTTGACCTGCCCACCCTGTAGAGATAGTGGATGGATAAGAAGCTGTCACCTAAAACAATTATGCATTGTTTTATTTATACATTTAAAAAAAAAATTACATGCATTAAATAATGACATGGTATATTAAGAAAATTTTTGTAATAACATTTTAAAAGGAGGCCAGAAGTAATTATATTAAACGAATAAATAAATAAATGAGTAAATTAATAAAAATAAATAATACATAATTAAACAAGTAGGCTAGGCTACTGAAGTAGTTCTACATCAAACATTGGCTAATGATACCATGTTTCATTTGTAAACTAAACAAAAATTGACATTAGCATATATGCAATCAAACAATAATTTGAATAAAGGAAACCAATAAATAGGCTAAATGGAAAAAAAAAAACAGTGAAAAATAGGACATTTCAGCACTTTGAAATTTAGATAATTTTAAAATAAATAAAGATAATATATTTAGCCTATTATAATATATAGGCCTACATTCACACACACACACCCACACCCACCCATACACACGCACGTGTGTGTGTGCGAGTGTGTGTATCATTATGTGTAGAGTCTGTAGACTAGCCTTTATAAGAAAACAAAAAAAAAGCCACAAGGATAAACAAACCTGATGCCAGAAACCTCAACGTCAACGCCAGTCTTTCCTGGGATGGAATTGGCTCTCTCATGTTTGTTGTTGTTTTGCTGAGGTAGGGCCCCCCTCCACAAGAATACTGTGAAGAAGTTCGAAGTTCCGAACATCCATCCGAAGAAAGTTCACAAAACCCTTTTCATCTTCGGTTTGCATCTCTTGCAGAAGAGCGTGATAGGCTCCTAAGTGCTTTCTCCTTTCAACCCACGGTTTCACCCAGCACTTTCTCGATCTTTTTGACTTTTTTTTCATAGCTAGGTATTCGGGGTAAGCACCAACGATGACCGCTGGATCGATGTCGTCGTCGCTTGAACTACTCGACTCCATGATGCTTGCAAATGTTGCGGAAGAGAAAAAGACAACTCTCTCACAGTCTACTTCAAGACCAATAACCCTCAAGTTTGACTCGATGTGCGACTTTCGAGTGGCACTGCGCGATTCAAGTCAAAATGAAATTCCGACTTCGAAGTCGAAAATTGCTCCGATTCGCGTCAAGTCCAGTAGATTTGACGCTCGTGTGGCATGGGCTTTAGTGAGGGTTTTTTGGGACACAAGTGGACGTGCAACTGGACAAAGATACATTGTTTTTTCTTCCCAAGACTGTTGCTCTTCCTGTTCTCCATCTTCTGATTCTCGATTTTCTTTCTTAACTTTCACCATTTTAGAAAACAAAAAACTTCTCAGTCACCGGAAGTACGCTATTGAAAACTGAGTATAAAATAATTATAAGCCTACTTGCGACACATGCGCTCGCGTGTTGGGCCTGTGGCAAATTGCAATGTAGGCCTAAGTGCCCTAGATTCGACATGCAAATGAGCTTGTGGCTATAAATAGCAGCCAATCAGAGCCGGTATGGTTCCTCTGGATACATGAAGAAGTTATGTCAACACCAGGGGTGAGCTTTGTTTGCAAAACAATTTTAATGTGCTTTCTTCTTTTATGTTTATTTCTGTGAATTTTGCAAGGTCTTTGTTTTGCATAATTAATTCTCAAGTGAGTTAGGACTACTACTAGTAGTTATTCTTGTACATCAGTACGGCAGTACGTAGTAATACTAGGTCTATAAGTGGGTTACTTAATGTCTCTTGATAAATGAAGTTGATTGTCTACAGACTACACAGGTACCAATTGTTATAAGGTTGAAGACAGAAGGTGGAAAGACAGGACCATCAGTCTACATTCCAAGGTAAGACTGCTGCGCTCCCTTGTCATCTCCATCTTCCTATACGCTTGCGAAACATGGACTCTCACAGCAGATCTACAACGAAGAATTGATTGATTGATTGATTTATTGTTGCTTTAGGTCCAGCGGACTCTTCCGAGCCAAATCTATTGTTGCTTTAGGTCCAGCGGACTCTTCCGAGCCAAATCAGGACCGGACAACCCCCGATCCGCATAAAAGATCTGCTGAAACAACCCTAGTGGGAAAATTGAATGCCCTCCACCTGCCAGTCACTTTACAATAAAGACATCCCACGCGGGGGACGGCTGAGGGTTTACCTCAACTACGCGGTTACAAAAACAAAATAGAATACAACCATCATTACAAATCATCAACAAAACATATACATAGAAAATGCCTATATTGCTAAATACTAACATCATAGGAAGCCCTAGTGACCACCCAGCAGAAAGCGTCCAACACTCCCAAGCTGATCCAACAGACCTCATACACAAACAAGGAGTCTTGTCCAGGAAGAGTTTTCAAGAAAAAAGGTAGGTCATTGATCTAGAGAAGAAGAAGATAGCATAGCAGAGTGATAGGACAGAGCAGGAATGAGAAAGAGTAAATGAGGAAGATAGCAACAGTGGGAATTTAAAGCACCAAATTTCCATAAAGTGGGGATACTATTTATACTGAAACCCCCGGCACTCCAACGGGGGTACTGTTGCCGCAGTGAATCTGTCATGCCTACAAAGGCAAGACAGGTTTTCAACTGGGGCTTTCCCTTTTCCCTTTATAGGTTAGAACAATCTACAGTGGCAAGATTGCTCATGACCCCAAGGGGTACAACGAAGAATACAAAGCATGGATCGAGATAAGGGGCTACAGAAGACTTCTGGGCATTTCATATACCCAGCACATCACCAACGACGAAGTCCGACAGACCATCAAACAAGCCATATTGGACAACACGATGGCCTGCTCACAGTGGTGAAGAAACGGAAACTCCGATGGTATGGCCACGTCACCAGATCATCAGGCCTTGCAAAGACCATCCTGCAAGGCACAGTGAAAGGAGGTAGAAGATGATGGAAACCGAAAAAGAGGTGGGAGGACAACATTCGAGAATGGACTGGTTTGACACTGAGTGAAGTTATCAGGGTTGCTGAGGACAGAGAAAGATGGAGTATGCTGGTTAAACGATCATATCTGTGGTGCCCCTACAACCTCCAATTTACAGGATAGGATAGGATAGGACCAAGTTATCACTATTAAACACAATTTGGGCTGTTAATGTATTATTTTTTGTGTTGTATTTTACTCTAGAACTCCCAAAAAGTTTTCAATTTTGTCGAACAAGTAATTAATATGAATTATTTATGTATATAAATGCATTGATCATTACTTTCGTATTTTCTATCCTATCCTGTAACTCGAAGGTCTGATCGTTTAACCAGCGTACTCCATCTTTCTCTGTTCTCAGCCACCCTCATGGCTTCGCTCAGTGTCAAGGCAGTCCAGTCTCGAATGTTGTCCTCACACCTCTTTTTCTGTATCCCTCTTCTTCTGCCTCCTTGCACCGTGTCTTGCAAGATAAGGTATTTACCAGGCCTGATGCTCTGGTGACATGGCCATACCATCGGAGTTTCCGTTTCTTCTCCACTGTGAGCAGGTCATCATGTTGCCCAATGGCTTGTGTGATGGTCTGTCGGACTTGGTCGCTGGTGATGTGCTGGGTATACGAAATGCCCAGAAGTCTTCTGTAGCACCTTATCTCTGTGCTTTGTATTCTTTGTTGTAGATCTGCTGTGAGGGTCCATGTTTCGCAAGCATAGAGGAAGATGGAGATGACAAGGGAACGCAGCAGCCTTATCTTGGAATGTATTCTGCTCAAACTGGCAAAAAAAAGTGTTTTCTGAGCACACTAGAAGGTACTGCAATTTGTTGTGTAAACACAGTGCCTTTTTATGCACATTTGTATTAATTTTAGACACCCAAACCACTTTTGGAAAAAACTCGTTTTACTTTTGTGTGAGGGTTACCAACTTTGAACAGTTAAATGAGTGCCTTAATAATATTGACCGATTTTAACAATTTAAATTTTTTTAATCTTCTAAAGGTTTGTACTACATTATAAACACACCCCAAAAAATCCTAAACCAAAATAAAATTTTTGTCCGTAATACCTACAAATTGAGTATCATTGCTATTGCCATTGGAAGTGTGATTTTTTTCTGCTGACACTGATCGAGTCATTGGCCCATAGCACTTACTGGTAGTCAATACAATACTTTTATCTCCCAAGGTAGAGAGATAAAGATGGTAACTGGAAGTTTTGATGAATAGCATGTTTGAGATAGAAGTTAAAAGACGAAAGAAGAGACTTCCGTGCCGGTGCTTCTGCTTGTAGTATTGTTACATTTTTATAGTTTTGTTATAAAATTCTTTTGTTATACTAATTGTTATTGTCAAAAGCCCTAAGGGCAAGATGTAAAAAAGCACACCAATTAAGTTATTATTATTATTATTATTATTATTATTATTATTATTATTATTATTATTATTATTATTATTATTATTGCTATTATTATTATTATTATTATTATTATTATTATTATTATTATTATTATTATTATTATCATCATCATTTGCTAGTAGGCTTACCCATTACCGATTTTCTTTTTAACAGTCCATGAGTTGCCTGGCAATGCCGGAAGGCAAAATTTCTAGCGCGATCACTGTATGTGTCTATATTTGTAGTTAATGTTGTGAACATAAGGATTTACTGTTCACTTAAACATTGCACAGTCTTTCATCTTGTTGATCTATTAGATAAGGTAACAATTTAATTTAACAATGGTAAAAGAGTAATTAAGTTGTTATCTTATATGGTATCTAGTAGACCAACAAGGCGAAAGATTGAGCAATGTTTAAGAAACCAGCAGCAAATAAAAGCAAATCCTCATGTTCACATTATTAACTACAAATATAGACACATACAATACCGTAATGATGATGATGATGTCCACTTCTAACGTGCAGGTATCAATCCTGAAGCATGCTAATTGTGCATAAGAAGAACAAAATAAAATAAAAATGATAGGACAGTGAAAGTCCGATTGTACAAAGGGTATAATGGAATAGACAGAGAATCAGAATCAGAATGGTGCTTGGTAAAATTTGATTCAAACTGAGGCAAAAAGATGCATCTTCTGTCTTTTCTTGAAGGCTGCAGCAGTTTCAGTATTCTTCAGAGACAACGGCAGATGATCTCAGAGCTTTGGGACTGCGTTATTAACAAGAAAGCTCTCATCCCAGAACGCATTCTGTTGGTATCATTCAAAGCTGGCAAACAAAACCCAGACTGGGAGGAAGAACAAAAGCGACAGGTGGGTTCACAAGTATTAACCACTTCTTGTAGAACCACTGGAAGCAGACTTTCTTATGCATGAGTAGGCAAGCGACAGGATTTTATAATCAATATGTTTTTTTCACCGATTGCACTATAAATTTTACCATCCTGCATTGTCAGAACTCATCGACTGTTGAAAACAAAACTGGTAATAGGTTAGCCTACTAGCAAATAATAATAATAATAATAATAATAATAATAATAATAATAATAATAATAATAATAAGTGTATTAATATAGCACTTTTTCCTAATAAATCAACAAACACTTTTTTCAGGTGTTACCCTCTTTTATTCGTAAATTTATGGTCGTTAATGTAATTAATGTGAAGAAAGAAATTAATGTGATAAAAGAAAACACTTAAATTCTATACTTGTACAGTGTATATGATGTATTTTACTTTGTGTAAACACTGTTAATGGTGTTCAGATCTGAATAAAAACATACACACGTACATGAGAGGGAGTGTGAAAGAGAGAACTGACTTTGCCTTTGTCACATTCAGAAGTAAAGCATGACACATTTTGTAGAATTAAATTTGCCTTTTCTTAGTGAAAGAGTCAGCATACCAACATGAGGTAATGTCAAAATTCATCAGGTCCTCGATATCGGCATCTTTAATTTTTTTCTGTCTTTTGTCATTCAAAATGGTCTTTTACAGATGGTGAGCGTGGTCAGCTATTGCTTTCCTGTCTATATCATGTTTTGCCTATAGTGGAAGTGAAACAAAGAAAATAAGAATAAAACTGATACCTAAAGAAAAAAAGTTGTGATGAGTTGAAACGGCTTGAATTATACCTTCATAGTAAACTCCTTCAGTGTGTTAAGATGTTGACAGGTAAAAGATTTGCAGGTGATTTGCAAGCATTGTAGCACTATAAGAAGAGGACGGCAGCTATTGAAATGCAACTTTACAATGTTAAAAAATAATAAAATGTGATACTTTATTGAAAGACAGGACCATCAGCCTACATTCCAAGGTAAGACTGCTGCGCTCCCTTGTCATCTCCATCTTCCTATACGCTTGCGAAACATGGACCCTCACAGCAGATCTACAACAAAGAATACAAAGCATGGAGATGAGAAGCTACAGAAGACTTCTGGGTATTTCCTATACCCAGCACATCACCAACGATGAAGTCCGACAGACCATCACACAAGCCATTGGGCAACACGATGACCTGCTCACAGTGGTGAAGAAACGGAAACTCCGATGGTATGGCCACGTCACCACATCATCAAGTCTTGCAAAGACTATCCTTCAAGGCACTGTGCAAGGAGGTAGAAGAAGAGGGAGACCGAAAAAGAGGTGGGAGGACAACATTCGAGAATGGACTGGTTTGACACTGAGTGACACCATCAGGGTTGCTAATAACAGGGAAAGATGGAGTACACTGGTTAAACTATCATCTGTAGTGCCTCTACGACCTCCGAGTTACGGGACTGGATAGGATAGGATACTTTATTGTCCATTTTTATTGGGAAATTCTGGGCCGCTTCTCCTGAGGAAGTTGTAGGTGCAGTCTGTGGGGTGCCTAAACTCAACCTTCTTAATGTTAGTTTTGTTTGTTTGTTTAATTTTGCTTGGAAATAAACCCTTCCCCCTCCTCCTTCTCCACTCCCCCCTCCTTCTTCTTCCCTTCTCCTCCCCACCTCCTCTCTCCCAGAAATTGCCCGAGTCGAAAGTAAATATTTTCATAAACATAACGCCCTGAGGCGGAATCAATCCCACACCTGCCAGGCTCAATTGGTTTTTTAGCCTGTGAACAAGACAAGTTAATCCATGCAGCTTCAATGCTTGCATTATTCAATATTCTTCTTCTTTGTTTTTTTTCAACCAGCTCCCACTTCTTCAAAATGTGTTGTTCTGCAAGCCATTGATTTACTCCATTCCTGTAGACCAATCCTTGCTGAAGTACTTCACAATGTTTATTACAGTAATTAAATTATAATTATGTTTACTTGAAACAGAATCTGTGTTATCTTTCCTAGTGTAGTTATCATGCTAAAATTATCATTTGCAGGACATTACCATCAGTTCATAGAATCATCATGTCCAAGAACAAAGTTCATCTACCAAACTGCACTGTTACTGGGTGCCAGGTGTTTTTACAGCAAATACAGACTACACTTTCCGAGAAGAATATCACTTGTGTAACCAACTATAAACCAGGGGGTTTGTACAAAGAACGCTTTCAAGAGGCTTTTGTGGACTGCAACTGTACTGTTATTCATCTTTGCCCAGAATTACTCTACAAGGTACCAAATAATATAATTTAAAATTTTTTTATAATCATTCTTATATAATATTTTTCCAGCTCAAGGGCTGCTGAAGGCGCTGGCTGATACAGGATCTAACGTAAGCAGTCTGAGGAGCCCACTTGCAATCTTTGGGTGCAATGTCTGATGCCCAGACAACTGAGCACAATCCTGGGTGACTGGGGATGGGGGAAAATGGAAATAGTGCTTAGTGGATATATTTGTGTAGCCGGCACTCACCTGTCTAGGACATGAGCGTCAAGATCTTGAAAGTCCATGCGATGTAATGCGTGCATGCACAGACTAGACCTCTGCAGTTTATACTCTCATAGGATTGCATCCCGTTGAAAATAAGTGATTGCATTAACTATTATTGTATATGTTACTGGCAATGTGTGCAATCCGGCTTTCTATAGAATGCCTAAAGTATAGAATGCACCATCTAGGCATGCCTAGGCATTTTATAAAATACCAGGATTTCACACATTGCCAGTAACATATTATAAATGTATTTAGATCAAATAATTTTGTGCATTTGCTATGCTTGATGTTTTAAAATTCACTGATCATATGACCTATTTTACAATGGATGGAGCTGATCATATGACCTATTTTACAATGAATGGAGCAAAATGATAATATTTGCATATTTTCAATGGCAAAACAAGATGGCAAGCCATTCAAATATATTTCCAGACACACAAACACATATCTGAAAACTAGCATTTTTTAAAACTGTTAATTTCGTTGGGCTTTTGGAATTTGCTTTATCCTAAGAACCATAATTAACGGAACTATTGGCTGCTGTCTGAACTATCTGCATGCTAACATTATCAAAATCGTTTCAGGCAGTTTTGCGTTACAGAGCAAAACGTGTTTAAAAAATGATGGACCACAGTGCAAAAATAAATGATACAAAAGGCTGAGTAGTTAAAGTATCTGCCTTAGTCAGGGTGGAGAACAACTGAATCAAGAAATCTCTGAAATCCGGCCGGGATCCAGGGGCCGCCTTAGGCCCCGGTGGGGAGCAGGGGCCAAGCCCCTGTAGTGGGTCCATGGGGGCGAAGAAAATGAATTTATGCAATTTTGAAAGTAATTTAGGGCCTGTCCTGAAAGCAAAAAGCACAAAGTAAACATGAATAGAAACAACCAAAAAAAAAAAAGAATGTTTTGGGCACATGCCTTTCAAAAAAGTTAAGAATCTTGATTTGTAGGCCTACACACAAACTCCACATTTGCAATGCAATAGGCTTCTTCAGTTTTTGTCACTTAAGCAGCACCTCAGCTTCTCCTAATTACAGGAAAGTTATAATTTTAAAACCACATATCTGATATCAATTCTTAGTTTGTCATCTGATTTCAAAAGACTGCTAAGACATTGAAAAGAATCGCTGAAGCATAACACAAAGGAAGGAGGACGCGTGCGCTTTATAGGCTACTGTTCCCAGTCGTGGTCACCAGATTTTTTCTTGCTCATAGTAGGCCTATAATTATAGTAGGCCTTATAGCATAGCTCTGTATAACAGTCGCGGGTGGGCGCTTTCTCTGAACGCATTGACTGACCGACAAAATAACTTGGATGCAGCACGGAGGTGTTCCGCGAAAAATATACCAGACGAAAAATAAAAATCTCTGAACTCACTATTTTTTTCTCGCAAATACAAATGCCTTCCGCGGAAATCCGCGGATCCGAGGAAAATTCTCCACCCTGCTTAGTGATTAGTAAAAATAATCAACATCTGTTAAGTCATATCTGAGATATGGAAATACCAACCGACGTTTTAACTGACTGACATACTGATGGACAAATTGACAGCCACCAAATGATTGGCCATAAGTTGAAGCACCTGTATATCAGAAATCATCATAAACAGTTCAGCCATATTTTAAGATTTAGAACAAATCGAGTTTAGCAAATATTTAACCATAGCGACCTTGGCCTTTGAGGTAGAGTAAAAACTATGAAACAGGAAGCTGAACACTAACCTAGACCTAGAAAGTTTGGTCAGAATTTGTTCAGTGGTTCTAGAGATATGGCTAGCAATGGACCTATGGACAAACGCACAGACAAACAGACCGACAAACAGATTGACAAATAGACTACCAACAGACTTACCGATATTTGTCTCTTTCTGTTTCCAGACTATTTCCTAATATTTCCAGATAAGTCTGGTTATACAAAAAGTAATATTCATTGTAATCACTGTTTTAAACATAAATCAAAATTTTACCAAAAATAATATCTTTTTGTGTTTCCAGATAATATCTGGTGACTTAATTAAACTGAATTCTAATTTCAGGTGACCAGAATTAAGTCTGTGTTTGAGCAGGAAGGCTCTAAGATCTGTTTTGTGCGGATCCAACCTGATACAACTGAATGTAAAGTCTATAATGACTTTCTTGCGGAATACAATGTCACAGACATTACCACCACAGAGGGCAGAGAAAATCTTTTTAAGTACTTGGTGGAGAGAGTCAACTCGGGTCAGTAGGATTTTAAGTTGACACTTGTATGTATTTATTTTAATTAATTTTAAATCTGCAAGACATAATAGAAGAACAGCTTCCGTATTAGTTTGAAGCCCTTTGTTTTATAATGAATAATGTATATGTACAGACATTTTGTGGGAGTAAAACTATTGTTGTGCTATTGTCGCCATGTCACACTAAAATCCTGTAATTGTTTTACATGGTTAGTAAATATTCTTATATGTGTTTTTGGTCATGTATAACTATATTTACATGAGTACATTTATTTTATCATTGACTAGCATTGAATTTTTAAAGATATGTTTCTGTCAATCAGAAATTATGTTTTGTGCAGGCTGGTTTTTTTTTTTAATTTAATTATCTTCTTCTTCTTCTTCTTCTTCTTCTTCTTCTTCTTCTTCTTCTTCTTCTTCTTCTTCTTCTCAGTTCTTCTTCTTCTTCTTCTCCTCCTCCTTCTTCACTTTCTTCTTCTTTTTCTATTCCTTCTTCTTCTTACTTATAATTCAGAAATCTTGTCCTTTGAGCTTAGAGTGATACAGTATTTAATGTAAACTATGTTCAGAACTTTTTAATGAATTGTGACTTGTGCAGGCACTTGTGTAAACAATGATGCTAGTGTGGATGCTATTGCTAACGACAGTAGCACTTCCATGGGGGGTGCTTCTGACGATGAAGAGGCATTAGACAGCCCTATTGACCTTATAGAAGGGCCACTAAGCAGTAACTTTAAGCCCCTAATTCTTGTGCTAAGGGCATGTGGTTCCTCAGCAACGATGGTTAACAAACACTTCCTGGATATGAAACAAATGAAGCAAGATTTTAATGGTAAGTTGAATACGCTGCATCGGATATGTTGTACATAAATGTAAGAAGTAGTGTTAATGTTGTAGTGTGCCTCACGCCAGTGATGCATACAAATTGTGCCAGTCTAAGCAGCATTTGAAATAATTTCATCTTTCAAAGTGAATAGCATGCTCTTCGTTGCTGCATAGTCTGGTAAACTTAACAAAGGGTTTACTTTTCAACATCTTGTGCATCATGCATGATGGAATTTTAAATAATTATGTCCATGCATTTTACATAATTATGTACATGCATTTTATATAACTATGTGCCATGCAGCTTACTTCGAAATGTCAATGCACTTTACAATGATTAAAAGGTTGAAATTTGTCAGTTATCTCTTTGGCCCAAGCTAATCCTCAATGGTCCATTGTTTTTTCTGCTCAAAGGTTCAGCTGACCCATATACTTTCTATCCAAAAAGAAACATTGAAGAAGGTGGTTCAAACATTTCAGCAACTAGAATCTAGAATTAGAAAGCTCGTCCAAGTGTCATATTTATGCATACAAATTGCAGAATGACCTTCAACATTATGGAGAGACACCATTTGGATAACAGTTTATATGTTGACAACTTAGAGAATGATGAAGACATACATGTATCTTTGTGTTTAGCATGACTTTCACATGTCTTTATTCTTGCTTTCAGCAGTAATTTTTCTTCTTTTTCATTTTAGTGTTACTCTTTACAGCTGTATAGTATCAGCCGCTTGTTTGGTTTTTTTACATGTAAATTTTTACATGTTTGATTCACATGCATAGCAATGTGAGTCTCTGCACTCACCTCCAGAAAAAATTTCCAGATTTTCGCAATCTGTTCGAGATAAGTCCTACGTAGTCCAAAAATGACATATTTTTAAAAAAATGTATGTCTACCCGTCTGTCTGTGCAAAACCGGCAAGTGGATTAATATCTCAGAACCTATTTTAACTATCACAACCAAACTTGGTAAGATGGTGTATATCCATGAGGCCTCATAAATGATCTGTGAATGAATGACCGGCAAGTGGATTAATATCTCAGAACCTATTTTAACTATCACAACCAAACTTGGTAAGATGGTGTATATCCATGAGGCCTCATAAATGATCTGTGAATTACTCCAAGGTTAAGGTCACAGGGTCAACAAATGTTAGTAAGAAAATTAAAATTTTTCACAAAATTTCACTTTTTTCCTAGGTTATTAATATTGAACATGATTCTTTGATGCATGATAGATATCAATGAGAAACACATACTATATAATTTTAGTCAACCTCACTACAAGGTCAAGGTCACTGGAGCTGTCCAAATTCGTTTAGTATAGGTACTTTGAAGTGACGTTGACACTAAACTATGAGAGATATAAAGTCCAAACTTGTTGTATTTAGAGATAATAGATTGATATTTTATTTTTGTTCTGTTTTTGCTTTGATCTTGAAGGTCAAAGTCATTTAGGCCTTGCAAAAATATACAAAAATATAGGTCACAGTACAGTGGAATAGCTGTGTATTTAACCCATAGTATGCACCAACATCGAGTTATTTGATCAGACGTGCATGAAAGGTCACATGTTGGTCAAGGTCATTTCAAGGTCAAGGTCACTGAAGAAACTTTTGAGGGGGGCATAATACCAATTTTGCTGTACTTTATTTGATAGTACATGAGTGTTGGAGCCGGATCTCAAGGTCATCTCAAGGTCAAGTGCATAGAAAGATCAAAGTCGGTATTACATTTAATTTTAATGACACCTTTTATTTTGTTTTTTTCTGGGCACGCATTTTCATTTTAAATATTGTGAGTTCCAGTAGGAGCATGTGAATCTTAGGGGCTTTGCCCTTCTAGTTTTTAACTTTACTTACATTTAACTGTTTTTGTGTGTGTTTTGTTCCAGCTTTGGAGACTTTCAAAGACCATGAGAAGACAGCTTTTATACAGGATGCAAAAGAACACACAACCTACACCAGTCACAAGGTTCTGCCAGCTCTTTATGCCAAACAAAACTTGGAGTTGCTAGCACACTTTGCTGGCGACAGTCAGCATAAAGAACTGCAGTTTCAATCTCTGCAGCTGATGGGTTGGATTCTTATGGAACAACCAGAAGCCTTTTCTTCAAGTGCTCCTGAAATAGAATCTCTACTGTTTCCGGTTCTCCAAGAGATGCTGAAGAAGTTCAAATCTGCAAAGGCGAGGCGATTTAACTCGGAAAACTCAAACTTTCAAGGACGCATTCATGCTTTTGTTGTCATCATTTACCTGATGACACTGTATACTGTGGTCCTTCACCGTGATGATGGTGATTTAATTCTGGAGAAAATTTTGAAGAAGTCTTTCTTCAAAGAAGGATTTCCTTTAAGCCTCAAAAAGCACCTTCCTGTGGCGGGTTTTACTTCAACTGATCCCCCGGGTTGGTACAAAGCTGTGAAATTATGCCTAACACAGTGGAAGAAGCTTTCATGCAAGAAGGTCAAAAAACTGGTGCAGGATAACATGTCAATCTCACACTCACAGCTACCCTCACAGAAAGTGGCTAAGCTGAAGTGGGACCTGAAGCTGCTGGTGATGGTTGCAAGTCTCATCAGAGTGAGTAATCATTTGTACGGCACTACCCAGTAAACATACGCTTCTTGGGAACTCCCCCTCCCAAAGCTGGGAATTTCTTGGGGTTCTTGGCATTGGCACACCGACATTGCCCCAAGCAAGGCATCCTAGTTAAAGCCAGTCTGATTGCGCGCTTTATTGGATGCCAAGGAATTCCCACTGCAGCTTAGATAAACTTCTTGGCGTCCAAGCATTAGCCTAGAACAATTTGCAGAATCGAAATTGTAAACAAAACAAAACTATTTTAAAAGGGTATTTATTGCATTCTATAAGACTAGAAAACTTTATATTTATTTTTGTTCACTTTTAGTTATTTTATTTTATTTTATTTGTAATTCTTTTCAACCGCGGGTCTTAACCGTTCCGCGCAATTCAAATTTCCTATTCCGGTTTCTTCTTCCTTTGTGTACAGTCATGAACGCGCGTTGTACGTACGTACGTTTGTTAACTCTGGGATTTATCACTTCGCAAATTTCGACTCTGGGATTTGTCACTTCGCAAATTTCGTTTTGTGAGTATTGTTTATTTATTTTTTTTCAATTCCATTAATCAGAATGTCGCAAAACAGACGAATTCGGAAAAGGGTTGAACAAACCATTTCTGCATGCGAAAAATAAATGACATCTATCTCCGCTGAAAAACTAGCTAAAATGGTGGACAAACTAACCTTACCCTTAGGACTAGAACCTGAAAGTAACCATCGAAACAGTGAACAGCAGCAGCAAATAGTGGAAACCCTGCCTATTGAAACTCAGGAATCATGTTCAGACTTTTTCAAAGGTAGTACCAGTACTGGCAAAACCAATATCAACTAATTTAACTATAGGTTCAGAGAAAAGTGACTCGACTGATCATACTGATGTGGACGATTTCATTAAGGATGATAATTTTGATGATGATTACTTTGATGCTCTCTCTGATGTCAGTTTTACAAATGATCTTATGACGACTTACTTTTATTTTTCAGGGAGGAAGAGAAGGACTTGCCATCTACACCCAGGTATGAATTTAACATAGCACACTTAATATTCCTATGATACAGATAGCTAATAGTGTTGATTGTTGAATTATAAAGCACGTTTCTTATGTTTCACACGACATACTTTGTAACTTAGTTAAAGGTGTGTGATTAGAAAAAATCTTTGTGCATATTTTTTTTTTATTTTTTTTTTAATTAGAAGACTGATAGGTTTTTGATTTACATGCAAACTTTTTGATGTAAAAGGAAACGTTTGAAGCCCACCTGAAGCTCCAACCACACACTTCCAGGGCTGCCTCAGGCTTCTTCATCACCAATCAGCCCACCTCCACCTCAGGAAAATACAAGGATAGTAGGACTACCTTCGATAAGCTTTGCTTCACCAGCGATGGCCACTCCAAATCCAATAAATGTCACCATTGGTATGTGAATCCGGTTGCTTTTCATCGTGTTTATTTTTATGAAAATTGTTAATCAACAACTAGTAAATCTATTAGAATAATTTGTTGCTTGTTTAGACTTAACCAAAACAAAAACTATAAAATAAAATTAACTAGACTATATATATATATATGTACTACATAGTAGTTAGTATTGTGTTGCACAGTGCATATGATATTTATCCAGGATGTTTACAAGTTATGTGCTAAATGTATTTTTAATAGATACAGAGGAGGAGCTGGAGAGGCTGGAGCAAGAAGGAGCAAGCAATGAGGCGATGAGGAAAGGAATGGTAAGCAAAAGCTGCTTTAGTATGCCACTGTTTACATTATTGGTACTTTAAATATTGACTCGGAAAAAGCAATTTTACTACACATGCAGTTTTTATAATGTGGCTTTTAGGATTGAACTATATTTGTGGTTTAAGATTGTTTACTGAGTGTTCCCATGGTGTTTTCCTCATGTGTAGCATGGAGCTGTGCATTGTTTTTGGTCTTGATACTGAACGCAGACTTAAACAGTACGAACCTAACAGCTGCCATGCTAGAATTTGTTAGCCCATTTTCATTATTATATTATCTTGTAGAAATAAGCTTAGAACACAGGAAAATAAATCCTTTTTATTATGTATTAATAAATCTGTACTACAGGAGCAATACCTGTTCAATCTTGGAGGTAAGGATTACAAGGAGTCTCTCCGGTCCATTGGAACCTGTTTGATGACGCCCAGCTTGCAGGGCCAGTATAACCGGACAGGCAGCAATCAGACGGGACAAAAGAAACGGGCGTTTTCCTCATTTCAAGTGCTCAACCGTCTTTTTTTCAGTAAGTGCACGTTTACACTGAATTCAGACATGGCAACTTAGAATTGTTTTCTGATTTAACTTAGTCCTTTTAACCTCTACCACCAACTCTCCCCATCCATATTTTTTCTTCATTAGTAGCAGAAGTGAGTTTCAGCTTTTGTTGTTACCATAAATCTTGGGTTACTTTGGTCTTGCAGACCTGCCTACCCTTCCGTAATCTTCCGGAAATTTTACGGAATTTTACCCTCTAGTACGGGAGTACAATATTTTATGCAAAATTACGGAGAAAACAATTGAAAAACTACGCAATTTTTAGAGCCGTGTAAACTTGTTAAATTGTTGTCTGCTAGGCCTAGAAGCCGACAGAGTAACCACCCTTGCATGAGAGCAAATGTTTCTAGAGTTGTGATTGGACGTCGTGAACCAATGAACATGCTCGATCGTTACGAGCTTAGATTGATCTTGAATGAAAATGGCGAGTGGAGAAATTTCTAATCGGGCTAAAGTTGCACGTTTACAAGAGACAGACTACGAATCAGAAGAGTCTGAGTGTGTAGAGATTGCTCAAGTCCAGAAGAAGAAGAAAAAGCTGCCAGTTGCAAGTATTTCGTTCGGATTACACGCGGACTTGGCCTTGTCTTGTGGCTTCAAAAAACATGGCCCAGAATTATAATAATAATAATAATAATGATAATAATAATAATAACGGATTTTTATATAGCGGGTACTCCAGCCTATGACCAGACTCACCATGCTTTACATAGTCATTACATATAAATACATGCACTCGATAAAACATCGCTTTTGCTACAATACACCTAACGACAGAACAGTAAGGGTACAATTAAACTATTTACAACTATGTACACAAATTACAAAAAAAAGACAGAAATAGACTATTTACAACTATGTACACAAATGACAAAAAAGACAAAAATAGAATAGCAAAAACCTATTCACAGCTATTTATATGCCCGGTTAGGCCCAGGAGGAAAAACAGTATAAATATTTACAGCCGTGTATACACTTACGGATCAGACAGAGACAAAAGAGAAGAGAATGGCAGCGGGATACAAATCAGTCTGAATAATGCAGTTTGAAGAGGTGGGTTTTGAGGGCCTTTTTGAATGCTTGTGTTGATTGTATGTTGCGGATATGGGAGGGAAGGGAATTCCACTGCTTAGGTGTGGAGTAAGCGAATGCACGTTGGCCGTATGTCTTAGTGCGGGTGACGGGAACCTTGAGTGTGTGAGTGTCAGCAGAAGATCTTAAAGTGCGTGAAGGGGAGTAGACAGACAGTAGATCAGCAAGGTAGGAAGGACAAGAATCTGTGAAGAAGTTGTGACAGAGAACAGAGAGTTTGTACTCTATGCAAAATTACGGAGAAAACAATTGAAAAACAATTTAACAAGTTTACACGGCTCTAAAAAAGCAGTGAAAGGAATCATCGGCGAAGCTATTTATACCTGGCAAAAATTATACGTCACGTGTGTACTGTTCTGTGTGCGATTCTGACTTCTCAGTTGGGCATGGAGGAGAAAACGTCTGTAAGCGGCTGGTCCTCAAATCTCGCCATGAAGACACCAGATATGTCAGGCCAGAAGAGCTGGACCATCTCAAATGTGCCTACTCCAGGCAGCTGGCACAATATAAGGACCAGTTTAAAAAAACAACAACTGCAAAATGTGTACAGGGTTCAGTCTTTTCAGTGTGGTCGATTTCAACTGTAATGAAATTAACCTCACAATGTGCTATTGTTATTGGTAAACATATTCACAGCTACAAGTCCTTATTTTGACCGCTGATGAAACTAAAAAAAAAATTTTTTAAAGGCAAACTTTGAATTCATAATTTATGTGTAGTGCCTATTCCTGTGAATTACACATATTTATCATGAAAATGGCATTTGAGTCAATCACCTGTAATGGATCTGTGGAACAGTTATCCTTCATCACAACCGGGTCAGTGATGTGCAGGTTTATATTTTGTTGAATGCCATGGTCTCTCATGATACTAAGTAATCATTTTTTAAAATCTGTTTGATATTGTTTCCTTCTTTTTGCTATCCTTTTAAAAACTGGTTTTTTGTGCTTTTTAAGTAGTAAATGTGCAGGTTTTTAATAATTGTGATACGACTTAAAGGTCTGAAGTGAAACTTGTCATTTTTCTGATAGCTCAGGGGCATTTAATACTTACCTTGCCTGGCGGCTTTCGGTCCGATTATAAATGTGAGTGCTTACTAAGTGACAGTTATATGGAAGACAAGTGACCATCATTTTTATATTGGTTGGTCTTTCTGTTGTATACTGAATTGACCCATTTTCTGTATATGTGTGTTTGCAGATGCAGTCCAGAGCCGTCGCAAAACAGACTTGACACAGTTCAATTCTTATCTAAGCACATGGCTGAGGAGTTGGAGGGACCGGGTGGAAAAAAATAGAGTAGCTAGATAAGAACAATGTCCATATAAAAAAATGCAATAAGAAAAAACAGAAAACTTAGTATCCTATTAATTTATAAAAAGTGCAATAAAAACACCACCATAGTTTAAAAAAATTCAGGTTACTATTTACATTTATTGCACTGTATAAGTTGTTCTGTATGGTATGACAAGGCTACCAGTGCAGTCCTCCACAACAGCGTCATCGGGAACTGGTTCAGAACAACAATCGGTGTGCGTCAAGGATGCCTACTCTCTCCAACACTCTTCAACATCTTCCTAGAGCGCATCATGTCAGATGCTCTTGCAGATCATGAAGGCACAGTCAGCATAGGGGGTAGAGCAATCTCCAATCTTCGTTTTGCGGATGACATTGATGGATTGGCTGGAGAGGAACAAGAACTTGAACAGCTGGTACAGAGGCTTGACACCACCTCCAGAGCTTATGGAATGGAAATAAGTGCAGAGAAGACCAAAATGATGACCAACAACACCGATGGCATCAACACGGACATCAAAGTCCAAGGCCAATCCCTCAACACAGTGCATAGCTTCAAATATTTAGGAGCCATTGTATCAGACAATGGGTCCCGACAGGAAGTCCTCTCCAGGATCGCACAAACAACTGCTACCCTGACAAGGTTGACGTCCATTTGGAAAGACAGGACCATCATTCTACATTGCTAACGTCTGTCGTACCTGCTTCCTCAAAATCCGCCGCGTTGCTTCCATTCGCCATCTCCTCACTGATGAGACAACCAAAACTCTGCTATGCGCCTTTGTTCTTCCCGTCTTGACTATTGTAATTCCCTTCTCTCTGGCTCTCCCAACTATATCATCGATAAGCTTCAGCGTGTTCAGAATCATGCTGCCTGCCTCATTTTTCGCTCCTCTAAATACAACCACATAACTCCTCTTCTCCAAACCCTGCACTGGCTGCCAGTACAGCACAGAATCCAGCACAAAATTTCTACACTCTGCTTCAGAAAGTTTGACCTGACTTCTCCCAGCTATGTCTCCGACCTTCTCGAAACCTATTCCCCCAATCGCTCTCTTAGATCTTCTGCTGATACCCGTCTTTTTAAAATCCCAACCGTACGCACCAAATACTATGGCCAGCGCACCTTTTCCTACCAGGCCCTATCTATCTGGAATAAACTCCCTCATTCACTCAGTCACTCCACTTCTATGCTGTCATTCAAAACCTCTTTAAAAACTCATCTCTTCCATCTTCCTCACTAAACTTTCCTCTTCGTATTACACAACTGCTTTGTTTAGTCAGATTGTATTTATGTCTGAACGTGTTAATGTTTGCCATTGTAAACGCCTAGGGCTTGTAAAAGGTTAGGCGTATAAATTTACATTTCTTTCATTCATTCATTCATTCATTCATTCATACATTCCAAAGTAAGACTGCTGCGCTCCCTTGTCATCTCCATCTTCCTATATGCTTGCGAAGCATGGACCCTCACAGCAGATCTCCAACGAAGAATACAAAGTATGGAGATGAGGTGCTACAGAAGACTTCTTGGCATTTCCTATACACAACACATCACCAACGACGAAGTCCGAAAGACCATCACACAAGCCATTGGACAACACGATGACCTGCTCACAGTGGCGAAGAAACGGAAACTGTGATGGTATGGTCATGTCACCAGATCATCAGGCTTTGCAAAGACTATTCTGCAAGGCACAGTGCAAGGAAGTAGAAGAAGAGGGAGACCGAAAAAGAGGTGGGAGGACAACATTCGAGAATGGACTGGTTTGACACCGAGCGAAGCCATCAGGGCTGCTGAGGACAGAGAAAGATGGAGTATGCTGGTTAAACGATCATCTGTGGTGCCCCTACGACCTCCGGGTTACGGGACAGGATAGAATAGAATAGGATAAGTTGTTCATTCACTCATGATAATGCAAAGTCATATTGAATTTTTGAGCTTTGCTCTTTATCAAATACAAACAGATACATACAGATACAAATTGTCAAACCAAAATGCAGAAATCCGTCCGATAGGTTAAAGCTTTTTTTTTTAAATTTGAGTTTTGGCATGACATTTTTTACCTTATTTCTGTTTTTACTAATTGTTAGCCAAGGGGTTCAATGTAATTTGTATAAAAATAACTCTGAATATAATCATAGTTACTGCGATTTGAAGTGCTATACCTGTGTCTTTCCCACTGCATTTTGTTAATCTTACTTTATCTTTATCTTTATTTATATTAGGTAGTATCAGGCGTAAAATTCATCAATTTAAAGCGGTAATTCCTTTTTCTTGACCCCCACAGTTCTCCCCCCAAATATGGCTGTTCATGCCAGCCAGGCATGTTGATTGACCAATCTTGATTAGTCAGTTGTTAAAATGCATAAAGGCTTTTAGAGAAACAGTTATGTCCCCTGTTTTTGTGGATCCATGTTGTGTTTCCCCTTTCATGTGTTTAATGGGATGCATGTTCTTGTTTATTGTGTATTTTTGTTTGCGTTTTACGTCTTACGTACTTGACTCAGTCATTCCTTTTCATCGACCCTTGACCTCATTAGACTGTGACCCTGACTTCACCTATTTGTTGTCTATTTGTGATCCCATTGTGGTGTGTAACATGATGCATGATTGATATTTAGCTGTCTGATATTGTGTTCTTGTAGGCAGATGTACACGTTGATTGTTGGCTAAGTATACAATGTGTGTACAATGGCAGTCTTACATAAATGATTTTAATTTGAAATGTATTTTACATGTTATCTGATCGTCAGAAGAAAATCCATGTGCAAACTAGGTTAATAAATTATCTGATCTGATCTTATTTGTCTGATCTTATTTGTCAATGTATGTAAATAATTTATATGTATAGGATATTTGTAAGTGGCTAAGTATACAATAGTATGTGTGTATTATGGCAGTGAAACATACATGATGTTAATTTGAAATGTATTTTACATGTTATCTGCTCGTCGGAACAAAATCCATGTGCAAAGTAGGTTAATAAATTATCTGATCTGATCTTATTTGTCACTGTATGTGGATAATTTATATGCCTAGGATATCTGAAAATATGTGTAATAGGGTGTGTGTATAATGGCAGTGAACTATAAATGATTTTAATTTGAAATGTGTTTTACAAGTTATCTGCTCGTCGGAACAATATCTTTATTCAAATTCGGTTAATAAATTATCTGATCTGATCTCATTTGTCATTGTAGGTGCATATGGATAAGATATCTCCTGCAACTCATACTTTGACCCTCATCACACATCTCCTGCAACTCATACTTTGTACTTCATCACACATACATACATGTCTTAGATCAAATTGTGTCAAAGTTATTCCAAGGCTCTACAGGGTATAAACATTGGGCGTAGGTTAGAGGGGCCAAGGTTGCGCCTGGGTACAACCGACATTGGGCAATGGTTGCTATAGTAGGTACAATCAAGGTGCCAAGGTTGTGCCAAGGTACCGCCGACATTGGGCTTAGGTTGGATGCCAAGCATGTCCCAAGCCTGGGCCAATGAGCAGTTCTGACCTGGCCCGAGGCAGTTTGCCATCCATGTGCCAACTTGGCATCCAAGGTTTAGCCATGCTTGGCAATTCTTTGGCGTGTTGGCTGGGTAGCCATTTTTGACTCGCATGCATATATAGCAATTAGCAAACTAAGTTAGTTTGCTAATTCTTTCAGGATTTTTTTTTCATATTTAGTGATGTGAATCCACAGTTCTGTTACTGCCATGTGTTTTATGTTGGTTTTATTATTACCTTACCGCAGACAAACAAAATTATTCGTGTCAAGCGCCTGTGCCTCCTTGCCGGAAATAGGAAAAATAGTTCCTTGATAGTTCGTAGTTTATAACCTAACTAGTAATACTTTTATTGGTATTTTTAGTTTCCTTTTAGTTTATTCAGCATGTTGAATACTTTGTTTGCTCTGTGGGTTTGGGCATTAAATAGAATATACCCAACGTTTCCCGGCGTGTCGTAAGAGGCGACTAACAGGGGTGATGTTAGCACGGCATCACTGGGCGAAAGTCTTCTACACAGAAGTCACCGGCCAGGCCGGAGGAACCTCACGTTACTACAGGTTCAACGACCACTTGCTCAGGGCCAAGGCGAGCCACACTGGATTTGTGGATTTCGGCTGTGGCCAACAGCCTGGAGAGGATTGGGCACCTCCAGGTCTTTTTTGCCCAAGACACACTACATGATGAAGCTATCCACTAATTCCATACCGGATCGGTCGTCGCTCGGCACAAGGACCGCGCCTTCCGTTGGCCACCAGGACGGAGGTGATAAGTATGCTACTGATGGACAAATTAGCAAGATCCGCACGAGAAACAACATCGTCATAGGAACCTGGAATGTCAGGACCCTAACTGCGGAAGGAAAATTGGAAGAACTGGCCCACGAGCTGGACCACTATCGATGGAACATTCTAGGTATCAGCAAATTGCGCTGGAAAGGCCTAGGTGAAACAGCGACCGACAAAGGCCACAAGCTCTATTTCAGAGGTAGAGATGACAGCACGAACACGGCGTTGGATTCTTAGTCAACAAGAACATTCTAGCCACTGTCATGGGTTGCCGCCCAGTCTCCAGTAGACTCATTACCATCCGCCTGAGCGCAGCCCTTTTCAACATCACCATCATCCAGGTCTATGCACCAACATCAGACTGACGACAGCGAAGTGGAGGATTTTTATGAAAATCTACAGGCGGTCCTTGACCAAGTGCCGAAGAAGGACATAGTCATAGTGCAAGGCGACTGGAATGCCAAGGTTGGCCAAGATGCGCACCACAACTGGGGAGACAAATGTGGACCCCACTGCAACAACTAGACAAATGACAGGGGTCTGAGACTCTTGGAGTTTGCCAGATACAACAATCTGGTACTGGCAAACACACTTGGTCCCCACAAAAACTCCAGACGATGGACATGGCACAGTCCCGGCGGGGTGCATCACAACCAGATCGACTACATCATGGTCAAGAAATGCTTCAGATCAAGCATCAACATTGGCAGGACACGCACTTTTCCAGGAGCAGACATCCGAAGTGACCACGATCTCGTGATGATGTCTTTCCGGCTCCACTTGAAGAGAGTAAATACAGCAAAGTGCACTAGACTCGAAGTTCGACCTGGACAAACTGCAAGACCCGAGGTGGCAGAACTATTTCAGGTCGCAATTGGAGGGAATACTGCTCATTTTGGGGGCTGGTGAAGTAGATGTCAACACCATGACCACCACCTTCAACTCAGCTGTGACAGATGCCGCCACTGAGATCCTTGGCAAGCACCGACCAAAGAAGAAGCCGTGGATCACACCTGAACTTTTGGATCTGTGTGATAAACGAAGAGA
Source organism: Oncomelania hupensis (assembly GCA_036898135.1). Taxonomy (NCBI): domain Eukaryota; kingdom Metazoa; phylum Mollusca; class Gastropoda; order Littorinimorpha; family Pomatiopsidae; genus Oncomelania; species Oncomelania hupensis. The sequence continues at coordinate 121,105,764 of CM072511.1, read as the reverse complement.
GATAAAAAAGAAAAATAACACCTCACAGGGAGCTGATGTCTACCGAAAAATCAACAATGACATCCGAAAAGGCATGCGCACAGCAAAGGAGAACTGGATAGAAGATTAATGCCAGGAAATAGAGAACAGTCTGAACAAGAACAACAGCAAGAAGGCCTACCAGACTTTTAAGCGGCTGACAAGTTTTAAATAGCCCATAGTCTCCACGATCCAAAGCAAGTCTGGCATATGCCTTACAGAAGAACAAGAAGTCTTGGACAGATGGACAGAGTACTGCTCTGACCTTTACAACCATACACCAAATGGAGACCCATCAGTTCTAGCATGTTCCGAGAACAGAGAAGAAGAAGAAATCCTCCCAATTCTCCGGGAAGAAGTTGAGGCAGCAGTGCAATCGCTGAAGAAAGGGAAGTCAGCGGGAGTGGACAACATACCCGCGGAACTGCTACAAGCAGGAGGAGTAGCGATGATTGATGCCTTCACCATTATCTGTGACAAGATGTGGCAGAGTGGGGAGTGGCCTACACCATGGATCCAGTCGCTTGTCATCACTCTTCCCAAAAAAGGTAACCTTCAGGAGTGTGAAAATTACCGCACCATCAGCCTCATGAGCCATCCCAGCAAGGTCCTCCTGAAAATAATACTCAACAGGTTGAAACCCCAAGCTCAACAAATCATAGCTGAAGAACAAGCAGGATTCACGGCAGGGCGAAGTACCACTGAACAGATTTTCAACCTCAGCACCTACAACATCTATATCATGTGTTAATAGACTTCAAGAAGGCGTTTGACCGAGTCTGGCATGCAGCTCTATGGGCAACAATGAAAGTGTACAACATCAGCCCTAAAATTATTGAAGTCATCAAAAGCCTGTATGACAAGGCTACCTGTGCAGTCCTCCATAACAGCGTCATCGGGAACTGGTTCAGAACAACAATCGGTGTGTGTCAAGGATGCCTACTCTCTCTAACACTCTTCAACATCTTCCTAGAGCGCATCATGTCAGATGCTCTTGCAGATCACGAAGGCACAATCAGCATAGGGGGTAGAGCAATCTCCAATCTTCGTTTTGCGGATGACATTGATGGATTGGCTGGAGAGGAACAAGAACTTGAACAGCTGGTACAGAAGCTTGACACCACCTCCAGAGCTTATGGAATGGAAATAAGTGCAGAGAAGACCAAAATGATGACCAACAACACCAATGGTATCAACACGGACATCAAAGTCCAAGGCCAATCCCTCAACACAGTGCATAGCTTCAGATATTTAGGAGCCATTGTATCAGACAATGGGTCCCGACAGGAAGTCCTCTCCAGGATCGCACAAACAACTGCAGAACTGACAAGGTTGAAGTCCATTTGGAAAGACAGGACCATCTACATTCCAAAGTAAGACTGCTGTGCTCCATTGTCATCTCCATCTTCTTATATGCTTGCGAAGCATGGACCCTCACAGCAGATCTCCAACGAAGAATACAAAGCATGGAGATGAGGTGCTACAGAAGACTTTGGGCATTTCCTATACCCAACACATCACTAACGACGAAGTCAGACAGACCATCACACAAGCCAATGGACAACACGATGACCTGCTCACAGTGGTGAAGAAACGGAAACTGATGGTATTGCCACGTCACCAGATCATCAGGCCTTGCATGCAAAGACCATTCTGCGAGGCACAGTGCAAGGAGGTAGAAGAAGAGGGAGACCGAAAAAGAGGTGGGAGGACAACATTCGAGAATGGACCGGTTTGACACTGAGCGAAGCCATCAGGGCTGCTGAGGACAGAGAAAGATGGAGTATGCTGGTTAAACGATCATCTGTGGTGCCCCTACGACCTCCGGGTTACGGGACAGGATAGGATAGGATAGGCATAGCAATTTGGAATTGAGTGCTGTATAAATTGTCATTATTATTATTATTATTATTATTATTATTATTATTATTATTATTATTATTATTATTATTAGGCCTATTATTATTATTATTATTATCATTATTATTATTATTATTATTATTATTATTATTATTATTATTATTATTATTATTATTATTATTATTATTAATGTGGATCTATGTACTCAAACACCCATCCCCTTCCCCCCTTTCCCACCCCCTTCTCCCCCTTGACCCTAAACTATGAGAGATATAAAGTCCAAACTTGTATTTAGAGATGATAGATTGATCTTTCATGTTCCGCTTTTGCTTTGATCTTGAATGTCGAGGTCATTTTAGGCCTTGAAAAAGCAATGCAAAAGGTCATTGTACAGTGTAATGGCTCTATATTATCCCATATTATGCAACAACATTCGATTATTTAATCATAAATGAGCATGAGAGGTCATTTGAGGGTCAAGGTCATCCCAAGGGTCAAGATCATTGAATGTCAAGGTAATCCCAAGTTAACTTTTGGAGGGGCATAATACAGCTTTTGCTTATTTCATTCGATAATCCTATCCTATCCTATCCTATTCTATCCCATAACTCAAAGGTCATTGGAGTCCCACAAATGATCATTTAACACTATCATGACTAGCACTGCTGTGGCTCAATCCCCTCGCCAGCCTGAGCGTGCCTTCAAGACACTTTTTTTTTGGAAACCAGTTCACTTGAATTAAGTCCAATCACCCACCCAATGTTGAGTACTAAATGGAAAAACGACCCCCAGTTCAACCGTTCTATTAATAAGAAACAAATAAATTTTTAGCAAGCTTCAAAACGGGGAAGCAAACACAAGTCTTCTACCTTGTTTCATTAAAACGACTCGATAAACGACCAGTCTGTGAGCGATGCTATTCTGCCTCGACTCCAGTCATGGATGAGTTAACAAGCATACTCTATCTCGTTATTTGGGTGTCAAGCTAGATAGTTCTTTGTCCATGCATGACCACATCAGTACCATCTGTCGTGTGTCCTTTCTTGAGCTTCGGCGTATTGCGTCCTTGAGGCAGTTTCTTTCGAGGGATGCATGCACACAGTTGGTCAGCGCTTGTGACATCCAGACTTGATTATTGTAATTCAGTTCTAGCTGGTCTCCCCATTGATGAAGTTAGCCGACTGCAGCGTGTACAGAACTGTGCTGCTCGGCTCGTGCTTCAAAAACGGAAACGTGATCATGTCACGCCTCTCTTAATGCAGCTCCACTGGCTCCCTGTCAATTTCCGCATTGAATACAAAATTGCTGTCATAGCTTTCCGTCACTTCGACCAGTCACTTCCACCATATCTGTCTGAGGTACTCACTACCTACACTACAACCCGTTCTTTACGCTCATCAGATAAAAAAAACCTGTCGAAAACGCCCAAGCGTCTGCTTAAGACAGTTGGCGACCGGTCTTTTAGTTTTCAAGCACCCAAGGTTTGGAATGCGCTGCCTGCCGGTTTAAGACATTGTACAGACCTTGTTTCCTTTAAGAGCTGCCTAAAAACGCACTTGTTCCGCAAGGCGTTTTCTGTGTAATAGTATGAACAGTAATAATACTTTCTCAATGATGCTGTAAATGATGTAGTGCGAATGTTGTGATGATGCGTACGAATGATGTGTGTAAGCGCATTGAGTTGTTATTCTAATGAAAAATGCGTTGTATAAATGCAATTTATTATTATTATTATTATTATTATTATTATTATTATTATTATTATTATTATTATTATTATTATTATTATTATTATTATTATTATTATCTCTCTCTGTCCTCCAGTCCATTCTCGAAAGTTGTCTTCCCACCTCTTTTTATGTCTCCCTCTTCTACTGCCTTCTTGCACAGTGCCTCACACCTGCTCAATTCCTGTGTGAGCAGCACTGTTTAGTGCCTCCAAATTTTGGTTGCTGTGGACTATTTAAATATAGCTTGCCTGCACCCTCCCTTCCAGTGAAAGGAAGCATTGGCGAAGCTATTTATAGCTAGCCTAGCTGACCTAACCTCAAAATCTAAAAAGCTTTGTTTGAGTCGCTGTGGCCTTGCAGGATGGTCTTTGCAAGGCCTGATGCTCTGTAGCCATACCATTAGAGTTTCCATTTTACCACTGTGAGCATGTCAATTGTATCTGACAATGGGTCCCAACAGAAAGTCTTCTCCAGGATCGCACAAACAAATTCTGCCCTGATGAGGTTGAAGCCCATTTGGAAAGACAGGACCATCGGTCTATTATCTCTTGCTGCGCTCCCTTGTCATCTCCATCTTCAAATATGCTTGCGAAACATGGACCCTCACAGCAGATCTACAAAGAAGAATACAAAGCATGGAGATGAGGTGCCACAGAAGACTTCTGGGCATTTCCTATACCCAGCACATCACCAACGACGAAGTCCGACAGACCATCACACAAGCCATTGGACAACACGATGACCTGATCACTGAGGTGAAGAAACGGAAACTCCGATGGTATTGCCACGTCACCAGATCATCAGGCCTTGCAAAGACCATCCTGCAAGGCACAGTGCAAAGAGGTAGAAGAAGAGGGAGACCGAAAAAGAGGTGGAAGGACAACAACATTCGAGAATGGACTGGCGTGACATTGAGCGAAACCATCAGGGTTGCTGAGGACAGAGAAAGATGGAGTATGCTGGTTAAACGATCATCTGTGGTGCCCCAACGACCTCAGAGTTACGGGATAGGATAGGATATAATAGGAGCATGTCATGCATCGTGTTGTCCAGTGGCTTGATTATCTTTGTGGACTTTATCATTTATGATGTGCTGGGTATAGGAAATGCTCAGAAGTTTTCTGTAGCACCTCATCTCCATGCTTTGTTTTCTTCGTTGTACTAGGTGTGCAGTGAGGGTCCATGTTTCGCAAGAGTATAGGAAGATGGAGACAAGAGAGCGCAGCAACCTTACCTTGGAGTTTAGACTGATAGCTCCTGTCTTTCCAAATGGGCTTCAACCTTGTCAGGACAGCAGTTGTTTGTGCTATCCTGGAGAAGACTTTCTTTCGGGACCCATTGTCGGATACAATTGCTGCTAAATATTTTAAGCTGTGCACCGTGTTGAGGGATTGGCCTTGGACTTTGATGCCCGTGTTGATGCCATTGGTGTTGTTGGTCATTATTTTGGTCTTCTCTACACTTATTTCCATTCCAAAGGCTCTGGAGTTAGTGTCAAGCCTAAGCCTCTGTACCAGCTGTTCAAATTCTTATTCCTCTCCAGTCAACCCATTAATGTTGTCCACAAAACGGAGGTTGGAGATTGCCTATCCCTATCCTATCATACTTATCCTATCCCGTAATTCGACAGTCGTTGGGGCACCACTGATGATTGCTCATCCAGCGCACTCCATCCTTCTCTGTCCTCAGCAAGTTGGAGATTGCTCTGCCCCTATGCTGACTGTGCATTCATGATCTGCAAGGGCATCTGTTGTTCTGAACCAGTTCCAGATGACACTGTTGTGGAAGACTGCACTGGTAGCCTTGTCATACAGGCTTTTGATGGCTTCAATAAATTGGGGCTGATGTTGTACACTCTTGTAGTTGCACACTGCACAGAGCTGCATGCCAGACTCGGTCAAACGCTTGTTGTTGGTGCTGTAGGTATTTCTCGCAGATTGTTCTGAGGATGAAATTCTGTTCAGTGGTTCTTCGCTCTGCCCTGAATCCTGCTTGTTCTTCAGCTTTGATTTCTTCAACTTGGGGTTTCAACCTGTTGATTATTTTTTTAAGAGGACTTTGCTGGGATGGCAGATGATGATGAGGCTGATGGTGAGGTAGTTTTGACATACTGAAGGTTACCTTATTTGGCTCACATGCATAGCAATGTATTTATCCCCCCTCACCCCACCCTACCACCTCCCCCCCCCAAAAAAAAAAAAGAAAAAAGAAAAGAAGTTTTCCAGATTTTTGCTAATTTGTGCGAAATAAGTCCTAAATTGTCCAAGAATGACCTTTAAAAAAATTGTTATCTCTCCGTCTGTCTGTCCTCTGTACAAAACTTGCAAATGGATTAATATCTCTATGACTTCACTTTAAGGTCAATATCGCAAATTCAAGAAATGTTAATAAAAAAATTAACATTTTAAACAAAATTTCACTTTTTTGTAATTTACAGGCGGCGGAAGCAGGGGGTGCAGGGGGCCATGCCCCCCCCCCCCCCCCTAGAAAAATGTTGGAGGGGGCAGCCTTATATATTGCCCCCTCCAATAATGAGTAGTGTTTTTTTTTTTTTTTTTTTTTTTTTTTGCCATGGCATCAAAGGAATTTTTTTTTTCAAATGGAATCAAGCAATACAATATCATAATCATCATCATCACCCTGTGATCAGTGAGAGAAGTTCGTCCCTTCGTCATCATTTCCTGTCGAGCGTCATAATCGTTAGCCTTAGCGTAGATCAAAGTGACCGACAGTTTTCGACATCGTGCACGTCACAGTCGCGTTTTCAAAACTTTAATTTGCTGTCAGTTTTTACAGTCTACCGTTTTCAATATCAGCAATTTTCTCGACTACAAGTGAAGAAGTCAGCAAAATGGCAAATGCTGACAACTGGTGTTATTGTTCCTCGTCAAGCATCCCGACAGATTCTCCGTGACAACCAACCTGCGGCCACTCCAGAAGAATATTTCAAGATTAGCATTGCCATTCCTTTCTTGGAACACCTGTCAACCGAATTGGACTCGAGGTTCAAAAATGCTGGTCTAGCAGTTGATGGTCTATGTCTGTTGCCAAGCACTTTAATAGACAACCAGGATTGTTTCATGCAGGTTCCAGAAGGGGTGATGCTGGCAATGTTGTGAGAGTCTGACCTACCAGACAACGCTACCCTTGATGCAGAATACCAACAGTGGGTTTGCAACTGGCGAAGTGCTGCTGAGAATGCGACAGCTATCATCCCATCCACGGCATCAGAAGCACTGAAACATTGTGACAGGGATTTTGTATCCCAACCTGTTCATCATGCTTTAGAACCTTTGCACCCTACCTGTCACTACTGCCGAGTGTGAGCGTTCACACAGTCAGTTGCGCAACCTGAAAAACTACCTGCGCTCTACAATGGGGCAACATAGACTAAATGGACTTGCTTTACTAAAAGTGCACAGGGATGTTGATATTGACTTCAAAGAGGCAGTGAACTGTTTTGCTAGAAGATACAATTCACAAATGGTACTAATGCCGAGGAACCTAGTGCAGCAAGACTGAATTAAGTGAAAGCAGGGCGGTGATGTTCAAAAACTACAAGGTAAAGCTTTATACCGTTAACGATCAACAAAAAGTAGTGAATAATAACAGTATACAAAACATCTCTGCTGATAAATAAATGTGTGTGGGGGGGGGGGGGGGAGTTTAAGGGAGGCTCAGAGGATAATTTTTGTACCCCAGAGTTTGTCAGTTCAATTGTTCAAAAAGCTTAAAGTCCCAGACCATCACAGATGGCTTTTTCAAGGTTCAGATTGCACGAGATTGCACCATTTTGCATCCTTGAAAAAAACAATTTTTCGGGGGAGCATGCCCCCGGACCCCCCTAGAAGGCTCGGCGCTTCGCGCCTTCGCTGAATCTTTAACCCCCACCCCCAACCTCGACTTTTCCCAGGTCTGGCCCTGATGTCAGTGAATATAATGTGTGTGTGCCCCCCCCCCCCCCCCCAATCCTGAGCAGCTTCCGCCGCCTGTGGTAATGGGTTATTACTATTGAACGTATCATTCTTTGATGCATGATGTCAATGAGACACACATAGTATACACATTTGGTCAACCTCACTCCAAGGTCAAGGTCATTGGAGCTGTCCTAAGTCGGTTAGTGTAGGTTCTTTGAAGCAACCTTGACACTAAATTATGAGAGATATAAAGTTCAAACTTGTTATATTTAGATATATTAATAGATCTGTCATATATATCTATTTTTGCGTTGATCTAGCCTAAAATGACCTTAACCTCCAAGATGACCTTCAAAGAAGGTCAGGGCCATTTTAGGCCTTGCAAAACCATACAAAAATTAGGCCATCGTACAGTGGAATCGCTGTTTATTTATCCCATAGTATGCAACAACATGGATTATTTGATCAAACATGCATGAGAGGTCACATGAGGGTCAAGGTCATGTGAAGGTCTCTGAAGGTCAAGGTCATCCCAAGGTAACAATTTTTGTTGTAATTTATTTGATAGTAATGAGTGTATTTGGAGCCGGATGTCAAGACCGTCTCAAGGTCAAGAGCATAAAAAGACCACATTATTATTTTGCATTTTAATGCTACCGTTTCATTTTTTTTCTTCTGGATACTCATATGAAATATTGCAAGTTCCATAAGGAGCATGTGAGTCATATGGATTTTGCCCTTCTAGTTGGGAAGAGGGATGACAAGCGACTGGGTCCATGGTGTAGGCCACTCCCCACTCGCTTCTCCTTCTGCTTAAAGCAGTTCTGCGGGAATATTGTCCACTCTCCCTGACTTCCCCTTCTTCAGCTATTGCACTGCTGCCTCTTCTCACAGAATTGGTAGGATCTCCTCTTCTTCTCTGTTCTGCGGACATGCTAGAACTGATGGGTCTCTGTTTGGTGTGTGGTTGTAGAGGCAGAGCAGTACTCTGTTCATCTATTCAAGACTTCTTATTCTTCTTTCAGGCACAAGTCATACTTGCTTTGGATCGTGGGGACATTGGGCTGCTTAACACTTGTCAGCCGCTTCACAGTCTGGTAGGTTTTCTTGCTGTTGTTCCTGTTCAGACTGTTCTCTATTTCCTGGCATTGATCTTCTACCAAGTTTTGCTTTGCTGTGCGCATGTCTTTTCAGATGTCACTTTTGAATTCTTGGTAAGCATCAGCTCTCTGTGAGGTGTTCTTTTTCCTTTTCATCTATCTTCAGTTGTCATACAGGTCCAAAAGTTCAGGCATGAGTCATGGTTCTTCTTTGGGGCGGTGCTTGCCAAGGATCTCATTGGCGGCATCTGTCACTGCTGGGTTGAATTTGGAGGACATGGTGTTGACAACTACTTCACCAGCTCCCAAAAAGCTTAAAGAGCAATGGTGCAAATTTACATTTCTTTGAATATTTTTGCCACTTTCGGGTCTTGCAGTTTGTCCACGTCAAACTTTACCCTGGTGCACTTCTATTTGATAGTACATGAGTGTATTTGGAGCTGAAGGTCAAGGTCATCTCAAAGTCAAGGGCACAGAAAGATCAAAGGCATAGAAAGATCAAAGGCATAGAAAGATCAAGGGTTTTTCCCGGGCACTCATTTTCATGTTAAATATTACAAGTTCCATAATGAGCATGTGAGTAATGTATGGGCTTTGCTCTTCTAGTTGCTATTTAATTTAATTAAACATACTAACACTCACTTGTTTGACCATTGCTATAATTAAATTATCAAAGTATGGAATTGGTCAGAATATCATATAATGATATTGCACCTTTGGAGAACAAATATAGATGTAAATATAGCATGAGCTTTGATTATTTTGTTAAACATTTCTAACACCGATTACTTATAACAACCTTCAGACTGATCAAATTACTGATTAGAAGAAACAAGTAATATTATTCACTTATTATGTGTTTGTTCTGGGTTGTTTTTTTTTTCTTTTGTTTTCTTTTGGTAATCATCAGGCATTTTTGTATTTATTATTTTTGCTTCCTGTACACCCTGTGGGTTCGGGCACTGAATAGAATAGACCCAACGTTACCCGGCATGTCGTAAGAGGCGACTAACAGGGATGATGTCAGCACGGCTTCATTGGGCGAAAGTCTTCTGTCACGTGGGGTTTATGGGCTCTGCACAATGGAATTATGGACCCTCACGTTTATTCGGTGGGAACTGCTAGTAAGTCACCCTATGAATTACTTTAATAAATTTATTTGTTTAGCTCGTTCTGTGTTAAGGTTGGGGTACAGAAATAGATAGAAAAATGGTAAAAGAATACTGTCACACTAGCTTTCACACGGCTATGAATCATATGTAGTCCAGCCACTTGATAACAGTTAAAATCACACATTTATTTCTTCTACTCTATACAAGGTTCTCTAAGTACTAATCTAACTTAAAAAATCTCAGTCACTGCTAATAGTTCGATCGCTGATAGTCTAGTATAGGCAGCTGTTTTTTCTTCCTCGGGCACTTTGCTATTATATCTCATGTAGATTTGGACTACTGTGGTCCGTTTTACAGTTTCTGAAGAGTTGGACTGCTGTGGTCCTGCTATGATCAGTTTAAGTGCACCTTCGGAGATTACACTTAACTTTCTGATGGTGCGGTCAAAGTCCTTCTGTGAGGTAGCTTCTGGTACACCTTTGTCGTTGTGTAGTTGGGTTCCCTTGCCACGCTGTGGGGTCTGACAGGGTGTTTCTTCGGGTATCTCTTTCCGTCTTGTGCGGTAGAGTCTCCTCAACCAACTAGTCGTTTCTGTGGAGTGGGGTGCACAGGATAGCTCGGGATAGCTCGGGATAGCTCGCCTGCTCGTCTGTAATATAAGAGACGAAATTCTGCACAACCCTGAATAATCGGTTTGTGCAGAGCGTCTCACTGAAAGCCAAGTAGCCCTCAGTGATAGCTCCACATCTCTATACATAAGCGACGAACATTCTGCTACTTCCGGGGTCCGCTGTAATCTCACTCTAAATTCCTATACATACATAAATATCAATCGTGTCTAACTATACACATACAGGATTAATAATAATATAAACATTCACGGGTACAGCCACTGGTCTGCAAACATACATATAAGTTAAACAACAGTGGTTCCGTACGGGATACAACATGGCGGCGCAACCGGTCGTGTTTCGCCTCGTGCTCGGCTCTTCCACGTGGTACGGCAAATTCGGATTAATAATTCACATTTATGCATAGCAAATTCCACAAACATAATTTCAACAATAATATAAATATATCACGATGAAACAGAAGGGTGTTCATTTACCTGTTTGACAAGTTCAGGCCCGTGATGACTTGAGAGAATTCTAAGATTTCAAAGTCCTGCTTCCTGGTCTATGAGTGTAGAGATTTCTCTAGCTGTGGAGATGTTGTCTCTACCTCGTCTCACACACGACTGATTCAAACTGTGTTAGGTTTTGACACATTCAAACTGCTCTACCCACTGAGCCTGCTTCTGATTGGTTAAAACGGTCCGATTCAAAGCTCAAGTGCTGACTCACTGCGATGTGGGTGGCTCGCTCGCTGTGTAATTTAATTGCTGCTGTGTAATAGTCTAACTTCTAAAGTTACAAAGACTACACATGGCTAAATAGTCAACAAGCAGAGTTAATACTAGCCAGTTCGTGACATCTTCTACACAGAAGTTACGCCAGGACGGAAGAACCTCCTGTTACTACAGGTTCAAGGGCCAAGGCGAACCACATCGTATTCGTGGATATTGGCTGTGGACAACAGCCAGGAGAGGATTGGGCCATGCCAGGTCTTTTTTTGCCCAAGAAACACTGCATGATGAAAACAACCATTCACTCCATACCGGATCGGTCGTCGCTCGGGTCACCACCCAGACAACTTCGAGTATTGGAACAATATTGCATGGATATTGTCTCTGCCTTGGAATCCAACTACAATGTAATTCGTATGTGGAGCCAATAGTACGCTTAATTGCTTTCGCGATATAACTAAGCGCATGCGCAGTGAAGATCGGCCCATAGTTAAGGAATATTGCTTGGATATTGTATCTGCCTTGGAATCCAACTCCAATGCAAATTGTACGTAGAGCTAATCTATCCCAGGGCTGTGCTAGGGTAGGGGGGGGGGAGTGTTTACGGGGGTTCCAACCCCCCCCCCCTCCCCACCTCCTTTGTGCCTTAAAAATTTTTTTTTTAATTACAATACATCATTTTAATTATCAGGAAATCCGAGGACAAGGTCAATGTGCTGTTACATACTGTCACATGAGACATTATGCACTGCGCCCCTATTTCTGGTTTTTCACAACTATCATATTTATTTCATTTCAAATTCTCTCTTTCTCACAAACACACACTTTCTTTCTGATTAAGTATAAAACACACATGCACAATATTAAACTATACTTAAAATTATAATTAAAATTGGTGTTGGTTTGTTGTTTCTGTCACTCACACTCGCCATCAGGCCCACTATTTTTCAACCAAGCAGTTGTTTTTTTTATTTACGCACATTTTTTTTGATGCCAGGAAATTTGATTTCAGCCTTGCCAAATGTACTAAATGATCATGCCCCTTGACAGTGCCAGGGGGCCCCCTGGACCTCCAATTGCAGGCTGGGGAACTCTCCTCAGATCAGCGATTTTCCGAGAAAAGGTACCGTCACTCCCGAGAAAATTAAATAGAGGTCCGAGAAAAAAAATCGCTCCGAGAAAAAAAAAAATCACAAAACGCAATCTCTCCAAGTCCCAGTCTCGATCCATGTCCGTGTCCAGCTTTTTTTTCTCATCACTAAAAGTGCCGCCTGCGCCCACTATTGTTACATCGAATTCACTGCCCAATAAGGCATCAATCAGAGATACACTGTATGTAGAGAGTCTCTACATATCTCTGCATCACTTTACTACAGCGGGCGAAGGCGATGTTGAACGCTTGTAGGTTCACGTGAAGTTCAGTCCTTTGTCACTGTCCGCCATTGTTAGTTTATTATCGCTATACTATCATGTCGTGTGTTTCACGTATTATTAATCGCAAAGACCCTTTTGAAGAAGGGGAAATCAACAACAAGTGGAAATGGGAATGGCTTGAAAAGATGGCGAAAGTCGGCGACTCGGAACAGCGTGTTGGTATTTGATTTAGAAAATTTGATAAACCTGGCATTGCGCGCTGTATTATTTGCAACAAAGAATTGAGCTACGCGAATCGTGGTCTGACAGCACTGTTAGAACACATGCAGGCGAAAAAACATCAGGACTCGGTGAAAGCAGCAGACAACCAGAGTCGTCCATTTTATTAGTAGGGTCGTGTTATATGTATTTACAGAAACCGATTATTGTTTCTGAAATGTTGTGCATATTTTGGTGAAAAATTTCCAGCTTATGTCGTAATGATTGAGAGGTCTATCCTGATTCCTACAAGTGACAAACAAAAAGTATCTAAATATAATTATATCATTAATTTTATAAACAGCAAAAAAAAAAAAAAAAAAAAAAAGAAAGAAAGAAAGAAAGAAAAAAGAAAAGAAAAGAAAAGAAAAAAAGACCATAACTGATTAACTTTATTCTCTCTCTCTCTCTCTCTCTCTCTCTCTCTCTCTCTCTCTCTCTCTCTCTCTCTCTCTCTCTCTCTCTCTCTCTCTCTCTCTCTCATTCATATCGTATTCTAAATGAGAACAAGCTTTTATTATTACTACCATTATTATTATTATTATTATTATTATTATTATTATTATTATTATTATTATTATTATTATTATCTTTATATTTCTATATTATCATTCCTTTAGCTTTTTTCTATCATTAAATAAAAATAACTTTAAAAAGGAAGTAATGTTTAAAATTAAAAAAGAAAATATTTATAATATAATTATTAAAGACTTCATGCAATTACGGAGGTTGATTGTTGCCAAGGAAAAAAAAATAGTTTGGTCTGGTTAGACTTGGGCTACTGTAAATAGATAAAACAATTCAGAAGGCTTATCACAGGTATTGAGAAATGGCCACCAGCTAAGAAAATGAAACGAAGTTCTTTATTCTATTCAGTTTTTTCAAGCCAATTCTTTTAGCCAAATAGTGATTTACTTGTTTGTGTATATGTGATTATTAGTCGTACTACTACTACTACTTATACTACTACTAATGATAATGTCCTTATGAACACATGATGAATATTATGAAAAACATCCACGTTTATCTCTCACAAAAAGCATTCTTTTTGGGTTTTACATGCTATGAAATGTTCAGCTTCTGGGGGGCGTTCTGGCACAGCCCTGTATCCAACTCTTCTTTGCTTTCAATATGGACAACTGAATTAGCTATGCGACACAAGTTAAATTTACAATATTGTCTGCTACAACTTTAACCCACCTCCATCAACAAATTTCTTTTTAATGTAAAAAGAACACACACACAACCCTTATCTCTATCGCTCTCACTGAACTAAAATTCTTTTAGATCAGTGATCGCTCTACACAGTTACAACTTCTTTTTTTTTATTTAAGGAAAAAAAAAGAAATCCACAACAAAATTTTAATAATTCAAATTAACATACAATCAAATACACACAAATAGAAAGGAACGGCGAAGCTGTGGGGAAAAAAAAATAATGGTGAGCTCATGAAACGTACCCACTCCATTCGGAATTCGATGCCGTTTCACTATCAGCTGTCCTTTTTCGTACCAAAAGAAAGTTTAATCAAACTAAGCCTACTATATTTAATCCATTCCTTGCGCTATCACTGCAGCAGCTCTGTATGTAGTGTGCCTCGTGACCCAAACAGCGCGAAATCAGTTCCAGAGCTCGAGCGAGGCAAGGAACCCAGTTGACGCCGGACAGCAGTTTTTGAAGTGTTTAACCTACAAGGTAAATATTGTTGTTTTTATCATATTAAACCCAAACTAAACTTTGAGAGACAGTATCTCTCTCTTCTATAGCATACTGGTCAGAAAGGAGGAAAATAATGTAACATGACTAGAGATTATTTGTTATCATGTAGGGCAGGTGATAAAATTCAAAATGGCCTGCCAAGGCGAGTTTTCCTCGTCAATAGTCAACTGAGTTCATCCAAAGTAGTAAGATTCAGCTGATGGAGTTCTGGATGGATCAACTACAGAACTGGACCAAACAAGAGAATGTGGCAAGAGAAAGTGAGGTTGATGTGCCTGTGGTAATAGACTTCGCCTTGGTTGATAAAATCGATGGCTTTTTTTTTCTGACAATGTGGAAGATGATGTACATATGCAAGATTTTTTGGCTGAAGTTGAAGCAAGAGAATCATCAGTTGATGGGATTTCTGATTCAGATGGTGAACCGTTTGAGGATAATATACAAATCAGACTTTAGTAAACCTAGCTTTTTTTTTTTTTTTTTTTTAAACCTAAGCTACTACTTAGTTTGGAATAACACTAGTTGCACATTCTGCTTTGCTGGCAATACTTCACGAAAGGTCAAGGTCATTTGAATCATTTTATTGCTAAAACATTTTGTTGTAGCAGTTCTATTTCTAATGAGTTTAATTAAAATAACTAAATTATTGTATTCATGATTACAGGTCCTGTAACTGTCAACCATAGGAGGAACTAGCCTCAAGGCCGTGACAGAAATAATAGGGAAGTAGCTGTTGAGCCCCAAGACCGGCCTTCAGGTATACGGCAACTGGAAAACTGAAGACGAGGGGGAGGCTGAAGGACTTTAGTTTCAGGATCTCCTAAATACGGTAGAGATCTTGTTTTCTCCACTGGTAAACTGAGAAGCTACCATTCTGATTGAGCATTAAACAAATTGTATAGAATTGCCAACAGTTAAAAGATTTTAGGAAATTTGTTAATTTAGTGCTGTAGACAGCTGATTTGCAGTTTTGTGACTTTAAATTGTTGACAAAAAGAAATAACTTTAACATGGTGCTATTCTCAAGGTGGCTCACTGGGCCCATACACTCTAGGTACACATATATTGCTTACACTTTGGTGACCTAATTTACAGGTCCAACGGAAACACTGAAATATATTTAAACATTCTCAGAATTTGTTTGTGTGAAGGTTCTACAAATGTACACATTTCATTGCTTCAGACATGTATACTTTTTGTGACATTTTCTCTGTCTTTTGTTCCTCAGCAGCTCCAAGGAAGAGATTCCCAAAACAACATAGCTGGACACCATCAGCAGCCACTTCTTTACCAGGTCATGTGACAGGGGAGGACAAAAGCAAGAGAGGGAGACTCGTAAAAATCAAGAAAAGGATGAGAGAAGACTGACAGAACCAATCTGTTACGTTGAAACGCGAAGGATAGTATGTCTGAAACGCGCATGATGGTGCGTGTGAAATGCGCACGATATTATGTGTGACGCGCGCGATAGATCTGTTCATTTTATTTTGCAACGCATGCAGTATTAGAGTGTATTTATTTTTTATTTGATTTTGCGTTATTATTAGAAGAAGCTTTGTGTAACGTTGGTGTTTTTAGTTGGTCGATATTATTTGAGAATTTTCGAGAATTGGTTGTTTACTATCGATCGAAGCGTATGGATTGTTCTGGTGGTAACCATGGAAGCTTCCATTCCAAATAAGGTTGTATGACGTGAGACTGTGATGATGAAATTAATTTTGATTGGTTGTGGTGTTTCATGTGGGATATTCTCGTTTGTTCATGAGTATGTAGAGACTTTATAAGTACCGCACTGTTTCAAAATAGGTGTGTTGTTGATAGAGTGTTGAAAGTAAAAGTTGAGAGTGGAAAAAGCGATTGTATGCAGTTGTTGATGTGTGCTGAATAAAAGTGGAAAACTTCATACGACGACTCCTGACTTGTTGATGAGTGAGCAGGCTGCGTGGATAAACGAATCAGAGTTACACCTATGAGGATTTCAAGCATCGGGGCTGAAACAAATACTGAAAAACACCAACATCGTTCGAGTGTAACATTTTGGGGGCCAAGTCGCCGATCCACGTCATAGCCAAGGGTTCAACTGCTACAACAAGCGAGTCAACGTTACGAGAGGCAGTCATCGAGGGTAGCCGCCAACGTTGCGTCGGGAGGGGCCAACACACTGGAACTACATCACCGATAGGTTCGGGTTGACTGCAAGGGCGTGTAGTCGCTGAAGAGTTGCTTCGTGAGCGAACAACAGAGCGGGACTACGTGGCTGCCGCAAGACTACGTCGAGGGACAGTCTCTGTGCTACATCGCCAGTATTACAGAGAGCAACGAGCGGACGTCGCGTCTACTTCAGCAAAGGAGCGTAAACATCAACACCAGCGGGGTGCAGCGTCGCATACGACGAGGACAGAGGGGCCTGCGTCAGCGAAGGCGACAAGTGACAAGCATCAACGCTACTGCAGAAATCGTACTGTTCTAGAACATTCTAGAAAGGGATAGAACAGTCAAGAACTTTCCAGAAAAGCATCAAGATGGCTGACTTCTGGCAGAAGGGAGTTGAACTGAATCTAAAAGGCAAACAGCTGACGGAGTACGTCAAGTCTCAGGAGAGAATACGAGAAAGAGAATTAGAAGAACGGCGTCGCCGAGAAGAAATAGAATTGGAAGAGAGGCGTCTAGGAAAAGAAATAGAATTAGAACAGAAGCGTCTAGAAATTGAACAGCAGCGGCAAGAAAAAGAAGAGCAACGACGTCGTGAAGAAAGAGAAATAAAGGAGCAACGACGCCGTGAAGAAAGAGAAATAGAGGAGCAGCGACGCCGAGAAGAAAGAGAGTTCGAGCTGAAGCGTCTTGAAGGCGAACGTCAGTACCAGCTAGAGTTGGCGCGCATCCAGCAACAGCAGAACGCGCTACAAGTTATCAGTGACAACAAAGCTCCAAATTACCAGCGTTCGTCGATGGGAAGGACCAGATCGACAGCTATCTGGCGAGATTCGAAATGTTCGCCGAAAGCTCTAACTGGCAACCTCAAGACTGGGCGATTCGACTAAGTGCACTTCTGACGGGGCAAGCACTCGACGTCTACACCAGATTGTCGAACGATGACGCTAAAGACTACGACGTCTTGAAAGAGGCCCTATTGCATTGCTACAACTTTACAGAGAAGGGCTACCGTAAACGCTTCCGTGAATGCCGGCCTAAGTCAGACGAGACGCCAAAGCAGTTTGTGGAGCGCCTGTCGTCATATCTACACAAGTGGGTGGAATTATCAGGCGAAAGGAAGTCTTACGACAGTCTTCATGACCTGATCGTGAAAGAACAATTTCTCAATGCCTGTCACAAGGACCTAGCGTCCCACTTAGAATTACAAAAGCTGCAGACGCTTAAAGATGTGACTGAGGCTGCTGAAAGATATCTCATCGCTCTTGGGAAGACCCTGGGGCCACCCAGCGCGACGAAACATTTTCAGCAGACTGGAAACCATGGGAACCAGATTCAGGGAAGTCAGACGAGCAAGAGACAGAAGGATTCCACGCCACCTCCAAGGGAAGGGCATTCAAGAGGCTGCTTCACTTGCAACGCTACAGACCACAGAGCGGCTAACTGTCCTCAAAACAAACGTAGCGGACAGCGGGGCAGTACGGACAACGCAGCGGCGGGCAACCGGCAGAGGCGGTTCTCCAATCAACGGCAAACCAGTAGATCTGACCATCAAGTGTGCGGCGGGAGCGTCATTCTTCCGAGCGAGACCGAGCGCACAGCTACTCCTGCGGACGTCCAGAACATGCCTGTTTCCAAGGGTCGCGTTGGAAATCATGAAGTGACTGTCTTAAGAGACTCTGGCTGCAGTGGGGTCATCGTCAGAAAAGATCGAATCGCTAAAGAACAGTTTACTGGCGATTCAAAATGGACACTCATGGCTGACAGCAAATGTGTGAAAGCGCCAGTTGCGAAGATTCAAATCAGCACCCCTTTCTACATAGGCGAAGTAGAAGCGGTTTGCCTGAAGAAGCCGCTATACGATTTGATGATCGGGAATATCGACGGCGCGAGACGACCCGACGACCCCGATTCAGAATGGAGTCCCGCCTCAACCCAACGCCGCGAAGTTGTGGAGGAGGATCCATTGCCGTTTCCCGATGGAGACCTTGCAGAGCTGCTACGGGACAATGTGGCTACTCCGGCTCAGCCCTGCCGACCAGAGATCGTTGGTGCTGTTACTACCAGGGCCCAGGCCAAGAGAGACAAGACGTCTACGCCACTGAAGGTCGCCGACAACTCCAAAGCTGCCATCGTGGACAGAGATAAACTGATCCAGCTCCAGGAAGCTGATGGCACTTTAAACAAGTACAGAAACCGCCAAGACCACGTGACCAAAGGCAGTGGCACGGTCTATTTTGAGGTGAAGGACAAGATCCTGTACCGAATCTTCCAGCACCCGAGGGTCAATGGAGGGAAACCACTTCGTCAAGTCTTGGTACCGTTACCCCTAAGACGCCAAGTGATGGAAGTAGCTCACGACTCAATCATGGGAGGTCACCGGGGCATCAAGAAGACGTCAGATAGAATCCAGGCGGTATTCTACTGGCCAGGACTTCATGCATACGTCAGCCGATTCTGCCGATCATGCGACATTTGCCAGAAGACCATACCTTGAGGAAGGGTCCCGAAAGTGCCTATGCAGAGAATGCCTTTAATCGAGCGACCTTTCAAGAGGGTGGCTTTAGACTTAATCGGCGAAATAAAACCTCCGAGTGAAGAAGGTCACCGGTGGGTACTGACTTTAGTGGACTATGCGACTCGGTACCCAGAAGCAGTGCCTCTGAAGAAGATTGACACTGAGACTGTTGCA
Organism: Oncomelania hupensis; assembly: GCA_036898135.1. Classification (NCBI taxonomy): domain Eukaryota; kingdom Metazoa; phylum Mollusca; class Gastropoda; order Littorinimorpha; family Pomatiopsidae; genus Oncomelania; species Oncomelania hupensis. Next base: position 121,086,487 of record CM072511.1, on the reverse strand, counting down.
GAGGCGCTGGTGGACATTTTCAGCAGACTTGGAGTGCCTGAAGAAATTCTGACAGACCTAGGGGCGCAGTTCGTATCTGACTGCATGAAGGAGGTCAACAGACTGCTGAGCATCCGGCATTTGACTACGACACCCTACCATCCAAACGGACTTGTCGAAAAGTTCAATGCTACGCTGAAGTCCACCCTGAAGAAACTGTGCAGCGAGCAGCCCAGATAATGGAATCGCTACATCAACGCCGCAGGAGTCCACCGGCTTTTCTCCGTTCGAGCTGCTGTACGGAAGAACCATCAGAGGGCCGATTCACATCCTGAAAGAACTGTGGACGAAAGAAGTAGAGACCCCAGAAGTAAAAAAAACAGCTACCAGTACGTGTTTGAGCTACGGGATAAGCTGGAGCAGACTCTCGAGATAGCCAGAGAAAACCTGAAGAAATCCCAGAACTGTGGAAAGCACTACTATGATCGTAGGGCTGTGAACAGGAAGTTTAAACCTGGCAACAAAGTGCTGGTGCTGCTACCTACTGATCATAATAAGTTGCTGATGCAGTGTAAAGGCCCGTACGAAGTGGAGACCGTGGTGGGGATCAACGACTACAAGGTGAAGGTCGGCCCGTATTCCAAGATATACCACGCCAACATCCTTAAGCTGTACGTGGAAAGGCCATCAGAGACTGTACACGCAGCAACAGCAGCTGGGATCGACGGCAGCTTTGACAGCGAGGAACTGTTGGAACTTGGAGACTGTTGTAATGCGTGTGTGTGTATATGTATATCTGCATGTACGGACAGGCAATTAATCAACGCGGCCACACTTTGGATAATTCGGCTGGTCTCTGCTTTTATTCCCGAAAGCATACATCCGGTATACCAATCAAAACAACCCAAATAAGAACAAGGCCAACACAGTGGCATAGGCACACAACAGTGCCATAGGCACATTATTACATCCCTCCCCAACTATAGTTTAAAAATCATAAACTAAACTGACAAAGCGCAACCTGACCAACCATGAAATTAAACTTTAACACTATATTTAACAAGAACTTTAAAACAAAGGAAAGTTTAAAATTGATAGTCAAAATGAACTGGTTCAGAAGCATGTGTTAATCTGTGTATACAAATACTATTCCACACAGTTCTTGAACTGTATACAAAACAATACTAGATACATGTGGCTTTTAGCAAATTAAAATGATTATTAAACCTTTTAACTTGAGCCATTCACTTTGGACCAGTCACTCTCAAAATTCTCGTTCTCTCTCACACCAAAATAAGGACACTACAGGGTGGTATGAAAGTCCACATGAAATGTTAATTCTGAAGCACAAGCGCACCAGGCTTGAAAGTTTATCACCATATCAGTAATCCAGAGTCACATTTGATTTCTACACAGTCCATGATCAGAGGATGATGCACAAATGCAGTACAGTCCATAATCACAAGATAATGTTCATGAAAAGTATAATTGATACTTCCAGTGCTGGATAAGGCTGGAGATTTTTTTTAACATTTAAAATGTATAAAAGTCTTTAGATACAAGTCAAATTCACAGGAATAAGGATTCACTTGCTGCAAATACATTTAATACACATATAACACCCAATAGTATTGTTAACATTTTAGGCCTTTTGAGCCTAAATATTACAATAAAGAACTACCAACAGCCCGCACAAGTGTAGTTATTGTATAAAAATTAAATGGAAGCATCACTCAGATAATAAAATAGCATCCTGTCATCAATCATAATGACTAAAAAAAAATAATGTCATCATCAGAATTGCACATAATCTTTGAGGTGTGCAGGAGGTTTATGCGTGCGAGAGGATCTTCGGGGTGGGTCTGAATGATGAGGACAGTGTTGTGGGTTTTGGGTGTCAGGAAGGTTGATTAGCTGAGGCTTGTGAGTGTCTGAAGGAGTGCGACTTTCTGAAACCAGGGGTTTCCGAGCACTTAGTTGTGGCATGAGGGCCTTTCTGCAATGCGGAGACAGAGATGTTGCTGAGTTGTGATGTTTTGGAGCTGAATTTTGTGGGGTTTGCCTGATGGGGATATGTGGTGGTGTGTCAGGTTTGTTTGGTGTAGGAGGGGAAGTATGGAGATGACGGTCAAGGTCAGGGTCAAATGGAGTGTCCTGCACCGGTGGAGTGTTTCTCAGTTTGTGAAAGCGGGAACTGTTCCGTGTAACTTGTTTGAAACCACCCCCAAGAGATTGTGCTGTTATCATGGAATGGTTTGACTGTGTTACAATCATGGGCGAGGGGTTGTAGGCTGAAGAAAGTTTGTTTTCTTTCGGTTGTTTGACAAGCACATAGTCACCAGGTTGTATGTTTGAGCGACAAGCATGATGTTTGTTGTCAGCATATTCTTTCATTTTTGTCTTTGCCTGCGCATCTTGGTGTCTTAGACAGGTGTAATCATTTTCATGTTTGGGAAACACTGTGTGAGTTTTATTGTTGCTTACTTCTGGAAGTTTAGTTTTCGGATCCCTGTCAAACATGAGTTTGAACGGCGTAAACAGAGTAGAGGTATGCGGAGTGCACCGATAGGAACGGAGGAATGCAGTAAGCTCCCTACGCCAGTTTTTGTGTTCAATTTGGGCGGCTCGGATCGCCTTCATGAGTGGCTTGTTGAAAGATTCAGCTTGTGCATTGGCCTGTGGCCAGCATGGTGTGATTTTGCGGTGTGTGACACCCGATGTTTTCATGAACTGTTTCCACTGAACACTTTGAAAAGGTGGTCCATTGTCAGTTTTGATCATCTCGGGGTATCCGAAAGTTGCAAAAACTCTGTCAACCACTGGAATGATGCATTCGGCAGAGGTACTACGAACTATTTCAACAACCGGATATCTTGAAAACTCATCAATGATGACCAGCAAATAGTCACCAGATGGTAACGGCCCACAAAAGTCAACGGATAGGTTTTGCCAGGGCCCTTTAGGGAGTTCAGACATGTTCAGGGGTTCTTTTATGCACCGGTTTGTGTTGGCTTGGCACGGTATGCATTTTTCAACTTCTTCTTCAACAGCTTTGTCCATGCCTGGAAACCAGACTTTACTTCGGATGAAGGATTTGGTTTTGGAGACACCTTGGTGTCCTTCATGTGCAAGCTTGATTACTTGTTTCTGCAGTTTAGCAGGTATGACAAGCTGTGTCCCTTTCAAAATTATGTTTTGCTCTGCGTTGACACAGAGTTCATCTTTAACATTTCTGAACGAGTGTAAAGCGGAAAGACTTGCATTCTCCAGCGCGCTTTCTGATACCGAGTGCCATCGGCCAGAGTTGACGAGTTTGATTACGGTTTGCAGAGTGGGATCATGCTCGGTTGCTGATTGAATATCTGCAAGAGTGATTGCGGATGGTGTATCGGAGTCAATGAAAAAATTGATATATTCTTCTGCAATCTGTTCATGTCTGCTTTGTCCATCTGTGTGTGTAACTGGGTGTCGAGACATGTAGTCGGCAGGATTATCTTTCCCAGCTTTGTATTCCAGTTTGAGTGTGTATGGTGTAAGGCGTAACGCCCAGCGCGCAATGCGTGTTGGTGGGTTCACTTTGTCCCAAATACCGATCAACGGCTTGTGGTCGGTGACCACTGTGAAGTCAGAACCCATGACATACACATGAAAGTGTTCACAAGCCCAGACAACTGCTAACGCTTCGCGTTCAGTTTGCGAATAACGTTGTTCAACATCAGAGAGTGACCTGCTGGCATAAGCGATAGGACATCCATCTTGAGAGAGTATGCCTGCAACACCAACCGGACTGGCATCAACATGAATTGATGTGTGTTTCTTCGGGTCGAAATATGCCAGCGTTGTCTTCTCAGAAAGTGCATCTTTGACAGCCTGGAACGCTGCATCCTCTTTCTCACCCCAAGACCACTGAATGTCTTGTTTGGTAAGTGCTCGAAGCGGTTCAGTCAAAGTCGCAAAATTGCTGATGAACCGAGCACTGTATTGAGCCATGCCCAGAAAAGAGCGGATCTCTGAAGGGTTTTGTGGTTTTGAAGCATCGCGGATGGCTTGAACCTTCTTTGGATCTGGGCGAAGCCCTTCTGATGAGAAAATGAAACCAAAGAATTCTATCTCAGATTTGTTAAATTCACACTTTTCAGCGTTGACAGTGAGACCAGAAGTATGCAGCTGAGAAAGGGTGGCATGAAGTGCACGATCATGATCAGCCTGGTCCTTTCCAAAGCAAATGATATCATCGGAAACATTCCTAGATCCAGGAATGTCGCTAAGTAGTTCTTGAATAGTATGCTGAAAGATTTCTGCAGCAGAGTTCAAGCCAAAGATGAGCCTTTTATACTGATAGAGACCGCAGTGGGTTGAGAAAGTGGTGATATACCTTGACTCAGGTTCAAGTTCAAGTTGGTGATAACCTGAACGTAAATCAATCTTGCTGAAAACAGATGCGCCGTTGAGGTCAGTAACCAGCTCTTCGATAGTCGGTGTAATGTGTCTTGTACGGATGACGGCTTTGTTAGCCTCACGCATGTCCACGCAAATACGGATTTCGGATGGATTTTTCGGTTTGGGCGGTGTGACGATGCGAGAGACCCATTCGGTAGGGCCAGTGACCTTTTCAATGATATCTTCTGTTTCAAGTCTTTTGAGCTCTTGCTCAACTTTGTCACGCAAATGAAAGGGAACTCTGCTGTGTTTGCGAGCTACCGGCGGAACCGATTTGTCAATATGAATCTTGACCTTGTGATTTTTCAGTTTTCCGACACCGCGTGAGAGACCAGTATACTGTTCCAAGATCTGATTTGGCGAGTGTGGCATAGAAACATGATTGATAACTTGCAACACACCTAACTGCAACGCAGTGTTTTTACCAAGCAATGATGGCTGCGAACCAGCTGTGACAACAAGAAATTCGGTCCGGACAGGTTCTGAATCATGGTGTTGAATGTCAGCAAATATGCTCTCTGTAACCTGAATAGGTGGGGACATGTATGGGTGAAGCAATCTGTTGCATTTTGTAGTTTTGACCCCTTTCAGTTTAAGTTTATTGGCATCATTGCCATTCAAAACATTGCATGAAGCACCAGAATCGATCATCATGGAGATGTGTGTGCCTGATATGTTGAATGAGGTCATGCTGTGTCTATCAGCGCCAACGACAAAAATGCAATCAGAACAGCTACAGTCTCCATCATCTGAGGAAGTATTTTGTTCTGCGCCTAACTGCTCAACTTCATGAATACAGTGAGCTGAGGAGCTCTGTGGTGATCTACACATAGATGCAAAATGGCCTACTTTGTTGCATTTGTAACATGTTTTGCCCTTTGTGCAACGGCATTCATGAGCTTTGTGGCCTTTTAGTCCACACCTCAAACAGACAATTTTCATCTTAATTTCTGTGTCTGCAGCTTGGGGATGAAACTGTAGATTTTTGTGTGCAGGAGTATTCTTTGTTCTATGCTTGTGGTCGCGCTGTTTTGTACAAGTGCTCTGTGTATTTCTTGTCATGAATGCGCTTTCTTCGGCAATCTGTGATGCCTGAAACTCACTTGATTCCTTGGCCTGAGCTATTTCAAGTAGGCGTGTGAGAGTTAGGTCTTTTTCAGCTAGTAGCTTCTTGCGAAGGGAATTTGAGAGACATTTATCAACAACTTGATCTCGAATAAAATTGTCTTTTTCCGTTCCAAATGCACACGTTCCGGCAAGCTTCCTAAGCCTAATGACAAACTGACTAACGGTTTCAGACTCTTTCTGCACCTCCTTCCGGAATATGTGGCGCTGAAATGTCACGTTCATTTGTGGCTTGAAATGGCCCGTTAGTTTCTCTTTGGCATCATTGTACGAGTCTCCTACGGTAAAGGTTCCAAAAATCTCTTGAACCTCATCTCCAGCGCAGTGGAGAAGCAACGCGCGTTTTTGTGCGTCGTCGTTAATGCCAGACGCCTCAACATACATTTCAAATTTGCGGAGCCATGTGGTCCAACGGTCGGCCACACTATTGATGTCGCCTGAAGGAGAAAAATACGGCGGCTGTGTGATAGAAATAGCTTTCGCCATGAGTACTTACGGCTGGGTTCTTTTGCTCGTCGCCAAAATGTTGTAATGCGTGTGTGTGTATATGTATATCTGCATGTACGGACAGGCAATTAATCAACGCGGCCACACTTTGGATAATTCGGCTGGTCTCTGCTTTTATTCCCGAAAGCATACATCCGGTATACCAATCAAAACAACCCAAATAAGAACAAGGCCAACACAGTGGCATAGGCACACAACAGTGCCATAGGCACATTATTACAGAGACTTCCACAGCAAAGAAGGCATCGAAGATGTTAAGCTATTACCAAGCTTGACGGAAGGTCAAAAGATAGAGCTCAAGGACCTTATGGGCGAGTTTCCCCAAAACTTCAGCGATGTCCCAGGCTCTACCGTCTACGACTTTGGTCGAACATGAAGTCCTCCTCACTTCAAATATCCCCGTTCGATCCCAACCCTTCCCGATCCCTTTCAAGGCCCGTGAATCCTTGAAGAAAGACATTGATGAGATGCTGAAGATGGGTATCATCAGGGAGTCCAGTTCCCCCTACGCATCCCCTGTCTTGGTCGTGAAAAAGAAGGACGGGAGCAATAGAGTATGCATCGACTACAGGAAGGTTAATAAGATCACCGTCTTCGATCCCGAGCCGATGCCTACTGCAGCAGACCTGTTCCGCCAATTGTCGGGGAGTAAAATCTTCTCAAAGATTGACCTCAGCAAGGGTTATTGGCAACTCCCCGTTCGTCAACAGGACATACCAAAGACTGCTTTCATAACTCCTGATGGGACGTACGAATGCCTGAGGATGCCCTTTGGCATGGTCAACAGCGGAGCTACCCTGAAGAGAGGAATGAGGAAGATGCTCAAAGGGTTGGACAACGTCGTGTGTTACTGGGACGACCTGCTAGTCCACACCCACACCTGGGAAGAGCATTTGCAGACCTTGAGGGAGCTGTTTTACCGTCTCACAGAAGCCAACCTGACCGTGAGACCAGGGAAATGCATTCTGGGAGCCGACAACGTCGACTTCATTGGACATTCGATGGAATAAGGAGACAACGGAGGATGCACTGACTACAGGAAAGACCATAAGATCACTGTCTTTGACTCTGGGCCGATGACAACCGTAACAGACGAGGGCGTCGTTTCCTTGTGGATGAAAGAACATTGACTCTGTGTACATAAACTGAGAACTTTGACAGTATTCAGATATACTGAAATAAGTTTAAATTCTGGACTTAGTTTGTGCATTACATTTCAACGTTGTTGAAAGAAATTGGGTAAATTTCTTCTTGAGTGGGGTGTTATGTTACGTTGAAACGCGAAGGATAGTATGCCTGAAACGCGCATGATGGTGCGTGTGAAATGCGCACGATATTATGTGTGACGCGCGCGATAGATCTGTTCATTTTATTTTGCAACGCATACAGTATTAGAGTGTATTTATTTTTTATTTGATTTTGCGTTATTATTAGAAGAAGCTTTGTGTAACGTTGGTGTTTTTAGTTGGTCGATATTATTTGAGAATTTTCGAGAATTGATTGTTTACTATCGATCGAAGCGTATGGATTGTTCTGGTGGTAACCATGGAAGCTTCCATTCCAACTAAGGTTGTATGACGTGAGACTGTGATGATGAAATTAATTTTGATTGGTTGTGGTGTTTCATGTGGGATATTCTCGTTTGTTCATGAGTATGTAGAGACTATATAAGTGCCGCACTGTTTCAAAATAGGTGTGTTGTTGATAGAGTGTTGAAAGTAAAAAGTTGAGAGTGGAAAAAGCGATTGTATGCAGTTGTTGATGTGTGCTGAATAAAAGTGGAAAACTTCATACGACGACTCCTGACTTGTTGATAAGTGAGCAGGCTGCGTGGATAAACGAATCAGAGTTACACCTATCAGGATAAGATTTCAAGCATCGGGGCTGAAACAAATACTGATAGAGAAAACACGAACATCGTTCGAGTGTAACACAATCCAACAGCCAGCAGAATCAATCTGACAGGCCGATCCAGTCCAATAGCTGGCATGCATGCAGAGTATTATAATTGAAATATTGTTTTATTTTTTAAATTGCTTATGTGGTTTATTTTATTTCAATAGTGATATAAGCTATACAGAATTTTGCCTCTGGTTTTGTACGGGTGTGTGTGTGTGTGACTGTGTGTGTGCTACGTTAACAAATTCATTTTAAGTTAACAATCTCTTAAAATGCTGTATACTTGTGAAACTTTATAAGGTGAAAGTCTGCAATATGTCAGACCCTTTAACTATCACAATCAGAACAAAGCAACTTACAGGTGTATGTACAACTTTTAGTGAAACAAAATGGAATATTGATCCCACTCCCCACCCCACCAAAGAAACAAAAAAGGAAAGATAAATAAGTTCCCAAAGGGACATTTTGCAATAAAACAAAGCAAATAAGATTTACTGTACTCCTCTCTTAAGGTGACCCCCCACGGGACCAAATTTTTGTTTGATCTTATCCGAGGGGCACCCTAAACAGTCCTCTGATAAGATCAACTACCAGTAAAAAAACTTGATCTTATACGAGGTGCTACATTTTTGTGTCGTTTGACAGTGTGTGTGTGTTGGTGGGTGCGAGGGTGTGTGTGTACATGTGTGCACGTTGGTGCGCGCGTATGCATGTATGCATTACTGTATATGTATTTTTTGTGCGTGTGTATGATGCATAAGCACACACTCAAACACTCAAACGAACGGATGCAAGCATGCATACACATACACACACTCTCACAAACACATTGATGCGCACGCACGTGACAGACTTACCAGCACAGCGTCCCACCCTATGTGAACAGGAAATGACATCATAAGGAATATATGACATCATCTCAAAACAGGAAGTGACCTCATAAATGACGTCATCTGTGACATCAATTTCTCTTAAGCAGTAGTCTCCTCCATTTGGGAACCAAAACGGGGTTGACGTTATCCGAGGTTTTCCCTTATGCGAGGTGACGCTAAGCAAGGAATTCTAAATGGTACAAAGAAGGTGTTTGGCCGGGACCAACAACCTGATTGATCTTATCCGCGTTGTGACCTTAAACGGTAGTGACGTTAAAAGAGGAATACTGTATTTGGTATTGGTATCTGGAGCTTTATAGTTTATTGCAATTAAAGTTGATTGTACTGTTTATTGATGCAGAAAAAGCAAAAAAACAATCAGGAATAATTCAGGTGCACTGTTACTGCAATGTATTTTTTGTCTGAAGTTAGTGTTGTAAGTTACAGTTCATTTTTGAATAATCATGATTTTATTGCTGATAAAACTACCCCCGTTGGGGTGCCGGGGGTTTCAGTATAAATAGTATCCCCACTTTCTGGAAATTTAGTGCTTTAAATTCTCACTGTCGCTGTCTTTCTTATTTGCTCTTTCTCTCTGTTCTATCAATCTGCTATACTATCTTCTTCTTCGCTAGACAAATCACCTACCTTTTTTCTTGAAAACTCTTCTGGGACAAGACTCCTTATTTGTGTATGAGGTCTGTTGGGTCGGCTTGGGAATATTGGACGCTTTATGTAAGGTGGTCACTAGGGCTTCCTATGATGTTGTAGGCATTTTATATGTATGTGTTTTGTTGATAATTTATAATGATGTTTGTATTATATTTTGTGTTTGTAAACGGGGGTTCGATAAATTAGAGTACAGCCTCAGCGTCCCCTGCGTGGGATGTCTTAATTTTAAAGTGACTGGCTGGTGGAGAGCTTTCAGTTTTACAACTAGGGTTGTTTCATCAGATCTTTTATGTGGATCAGGGGTTGTCCGGTCCTGATTTGGCTCGGAAGAGTCCGCTGGACCTAAAGCAATAATCATGTAATGTAATGTAATGGACAGAGTACTGCTCTGACCTTTACAACCACACTCCAAACAGAAACCCATCAGTTCTAGCATGTCCAGAGAACAGAGAAAAAGAAGAAATCCTCCCAATTCTCCGAGAAGAAGTTGAGGCAACAGTACAATCACTGAAGAAAGGGAAGCCAGCGGGAGTGGACAACATACCCGCGGAACTGCTTCAAGCAGGAGGAGAAGCGATGATTGACGCACTCACCATTATCTGTAACAAGATATGGCAGAGTGGGGAGTGGCCTACACCATGGACCCAGTCGCTTATCATCACTCTTCCCAAAAAAGGTAACCTTCAGGAGTGTGAAAATGATCGCACCATCAGACTCATCAGCCATCCCAGCAAGGTCCTCCTGAAAATAATACTCAACAGGTTGAAACCCCAACCTGAACAAATCATAGCTGAAGAACAAGCAGGATTCAGGGCATGGCGAAGTATCACTGAACAGATTTTTAACCTCAGAATAATCTACGAGAAATACCTACAGCACCAACAACATCTATATCATTTGTTTGTAGACTTCAAGAAGGCGTTTGATTGAGTCTGGCATGCAGCTCTGTGGGCAACCGTGAGAGTGTACATCAGCTTTAAAATTATTGAAGTCATCAAATGCCTGTATGACAAGGCTACCAGTGCCATCCTCCATAACAGCTCCATCGGAAACTGGTTCAGAACAACAATCAGTGTGCGCCAAGGGTGCCTACTCTCTCCAACCCTCTTCAACATCTTCCTAGATCGCATCATGTCAGATGCCCTTGCAGATTATGAAAGCACAGTCAGCATAGGGGGTAGAGAAATCTCCAACCTTTATTTTGCGGATGACACTAATGGATTTGCTGGAGAGGAACAAGAACTTAAACAGCTGGTTCGGAGGCTTGACACCACCTACAGAAACTATGGAAATAAGTGCAGAGATGACCAACAACACCAATGGCATCAACACTGACATCAAAGTCCAAGGCCAATTCCTCAACACAGTGCAGAGCTTCAAATATTTAGGAGCCATTGTATCAGACAATGGGTCCCTACAGGGTGGCACGGTGGCGTAATGGTAGAGTTATGGCTTGCGGATCTGAATGTCCCGGGTGCGAACTTGTTTTTTCCAACTTAGTTCGAGTCATTCGCCGAAAAAGGCAATTACCGAAGTCGGACGAAGCTCTCCGAGTCGAGCGAAGCTATCCGATGTTTTACGAACGAATGCTGGCAGGACTACATGTACGTGAAAACACAGGCTGGGAAGTCTCGTCTTTCGTAGGCCTCAATTACATACTATATATTATACTACGTACGTATGTAGGAGGCTCACAAGTTTACAAAGACGAAAGAACGAACGAAAAACGATGCTTAACGTCCTATTGCATGAGCGTTAAGGACAATAAAACTGGGCTAAAAAGCCCTCATCATATATATTTACCAGACCATTTGGTCTGGCTATTAGTTTATGCTCCCAAAAGACGAAAGGACGGAAAACGATGCTTAACGTCCTATTGCATGAGCGTTAAGGACGATCACCACGTCGCCACCCTGACAACAATGACCATCATCATATCAAAAATGAGATCCAAGCCGCTGTTGTTTCTCGATCTAATTCTATTTCGATCTGCACAGCTTCAAGCTGTAAGTCAAGTCGAGATTCGCATTTTGAAGCAGTTAGTATTATTATTATTTTATGATGATTAATATACTGACACAATTAGTAATAAAGAGTAAAAGTAATCCATAACACATAATGCACACATACAACGATTTCACATCTATATGAACAATAAAACCATGACAAAACTTCAAAGCGCTATGGATACGTGATGTCCCTTCAGCACAACAAGGCAAAGCAAGTTTATAATGGTCTCAAAAAACAGTGACATTTTTATTGCAAGCACCAAAGCAATTATTTATTTAACTAATATTATTCTTTTTAACTGATACAGTAAATTTGTTATATGTATTTCAATATTATGTATTTTAATGAGAAACACGTATTAACAAAAATGTTGCATGGCAGGCGGAAATTTCCATAAATCATCTGAAAACTTTGGTAAATCTATAAGAAAAAATAACCAGTAACACCATTTGCTCTGTGGGTTCGGGCATTAAATAGAATAGACCCAACGTTTCCCGGCGTGTCGTAAGAGGCGACTAACAGGGGTGATGTTAGCACGGCATCACTGGGCGAAAGTCTTCTACACAGAAGTCACCGGCCAGGGCGGAGGAACCTCACGTTACTACAGGTTCAACGACCATGTGCTCAGGGCCAAGGCGAGCCACACTGTATTCGTGGATTTCGGCTGTGGCCAACAGCCTGGAGAGGATTGGGCACCGCCAGGTCTTTTTTGCCCAAGACACACTACATGATGACACAATCCACTAATTCCATACCGGATCGGTCGTCGCCCGGGTCGTCACACGGCACAAGGACCGCGCCTTCCGTTGGCCACCAGGACGGAGGTGTTAAGTATGCTACTGATGGACAATTTAGCAAGATCCGCACGAGAAACAACATCGTCATAGGAACCTGGAATGTCAGGACCCTAACTGCGGAAGGAAAATTAGAAGAACTGGCCCACGAGTTGGACCACTATCGATGGAATGTTCTAGGTATCAGCGAACTGCGCTGGAAAGGCCTAGGTGAAACAACGACCGACAAAGGCCACAAGCTCTATTTCAGCGGTAGGGATGACAGGCACGAACACGGCGTTGGATTCTTGGTCCACAAGAACATTCTAGCCACTGTCATGGGTTGCCGCCCAGTCTCCAGTAGACTCATTACCATCCGCCTGAGAGCAGCCCCTTTCAACATCACCATCATCCAGGCCTACGCCCCAACATCAGACTATGACGACAGCAAAGTGGAGGATTTTTATGAAAATCTACAGGCGGTCCTTGACCAAGTGCCGAAGAAGGACATAGTCATAGTGCAAGGCGACTGGAATGCCAAGGTTGGCCAAGATGCGCACCACAACTGGGGAGACACATGCGGACCCCACTGCAACAACGAGACAAATGACAGGGGTCTGAGACTCTTGGAGTTTGCCAGATACAACAATCTGGTACTGGCAAACACGCTTGGTCTCCACAAAAACTCCAGACGATGGACATGGCACAGTCCTGGCGGGGAGCATCACAACCAAATAGACTACATCATGGTCAAGAAACGCTTCAGATCAAGCATCAACATTGGCAGGACACGTACTTTTCCAGGAGCAGACATCGGAAGTGACCACGATCTCGTGATGATGTCTTTCCGGCTCCACTTGAAAAGAGTAAATACAGCAAAGTGCACTAGACTGAAGTTCGACCTGGACAAACTGCAAGACCCGGAGGTGGCAGAACTATTTCAGGCCACAATTGGAGGGAAATTTGCACCACTGCTCATTTTGGGGGCTGGTGAAGTAGATGTCAACACCATGACCACCACCTTCAACTCAGCTGTGACAGATGCTGCCACTGAGATCCTTGGCAAGCACCGACCAAAGAAGAAGCTGTGGATCACACCTGAACTTTTGGATCTGTGTGATAAACGAAGAGAGATGAAAAAGAAAAAGAACACCTCACAGGGAGCTGATGTCTACCGAAAAATCAACAATGACATCCGAAAAGGCATGCTCACAGCAAAGGAGAACTGGATAGAAGATCAATGCCAGGAAATAGAGAACAGTCTGAACAAGAACAACAGCAAGAAGGCCTACCAGACTGTGAAGCGGCTGACAAGTGTCAAACAGCCCAAAGTCTCCACTATCCAAAGCAAGTCTGGCATATGCCTTACAGAAGAACAAGAAGTCTTGGACAGATGGACAGAGTACTGCTCTGACCTTTACAGCCATACACCAAATGGAGACCCATCAGTTCTAGCATGTCCCGAGAACAGAGAAGAAGAAGAAATCCTCCCAATTCTCCGGGAAGAAGTTGAGGCAGCAGTGCAAGCGCTAAAGAAAGGGAAGTCAGCGGGAGTGGACAACATACCCGCGGAACTGCTACAAGCAGGAGGAGAAGCGATGATTGATGCCCTCACCATTATCTGTAACAAGATCTGGCAGAGTGGGGAGTGGCCTATACCATGGACCCAGTCGCTTGTCATCACTCTTCCCAAAAAAGGTAACCTTCAGGAGTGTGAAAATTACCGGACCATCAGCCTCATCAGCCATCCCAGCAAGGTCCTCCTGAAAATAATACTCAACAGGTTGAAACCCCAAGCTGAACAAATCATAGCTGAAGAACAAGCAGGATTCAGGGCAGGGCGAAGTACCACTGAGCAGATTTTCAACCTCAGAATAATCTGTGAGAAATACCTACAGCACCAACAACATCTATATCATGTGTTCATAGACTTCAAGAAGGCGTTTGACCGAGTCTGGCATGCAGCTCTATGGGCAACAATGAAAGTGTACAACATCAGCCCTAAAATTATTGAAGTCATCAAAAGCCTGTATGACAAGGCTACCAGTGCAGTCCTCCACAACAGAGCCATCGGGAATTGGTTCAGAACAACAATCGGCGTGCGTCAAGGATGCCTACTCTCTCCAACACTCTTCAACATCTTCCTAGAGCGCATCATGTCGGATGCTCTTGCAGACCATGAAGGCACAGTCAGCATAGGGGGTAGAGCAATCTCCAATCTTCGTTTTGCAGATGACATTGATGGATTGGCTGGAGAGGAACAAGAACTTGAACAGCTGGTACAGAGGCTTGACACCACCTCCAAAGCCTATGGAATGGAAATAAGTGCAGAGAAGACCAAAATGATGACCAACAACACCAATGGCATCAATACGGACATCAAAGTCCAAGGCCAATCCCTCGACACAGTGCATAGCTTCAAATATTTAGGAGCCATTGTATCAGACAATGGGTCCCGACAGGAAGTCCTCTCCAGGATCGCACAAACAACTGCTGCCCTGACAAGGTTGAAGCCCATTTGGAAAGACAGGACCATCAGTCTACATTCCAAAGTAAGACTGCTGCGCTCCCTTGTCATCTCCATCTTCCTATATGCTTGCGAAGCATGGACCCTCACAGCAGATCTCCAACGAAGAATACAAAGCATGGAGATGAGGTGCTACAGAAGACTTCTGGGCATTTCCTATACCCAACACATCACCAACGACGAAGTCCGACAGACCATCACACAAGCCATTGGACAACACGATGACCTGCTAACAGTGGTGAAGAAACGGAAACTTCGGTGGTATGGCCACGTCACCAGATCATCAGGCCTTGCAAAGACTATTCTGCAAGGCACAGTGCAAGGAGGTAGAAGAAGAGGGAGACCGAAAAAGAGGTGGGAGGACAACATTCGAGAATGGACTGGTTTGACACTGAGCGAAGCCATCAGGGCTGCTGAGGACAGAGAAAGATGGAGTATGCTGGTTAAACGATCATCTGTGGTGCCCCTACGACCTTCGGGTTACGGGACAGGATAGGATAGGAATAGGAACACCATCTGAATATTTCGGGTTACACCCAACTTCAGCAAACACAAACAAAAAGTCACTGACCATATTTACACCATTGAGCACGCACAGCAGCACACTATTCTTTTCTTCTTTTTTTTTTTTAAAATAATAATAATAATAATAATAATAATACCGGGTAATAATAATAATAATAATAATAATAACAACAAACAAAACAAAAAATAAATTAAAGATTTAACTAAATAACTATACTACTACTACTATTACTACTACTACTACTACTACTACTACTACTACTACTACTACTACTACTACTAGCGAAGTTGTGGTCTTGATTTTGTGGTCCTGATTCGGCTCTTTGCAGTCCGCTGGACCCTGTAAGCAATGAATAACTAATTAGCTATTAATTTAACTCTGATCTCGAGTTGTCTTGATTTTGTGGTCCTGATTCGGATCTTTGCAGTCCGCTGGACCCTGTAAGCAATGAATAACTAACTAACTATTAATTTAACTCTGATCTCGAGTTATAAAATCAAAATTCGCTTAGCCTACTCGTCCTTCTCCGAAAATTTAAAGATTCGAATATTATAAAGTATAGGCCTAAATATTATTAATTAGAATAGATATAGTTTATACATTTATTTACGTATAAAACAAACAATACAGGTCTAATAATTATATTCAGCTAGTGAGCTTCTTCGCTGCACGAAGACTGACTTATAATATATAAAGTGTCTACTTGGTTCTAGGCAGGAAATGGGTAGCCTACTGCTGAGAACTAAGAAAATGTCAATCAAGGAATGCAACTATTAAATATGGTCGACAATAACAAAGTATACCGTTGCGAAATGCTAATCTGTGTAAATCGAACAGAATTAGAAGAAACGGCGATCATTTTTAATGTCAACTAGTCGTAGTCATGCAAGCATCATTTCGTAACACATCGGAGAGCTTCGTTCGACTTCGGTGATTGCCTTTTTGGGCGAATGACTGGAACTAGGTTGGAAAAGAAAAGTTTGCCAGTCCGGGGCATTGTGTTGTGTTCTTGGGAAAGACACTTTACTCCCGTTTCCCACTCCTTTGGATGAGAGTATACACCGAGGTCTAGTCTGTGTCACATACATTCCATCATAAGACTTTAAAGATCCTGACGCTCATGTCTTGGACGGGTGAGTGCCGATGACAAGAACACACCCAGCATGCACCTTGGCTGCGCATGCCAAAAGTTGTGGAATCATTTTCCTCGAATACGGGGTATCCACAGTATTACGAAGAAGAAGAAGAAGAAAGAAGTCCTCTCCAGGATCGCACAAACAACTGTTGCCTTGGCAAGGTTGAAGCCCATTTAAAAAGACAAGACCATTAGTCTACATTCCAAAGTAAGGCTGCTGCGCTCCCTTCTCATCTCCATCTTCCTATACGCTTGCGAAACATGGACCCTCACAGCAGATCTACAACGAAGAAATAGAATACAAAGTATGGAGATGAGGTGCTACCGAAGACTTCTGGGTATTTTCTATACCCAGCACATCACCAATATGAAGTCCGACAGACCATCACACAAGCCATTGGACAACACGATGACCTGCTCTTAGTGGTGAAGAAACAGAAACTCCGATGGTATGGCCACGTCACCAGATCGTCCGGCCTTGCAAAGACCATCCTGCAAGGCACAGTGCAAGGAGGTAGAAGAAGAGGGAAACTGAAAAAGAGATGGGAGGACAAGATTTGAGCATGGACTGGATTGACATTGAGTGAAGCCATCAGGGTTGCTTAAGACAGAGAAAGACGGAGTATGCTGGTTAAACGATCATCTGTGGTGCCCCAACAACCTCAGAGTTACGGGATAGGATAGGACACTCACATAATATGATCCATATTTTCCAGTTTCTCCTTTACCAAAAAAATTGTGTGTGGCACATGTACATGTATGATGATTTTGCAAGCTAAGCACAAGAAAAATTAAAGCAAAATATTTTTGAATTCTGGATAATTTTGTAACCACTTTTGCCAATCAATTCTTTTCTCATAAACATTTGTGTAATAAAACAAAAAGGGTTCTAAATATTAAAATTAGTATATGGTCATTCCCACAGGCATTGAATAATTGACACTTTTTATTTTTAGCGGTTATGGTTGAACAACAATCGGTGTGCGTCAAGTCTGCCTACTCTCTCCAACACTCTTCAACATCTTCCTAGAGCGCATCATGTGAGATGCTCTTGCAGATCATGAAGGCACAGTCAGCATAGGGTAGAGCAATCTCCAATCTTCGTTTTGCGGATGACATTGATGGATTGGCTGGAGAGGAACAAGAATTTGAACAGCTGGTACAGAGGCTTGACACCACCTCCAGAGCTTATGGAATGGAAATAAGTGCAGAGAAGACCAAAATGATGACCAACAATACCAATGGCATCAACACGGACATCAAAGTCCAAGGCCAATCCCTCAACACAGTGCATAGCTTCAAATATTTAGGAGCCATTGTATCAGACAATGGGTCTCGACAGGAAGTCCTCTCCAGGATCGCACAAACAACTGCTGCCCTGACAAGGTTGAAGCACATATGGAAAGACAGGACCATCAGTCTACATTCCAAAGTAAGACTGCTGCGCTCCCTTGTCGTCTCTGTCTTCCTATATGCTTGCGAAGCATGGACCCTCACAGAAGATCTCCAACGAAAAATACAAAGCATGGAGATGAGGTGCTACAGAAGACTTCTGGGCATTTCCTATACCCAACACATTACCAACGACGAAGTCCGACAGACCATCACACAAGCCATTGGACAACACGATGACCTGCTCACAGTGGTGAAGAAACGGAAACTCCGATGCACAGGCGCTTGTATCAGGACACGCGAGCGCCTATGCCTGTGACGCGTCTCCCTTTGGTTATCTATAATACAAGGTCCCAAACAGAAGCAAGCAAATCTTACGGGTCATCGCAGTTTTCAAATCTATATGAACAAACTACAAAATTTCTCCCCAAAGAAGGCAACGCATTCATTTTAGCAGTGATTCACTCAAACATACAAAATAAGAAATATGCTCTGTCTATTTTTAAACCCGTTACATTTCGATAAAATTGTAAAAAAAAAGAGACTTTTTTCACAATCGCTTCACGGAAGTGCCCTTTGTTTACCGAAACTATAACTTCCGTCTGTCGTAAACGAGTTTCGGTTTAAACTATCAATGTCCATCGGTTCTCAAGAACGAATTCAAGCGTGTCACTTTCGCTTTTGGGATGGATGCTAAGATTTTTTTGTGGTAAGAGCTTAATTACAAGAAACATATTGAAATGTAGCAAACGTGCAAACGCCATTCCTGTTGCTATTTTAGGGTTGCACTAAAAATGATGAGGATGAATGAAAAATAAAATCTACTGCGCTGCACTAGAGCATAAATCTATCTACACAGATGCAGTTCAAACCAATGTAGTACTAGGTCCATGCGTGACAAGATCAACTACAATGTTACTAAGCATTCAGCCGTGCTATAAAAGACTTTTGTTGTTTATTCCTTTTGAGACCTTTGTGTGTGTAATTAATCCCCACCCTCTCTACCACCGTTTCCCCCTTCTTAATAAATATTTGTGTAGGCCGTTGTGACAGAAGATTGTGGGAGCATCTGTGTTTTGTTTGTTTCGCTTTGTTGTTTAACTATTTATTTATTTTGTAGTATTCCCGCATGTTACATGCTAGTTATAATGATTCAGGATAAGATTATAGAATAATATAAAAGTCATGTCAAGATAGGACGTAAACATTAGTATGGTGTAGGTTGTGTCAGTTTTCATCAGTACGACTTAAATGAATTGTTCTTATATAGCCCTTTTCCAGTTTAAGAGCTGCTCAAGTTTCAGTTAATATTATGATGAATGTGAGCAAGGTAATCACAACAGAGAGAAAGAGAGAGTATTAATAAAATGAAAAACATGAAAAAAGAGAGACAGACAAACAAAAAGAAACGGAGACAGAGAATGTAAAAAGAATGGAAGACAAAAGTGTCATCACATCAAAGAATAACATTAATCATTATGCAAATCCACTCTTCACTTATACCTACATTTTTATTTTATTTATTTACGTACTTTCACTCTCTGTTCACCTTTTCTTGAGCGGATGAGGAAATACAAATATACACTAACTGTACCCTGCTTTCGTGTTATTAGCTTAAAATTACAAATAAAACAAGTTATTAAGAAAATTTCTATGTAATTTGTCAACATTACTACACAGATCTTTTCAATGTGTATGCAAATAATAAATAACAACGGAATATAAGAAGAAATAAATACATGAAAAAAAATCATTGAATTCCCTAATGTATTTAAAGTTATTTATTGGTTTTTCATAAATATCAGTTATTTATGTATTTTTACACTTTTATTTTCTTTCCCTTCATACTATTACTAGTATTGGGAAAGTACAGTAACACTGAAGCAGTACTTTATCTGAAATAATTTTTAGTCATAGTACCAATATTTTGTTTTTGCAGCTGCATTCACATCTCCATAGAAGATCAAACCATGACTTGTAATAAATAAATTCAACGACAAAGCTGTGTGTTTCATATGGCCAAAGAAAATATTACAAAAAAGAATGTTTAGCTTTTCACCAATTCTTGTTGATGACGAAGAACTCTCATAGAATACTGAGTGTACAGGTAAACAAACCCATATTGGAATACTGCATGATCCGATTGCCGCACACTGTTCATCACAATGTTAGTAATAAATTTATCTTTTACTGGTTACTGTTGTAATTTACACTAGTGAAAACATGTGATTATTGATTAGCACAATGAATGATTAAGGAGTGAATAACAATAATAACATTTAAAAAAAAAAAAAAAAAAACTAACTGATAAAATATTTTAGCGCTCATTATGCTGATTTCCTCAACAATCAGTACGTTGGTTGTTAATAATTTGTTGCATTTTGAACGTACATCCGAGACAGCCTCCTCTTTAATGTATCTCCCATCCCTGCTCACCGATGCAAAGTTCCGCCATTGGCATTTGTGATTTCAACTGCGTTGCTGCTATTTCCATTTGAAAGAGTAACAGCAACTTTCTTTCTTATTTTACCAAGTACCATTGCACTTCCTCGCACAAGAAATGTTTTGACACCGCCTGCTTGACCTAAAACAGACACTTTTGGCCCAGAAACTATCCGATCGAAGGCATTTTTCTGACAGTGCAATGCTAAGTGAAAGCCATGCGGTTGTAACTAATGAGGATTAATTTCCCTTTCAGTCTCGGCAGAACTCGCATTTCCGTGAAGCGATTACGAAAAATGTCACTTTTTTGACAATTTTACCGAAATTGAACGGGTTTGAAAATAGACAGAGCATATTTCTTATTTAGTTTGTTTGCGTGAATCACTGCTGAAATGAATGAGTTGCCTTCTTTGAGGAGAACTCTTCTAGTTTGAAAACTGCGATGACCCGTAAGTTTTGCTTGCTTCTGTTTGGGGCCTTGTATTATAGATAACCAAAGGGAGACGCGTCACAGGCATAGGCGCTCGCGTGTCCTGATACAAGCGCCTGTGCTCCGATGGTATGACTACATCACCAGATCATCAGGCCTTGCAAAGACTATTCTGCAAGGCACGGTGCAGGGAGGTAGAAAAAGATGGAGACCGAAAAGTGAGGTGGGAGGACAACATTCGAGAAGGGACAGGTTTGACACTCAGCGAAACCATCAGGGCTGCTGAGGACAGAGAAAGATGGAGTATGCTGTTTAAACGATCATCTGTGGTGCCCCTACGACCTCGGGGTTACGGGACAGGATAGGATAGGATAGGATGGTTGAAAATGTTGTACATCATTTTTTTTTCATATTTGTACATGTATGTTCATCAAGTACATTAGTATCCCCACTTTCTGGAAATTTAGTGCTTTAAATTCCCACTGTCGCTGTCTTTCTCATTTGCTCTTTCTCATTCCTGCTCTTTTCTATCAATCTGCTATACTATCGTCTTCTTCGCTAGACCAGGGGGTCACTAGGGCTTCCTATGATGTTATTATTTAGCAATGAAGGCATTTTATATGTATGTGTTTTGTTGATCATATATAATGATGTTTGTATTCTATTTTGTTTTTGTAAACGGGGGTTCGATAAGTTGGGGTGAAGCCTCAGCCGTCCCCTGCGTGGGATGTCTTTATTGTAAAGTGACTGGCCGGTGGAGAGCTTTCGGTTTTACCACTAGGGTTGTTTCAGCAGATCTTTTATGCGGATCGGGGGTTGTCCGGTCCTGATTTGGCTCGGAAGAGTCCGCTGGACCTAAAGCAATAATAATGTAATGTAATATAATCAAGTACATTAGTTATGTGTGAAAATATATATTTTAGTCTTTCAGAGAGTCCCAACCCGTGTTCCTGTCCTTCCTAGAAACATTTCAAATTCAGAAAGACAAGAGCATGACAATCACATCCTTGCAGGAGATTATTTCATCTCTAGCCGTCTTTGGACTCTCAGGCTTTCTGCAGCACCAGTCTGGTTAGTTTTACATTTTCTTCTTTTTCTTACAGTATGTTTGTGTGAGTGTGGATATGTTTGTTTTGTTTGTGTTAATGTATGTGTAAAACAACAGCCACTGTGAATGTGTGTTTTGGGTTAGAAAACAAGTTACAGAATGGTATCATTCCCATACAACTATACATGCAGGCAGCTATTCATACATGTATAAGCGTTACATTTGGCGAAACATAATATGTAGCTGTTGACTTCCTTACTCTTTGTGAACGCCGGATCCTCTCTCCAATCCAGCTCTCTCTTTCTCTCCATTTCTTTCTCTCTCCTGCACAGTTACCACCGGTGCAATCCCCACATGCAATAATTGGTGGTGGTGGGGAATGGCGCTCGGAAACATCAATACTATTTTTTGGGGGGACAGCCTGTTCGTGTGTGTGTGTGTTCCTTTATACACATTTATGTAATTATCTGAAGCACTTTGTAGTGTGTGTGTGTGTTTTTGCATTTGACTTATTTTTCTATTGCAGAAAAGCTCTCCTCTTCTGACAGTTACCTGCCATTGTGTGAAAAGTCTGTGAAAGGACTGCTGAGCAGCATAGCAGCGATGGATCAAGGCAGCAAGGAAGCATGCCTTTTCTTCAGCACACCTCTTGTGTTCAGTTCAAACAAGACTCTCCGCCGGAACATGGGTTTTCTATTGCGCCAACAGCAGTAAGTTTAATTTCTTCAATTTATACTGCAAATTCTATATCTCTTCATCTTATTGCTTCTTTCTCATTTTGCTAAGTACTATTTTCATTTTGGTCTTGATATTCCTCATCAACAGGCAAGAAATGATCGAGTTTTAGTCTCCATCTTCTTCCAAGTGTGTTCTCAACTTTTCGTTCTCTTTTTTTTTTCTTAAGAATTGTTATGAAGCTGTTGCAAATGACAGTGGTTTTTGTTTACATAATTATGTTGTACTTGTATATGTTGTTTGTTCCTACCACCTTCTGGTCATTATTTTCCTGAAACTTACTATGCTACAGTGTCTTAATTCTGATATGTTCCTCTTTGTTTTGGCATCCCTCATGGTTCTGTGCTGGAGTTTCTGCTTTTTTCATTGTCCAACCTCTCTTTGACAAACACAATGCATTTGACTATTACAAATACGCTGATGATACTGAAATTCAGAAAGCTGCTTCTCCTTCTCATGTTTGTCCTGTCTCATGATGCTACTTCATGCATTTCTGACATCAAATAATGGATGGATGAAAATGTTGAAACTCAATGAAGACAACACAGAACTTCTTGTTGCTGCGGGCCGCATTTGACTTCCTCAGTTAGACAGCTAACGATTCAGCATTAGTTCCTTTTCTGTCATAGGCCAAATATCTTGGTGTGCACCTTGACGAGACACTTTCCATGGACACTCAAATTTCTTCTCTTTGTCGTACCTGTTATATTCGTCTTCGTAAGATCTCCTCTATCTGAACATTAATTTCTATCTGATGAAAGTACCTCAATGTTAGCATCTTCCATGAACTTGTCTAGGCTTGACCACTGTAACTTGATTGACTTCCCCAATACTCTCTGCACAGGTTACAAAAGATTCAATACCATACAACAAGACTTGTTCTTTTAAAAAAATAAAATAAAATAAATAAAATAAAGACAGTGTCACTCCTCTCATTAAGCAACTTCCTTTTGAGTCACATATACACTCGCATTCAAGCATTTTGATGGAACCCTTCTGCCATAGTCAACACCTGTTTCCCCCCTGTGGGGGTGCCGGGGTTTCAGTATAAATAGTATCCCCACTTTCTGGAAATTTAGTGCTTTAAATGCCCACTGTCGCTGTCTTTCTCCTTTGTGCTTTCTCATTCCTACTCTGTTCTATCAATCTACTATACTATCTTCTTCTTCGCTTGACCAGTCACCTACCTTTTTTCTTAAAAAACTCTTCTGGGACAGAACTCTTCATTTGTGTGAGGTCTGTTGGATCAGCTTGGAAATATTGGACGCTTTCTGCCAGGTGGTCACTGGGGCTTCCTATGATGTTATTATTTGGCAATGTAGGCATTTTATATGTATGTGTTTTGTTGATATTTTATAATGATGTTTATATTCTATTTTGGTTTTGTAAACGGGGGTTCGATAAATTAGAGTATAACCTCAGCGTCCCCTGCATGGGATGTCTTTATTGTGAAGTGACTGGCTGGTGGAGTGCCTTCAGTGTTGCCACTAGGATAGTTTCGGCAGGTCTTTTATGCAGATCAGGGTGGAGTCTTCTTTCAGCGCAGGTGTGGTTTTGATTTTGTGGTCCTGATTCAGCTACACTGGTCCTGATTTGGCTCGGAAGAGTCCGCTGGACCTAAAGCAATAATCATGTAATGTAACACCTTTCAATTTTTACAAGATATTGGTTTGTTTTATCACATTTAATTCATATCATCTTGTTTTGTATTCTTGGTTGGATTTTATTAGTTAGTCTGATTTTATTTACATCTTTTATCATATATAAACGTTAACAATTTAGTATGATTTTATTTAATTTTGTGTGGTCCTGATTCGGCTCTTGGCAGTCCGCTGGACCCTATAAGCACTGAATATCTATCTATCTATCCGCCATATCGTTCTTCCAAATTGGTAAGCT
This sequence comes from Oncomelania hupensis, assembly GCA_036898135.1. Lineage (NCBI taxonomy): Eukaryota > Metazoa > Mollusca > Gastropoda > Littorinimorpha > Pomatiopsidae > Oncomelania > Oncomelania hupensis. The sequence continues at coordinate 121,062,076 of CM072511.1, read as the reverse complement.
ACAGCACATCTCGATCACTTCGATCTCCTGAAGCTAAGCTTTTGAAATAATTGCCAAAATACTTTCTGAAAAATTGTATTTGCAGATTATTTAATGTCCAAGATCCTCACATCTGGAATTCTTTGAAAAAATATCCTCTTTGTTCTTCCTTTAAAAAAATCTCAACTCTTTCTATACTTTTCTACGCTACAGCATAGTGCCAGCGCAAAATGCTTTCATACTGACATAAGCATATGCGCTCCTCTACTTTCAGATGTCACAGTGTGTAGACTCAACATAGTATACGAAACTAAGATGAAAAAACCTCTTATATTTTCAGTTTAGAATATGCTTGCAACGTTCGTGTGGCGTTGATTGACTACTGTTGCTTCAAAGTGAGTGAAACTAAAAGTGTTTCTAGTGGACAAAGTGGTAAAGAAGAAAGCGATGAAGGTGATACGTAATTCCAGTGCTATATGTTTACGCTGGGAGATAATGCTGTTTTCCACAAAAATTGTGGAAATTTCTTTTATTGAATTGTTGCCTCTCTTACACTGTTTGTAGCTTATTATGTGGGAATTGGATGTGCACATTTGGGGGGTGGAAAGGGATGGGAAAGGAGAAGGGTACATATTTTTTATTTTAAAAATTGATAATTTATGGATTAACCTTTCAAGCCTCTACTACATTTCTTGTTTTTTTTACATATTTTTTAGTAACTCATACAAATGATAAAAAGGGAAGCAACCCTGGTCGGTATAGAAGGAGTTAAAATTTATCTCTTTTAGTTCTCTACATCTGGAAACTAAAATCTTATGTTCTTTCTGCGTTTTTTTATGTTCCTGCCGGTGGTACTGTGTGTGTGTGTATGTGTGTGTGTTTGTGGCAATGTAGAAACGCCATTATTTATACAAATTAACTCTTTATACTTTACCTCGGTCATGATTTGGCTCGGAAGAGTCCGCTGGACTTAAAGCAATAATCATGTAATGTAATGTTATACTTTACCTATGTTCTTTTGACTGCCCAGTTACTTTGACATCAAAACAGTGTTCCGTTAGGTTTAGGGCTGTGTTAGGGTTAGGATTTGGGTTATGTTTAGAGTAAGGGTTTGGGTTAGGGTTAGTTTTGAAAAATGGACACATTTCGAAAAATGTCAAAACAACGTATGTGGCATTTGATGAAAGTCATAACAACAGCGTTTTTACATGTGTGTGTGTGTGTATCAGACTGTCGTGGCAAATGGCATCCACTCCACGCACAGACTCCTGGAGTTTAGTGTACCACGGGGATCGATTTTAGAGCCCACTCTTTTCACACTTTACATGCAACCTACTTCAAACCTTGGAATCATGCGTAATCTCAACACTCAAATACCCCCGTTGGGGTGCCGTGGGTTTCAGTAGAAATAGTATCCCCACTTTCTGGAAATTTAGTGCTTTAAATTCCCACTGTTGCTGTCTTTCTCATTTGCTCTTTCTCATTCCTGCTCTTTTCTATCAATCTGCTATACTATCGTCTTCTTCGCTAGACCAGTCTCCTACCTTTTTTCTTGAAAACTCTTCCGGGACAAGACTCCTTGTTTGTGTATGAGGTCTGTTGGATCAGCTTGGGAATATTGGACGCTTTCTGCCAGGTGGTCACTAGGGCTTCCTTTGATGTTATTATTTAACAATGTGGGCATTTTATATGTATGTGTTTTGTTGATCATTTATAATGATGTTTGTATTCTATTTTGTTTTTGTAAACGGGGGTTCGATAAGTTGGGGTGAAGCCTCAGCCGTCCCCTGCGTGGGATGTCTGGTGGAGAGCTTTCGGTTTTACCACTAGGGTTGTTTCAGCAGATCTTTTATGCGGATCGGGGGTTGTCCGGTCCTGATTTGGCTCGGAAGAGTCCGCTGGACCTAAAGCAATAATAATGTAATGTAATGTAACACTCAAATTCTTGCATCCGCACCTCCATTCAAGTTCAATACATTGAAAGAACTGAAAATTGCTTTCGCGATATTAAATCATGGATGGACTGCAATAAACTGTTATTAAATGAAAGCAAAACAGAAGCAATGGTCATTGGTACATGAGTGCGAGGTAGTTCTCATATGACGAGCACCTGACCATTGGTGGACACCCAGTGCAGTTCCAACTCAAAGTTAAAAACCCTGGAGTTGCGCTTGATACCATTTTCACTATGTCCGACCGTGTTAGTCATGTTTGCCACTTTGCTTACCTTGAGCTTCACAGAATTGCAGTGGTCAATCCATTTATTACTGATAAAGTCACTACTATGCTTGTTTGCTCTAGAATTCTCACCAGGATGGATTACTGTATTTCACTCCTGGCTGGCATCACATCGGAGCCGATGGCTCAACTCCAGAGTGCTCAAGAACGCAGCACGTGTGATCTTTCTCGTAAAAAGGACCGTTCACATCACACACTGGTTAAAGGAGCTACCGTGCAGCTCCTTTAAACAGTGTGTGATGTTATTAGTACATTTTACGATGTTTTGGCTTTCCGTTTCTTTGAAGGCACCCTTCCTCTCTATCTTTCTGACTGCCTGACTGTATACACACCTTCACAATCGCTGTTATCCTCTAGAGGGATACTTCTGTGTATTCCATGAACCAAACTGAAAACTGCTGGTTCTTGCTCCTTTCAATTTCAAGCTCCTTGAGTTTGGAACTCTCTTTCCCCATTCCCTTTTCCAATGTACATCTCTTCCATACTTCAAAACTGCATTGAAAACATATATTTCCAGGTGGCCTACCCCTAAAGACAAAATTAAAGTCTTTCATGTCTTCTCTTCTGTCCCCTGCCCCCTCCCCTCTACTTCCCACCTGCCCCCCTCTCTCTCCCCCTAACCCTGCTAGTAGTAAATGCAAGTGATCATTTTGAGCTTACTATGTTAACCCTTTTTATAATTTGCTTTGCTATTGCATAGTGCCAGCATTCAACACTTTCATACTAACATGTGCATAAGTCTACCTCTACTTTAGAAAGTTGCAGTGTGTAAACATAGTACTGTGGAACCTCCGGTATACGACCGTCCAAAATCTGAGAAAAAACGGTCTTATAATAGAGGTGGCCTCATACCGGAAACAAGGGGTGGGACAGGGTGGGGGAGGGGGGGGGGCGCAGGGAGGGTCAGGCTCGGAGGAGTATGTAGTCATAATTTTTACACTCACCATCATGTATTCTCTGACAAAGAAAACTGTAAAACATGTTTCATTTTTAGCTTTGTCTTTTAGTCACAACTTCAAAAATAGAAAACAGCCGGGTCTTCAGACATTTTGAACAGGGAAAAACTTTGAAATTGAAGACTGTTTTCGATTAATCAGGTCTTTTCTAAGTCTGTCACTGCAGAAGCTCTCAGTTTCGATGTTTTCCTTTCGCCACGTTCTCCACTCCCCCATCGTAGTTTCACAGATTCCTTATCCTTTATAATGAGCTGAATTTGGGCCTTCCCAACTAAAGTTCTTGTAATAGACAAACAACTCTCCCCATTTTCACTTCTTTCAATCACTTTCATTCTTTCTGCCAAACTCAAAACTTTCCTCTTGCGCGACGCCATTTTGACAAGACAGTGTAGGCGAGTAAGGTCCCTTACTTGCGAACCGTAAATAGCAGACAACAGCAGGCGTACTCTAACATGAGAGAAAAAAACGAAAGGTACAGACAATAAATTAACTGATATATCTTTTAAATTGCCTAAGACGGTCGTATAAAGGGCTTAAGACACGGTCGCTGGTCGCATAAACGAGGTTGTCGCATACCAGAGGTCATTTATTATTGGAAGTGAATCCGTCAGACGTATTCAGGTCACATAACGGAGGGAGTCGTATACCAGAGAGACGGATACCAGAGGTTCCACTGTATACGAAGTAAATAAACCTCTTATATTTTCATTTTAGAGTACGCTTGAGAGAGAGTAATTATGAGCGTTCTAAGTTGCTCTAGGCCTCCTTTCATTATAATATATGCTGTTTTAAGAGCATTTTAAAACACTCCAAAGCAATCCTTCACCTGCTAATAAATATGCATATTTCTTGTGCCTTTGGTTGGAGGCTGTAGGTGGTTGGAATTTAAATAAAATATACCCTTTTAAACAAAAAAACAAAAAAAATACAACCCTTTTCTTTTAAAAAACACACTGCATTATGGTTGTAACATTATACTATAATGTCCACAGGAATTATCTTTTGTTTAACAAGATAGTCCCGAGTAAATAAGGATAATGAAAAGATACCAATCAGTTTACCAACATCTGAAAGATCCATCTTTCCCAATTCAATAGGTTTCAGTTTTAAAAGAGATTTTGCAATCATAGCGTAAACTGTAATTGGCCAACTAAGACAGCACTATGGTATCCAAGATTTGCAATTGTTTGTTCATATGGTACACTCATTTTGTATATTATTAAAAAAAATATTACTGCATTGAAAACACATCAAATCACTTCTTTTATTTGCTTACCTTGACAACTATACAATCACTGGCTACCAAGATCAAAAAGTTTGTAGCAGAGAAGCCTTTGACCAAGTTCGTAGTAAGCAAAATAGCGCCAACTGGTCATCAGGATTTGGAGAGAAAAAGATGTCTATTTAATGCTGTATTGGTGTCGGAATTGTTTGAAATCAAAAACATTTCATTCGTTCAACATGAGAATATGTCAAAGTATGACTGTCCTGATGGAGTACACCCCAACCGAAGAGCTACAGCAACCCTGGCGAAAGAACATTGGGCGTCACCTGAATTGGCTCCTATGGGAAAAAGTTAGATCAAAAAGTGATCGTCGAAGGGAAAATTTGTGGAACAAAAATTGGCAGTTCTACTAAATGTCATGCAAAATATAAAGACTGGATTCACATTTGTGAAAACAATAACATGTAAATTATTCATGAAGAATTATAATACAAACGCACTTTTTGTTAAAATAAATAAATACAGAATATATATATAGATATATATCTATTCCTCATTAAAAGTAAGTGTAAGTTCAATAAATTACACGATAATTTATTAGAATAATTATGAAGCACAATGAAATAACATTTTTCCAGTGGAACTGCAGGTCACTGGGTACAAATTTATTATATTTTGAAAAATATATATCGGATGAGAATTTTCACATTCTAGCATTACAGTCATTGAATATTGACCCAAAGAGGCTCCCTAAGTTAAAGAATTATTATTATCCTCCTTTGTTTCATGCTCTTGAATTCGACGACAAAAGAAAAGTACAGACAGCCTTATATATTAGGTGTGATTTAGATTACTGCTTATTTCCATCGCCTGTACCTACGTCGTTACAGAATATTTATAGTACTGCTGCAGTGTTGAAAATTAACAAGCATATTGTTTTAAATGTTTTGTCTTTGTATTTACCAGAAGGTCCGAAAGACGATAATACAGACTGGCTAAAAACATTAGTAAAGTCAAATGCTAAGTGGTTAATAATGGGGGACTTCAATGCGCATTCGCCGTGGTGGGAGCCAGGTTGTAATGTAGTAACAAGTAGCCGTTTAGTTGAAAATATTTTGGACTCTAAATTATGCCTCTTAAATGACGGTCAGTATATAAGAATTCCTGATGTTTCATACCACAGGCCCACGGCAATTGATCTGTCATTTACAACACCTGACTTAGCAATAACTTGCACTTGGTCTCCGCTAGACGATTGTTTAGGAAGTGATCATATACCAATTATTATTAAGCTCAAGGATGTTGATTATGATAATGATGATAAAACAGAAGACATCATTCCTAAATTTAACTATAAATTTGCAATGTGGGATGATTTTCAAGCACATCTCAATTCCATCGATACTGACAGTATTATTCATGATGATATAGATGTGTTTTATTCAAATTTTAGGAATAATATAATAACAGCAGCAGAAAAATATATTCCAAAATATAAATCTAAGAAACTAAATAACCAATCTGGAAATTCTTGGTGGAATAGTGAATGTGAAACAGCTGTAAATTTAAAAAAAAAGACTTATATAAGCATTGGATTAAAAATAAAACTGAAGAAAATTTCACAAAGATGAAATATGCTAAGATACAATGTAATAGGGTTATAGCTCGGGCCAAAAAACAGTATTGGTCTGAATTTTGTGTTAAAGAGGTTTCGGAAGCAAATGATATGCAAAAGGTATGGAAAAAAGTAAAAGAAATGAAAAATGGATTTAAACTTCAGTCGTATCCAATTAAATTAAGCAATAATAATTTTCCAACTGCTAAAGAGAAGGCTGATGCTTTTGTAAAGAATTTTGCAGAATATTCTTTATCATCTAGTCTTGATCCATCAGTGCAACAATTCAGAAAATAAAAAGAAAATGAAAAAGAATATGAAGATCCTTTACCAGATAATTCTCATTTTAAAATGTCCTAAATCATAAAACTAATCGGACATCATGTCCTGACTACATAAAAGCAATAGGACATTCAGATTGTGAAGCGAACCGATTAATGGTGCTTCTTTAGAAGACAGTGACTGAGAATAAATATGAATAAAGTAAAACAAAATGTTGTGTAAACAGTTTAAAAACGAGCTCAAAACAGACTGCCCTTTAGCAACACAAAGCTTTTTCTTCGGCGGCATTTTGAGCGTAGTAAGATCGTTGCAGAAGAAGTATGGTGTCGGTTATTTCCCTTTCAAAAGTGTCGAGAGTTGCGGCCCTTTTGTTGTTCGACGGAATGTACTAAAGAGTGATAATAGTCTAGCATTGTCCACTATTCAAACTCGTTTTAACGGCTTTGACACTCCAGTTTGTACAGATGTTTCTTGCAGTGACCGCTCTAGTCATAATACTATCGGACAATGACCGCTAATTTCGCAATAGAATCGGACATTTGACGGAACACAGGTGTTTGCATTCGGTCATTTTCCAAACGAATCGGACCATGACCGATGTCCGAGGCCTCGGGACATCACTGAGTCATATTAAAAAACAGTTTGCTCATAGAAAAAGTACTCTTGCTGCATTTTTCGATGTCAAAAAAGCATATGACAGTGTATGGCATGCAAGATTGTTATATAAATTAAAAAATATTGGAATAAGTGGTCATATGTATAATTATATAAAAAATTATTTAAATGGCAGATCTATATGTACACGACAAACGTTGGTACACGAGTATGAAACACTTATTCATCTTATCATAACATTGACATGGGAATTCCTCAGGGCTCTATAATTGCCCCATTATTGTTTTCAATACTTATTCACGATATTCCCACTGTTATTTCTAATCCATTAAATGTTGTTTAGTACGCTGACGATATTGCCATGTGGATTAATACATCTCTTCGAAAACATACTAAACAGAGAGTAATAACACATGTACAGAAACTGTTTCAAGAAGAACTGAAAAACCTTAATTTATTTATGAAAAATAATGGTCTGGAATTGTCATCTGAAAAAACGTTTTTAATGCTTTTTAATAATGGTATTAATCCTAAATGTTTACCTGTTTTGAAATTAAATGATGAGACTCTTATATACAAGAAACAGGTTAAATTTCTTGGTGTTCAACTAACTTCTAAATTAAACTGGAAATTACATATTGAACATTTAATAACAAAGGCAAGAAAATCCCTAAATTTATTACAAATTATTAGTGTACAAAATTGGGGTTAGGATACCAAATCCCTCTTACAGTTAGCAATATCACTAGTCCGTTCAAAGCTTGTTTATGGTCAGGAGGTGTACTTTTCTACAAACAATACATTATTAAATAAATTACAAAGCATCGACAGTAGAGCTATTAAAGTTGCATTAGGTGTTCCACTTCATGCTAATCCAATTAAAACATACCAAGAAGCTGGCATATTACCATTAAACCCACAACGTCAATTAGCGACTTCAAAATATGTACTAAGATGTTTATCTGTCCCTAATTCAGTACAAGACGAAATTTTTATAGATGCAGAGGACTATCCCAAAAGAACTAAACATAATTAATTATTTGCAGCCAATTAAGAACTATACAAAAGATCTTTTTGAAAAGTGTAACATTGATATCACAGCAATTCCTGCTATGCCATTAATATCACCTATTCCACCATGGGAGCACAGAAATGCAAATTTTAACATTGATTATAGTGTAACTAAAAAAGATGATAACACTAATCTCTTAGTTACTGAGGCAAAAAAGGGAATATTGCAAATAATTATTTACAACATTTGAAGATTTTTACAGATGGTTCGGTATTAGATTCTTTAGATAGTGGATCGGCCTTTATCATTCCTGCATTAAATGTAAGACGCTTATATGCTTATATTATCTAGGAAAGGGGTTTTCTATATTTACGAGTGAGCTTTATGCTATTGTAATGGCTCTAAATTACATTATGACTTACCGTTAGAGCTCTTTGGTTTACTGATTTGTGTCGATTCAAAAGCGGTTTTGTATGCTTTAAAACAGGGTAATTCCAAAGTAAGAAATGAATTCATATATGAAATTAAACATATGATCCATTGTATATTCTCTAGAGGTATAGTTGTTGATTTTTGTTGGGTTCCAGCACATTGTGGAATTCATTGGAATGAAGTGTGTGACACGTTAGCCGAAGAGGGAGCACTAAAGTCATTAGATTCCATTTCTGTCAACAATTTGAGTATGTGTTGTCCTGAAATGTATTCCTTATTAGAAAAAGTAGTATGTCAAGATACTAGCATTACAAAGGTTACTATACCGAACTGTTCACGACAGTTGTCAAAATTAATATACAAGTTAAGAATGAACTCATGGAATACTAAATATTCAGCAAATATACAGTGTATGTGTGGCAAAAATATATCAGTTTACCATATTTTATTTGAATGTCCAGTTTTAAATGCAATGTACGAAAACCAAGGACATCATTTGACTGAATATGGACATTCTATAGATGATGTATTACATCATTCACAGATAACAGCAGTTGTGAAAATTATTGCAATGACTCCTATTGGTAGACTTTTATAGTTTGGTGTTAAATCCTTCTTCCCCTTTCATTCCATTTTGTTATGAGATTTCTTAGTTGTGATTTGATTTCTATTGTTGTTGTTATAAATTAATGTCTAATATCACCTGAATGTGTGAATAGACAATAAATGAAATATTGATTGATTGATTGAACACATCCAATGATGGCTTCAATGTTGGAGATGATTCAATTTCTTTCTCTACAAGTGGTTTTGTGGGTTTCTGTTTCTTTTTCCATTGGCAGTATTTATATATTATGTACCCACTTGCACCAGTTAAACATAAATAATACACATTCTTTTTTGAAGATTGTGCTGCTTGTATTGGTTCTTCTTTGTTTGTTGTTAATGTTTGTTACGCTAATGTTTCTTCTTTTGGCTGTGCTGATTCCTTATTTGTTAATATCTTTCTTTTTATTTGCCTGTTCCATCTATGTAACTTGTTAAATTCTGCTAACTTCTTTCCAACTGCAATTCTTCCTGGACTCTTTTGTTTAGTCACTGTGTTCTGTTGGTTCTCCGAATTCTTCATCTCCATCTCCGGATTGGAAGAGTCCATTTTTAATAGCAGAGAAATTTATGTGTTGAAAAGTAATTAGCCCCGCTGAAAATTGTGCCAAAAAGCTTCCAAACTTATAATATAGATTTCTTGATACCTCACTAATCCCATTGACAATAACAGGATCTTGAATCAAATCATCAAATATAAATCATTTTTACAATCTAAAGTAACAAAGGACGTCACAGCTTTGGTAAATAACTTCACAATCCAACGCCCCAGACTTTTAACTATTAAAGCGCCGAGGACTTTATCTTATTTATTATGTAATATAATGGTCTCTTCGGGCCTCAGTTTTTGTACTTGTTCAGATGTTAAATCAACACCGGGATAATACTTTGACTTTCCGGAAGCTACTAATGCAATCAGTCTGTCACTTTTCTCTGCATAGTTGTCAACACCTGTAGCTGTGACATTAATAGCTTCTTCCGTTAACAAGTCATCACAATTCATTTTAAATACAAACAAAAATAAAAACTAAATTTAAAAAATGGCTGGTGCTGCAATGGTGCTCGGCTCTGCTGCTGTCAACGCCTTAGCCTTTTCTGGATCTTTTTTTTTTTTTTCAAAACTAGACAGTAATGAAAAATCAAAATGGCATAACTTAGCAATTGAAAAATTTCAACAAGATCAGGCTGAATACGAGTAAAACAGACTAATGCAGCTTGATTTTGTTAATAAAAGAATGAAAGAAGGTCATGCTGATAAAACATTCGAAGACGTTGATGAAGCTTTGCACCAATATTATTTATTCACTGGCACAGCACTACCTTCATTAAAACAGCCCGTGTTATTTGATTACTACACACCTAACATATTGCACCTACAATGTCAGAGACTGGAGAATTAATTTTAATTGTATTTGGAATAACAGTAATTTATTACCTTGTTAAAAAAATATAAATCTAAATAAAATATGACTTCAAATTTGTCTAGATTATAATATTCTCAATCCGGATATTGAAAAGGGATGATGGCAGTTAATAAACTAGCAGAAAAGACTGGCTTGTCGGCAAATACTGTTAAACAATGGTTATAATTATAATTGCAGCTCAATATGTAACAAATTTTCACTTTTGTTCTGTTCCTGGGTTGAAAGTGTGTTTTCCTAATCCGTTAGGTCTAGAACAGAAAGGAAATCGCTGTTATTCCAGAAAAAACTTTGCTTCTGTGACCGGGACAATGAAAATTGGAAAATCGCGTGTGTTCGAGAAAATTATCGATTTGCTTTCAACGCCGAGCTTCCTCCATGAACTGCTAGAGTTGTTCACATGTTTCTTCAGTTCTCCTGAACACTCTAGAACGTTCAAGAAACTTCCAGAGCTTTCGAGAAACTCTCAGAACGTTCTAGAACGTTCTTGAACGTTCCAAAAGTAGCTGCACAAGTATAAAAGCACACGACCACTGTGTCCTTGAGTGTCTGGCCCTGGAGCCTAACTTCTCCGCGGTTAGGATTGCCTGCCGCAACGTGCATCTGGACTCCATGGCCGACCTGGTAGCCTACTCCTTGTCGACTAACTTTGGACTGCTGTTCATGACCGCGGTGTACACCTACCGCTCACGAGTGTCTGTACACCTTTAGACCCAACCGCCTGGCCGGTTCTCTCCCCAGAACTCGTCTTGGGTTCCTTTGTCTTACAACTACTAATGATGACTATCCCCACTCAGTTACCTGTTTGTAACCTATTCCCCCACCTGGCCCATGGGCCTTGGGGTCGACTCTACCTTCTCGGGTCCTGGGTATGCTCTACTTAAGTGACATGTTCCCACTCAGCTACTACTACACGGATTGTACCCTCAGCTGACTGTTACGAATTTGAGATGAGATAGTGGGCAAGGTTTAAGTTTCCAGTTATGTGCGTGTGTTGCTATTTGTCTGAAATGATGTTGAACATTAAACTTTACACATCAAACACTTCCTCATCTCTCTTTTACAAACTAAAAGACAACTTTACTTCACATTAACTTATTTTTAATGAATGGATGATAGTAAGATGGCTTTCTAACTTAGCCAACACATAAAATAAATATGGACTCAGCTCGAGCAACATTGACGTAGTGACGATCGAGGATGTAGATGATACGAAGAGTCAATAAGTATTCGCAAAGTTCTTTCAAAGTCTTTCGTGCAATGTCATGATGATACCGATCAATCCGGGTGGATACAATGATGAACGATAGTCGTCGGATCTTCCGCAACGATGAAACTCGGCAAAATAGGTAACCCGACTCACAGGTAGAATGAGAACAAATTAGGAAGAAGTCCGACCCTGCAACATAGCGAAGTACCTAACTTCGTTAATTATCAGCTTACAGAGGTCTGAAAATGAGTATCGACTTGCTAGAAAACCGTCTTACCAAAACCGTTAACTAGTTGACATGGTAACCAATGTTGCAATTCATTTCTCCAAGTCGATGATACTCATTTCATTTACAAGATTTATAAAAAACATAACTTCGATCATTGACAAATAATATCACCCCATTATTTAACCAAAAAAATGATCGCGCAAACACTCAATCGAACGAATACAAATGTGCATCAACAACAATGAATGGCGATCGTCCTGACACAAATACATTCTCCTCCCGGACGCGCAGAATCAAAATTCTTACCAGTACGAACTTCTTCAAATCCTGCAGTTTCAACCCTGCGTTGAATGGATTGACTAGTTACTTTGCCGACTGTAAAGTTATTGTTAAAAGGCGTGAAAGAGGAACGAAGGAGGTTTCCAAACTCCAGGTCTTCAGCTTCATCCTTCTCAGGCAAAGTTCTGTCGTCTAGTCACGAGCTAACAGTTCCCGTTGCTAAACAATATCCAGGAAGTTGACAAGCTGTCATGGAAATTGAACTCTCTTAATCTGTTAAGTTGTTTGTAAATATTATATATATACTAACATTCAACTCCGTGAAACGATTAAGATTACTGGTTGGCAATATTTATTCTGTCCAAAGAATGTTTTAAATATCGCAGGAACCACGTCATTGTGTACGTGTGATGCAAAAACTTCGGTCGACGTCATCCAAAACTAAATATAATCGTGTCTCGCGCCGGTACGTCACATCCTTTATAGTACAGGCTCACAACATAATTATTCTCTGCACTTATACTTGCGAGGAGCTCAAATAAACATTACACTGACCCATTGGGTCCTGGGTATTACTACCACGTACTGACTTATACCGCTCAGCTCATACCACATGGCTCATACCTCCAGTCGACCCCATGGGTCCTGGGTATCCGTTTCCATGACTGACCACCCCCCTCACATGACTCATACCTTCAGTTGATCCTTGTGTCCTGGGTATTAGATACCACTATTGACATTTCTCACCACATGACTTATACCTCAGTTGATCCCTTGGATCCTGGGTATTCGTTTTCATGATTGACATCCCACACCACATGGCTCATACCTTCAGTCGACCCCACGGGGCATGGGTATCCGTTTCCATGACTGACCATCCCCTCCACATGACTCATACCTTCAGCTGACCCCTGTGTCCTGGGTATCCGTTTTCATGAATGACTTTCCCTACCTCATGATCTGTACCTTTTTTTTTTCCTTCCTTGTTTTATGGGTCCATTCTTGATTGTTTATAGCTTTTACTCGGCCCTCCTCGACTTTTAATGTGGTCCTGAAGGATTTTTATCTAATTAGGTACGTTCCCCTCCCCCCGCCCTCCTGGTCACTGCTAGGCCCTCCACCCTTCCCCCTCTGTGCTTGCCCTCCCTTGGCCTTGGCGACCTCCCTGGCACCCCGGTCCTACCCCTGCCGCCGTTCGTTCGTTCTCCTTCCCCTCATGCCTGCCATCGATCCATCTCCGTCTTCTTCCGGACGTCGTAGCAGAGTCCCGCGCTCCCTCTTCATATGACCTCTTACTGCAGCACGAACTTTCAATGGACATCATAATACCAAAGTCTCCTATACGCATACTGTGTTGGGGACTATAAATTTATAAACTGAACTGAGAGAGTGACTCACAGTACAATCATAAATCTAGAAAATCTACACATTTCTGAACCTTGTTGAGTGGTTTCCGACTGTGTTTGTCTATTGCTTGTGAATTTTTTGTTTTTACCTGATCATAATGACGAAAATGAAAAAAAATCGTTCTATTTTCACCAAAAAAACCCGAGTTTTCTTCATGCTCTTATCGTGTAAGCAAAGTTTGTGCTTAATGAAGTCTTTTTTTTTCACGTACTTTAGACATAAGCAATTGAAATATAACACTTAGAAGCCAGGAACAAAAACTGTGTTACATATCGAAGCAAGCTGTATGGCAAATCTATCTTCCACCCCCATAAGACCAAAATTTGAAATCTCTAGACCAAATGACACGCATCAAATAGATTTGTTATATCTTCCCGACAACAAAATACAAAGAAAGAAATACAGGTATGTATGTATGTATGTGTATCAGTTTATAGTCCCCTCTCTTCCCGAAAGGATTTTCAGAGAGGAGACTTTTTTCGCTAAATATATGCCCTTACTGTTATTGATATAGCCAAAGAGCGTATTATAGAAAGAGGGGGAACTTGGTACAGAAACGCGAGACGGAAGATACGTGTTACGCTCCCTTGTCGACATGCTAAAAATGGCTCGTGGCAGAAAGACAAAAGGCGACCGAGTAAAACAGGGCGGTGACTTTTGCACAGCCATCAATTGCCGTAATGCCAGATACAAGAAAAGTTGTGATGGCAAGTTCTTTTTCAAGTTTCCAAGAGACAAAGAAAGGTAAATTGCAATCGAAAACTTTTGTGTGTTTATATAGGCCTAAACCAAGACCGCTGCAGTGTTGTTGAAACAATCGGGGAGGGGTAGGGTTCTATATGCCACGGGACCTATATGCCACGGGACCTATATGCCACAGGCCCTATATGCCACGTGCTGTTATTGTTACGGGACCTATATGCCACGGGACCTATATGCCACGGGACCTATATGCCACAGGCCCTATATGCCACAGGCCCTATATGCCACGTGCTGTTATTGTTGTTGTTGGTGGTGGTGGTGGTGGTGAACCTTTATTTCCACAGGTTTGGCGACCTAAATACCATTTAGGTAGCCAATCACTGTGAAATGGCTACCTAGTATTTTGTACGGCTACCTATAATGTGAATGTCTACTTAACCATATTTGTGAACTGCTACTTAATTTTGAACCCATTTTTACGACAGGCGACCTAAATGTGAATGGTTACCTGCCTGTGAAATGGCGACTTAAGCAGTTCACCACCACGGCTACCTATTACGTGAAATGTTACTTGATGGTGACATGGCTACCTAATATGCTATGTTGTTAAATTGACATGAAACATTTTGTTAAAAAAACATTGACCAGCTAATAAATTACCTTACAGCCATTAGTACATAGTTTTATAGTACATTTCAGTTGTATTCTGGGAGAGCCGACAAATATTACAATACATATATAACTCATGGATGATTTGCAGTGTGCAAATTTCAAGGTAAAAGCGAATGTGGCATATAGGTCCCGTGGCATATAGGGCCTGTGGCATATAGGGCCCGTGGCATATAGGTCCCGTGGCATATAGGGTACCTCCCATCGGGGAGAGGCTTCAGTGATTCATGTTATATCTATTCTATGTGCTAAAACAAAAACTGTTTGCTTGCTGACAGTTTACGTTCAAAAGGTCGCTCACTGTTTACGTTGTTTCTAGGTTGTTTGACTATTATATTTGTGCTTACATTTCAAAAGTAGATGTTGTCAGATTGGCAGTTTGGCTTCGTCAAACTGCTTATGTTAACAAGTTAAATTAGACTAAGTCTGTTTTCTCCTCGTGATCAAATACTGTGCAAGATAACCCCTTACCTAGGCACAAAAATGGTCCTTGATCTGTTGTAATCCCTTTTCGTTTGAGTGTAAACGGGAAAAAAATATAATGTAGAAACTCAGTCCTTGTTCTGATCTGTGAATTTCTGCGCATTAGATCTATAATGCGTGGAATGTTGTAGTCTAAGTTCTGATTGTTCTGTCTGATTAATTAATTATTTTCCATGAAGTGACTGATGTTATAAAGCCAGTGATTTGGGAGGTGAGAGGGTTGGGGGGGTAGGGGGACACCTGATATAAATTAAATTCACACTATTAGTGAACATTGTGCTTTATTGTGATTAATTGATTGAATGACAGAGCTCTCTCTCTCTCTCTCTCTCTCTCTCTCTCTCTCTCTCTCTCTCTCTCTCTCTCTCTCTCACGATTACGGATTTACACAGTTTCGGATAAATGAAACAGTCTGTCATGCATATTTTAATTTTAAAATATCTGTCGTTGATTAAAAAATAATAAATTCCAGGGCAGAAAACGAACCTATGACATACACACATAAGCAGCATAAAAGCACCTAATAAATGTCAATAAGTAAACATAAACAAACAAACAAACAAACAAAAAAGACAGCAGTAGCGGAATGTTAATAATAATGATGGTTAAAAGTTTGGTTTTTGCAAACGTTGCCATAAAAATGTTCTTTTGCAATGGCATAGGCTCAATAAGTTACCACGCACAGATCATTCATATAGCAGATGATGAAATATAGCCAGCCCGAGCAAAGGGAAATAATCCGTGAGAGCGTCTCGCATTTTTGTATAGGACATAATGGAAGTTCCCTCTCTTTCCGTAATAAGCTCTTTGATATAGCTACCAGGTTTAAGGATGCCCATCCTCTTAGGACTAAAAATTTTGCTGAGGTCGCTCAAGCCTTAAATGCGATTTATTCAAGAGGACTTCTCAGACTTATTCAATGCAATGAGGGGTCTGAATTCAATATTGTTTTTAACAGATCGCAGGGTATTGTAGAAATCTTTAATCGGCAACTGGCAGAAAGGTTATTCACTTAAAGTACTGATCAGTATTCAAAGAAATTGTTTACTGAAACCACTAATACAGAATGGGTTATTAGGCTACCTGGAGTTTTACGGGTTATTAGGCTACCTGGAGTTTTACGGGAAATGAATTCAGAAGTAAGCAGAGTTACAGGATTAAAAGAGTTGAGGCTATTAAAAAGAAACAGACTGTTGTTACTGTTTTAAAACCTGGTCAGCCGGACCTAACTTTGATGAACAAAACAGTTACATACCTTTATCAGCCTGGAGAAGTTGCTATAAAAAGAGGCTACAGACCCTCTGTGGTCGATTGCGAGCAAAACTGGGCCGCCATCGCCGGCAGGCATAGAGTTAGGAATAGAATTAGGGAGACGTCGAATCTCCTCCCCCTGCCAAACCACCGTCTGTGCCGGTTCCCGGTCATGGTCAAGCTGACACATGTTATAGAGTCTGAGACTCTGAAATCACAGAATTTGACGTTTGCCAAAACGCTACAAACCTCGGTTGGCCCTGTAGACCGTGTAAGGCCACTCGGCGATGGCTTTTTGATAGGCTGTGCCTCTCGAGCCCAGCAACAGCAACTAATCGGCTTGTCTGTAATAGGATCGGCCTCGCTATCTTGTTCTGTACTTAGTCCTGTCGTGGAGAGGGTTGTCCGGGACATCCCTTCTACGATTACTGAAGATGAGATCTTAGCCAAGAGCCAAGGCTCAGTTGACCCTGATGGCACCCTCTGACCCTGCGCGGTCAAACGAGTCAAACGACTGTTCCGCGCGGATGGACAGACTTCCACCTCAGTCAGGGTCACAGTGGAGGCGTTGATCCTCCCTATTGCAGTTTTGATCAACCGGAGAGAGTACCCGGTCCGTCCCTGTGTTGCCGCGGTGGTCCGTTGCCATCAGTGTCATAAGTACGTACGGACACATAAAAAACCCACTGTAAATCTAGACCGATTTGCCCCTCCTGTGGCCGGGAAGGCCACTCGGGGGGTCAATGCAAAGTCAGCAAACGGTCCTGCCTTAATTGCCTAGGCAACCACTCGGCTTCAAACAGCATCTGCCCCGCCCTGAGGGAGCGCGTTCTCGCGAACCGACTCAGGGCTGCCCACTACTATAAATTAAATTCACACTATTAGTGAAACATTTTGTTATTGTGCTTAATTGTGATTAATTGATTGAATGACAGAGCTCTCTCTTCCCCCCCTCCCCCCCCTCTCTCTATCTCTCTCTCACGATTACGGATTTACACAGTTTCGGATAAATGAAACAATCTGTCATGCATATTTTAATTTTAAAATATCTGTCGTTGATTAAAAAAAATAAATTCCAGGCCAGAAAACGAACCTATGACATACACATATAAGCAGCATTAAAAGCACCTAATAAATGTCAATAAGTAAACATAAACACACAAAAAAAGACAAAAAAAAAAAGACAGCAGTAGCGGAATGTTAATAATAATGATGGTTAAAAGTTTGTGTTCTTTTGCAATGGCATAGGCTCAATAAGTTACCACGCACAGATCATTCATATAGCAGATGATGAAATATAGCCAGCTCGAGCAAAGGGAAATAATCCGTGAGAGCGTCTCGCATTTTTGTATAGGACATAATGGAAGTTCCCCCTCTTTCCGTAATAAGCTCTTTGATACTAGTAGGCTGACTCCAAGTTGACGGTTTCTCGGCTTCGCGACCATCGGCATCGGAAGAATCCTCTACAGATCGTGTAGGCTCTGCTTCTTTTAATGTGCTGGGAACTGAATTACCCGCAAATAAGACGGTTATTGAGATTTGGTTTTTATCCGCCTCCAGTCTTTTGTTTGCAGACATTTTCGATAATTTCGATCGAATGTTTGGCTTACCAAAAGTACAAGTACAACGCCAACACAGATCCAACGTAAACTCAAGTCGCGAGCACCGATTGACTAAAACAAAGCTGTATATGTTTCAAGGGCGTTGGTTGGCTGTGTTGCTTTGTGATTCGGGATAAAAATAGCAATCCCATGCAGGCGATGACAAGGGAGATAAGGCATGTATACGTTTCAGCATGTAGAGGACGGTCCCGGGGGCTTGTTTGGTTTTCCGTCTAGCGCTGCATAAACGTTTCGCCCTCTCCGCAAAATACGCGAAAACTCGCCATCGTTTTAATCGGACAAGGTGTCCCCCTTGAGGTTTGACAATCGGACATTTAAAAAAACAAGCGGTCAATGTCCGGTGTCCGGGCAACTTGTGCATCACTGGGTACAGACAATAAATTAACTGATATCTCTTTTAAATTGCCTAAGAGGGTCGTATAAAGGGCTTAAGACACGGTCGCTGGTCGCATAAACGAGGTTGTCACATACCAGAGGTCATTTATTATTGGAAGTGAATCCTCAGAAGTTTTCAGGTCACATAACAGAGAGACGGATACCGGAGGTTCCACTGTATTAAGTTTGTATTGGTATATCTTGAAGTTAAACTTGAAGCTAATAAAACAGATTTATCCTGGCTCTCGTCTGACAAAGTCATTTCTTCATTAGTAACAGTATTTGATTTGACTATCTTCTGTAATAGAATCTTTTTCTGGCATTAAAATAGATTGTTCATAATCATCATCAATATTTAACATTTCCAAAGAATGTAACATACCCTGTTCACTTTTATAACACACTTATTTAGAAACGTCCTACACAACAACAATAGCAAAGCCGCGAATGCCCTCTAATGACTAGAAGACCGCTAGATGGCAATGCATGTTCTTTTCTGTTCTAGAACAATTTCATCATCCAAGAATGTCGGGGCTAAAATAGAAATCAATACGGGACTAGGCAATTGTGTTGGAGAATCACCTGTGTGAGTCGCTCGATATGGCGCAATACAAAGCCTCCAACCAAAGGCGCAAGAAATATGCATATTTATTAGCAGGTGAATGATTTTAAAGAGTGCTTTTGGAGTGTTTTTAAAATGCTCTTAAAACAGCATATATTATAATGTAAGGACGCCTAGAGCAACTTTGCATAGAACCCTCCTAATTACTCTCTCTGCTTGCAACGTTCGTCTGGCATTGACTATGTCACGTCACCGTAATGGGATCAGCGACTTCAGCTGATACCGGTGCTTGCCACTGCCATGTCCGTGGTGGTGGGTGAAGTAGTGAAGGGGGTGCTCGATGAGCTTGAAGCACGTGTGGCGTCTATTATTAGTCCGCCGCAGCCACCTTCTTCACTGCCAGTCTATGAGAAGACTCTGACCGCCATGAGGGTATTGACCTACGAGAATGACCGTTTGCAGCAGTACTCACGTCGAGAGTCGGTGCGCATATTCGGTATTCCGCATGACGATGGGGAGTCAGCTGAGAAGGTGGAGGAGAAAGTCATCCGTGTCTTCAAGGATGCGGGTGTTGACGTCAACGTTGCGGACATAGCTGCATCCCATCGCACTGGTAGAGCTGGTAGAGGTCCACGTCCTATTCTTGTCAAGTTTGTCTCAAGGCGGAAGAGGAATGAATTGATGAAAGTGAAAAAGAATCTGAAAGGTAAAGATGGATATGACAAGGTATTCATCAATGATGACATTACTCCACTACGTGCGAGAATGCTGGGGTTCATCAAAAGGCTGAACTACAGTGCCTGGACGGTTGAAGGAAGGATCTATTGCACCAAGAAGTCGCCACCGGGTCTGGCACCTGACGATCGTCCCAGACCAATAGTCGTTGAAACCCCAGATGACCTGTTCAAGCTGGGAGTGACTACCATCGACTATGAAGCTTTGGGCTTGAGACACCTAGCAGAGCTGGTTGGTGAACGAGGCACTACTGGAGCATCCCAGATGCGCGGTGGTGAGGTTGCCTATTCCCGTGGCAACTAACGGTGCCCAGAGGGGTGTGTTGCTTTGCCTTCTTCTCAGCCTCAGGTGTATGTAAGTGAAAGTTTAAAGCTTAATGGCTGGGAGAATGAAGGTTATTTATACTGTAGTCATGTGGATAAGCTCATTGAGCAGAACAGCAGTGATAATGTGGAGATGACGACATTGATTTGTTATGAACAGCTCCTTAAACCTCCTTCTCTGACCAAGAATCACATTAGAAATATAAACATAAACAAATTTGATGAAATACATGATCATGATGAAAACTATAAACAAAAAATGCTTCTTAGACAAATGACTCATTCTGTGGATATTAATAATTATAAATATCAAGATATGTCCACTGAAGATAACTTCAATGAATATAAGTGCGAGGATTATACTGATACAGATTTTGTTGTGACACATGACAGCATGGTCTGCCACACAGTCGACGGTGGCACCAAGTTGCCTACAGCTTCTTATGTTTTGAACTATGTCCAACCTTGTGTTAATGCACTAGCAGGCTGTATAAATACTAGAATAGTGAAAGACAAAAACTGTGTTAATGATGACCACCTTGAGATTAATTATATGGTTTTGAAAACTGATATTAGTGTCAGTTGTGACTGTGGGGATGTACTCCATGCTGATGTTGATGGTGCAAAATGTACTAGCAGATTACATGCTGCTGACAGTGATTTTGATGCAAAATGTACTACTAGATTATCTGTAGATGCTGTTTTCTCATCAGATACTGAAAGGTTTTTGAATACATCCAGTGAAATCTCATATAATGTAATTTATAATTATGAGCATAATAGTGATGTTGAAGCTGATGGTTGTAGTAACAAGGATGTTTCTGTTGACATGGTTATTGGGTCCCATCATGACAGTGTGATGAGTGAATGTGAACATCATAACAATGTGATGGATGAATGTGATGAATGTGATGATTGTAAATGTAACACTAACATTAGTAACATTGATTCCAACTGGAATGTTGATCTTGTATCTTCATTCAGTATTAAGGCTAGTGGACATATTATTGGTGATGAATATGATGATGGTGGTGATGGTGGTGAGGATAATATGTTTCATGAGGATAGTGAACTTGAGTTGCCTACAGGAAATACAAGGGTTTCTAAAATTAATACTTTTTTGCATTTTGATGCTGTGGGAAATAATATATTTAAAGATGAACTCGGTTTGGGTTTTGATTATGATAATATTGACGCTATAGTAACACCTGATGTTTACATTGTTGTTGATAATGCTTCCGCCTTTGATCCTGTTTTGGATGTTGATCAATTTGAAGAAACTGTTAATAACAATGTTTACACTAATGCCAATACAGTTACTACTGTGGAGAATGACTTAATGATTGACTTACCTGACAGTGCATTTGATTCTTTGCTTTGTACACCTATGATAGGCGTTACTGTTGCTTCAGCGAATTCTGACTCTAATGTTGCTGATGTCTTTGAAGGTCCTGATGATGTTTGTGAATCATGTGGTTTGTTGCATGCTGTTGTCACTTGTGGAGATGATAATGATGTCTGTAACATTGATGATAATGAATGTAACATTGATGGTGTTGCTAACGTTGTAAATGTTGGTGATAATTTTGACCTGGATAGTTGCATTCCGAGTAAGGTTAGTGGTGATCTGGGTTTACATGCTATTTCCAATCTCTGTGATATTGATTGTTCTGATGTCAGTCACAATAACAATGATGCTGATAATAATATTGATAATAATGACAGTCATAATTCTACAGATAATGAAAATGATGATATTAGTGCTAATGATGAGGGTGATAATAATAACAATTATAATGATGATTTAAATGATGATGATATAAATGATAACGCTGACCCCAGTGTAACCTTCAGCGGAAACCTAAGTTATGCCAGTTTCTCACTCTCTTCTTTGCGCTTCCTTTCTTTGAATGTTGGTGGTTTGATATCAGAACTGAAGTTTCCAGATTTAGAGAATCAGATAAAGAGTGCTGATATTATTTGTTTGTCAGAAACCAAACTTGATAACTTTGACAATATAGCAATTGATGGGTATTCTGTCTTTATGAAGAATAGGAAGGCTTTTAAAAGGAAATTAGGTGGTATTGCTCTTTTAGTTAAACATGAGTTGTTAGATTATATTAAAGTTGTAGAGCATCAATCTTGTAAGGAAAGTATACAAACTGGCTTTGATAAATATTATCGCTTGGTGCAGCACTCAGTTTCAGATGATGGTTTATTCTTTGAATTATCTATTCCTCGTAACAATGTACTCCAGACATGTTTATGTGTAGTGGTTTATATTCCCCCTGAAAATTCAGTTTATGTGAACAGGAACGCCTTTCAAGAACTGGCTGATACTCTGACTAACTGGAATGACGATTGTAATGTAGTTATGTTGGGTGACTTCAATGCTAGGACGGGTACAGTTAGGGACTTTGTAGAAAATGAACAAGAAGTGGATAATTTTATTGCCAGTATTGCCGATTTAATTGATGTTTACGGTATCCAGAAAGTTAGGGTATCCCAGGACAGTAATGTAAACACAGCAAAGGAGAACTGGATAGAAGCTCAATGCCAGGAAATAGAGAACAGTCTGAACAAGAACAACAGCAAGAAGGCCTACCAGACTGTGAAGCCGCTGACAAGTGTTAAACAGCCCAAGGTCTCCACGATCCAAAGCAAGTGGCTTATGCCTTACAGAAGAACTAGAAGTCTTGGACAGATGGACAGAGTACTGCTCTGACCTTTACAACCACAAACCAAACAGAGACCCATCAGTTCTAGCATGTCCAGAGAACAGAGAAGAATAAGAAATCCTCCCAATTCTCCGAGAAGAATTTGAGGCAGCAGTGCAATCGCTGAAGAAGGGGAAGTCAGCGGGAGTGGACAACATACCCGCGGAACTGCTTCAAGCAGGAAGAGAAGCGATGATTGACGCACTCACCATTATGTGTAACAAGATGTGGCAGAGTGGGGAGTGGCCTACACCATGGACCCAGTCGCTTGTCATCACTCTTCCCAAAAACGGGAACCTTCAGGAATGTGAAAACTACCGCACCATCAGCCTCATCAGCCATCCCAGCAAGGTCCTCCTGAAAATAATACTCAACAGGTTGAAACCCCAAGCTGAACAAATCATAGCCGAAGAGCAAGCAGGATTTAGGGCAGGGCGAAGTACCACTGAACAGATTTTTAACCTCAGAATAATCTGTGAGAAGTACCTACAGCACCAACAACATCTATATCATGTGTTCGTAGACATCAAAAATGCGTTTGACCGAATCTGGCATGCAGCTCTATGGGCAACCATGAGTGTGTACAACATCAGCCCTAAAACTGTTGAAGTCATCAAAAGCCTGTATGACAAGGCTACCAGTGCAGTCCACCACAACAGCGCCATCGGAAACTGGTTGAGAACAACAATCGGTGTGCGTCAGGGATGCCTACTCTCTCCAACACTCTTCAACATATTCCTAGAGCGCATCATGTCAGATGCCCTTGCAGACCACGAAGGCACAGTCAGCATAGGGGGAAGAGCAATCCCCAACCTTCGTTTTGCGGATGACATTGATGGATAGGCTGGAGAGGAACAAGAACTTGAACGGCTGGTATAGAGGCTTGACACCACCTCCAGAGCCTATTGAATGGAAATAAGTGCAGAGAAGAACCAAAATGATGACCAACAACACCCATGGCATCAACACGGACATCAAAGTCCAAAGCCAATCCCTCAACACAGTGCATAGCTTCAAATATTTAGGAGCCATTGTATCAGACAATGGGTCCCGACAGGAAGTCCTCTCCAGGATCGCACAAACAACTGCTGCCCTGGCGAGGTTGAAGCCAATTTGGAAAGACAGGACCATCAGTCTACATTCCAAGGTAAGGCTTCTGCGCTCCCTTGTCATCTCCATCTTCCTATATGCTTGCGAAACATATCCCCTCACAGCAGATCTCCAACGAAGAATACAAAGCATGGAGATGAGGTGCTACAGAAGACTTCTGGGCATTTCCTATACCCAGAACATCACCAACCACGAAGTCCGAAAGACCATCATACAAGCCATTGGACAACACGATGACCTGCTCACAGTGGTGAAAAAACGGAAACTCCGATGGTATGGCCACGTCACCAGATCATCAGGTCTTGCAAAGACCATCCTGCAAGGCACAGTGCAAGGAGGTAAAAGAAGAGGAAGACCAAAAAGAGGTGGGATGACAACATTCGATACTTGACACTGAGCGAAACAATCGGGGTTGCTGAGGACAGGGAAAGATGGAGTACGTTGGTTAAACGATCATCTGTGGTGCCGCTACGACCTCCGAGTTATGGGATAGGATAGGATAGGATAGGATTATGTTATTTACTTGTAAGATTAAATTATCAAAATAATAATTACCTCCTTTGCTCCCAAAATATGTACTGAGCTTTGCCACACCTTTCGAATCGGAGGGCTTCAACGACGGCGTTCGCGGCATTTTGAAGTGCTGGCGCGAGTGGGAATAAGCAAGCAAAGGGAGGACTTTGACTATTTGTCTTTTTGCTAAAACGTCAACGTAAGCCAGGGTTGCCCACACTATGACGTTTACAGCATGCGAGGTACTTTTAAAATGACCAAGCCAAAATGATCTACCTACCACCAAAATGCAAAACATATATATAGTCTTATAATAGGCTGACGTCAATTTTTCTTACTGCTACGCGATCTACTCAGTCACACTGCCTTTGCGATGGACCGATCGATCGCGATCGAAGTATTGGGTACTCCTGTCGTAAACCGTTATATTATTCACTAGGAATATCATTTTCTTTCTTTTCATTTCTTCCGCTCGTGGCGCACCCCCTCCCCCCCCCCCCCCCTAAAAAAATAAAAATTAAAATGAAATAAATAAATAAATAAATAATCAACTAGAATGTCGCCGAAGACGGGAAATATCAGCTTTGCTCTTTGTGGAGCACAAAAGACGGTGTTCGTCTGGAGATTGTTTAGAATGATTGCAATGATTGAAGTTTTTTAGGGAGAAGATTGCGAGGGCTTGCATATTGTGGGAGAGGTCAAATACTCGTACAAAATAAATAAATAAATAAATAAATAAATTATATATATATATATATATATATATATATATATATATATATATATATATATATATATATATATATATATATATATATATATATATATATATATATATACATGTATATATATATATATATATAGCGCCCTTTCTAATGAAAGCTCAGAGCGCTTTACATTCACATAAGACACTTCTTCTAAGAACTAAAATGATTTTAACAATATAAAACATGGGATACAAAACATACAGAATGTAATTACATAATATAAACACGCACGCACGCACGCACACACACATACACACACACCAAGTTCAACACGAATTTAAATTGTGATGTCATCAAAGGAACGTTTGAACAGATGGGTCTTGAGGCCAGAACGAAAGGCAGCAGATGTTTGGGAAGAATGGAGAGACATGGGAAGGGAGTTCCAGACGGTGGAAGCAGAAAATGAAAATGAGCGTTTGCCAAAGGACTTGTTCACTCGTGGAATGCAGAGATTTTGGGCAGAAGAAGATCGAAGGGTTCTAGAGGGTATGTAGGGGTTAACTATGGTTTTGAGATAAGAAGGGTCGGATGAAGAGAGAGCATTGAAGCAGAGGCAAGCAATTTTGTACTCAATTCTTTGTTCGATGGGAAGCCAGTGTAGGGATTTAAGATGACGAGTTATATTGGCAGATTTTGGAATGCGAAGAATGAGACGGGCGGCATTATTTTGAATCTTTTGAAGTCTTTGCAATAGATAGTCCGGGCAACCGCAGAAGAGAGTTACAATAGTCAAGCCGTGAGAGAATGAAAGCTGAGACAAGAGTTTGAGTGGCTTTGGTAGACAGAAAGTGACGGATGCTGTTGATTCGACGGTGTTCAAAATTTAGGTTTCGGATTAGAGTTTGAATGTGAGCTTGCATAGTCAGGTAAGAGTCCAAAATCACGCCCAAGTTTTTGACAGAATCAGATAACTGGACAACAGAGCTATATATATATATATATATATATATATATATATATATATATATATATATATATATATATATATATATATATATATATATATATATATATATATATATATATATATAAAATGTTTATTTTCTTATTTTAATTTTTATAATTTTATTTATAGGGAGGCACTGTGGTCTAATGGTAGTGCTTCGGCTTGAAGTTGCGGACCTGAAGGTCCCGGGTTCGAGCCCTGGCCGGGCCATTGTGTTGTGTCCCTGGGAAAGACACTTTACTCCTGTTTTCCTACTCCTTCGGATGAGAGTATAAACCGAGGTCTAGTCTGTGTCGCATACATTCCATCATAACGGACTTTAAAGATCCTGACGCTCATTTCCTAGACGGGTGAGTGCCGGTGACAAGAACACACCCAGCATGCACCTATAGGTCCTTCTCCCCCATCCCTGGCTGCCCAGGATTGTGCTCAGTTGCCCGGGCGTCACACCATGCGCCCAAAGGCTGCGGGTGGGCGTCTCGGGCGGCTTGAGTTAGATCCTGTATCGGCCAGCGCCTTGAGCAGCTATTGAGCTGGAAAAGCGCTATATAAGAACGATTAAATAAATAAATAAATAAATATTATATGGAGGTTACCGTTTCCAAGTGATTGATCTGTTTCCTTTAAAGTTTATCTCTCTCTCTCTCTCTCTCTCTCTCTCTCTCTCTCTCTCTCTCTCTCTCTCTCTCTCTCTCTCTCTCTCTCTTTTTCTCTCTCTCTCCTTCTTCTTCTTTATTTTCCTTTTTTTTGGGGGGGGGGGGGGGAGTTGGGAGGAGGGCCCGGACCCCCCCCCCCCCTCGTCCGCCCCTGCAAACGGCAGTCCTCACGACAGTAAGGGTCTTGTAGCGCCCAGGTCACAATGGTCGCGCAACGTCTTAGCCCGGCACCATACGACACCAGCGTGAGAGCAACATCAACCAACAACCAGACCAGCCACAGTAGTAGCACGTAGAACATAGATAGGTAGAAGAACAATAGGCCCAATCTGGTCAACAAAATAAACCATCTTACTAGGCTATCTCTACAATGTAAACATGCCATGAGAAATAACTCCTTCCGCCGTCCGCCATCTTGACCTGTTTATTTATGCATTACAACAATTCATAATTCTTCTACAATTTAATATAATTCCACCTAAACACAATGCTATACAAATGCATATTATAATTCCATTCCTAAACAACAATCCTGATTCATTCTCTCTCTTAAATTCATCACCCTTCTAGTATACTAGTCTATAATACATCATCACCCTTCTCTCATATTCATCACCCCTCTCTCATATTTATCACCCCTCTAGCATACCATAATACATCATCATTCTTGACCTCGTTCTTGCAACAACTTCAACAACATTATTCCTTTTTACATACCAACAAGAAAATCACATAAAAATGCTATTTATCAAAATATCCCTTTCCCCCTCATCCTTCATCTTTCATTCGTGTACGCATGCTCAGAATGTATAGCCACTGAAAGAATTAGAATGCTGGGCACCAACTCACTTTCAGTTCCCGGCCTGTGAAGTACAGACACACATGTAATCCTAGGAGGTCTAGTAAAACTAAAGTAGCATAGAATGATAGATGAGAAAAATAGGATAATAAAATAAAATTTAGAATTAAAATTGTATAAAATAAGAAAATGAAATCAACTTTATTACTATACAAAATAGGGATGATGGTGATGATTTCGAATATATTGAGGCATTGAGGGCTCCACTGAATGAAACAGTGAAAAAAGTATCCCTGGGGATAAAAAATACATTTCAAATAGTTAGATTAAAATACACAGATAACAAAATAATACATACTTAATTACCAGATTATTAAAGTTGAAAACAAAACACACCTTTGCTTTGTCTAGCTGGCATTACACATCACCAGCACATAACAATTTAGCTCTCCATTTTAAACCCATAACTTACAGTATGACAAGTCAATTTGTCATCTTGTCAACCTCTATGACGACCTCGACATGCTTACGCTCAGCAGTCCTGTCATGATAAAACCCTTGTCACTGACATTCCCTATTCATCTTAATGACATAGACTTGATGCAAATGGGAGACAACCTGTTAGTGTCAGTTAACTCGTGACTTCAATTCTCTAATTAAAATTCATATTTAAAGGCAACATATTATAAAATTCCAGTTTTAAACATTACACGATTTATAGAACATTTAACAGAATCATTCAATAGAATTCAAGACTCTAAGTCTGTTCACGAAAATAATCAGATACATTTTATCATAATTACTTCAGGATAAGTCACAGGATGCATACAATAAGTAAAATAATAAAAATAACATCAATTTCAATAAAATGTTCACAACAAATTATAATAGTATCATACCAGTTTAAATTAGTTTATATAGACGGAAATTATAGCAAATAGAATATAAAATAGAATTTTTGTCTTTGTTCCCAAAATTTACCATGTGCTCAGACCGGGTGCGAACATGCTACATCAGATGCCAGACATAATCTTGTTGCATCTTGCAAATAAAACACAATAATATAATTATATGTTGAACATAACAAATAGTAACCATTATTCTAATAAAATAATTAAGCATTTCCAACTTTTCCTTACCTGAATTAAGGCTACAACCCTCCAGCATCAACCATGCTGCCTCAAAGAATTGCAGGAAGATTGTGGCTCTAGCACTACAGCAGAGGAAGTGTAAAACCTAACTTCCTGTTCCAGACTATACTAAAAAATTCCAGAAATATATAACTTACTTTTACTACTATTATTATTAATATTATATTATTATTAGCTTATTTTAATAATTATAAAACATATTTTAATCTTAAATAAATTTAGAAAATAAAATACTAAAAACATTCATATAGTAGACTCCACATGTACAATAAGGGTGTTACACTCGGTTTGATGATGGTGTTTTTCTTTATCAGTAGTGGATTCAGCCCCAATGCTGAAATACTGATGAGTGTAGCTCAGATTCGTTTATTCACGCAACCCGCTCAAGCAGCATACAAGTCACTAAGTCGACGTATGAAGTTTTCCACTTTTTATTCAGCACACACCAACAACTGCATACAATTCTCAACTCAACTCAACAACTTTCACAGCAACTCTCTTCACAACACACAAAGCATCGAATATATAATTTTTTCTATCCTTCGAGATGACGACAGTTTGTTCTAGAAATGACGCATTACAACTAACCAATCAGAATTAAAGATCGTCATCACTGACTTACGTCATACATCTCTCCACACATACCCCGAACCTTCTCTTTCTTCGACAATCTTCCCGAAACTTCGATCGATAGTAAACAAGGAGATCCAGAGTATTCTCCGACAATATCGACCAACGAAAATTATCCACGTTATACAAAGCCTCTCCTAACAACAATGCAAACTCTAATCAAAGGTAAATAAACTCCATTATTGAATACTTTGCAAAACGAAACGATTAGATCTATCGTGCGCGTTTTAGACATATACTTTCGTTCGTTTCAACGTAACAAAGGAGTTAGCTACCTTAC
Source organism: Oncomelania hupensis (assembly GCA_036898135.1). NCBI lineage: Eukaryota > Metazoa > Mollusca > Gastropoda > Littorinimorpha > Pomatiopsidae > Oncomelania > Oncomelania hupensis. The sequence goes on along the minus strand of CM072511.1, from coordinate 121,032,279 downwards.
ACTGTTGCACATCAATCATGATGAGTGTTACACACACAACACCACAACACAACACAGTCTGTAGAGAGTAGATGGTTCGTTCCTGTCTTATTATGATCTAGGATATCCTGGCATCTACGAAACGCCTAGGCCATGGGCGGTCTCTAAACCAAGAGCACACACCCTTAGGAAGTTGCTCTACACAGAAAATACACAGCACTGTGGCAGCAAAAATCCTCCTAACTGTGGTAAGAAGTACTTTATTAACACAGCCTCGACAACAAACTGGTCATTCTTGCCCTTATTAAGGAACAAGACCTTGGGTGGTTCCAAACACAAAACACAACCCTTATAAACGGACCCTACACTTATCCTATGATAGTGGCAGTCACAGTTTATCCAGTCACCCTCCGATCACAACGAATATCCACTTGACTTTACCACTTCAGCACTGCTTCCAGCGGCGAACACGCTCACGTGCAACAAACATTATTACAGACACACATTGACACAACAAGGGCAACAGTATACAAGAAATACACATGGTGTAAAGGCAGGGAAATGGCTATTATGAAATGGAAAGGAAAATAGTTCTGCATTTTTAAAATTAAATTGGCTGCATCCAATATTATTTTGACAAGTATTACCAAGATCGATATTTTATTTACTCTTTGGGTCTGTGGCATGGAGCAAGCAACAACTACAAGTTGGATCAATCATTATACTTTCTTAACCCCAGTTGGAGTGCAGGAGGTTTCAGTATAAATAGTATCCCCACTTTCTGGAAATTTAGTGCTTTAAATTCCCACTGTTGCTGTCTTTCTCATTTGCTCTTTCTCATTTCTGCTCTGTTCTATCAATCTGCTATACTATCGTCTTCTTCGCTAGACCAGTCTCCTACCTTTTTTTTGAAAATTCTTCCGGGACAAGACTCCTTATTTGTGTATGAGGTCTGTTGGATCAGCTTGGGAATGTTGGACGCTTTCTGCCAGGTGGTCACTAGAACTTCCTATGATGTTATTATTTAGCAATGTAGGCATTTTATATGTATGTGTTTTGTTGATAATTTATAATGATGTTTGTATTCTATTTTGTTTTTGTAAACGGGGGTTCGATAAGTTGGGGTGAAGCCTCAGCCGTTCCCTGTGTGGGATGTCTTTATTGTAAAGTGACTGGCTGGTGGAGGGCATTCAGTTTTCCCACTAGGGTTGTTTCAGCAGATCTTTTATGCGGATTGGGGGTTGTCCGGTCCTGATTTGGCTCGGAAGAGTCCGCTGGACCTAAAGCAACAATTATGTAATGTAATGTAATGTAATGTTATACTTTCCAATTTAATTTTTAAGCATCAATTAATGTACCATGCACCTTTCTTCTTCCTTTGGACATCTGAAGCATGAAAGGTCAGGGCGCTTTAGGCTGTTGTTGGTGCAGTTTATGGCACTGCAATGATGGCCCGAGCTACTTTCCTTTTTGTAGTTTGGCTTCGAAGACCGACTGCTTTCTGCCATGTTTGTTTGCTGACGCAACGCAACCGCTTGGTGTCGCTGACGTCACTCGTTTCGCATAGAATCCTGTTATGATTCTTCTTTGTTTACCCATATTCTTTGACCTAAAACACGTGAAAAACATAAATTCCTAGTATACACTACGCAATATAAACCGCTGATTCAAACTTTGCGCACAGCACTCTCATAGATATGAAACCAAAGAGCTTATTATGGAAAGAGAGGGAACTTCCATTATGTCCTATACAAAAATGCGATACGCTCTCGCGGATTATTTCCCTTTGCTCGGGCTAGCTATATTTCACCATCTGCTATATGAATGATCTGTGCGTGGTAACTTATTGAGCCTATGCCATTGCAAAAGAACATTTTTATGGCAACGTTTGCAAAAACCAAACTTTTAACCATCAATATTATTAACATTCCGCTACTGCTGTCTTTTTTTTTCCGTTTGTTTGTTTATGTTTACTTATTGACAATTATTAGGTGCTTTTATGCTGCTTATGTGTGTATGTCATAGGTTCGTTTTCTGCACTGGAATTTATTATTTTTTAATCAACGACAGATATTTTAACATTAAAATATGCATGACAGACTGTTTCATTTATCCGAAACTGTAAATCCGTAATCGTGAGAGAGAGAGAGAGAGAGAGAGAGAGAGAGAGAGAGAGAGAGAGAGAGAGAGAGAGAGAGAGAGAGAGAGAGAGAGCTCTGTCATTCAATCAATTAATCACAATAAAGCACAATAACAAAATGTTTCACTAATAGTGTGAATTTAATTTATATCAGGTGTTCCCCTACCCCCCAACCCTCTCACCTCCCACATCACTGGCTTAATAACATCAGTCACTTCATGGAAAATAATTAATTAATCAGACAGAACAATCAGAACCTACTGGCTAGACTACAACATTCCACGCAATATAGATCTAATGCGCAGAAATTCACAGATCAGAACAAGGACTGAGTTTCTACATTACATTTTTTTCCCGTTTACACTCAAACGAAAAGGGATTACAACAGATCAAGGACCATTTTTGTGCCTAGGTAAGGGGTTATCTTGCACAGTATGTGATCACGAGGAGAAAACAGACTTAGTCTAATTTAACTTGTTAACATAAGCAGTTTGACGAAGCCAAACTGCCAATCTGACACCTACTTTTGAAATATAAGCACAAATATAGTCAAACAACCTAGCAATAACGTAAACAGTGAGCGACCTGTTGAACGTAAACTGTCAGCAAGCAAACTGTTTTGGATTTAGCACATAGGTATAACATGAATCATTCAAGCCGCTCTCCGATTGTTTTAACACTAACAACACTGCAGCGGTCTTAGTTTAGGCCTACATAAACACAAAAAAATGAAGTTTTTCAATTGCAATTACCTTTCTTTGTCTCTTGGAAATGTGAAAAAGGACTTGCCAACACAACTTTTCTTGTATCTGGCATTATGGCAATTGATAGCTGTGCAAAAGTCACCGCCCTGTTTTACTCGGTCGCCTTTTGACTTTCTGCCACGAGCCATTTTCAGCATGTCGACAAGGGAGCATAACTCGTACATTTCGTCTCGCGATTCTGTACCAAGTTCCCCCTCTTTCTATCATAAGCTCTTTGATGAAACTGTAAACTATTTACATCTTGACTCAGCATAATATTTAGCGTGCGTGTCGTCACAGACTACATTGTTATTTCAAAGAGATTGGACTTCTAATGTGGAAGGAGACGCTTAAGTGTTAGAAGTGGACAAAGTGGTGAAGAACAAAGTGATGAAGATGATGTGTAATTCCCACTGAACTTTTAGATCAGTAGCAAGGACTACTAAAGAGAAAGGACGAGCACAGTCTATGTTCAGACTTTCCTAGCAAAGGCCATTTGCCTCCTCACTCTGTGTGTCCATCATTGCAATTTTTCTCTTTAAAACTACCAATTAATGTGTCCTAAAGGTTATGATGTAGTATTAACATAATCTTAGTTTGATTTTGTAAAGTTTAAATATTAATTTTATTGCCAATATGAAGTATAGAGGGTCTCTCCAGTAGCACACATTCACACTAAAGTATTAGCAATCTAAACACCTGTCTTTCTTTTGCAGTAAGTGTATTGTACAATATTTTAGACATGATTTGGGAAAACAATATGACACAACCACCAGTAAACTCTTATTTCAAAACTGTGTACAGTAAAACCTGTCAAAACATTATCCACAGAAACCAAAGTACATTAAGTCAAGTTCAGTTGATCTGTCAACACCGGTACATGCTACATCAAGAAAAAAAGTATTTTGTCATCCCTTTTCTAAACCATTTCTCACATTTTGTTTGAAGAACATCTAGAATGACCGCAAAAAAGCATTAAAAAAAACTGATGCTGCTCAGGCTGACAAGCGTGCCCTCTTGATGGATGTCTGCAATAGTACTCCATTCTTCTGCTGGTCCTTCTCCAGGTTGTGGAGACCACTGAGAAGCACATTTGCCACATGTCCTCTGAGTTTAGCACAGTTCACAAGGCTGAAGTACTCTGCGATGGTGTCCAGTACAACCATCAACCGCTGTCGACAGCACGCCCTGTGACGGGCCGTCTTGACGAAGATGAGTCCATACCGCACCAGGTCATACGTACTCAGGTGAGGCACAGTCAGTGATCCCCTAGACACTTCCTGGATGAAAGCATTGATTTCAGAGGGCACCAAGGGTTCGTCCTCCTCGAACTGAAGTTCTTCCAGGCACTTTCTTTCCACCCACCCTGCCACGTAGGCGGCACTGCTCTCTTCCTGGACAGAGAGTGAAAGGCCAGTTTCACAGCTTTCAACCACAGCCGCGTCCTCACACTGAAGGGCTGGTCCTATGCACTCATGCGCCTGGGTCTCCAACTTGAAGTCTAGGTCCTCCAGGTAGGTGGCTGCATGCCTGGCCAAACGCTTCTTGGAGGCCCTCATAACATCGGCCGAAGTCATGAAGGCATTGGCACCGGTCGCCTGGCGATAGAAAACTCCCCCTCTATTCTGTCACTTTGCAGTTCCCTAAGTAGCACAAACTTGAAGTTGGCCTGTTGGAGGAGATGGGAACACACAGCCATCAGGCCTTGTATTGTCTGCACCATTGCCCTTTTCGTGTCGTGTGTCAAGCACTGTTCGCGGCTCTTCCCATGACCTGATGGTGCTGCTTTAAACTGCTCATGCAGTGTCGCCAAGTTGGTGGAGGTGAGGTCTTGGACACGCCTGTGCGGATCTTTCAGTATGATGTCTTGCCCTTTGGATGAGACGTTCCTCACATTCCACCAATCCAGCACACTCTGGATGAAATCTGCTGTGTCACTGCGTCCTCGAAGCCTGAGCGCAGCCACCACCTTTTCGTTGAATACTTTGAGGACATGCTGCACGTTCTGAAGCTGAAGCTTGGATGGGCGGACCGAGGCTTCTGTTAGTGGAGAAGTCTTCAGGATGTTCTCCTTCTCTGCATCGTACAGCTGCTTAACGTCACTGAAGAAACCGACGACTTGGTTGTCAAATGTGAGCTTCTGGCCCTTCTCTGAAATCAATAAAAGAATATGACATGAATATGGGTATGAAACTGAAACATCTGAATAATTTCGTTGATTAATCTATAAAGACCTTGACAGTAGATTTTGAAAATCATCAGTTGTTATGTAAAAAATGTGTTGCTATTTGTAAATGATTTTGATGACATTTAACGTTTGAGAAATATTACAATAGACCCTTGGCAAAAAATTCATAATTTATTTGTTCCTGTTTGTTTTTTTTAATTTATTTATTTTTATTTTTTTATCTTTTTTACTTATGTACTTTAATAATAATAATAATAATAATAATAATAATAATAATAATAATAATAATAATAATAATAATAATAATAATAATAATATTATTATTATTATTATTATTATTATTATTATTATTATTATTATTATTATCCAATGATTTATTATTGTCACCATGATTAACTAATCAACTATACTATTCTACTACTATACTAACCTGAAATCCAGTTGTTCCTGATGCACTTCAGCAGATGAACAGTGTCGAAGAGCAGGTACAGCTTCGTGTGTTGTCCAAGGGATGTGTAGCAGTGGCTGGGAATTCCGACTTGTTGGGCCGGTCGAACAGTTTGCAGAAGAGCTGGTTTATCTTGTGGTTGTCGGTGATAGACCCCAAGACTCTGCCTCCGGACTGTTCGACAACTGTGGCGGCATCCTTGACAACGTTAAACTGAAATGCAGCAGTCACTTTGTGCACTGGTGTCACAGATACCATCAGCTGGGGCCCGTTGTCTAAGGCGGGCGCACGCCAACGCTCGCTGGCTTTCGGCTTGGAAACGGTACGCACGCCGCGGGCGTGCGCGTGCGTTGGCGAGCGGTGGCTGAAGGTAGTATGCCGCGTGCATCATGATCTCGGAGCACAGCACTGCAGCAATCGTCTTCACACGGTTTATGTTTACAATCTTTCCTTCTTCTGCCGCCATTTTGAAAACGCTCCCCACGCGCAAACCGTTTCATAAGGCAAAGTGTGCAGTGCGCGCGCTCACGGCAGGCGTTTTGTTCTAGGCAACAGGCCCCAGGCTAGGTCCACGGTGCAAACACCTGAGCATAACACACAGCATTGACGTTGCCTTTGCGTCCGGGTCATTCTTTGCCATGCCATTGAGGACCCCGCCGGAAAATGCCACTGTAGGCCTGATCTTTGCCTCGTCCACAAGGAGAAAGGCATTCTTTTGTTGCTCTTTGGAGATCTTCCTGAAGGTTTTGGTCAGTAGCTCCTTCATGTTGACAGAGGAGATGACTCCCTGGACCTTTCTCTTGCTAGGCAGAACTAGGTACTCACTGAGTAGGTCGTACTCTCAGCGTGGAAATGACTCGACTGCAAAGCAGTAGTCGGCGGCTGTGTACTGTTTGTCTCCAAGTAACTTCAGGTTGTTGATTAGAAAGTCTAATTTCTTTGCCTTCTTGCTGTCTTGCACCTCTTGGGCCTGAAGCAGAGTTACTACTTTCCTCAGCACCTCACTCAGAGGAAGTTTGTACACGTTGTGTGCAAAGTAAACTGCTTCATGAAACATGGAATATGAGGTTAATCCATTGTTGGGGTTTAGAATTTTTCCAAATGGAACCTTGACTCCAGACTTGTACGCAGAGAGAACAAGAGGGGAGCACATGGTCCATTTATTCTCAACTACAACTGTCAATTTACAGTCACTGCAGTCCTCTGTCATGAAAAGACAGACAAATCTGTCGGAGGATCTAGAAATAACAACATTGTCATATTTCTCCTTCAACTCATTCTCAGGGTGAAAGTGTTCCATTGAAGTGATCTTGTCTTTTTTCATGAAATACTCGAGCTGTCGATATTCTTGAATCGATCGCCGAGGAGCTGTTTTGGGAGTCGGCAAGCAAGAAGCTGGTACATCGAAGATGCTAGGCGGATTGGCAGGTCGTGTTCCTCCAGGAATTTTCAGTTTCGTGATCCGCTGGCCAGTGTCTCTCGCAAACGAAAAACTTCTCTGGGTCGATGGAAAAGTTCTTGCGTGGAGGCAACACAGCAAGCCACCTGTTCCTCTCCTCTTCGTTCTTGGGAATTTTGAAAACTCTACACTTATTTGCTGCATTATAGTTCTGTTACGTTGAGACGCGCATGATGGTGCGTGTGAAATGCGCACGATATTATGTGTGAAGCGCGTGCCATTGTAGGCTTGCGTGTGTGACGCGCGCGATTGATCTGTTCATTTTATTTTGCAACGCATGCAGTAATGGAGTGTATTTGTCTTTGATTTGATTTTGCGTTGTTTGAAGAAGCTTTGTATAACGTTGGTGATTTTAGTTGCTCAATATTATTTGAGAATTTTCTCGAGTCAGGTGTTTACTATCGATCGAAGCGTATGAATAGTTCTAGTTGTAACCATGGAAGCTTCCATTCCAAATAAGGTTGTATGACGTGAGACAGTGATGATGAAATTAATTTTGATTGGTTGCGGTGTTTCATGTAGGATATTCTCGTTTGTTCTTGAGTATGTAGAGACTATATAAGTGCCGCACTGTTTCAAAATAGGGGTGTGTTGAAAGTAAAAAGTTGAGAGTGGAAAAAACGATTGTATGCAGTTGTTGATGTGTGCTGAATAAAAGTGGAAAACTTCATACGACGACTCCTGACTTGTTGATGAGTGAGCAGGCTGCGTGGATAAACGAATCAGAGTTACACCTATCAGGATTTCAAGCATCGGGGCTGAATCAAATACTGATAGAAAACACCAACATCAATCGAGTGTAACAAGTTCCCTTTGCAGTTAACTACACCACACTTCGTCGGCATTCTGAAGAAAACACTTGCTACGAGCAGACATAGATCTACACAATCAAAAACTGATTTAAAACATCCACTGCACGATAAAAAAAAAAAGGAATGAAAAAATCCACTGCACCATAAAAAAATTGATTGACAACATCCACTGCTAGACAGCACAAGTAAACACTCGCAACACGATAGAAAAAACATCCACTGCTACAAACCACATGTACTTCGCGGGCCGCGCCATTACAGTCTTCTAACAACTGTTTGCGAGTTGCAAAATAGTCCACACTTGAAGAAACCATAATCTCTTAACAGAGTCTTTTAGTGTCATTTAACTTTATTTGAAACACTTTCATAACAATGTGAAACAGTACATGGTCTTTTGGAGTAAAATAATAGAATTTTTTTTTTCTACAGTATATTACTACGCGGAACCCGTGTGATGTTTTGCAACAAATACATTTCAGCAAAGGCAGGCTGAGCCAGCCAGCCACGCAACGCTCGAATCGCGTTGGCCTTTGCTAGCTGCGCTGAATCTTAGCTTTGCAAGTCCTTCTCTTTAGTAGTCCTTGATCAGTGGTAATTCCAGCGCTGTATGTATACGCTACAATTAGAGGGAGATAACATATTGTTTTCCACAACAATCAGGAAATGGTCTCTTACTTGTAGCTTTTTTGTGTAAGGAATAGATATGCAAATTTGGGGGAAAGGGGAGGGGGGAGGGAATATATTGGTTTTAATAAACCAGTAAATAGCTCTGTGGGTTCGGGCATTAAATAGAATAGACCCAACGTTTCCCGGCGTGTCGTAAGAGGCGACTAACAGGGGTGATGTTAGCACGGCATCACTGGGCGAAAGTCTTCTACACAGAAGTCACCGGCCAGGGCGGAGGAACCTCACGTTACTACAGGTTCAACGACCATGTGCTCAGGGCCAAGGCGAGCCACGCTGTATTCGTGGATTTCGCCTGTGGCCAACAGCCTGGAGAGGATTGGGCACCACCAGGTCTTTTTTGCCCAAGACACACTACATGATGACACAATCCACTAATTCCATACCGGATCGGTCGTCGCCCGGCACAAGGACCGCGCCTTCCGTTGGCCACCAGGACGGAGGTGTTAAGTATGCTACTGATGGACAATTTAGCAAGATCCGCACAAGAAACGACATCGTCATCGGAACATGGAATGTCAGGACCCTAACTGCGGAAGGAAAATTAGAAGAACTGGCCCACGAGTTGGACCACTATCGATGGAACGTTCTAGGCATCAGCGAACTGCGCTGGAAAGGCCTAGGTGAAACAACGACCGACAAAGGCCACAAGCTCTATTTCAGCGGTAGAGATGACAGGCACGAACACGGCGTTGGATTCTTGGTCCACAAGAACCTTCTAGACACTGTCATGGGTTGCCTCCCAGTCTCCAGTAGACTCATTACCATCCGCCTGAGAGCAGCCCCTTTCAACATCACCATCATCCAGGCCTATGCCCCAACATCAGACTATGACGACAGCGAAGTGGAGGATTTTTATGAAAATCTACAGGCGGTCCTTGACCAAGTGCCGAAGAAGGACATAGTCATAGTGCAAGGCGACTGGAATGCCAAGGTTGGCCAAGATGCGCACCACAACTGGGGAGACACATGTGGACCCCACTGCAACAACGAGACAAATGACAGGGGTCTGAGACTCTTGGAGTTTGCTAGATACAACAATCTGGTACTGGCAAACACGCTTGGTCTCCACAAAAACTCCAGACGATGGACATGGCACAGTCCTGGCGGGGAGCATCACAACCAAATAGACTATATCATGGTCAAGAAACGCTTCGGATCAAGCATCAACATTGGCAGGACACGCACTTTTCCAGGAGCAGACATCGGAAGTGACCACGATCTCGTGATGATGTCTTTTCGGTTCCACTTGAAGAGAGTAAATACAGCAAAGTGCACTAGACTGAAGTTCGACCTGGACAAACTGCAAGACCTGGAGGTGGCAGAACTATTTCAGGCCACAATTGGAGGGAAATTTGCACCACTGCTCATTTTGGGGGCTGGTGAAGTAGATGTCAACACCACGACCACCACCTTCAACTCAGCTGTGACAGATGCCGCTACTGAGATCCTTGGCAAGCACCGACCAAAGAAGAAGCCGTGGATCACACCTGAACTTTTGGATCTGTGTGATAAACGAAGAGAGATGAAAAAGAAAAAGAACACCTCACAGGGAGCTGATGTCTACCGAAAAATCAACAATGACATCCGAAAAGGCATGCGCACAGCAAAGGAGAACTGGATAGAGGATCAATGCCAGGAAATAGAGAACAGTCTGAACAAGAACAACAGCAAGAAGGCCTACCAGACTGTGAAGCGGCTGACAAGTGTCAAACAGCCCAAAGTCTCCACGATCCAAAGCAAGTCTGGCATATGCCTTACAGAAGAACAAGAAGTCTTGGACAGATGGACAGAGTACTGCTCTGACCTTTACAACCATACACCAAATGGAGACCCATCAGTTCTAGCATATCCCGAGAACAGAGAAGAAGAAGAAATCCTCCCAATTCTCCGGGAAGAAGTTGAGGCAGCAGTGCAAGCGCTAAAGAAAGGGAAGTCAGCGGGAGTGGACAACATACCCGCGGAACTGCTACAAGCAGGAGGAGAAGCGATGATTGATGCCCTCACCATTATCTGTAACAAGATCTGGCAGAGTGGGGAGTGGCCTACACCATGGACCCAGTCGCTTGTCATCACTCTTCCCAAAAAAGGTAACCTTCAGGAGTGTGAAAATTACCGGACCATCAGCCTCATCAGCCATCCCAGCAAGGTCCTCCTGAAAATAATATTCAACAGGGTGAAACCCCAAGCTGAACAAATCATAACTGAAGAACAAGCAGTATTCAGGGCAAGGCGAAGTACCACGGAGCAGATTTTCAACCTCAGAATAATCTGTGAGAAATATCTACAGCACCAACAACATCTATATCATGTGTTCATAGACTTCAAGAAGGCGTTTGACCGAGTCTGGCATGCAGCTCTATGGGCAACAATGAAAGTGTACAACATCAGCCCTAAAATTATTGAAGTCATCAAAAGCCTGTATGACAAGGCTACCAGTGCAGTCCTCCACAACAGCGCCATCGGGAACTGGTTTAGAACAACAATCGGTGTGCGTCAAGGATGCCTACTCTCTCCAACACTCTTCAACATCTTCCTAGAGCGCATCATGTCAGATGCTCTTGCAGACCATGAAAGCTTAGTCAGCATAGGGGGTAGAGCAATCTCCAATCTTCGTTTTGCAGATGACATTGATGGATTGGCTGGAGAGGAACAAGAACTTGAACAGCTGGTACAGAGGCTTGACACCACCTCCAGAGCCTATGGAATGGAAATAAGTGCAGAGAAGACCAAAATGATGACCAACAACACCAATGGCATCAATACGGACATCAAAGTCCAAGGCCAATCCCTCAACACAGTGCATAGCTTCAAATATTTAGGAGCCATTGTATCAGACAATGGGTCCCGACAGGAAGTCCTCTCCAGGATCGCACAAACAACTGCTGCCCTGACAAGGTTGAAGCCCATTTGGAAAGACAGGACCATCAGTCTACATTCCAAAGTAAGACTGCTGCGCTCCCTTGTCATCTCCATCTTCCTATATGCTTGCAAAGCATGGACCCTCACAGCAGATCTCCAACGAAGAATACAAAGCATGGAGATGAGGTGCTACAGAAGACTTCTGGGCATTTCCTATACCCAACACATCACCAACGACGAAGTCCGACAGACCATCACACAAGCCATTGGACAACACGATGACCTGCTCACAGTGGTGAAGAAACGGAAACTCCGATGGTATGGCCACGTCACCAGATCATCAGGCCTTGCAAAGACTATTCTGCAAGGCACAGTGCAAGGAGGTAGAAGAAGAGGAAGACCGAAAAAGAGGTGGGAGGACAACATTCGAGAATGGACTGGTTTGACACTGAGCGAAGCCATCAGGGCTGCTGAGGACAGAGAGAGATTGAGAAAGCTGGTTAAACGATCATCTGTGGTGCCCCTACGACCTTCGGGTTACGGGACAGGATAGGATAGGATAGGAAATAGTAAAGATAATTCTTAAAAACTTTTCTATTGGTTAGTCCATTCTAATTTGTTTATGGTCCTAAACTTTCAAGTCTCTGCTACAGTTCTTGTTTTTAAAATATTTCTGTTAATAATTCGTACAAATCAACCAGTGTTGAAAGGGAATCAACCCGCGCACGTTTTTCTCTTTCTGTTGATTGATTGATTGATTGTTGCTTTAGGTCCAGCGGACTCTTCCGAGCCAAATCAGGACCGGACAACCCCCAATCCGCATAAAAGATCTGCCGAAACAACCCTAGTGGGAAAATTGAATGCCCTCCACCGGCCAGTCACTTTACAATAAAGACATCCCACGCATGGGACAGCTGAGGCTTTACCTCAACTACTCGAACCCCCGATTACAAAAACAAAATAGAATACAAACATCATTATAAATTATCAACAAAACACATACATATAAAATGCCTATAGTGCTAAATAATAACATCATAGGAAGCCCTAGTGACCACCCGGCAGAAAGCGTCCAACACTCCCAAGCTGATCCAACAGACCTCATACACAAACAAGGAGTCTTGTCCAGGAAGAGTTTTCAAGAAAAAAGGTAGGTCATTGATCTAGCGAAGAAGAAGATAGTATAGCAGAGTGATAGGACAGAGCAGGAATGGGAAAGAGCAAATGAGGAAGACAGCGACAGTGGGAATTTAAAAGCACTAAATTTCCAGAAAGTGGGGATACTATTTATACTGAAACCCCCGGCACTCCAACGGGGGTACTGTTGCCGCAGTGAATCAGTCATGCCTACACAAGACAGGTTTTCAACTGGGGCTTTCACTTTTCCATTTAGAGGTTAGAACAATCTACAGTGGCAAGATTGCTCATGACCCCAAGGGGTTCTCTTTCTGTTGAAATGCGCATTGAGCTGATTTGTAGAAAATGCACTTTGTAAAATTATATATTATTATTATTATCATTATTATGTGTAAACTATAAGCATGTCAATCAAAAAAATCTTTTTGGAAGTGATAAAATACTGTGAGTTGCAGAATCTGAAAGGCCTGTGTCTAAGGACACAAAAATGTTGGATTTGCACGCTTCCTTGAATAAAATAGTTAAAATAAGTCTTGATTTCAACAGGCATATGATCGATGTGCTTATGATGCGGCCGTCTGTAGGTAAGGAATATTCTCCCGAATGAATCAGGTGTTGTTTTCCACATTGTTCTAGTTTAGCATGGACTTCAAGTATGTATGGTTTTGATGCTAGTATCAGAATAGGAGATGCATGCCTGTACATTTGCATGGTTGGTTTTAGAGTATTATTTTTCGTTTACAGTACAGTATTGTAGTTTGCTTAATTGTTGATTTCGTTGTTATTTTTCATACCTATCCTATCCTATCCTATCTTTTAACTCCAAGGTCGTTGGTGCACCACAAATGATTGTTTAACCCATGGATATTGCATTACCATCATACTCCATCTTTCTTTGTCCTCAGCAACCCTCATGGCTTCGCTCTGTGTCAAGCCAGTCCATTCTCAAATGTTGTCCTCCCACCTCTTTTTGTGTCTCCCTCTTCTTCTGCCTCCCTGCACCGTGCCTTGCATGATGGTATTTAATTGCAAGGCCTGATGCTCTGGTGGCGTGGCCATACCATCGGAGTTTCCGTTTTTTCACCACTGTGAGCATGCATCGTATTGTCCAATGGCTTGTGTGATGGTCTGTCGGACTTCGTTGTTGGTGATGCACTGGGTATAGGAAATGCCCATCCATCAATGTCATCCACAAAACAGGTGTTGGAGATTGCTCTACTCCCTATTCTGACTGTGCCTGTGATAGATTAAGGTACAAGAACCACTACTCTTGCATGATTGTTTCTAACAAGGGAATGCACTCTGGAGAAATACACATGGCTAACACTTTGCCAACGTGTTGAGTCTGCACTCATTCTATTGTTGTGTACTGTTCACCTGTCTATACTTCATCTGGCGACGAGGATGCCGTCTTTTGGAAAACTACAAGAGTTCGGACTTGAGGGGGGAGAAGACTGGGGTCAGTACATTGAGAGAATGGAACATTATTTTGTGGCCAATGACATTTCTGATGCCAACAAGCAAAAGGCCATTCTGTTGAGTGCATGTGGTGGGGCGACATACAAGCTGATGTGTGACCTGTTGACCCCAGAAAAGGCAGGCGACAAGACGTTTGATGAACTGAAAGAGGCAATGCAAGGTCATCTTCGTCCTAAACCATCGGAAATTGTGCAGCGCTTCAAATTCCACACAAGCTTACGTTATGACGACGAAACAGTGTCAACATACGTGTCAAAATTACGTCATCTGTCTCTAGATTGCAATTTTGGTGCGTCATTAGATCTGATGTTGAGAGACAGGTTGGTGTATACCAGAGAGTATGGTGTATACGGCGACGACTTTTGGCTGAGAAAGAACTGACTTTTGCTAAAGCGTTAGAAGTGGCCACTGCCGTGGAACTTGGGGAGAAGAGTGCCGCTACACTACAGGGCAGCTGTTCCAGTGGGGCTACTTCTATTGATGGCTCTGTCAGTGTGCATACAGTCAACAATGCGGGTACTGCTGTTTATGAGGACGTTCAGTTCATGAAGAGAGGGAAATCGCCGAAAGACATTGAGTGCTGGTTCCATAAGGGCAAAGGTCATATGCAGAGACAGTGCCAGCAGTATCGTGCTGAGAGAGTGAAACGTCGACAGGCGAGAAGTGATCGCAAATCTGAAAAACGTGGCACAGTGAAAAACGTTGACGATTCGGACTCTGATGGGGAAGTGTTCACGATGTTCAGATCACAGAATAAGGAGAAGCCTTACTTGGTGACCGTCGAGTTGGACGGTGTTCCTGTTGAAATGGAGTTGGACACTGGCGCTTCACTGACAGTGATCAGTGAAGAGGCTCTGAGAGCTTTGAAACTTTCTGCGCACCTGCCTCTTCAAAAATGCAGCAAGCGACTGAAAACATATACAGGGGATGATATTCCTGTGCTGGGTGAGTGTCAATTTGCTGTGAGGTACAAAGGCAGTGTGCATGTCTTGAAGGTAATTGTGGTGAAAGGAGAGGGACCGAATCTGCTGGGACTAGACTGGCTCAAACATGTGAAATTAGACTGGTCTGAGATTTTTTTCGCTGCATTCCACCAAGTGCGGCATGGAGAACGCTGACCTACAGCAGATCCTTGGAGAGAACGCAGAGGTGTTTGAGGAGGTACGAGGCACCATTCGAGGAGTAAAAGCCAGCATTTTCGTTGATCCTTCAGAGAAACCTCGATACTTCAAACCGCGCCCAGTACCCTATGCTGTGCGCGAGAAAGTGAGCCAAGAGCTTGATCGTCTTGAGACTGAAAACACGATTGAGAAAGTGCAGTTTTCTGACTGGACAGCGCCAATCGTTACGGTCGTTAAACCTGACAAAAGCCTTCGCATTTGTGGCGATTACAAGGTTACGGTGAACTCAGCCTCAAAATTGGATAATTATCCAATACCCAAGACTGATGATCTGTTAGCAGAACTGGGCGGTGGAAAGTTCTTCTCCAAACTTGATTTGACGCAGGAGTATCAATAGCTTGAATTGGATGATGTGTCAAAAGAGTTCACCACCATCAACACACATCAGGGGCTGTATCGTTACAACAGACTGCCCTATGGCGTGTCATCAGGTCCAGGCATATTTCAATGAACGATAAAGAATTTGCTACGTGGTATTGCCAAAGTGTATGTCCGCATTGATGACATTTTGGTGGCAGGTACAACACGTGATGAACACCTGCAGACATTGCGGACTGTGCTGCAAAGACTGAAGGAGGCTGGAGCTAAGCTGAAGAAGAAAAAAGTGTGTCTTCATGGCTACGGAAGTGGTCTATCTTGGTTTGAAGATCGACCAGAATGGCGTCCAGTCGGTTCTTGAGAAAGTAGAGGCTATTCAAGAGATGCCTCAGCCCACAGATGTGAAGCAGCTTCAGGCTTACCTTGGAATGGTGAACTATTATTCCAGGTTCCTGCCGAATTTGTCCACAGCGTTAGCTCCGTTATACGACATGCTGAAGAAGGGGGTAGCATGCATGTAGAGCGATCAGCAGGAACAAGCGTGGATTCACTCGAAGATGTTGCTGCAGTCACCAAAGGTCCTCATTCATTTTGATTCCAGTAAAGATATTGTATTGTCATGTGATGCCTCCAGTTATGGATTGGGTGCTGTGATTTCTCACAGACTGAAGGACGGTAGTGAGAGGCCTGTGGCGTTTGCATCTCGAACTATGAACAATGCTGAACAGAACTACAGCCAAGTGGAAAAAGAGGCCTTGGCATTCGTTTTTGGTGTTAAGAAGTTTCACCAGTATCTGTATGGGCAGAACTTTGAGATCCATACTGATCATAAGCCCCTTCTGGGACTGTTTAATGAACACAAGCAAATACCCGCCATGGCTGCAGCCAGAATTCAATGGTGGGCTCTCACTCTGACTGCTTACGAGTACACTATGAAGTTCAAGGAGGGCAAGAAGCCCAACAACGCCGATGGTCTGAGCAGGCTGCCTCGTGAGGTGACGGAGAGCGTCCGTGAAGCCTGAGTATGGTGAGACAGCACTTCTGATGGAGCAAGTGGAGACCATGCCTGTTACAGCCAGGCAGATTCGTCAGTGGACGAGCCGAGATCCTGTGCTGTCTAGGGTGAAGGACTATGTTTTGAAGGGATGGCCAGACAGTATTAGTGACAAACGCCTTCAACCCTACTTTGTGAGAAACACGGAACTGAGTGTCGTTGATGGATGTGTGCTCTGGGGCACACGGGTGGTTGTCCCACCGAAAGGGCGTCAGCGCTTAGTGAACGACCTGCATGAATCACATCTAGGTATGTGCAGAATGAAGGCCTTTGCACGCTCGTATATTTGGTGGCCGAACATTGATAGTGAAATTGAATCTGCAGTGAGAAACTGTATTGCATGTCAGACTCACAGAAACATGCCGAGTTCAGCGCCTCTTCATCCATGGGAGTGGCCGAATCGTCCTTGGAGCTGACTGCATGTAGACTATGCAGGTCCATTCTTGGGCAAGATGTTCCTGGTTGTCATAGACGCTCACTCAAAGTGGATGGATGTTTACCCTCTGGGCACGTCGAAATCAGCGGCTACCATCGAGAAACTGCGGCAGTCGTTTGCCATACATGGGTTGCCAGAGACGTTAGTGTCGGATAATGGGACATGTTTCACCAGTGAGGAGTTTCAAGAGTTCATGCAGAAGAATGGCATCAAGCACATCAAATCAGCTCCGTATCACGCTGCTACTAATGGACTGGCTGAGCGGTGCAGACGTTGAAGCAAGGTCTGAGGAAAATGAAATCAGGCTCTATTGAGACGCGGGTGTCGCGTTTCTTGTCCATGTATCGTGTCACACCTCAGACAACGACTGGACAATCCCCGGCCGAGCTGCTCTTTAATCGGAAGGTCAGAACACGGCTGGATCTGGTTCAGCCCTGTATGGAACGACAGGTGGTACAGAGACAACTACAGCAGAAGCTGAATCATGATCGTTCAAACGTCAGGAGTTACGCGGCAGGTGACCGGGTGTACATCAAGAACTTTTCCACGGGTCATAATTGGATGGGAATCGTAATGCAGATGACGGGAACCTTGTCATACCTGATCAAGTTGTCGGATGGTCGGGTGTTGAAGAGACATGTGGATCATGTACTACCTCGCGCTAGCAAGTCAGAAGAGGTGGGAGATTGGAACTGTGTTGAACCCGAAACTATCCAAGCTCCGCCATGCGGTGATCGGCCTACACCGCAGGTGGCGGACCAACCCACGGGTCCATCAGTAACACCGGTACCATCGACGTCTGTCGCAGTTTCGATGCCGACATCACAATTGCCGGCGCTGCCTGGGGACGCTGTTGCAGACCATGGTGCACAGACGCCGCTGATGTCCAGTTCCATGCCAGCAGTGCCGTCATGTCCATCACCGGCATTAGAGTGTCAATCGCTGGCACCATGCAGTGGGTCATCCACAGCGTCACCGGAGATTGACTGCACATCTCAAAGACTTTGTGCTCCAGCGGTTTCGAGATGTCCGGAAGTGATGTGACCATGTGGACCGCAAAGAATGAACAGTGTTCTGATTATTTGGTTACTTTGTTTTAGGTTTCAACCAATGGCAAACTGGCAAAGGACTTGTAATTTTCTTCTTTTTTTCTACTAGTTTTTCCCTCTAGAGCTCTTTTAGTTTACGTTACGACAACTCGGAAGGGGAAAAGGGAGACAGAATATCCCAGAAAATGGTTTTGATTTTTATTTGAGTATCCAAGAAAATGTTTTTGATTTCTATTTTAATTTTAAAGGTTACCAGAAGTTACAAGGTAAGACTTACGTTTAGTTGGTTTGAACAGGAGTTGATTATTTTAACATAAATTGTTTCAGTTGTAATGATGTTAACAGTCATCTTAAAGGTGGGGGTATGTGATAGATTAAAGTACAAGAACCACTACTCTTGCATGATTGTTACTAACAAGGGAATGCACTCTGGAGAAATACACATGGCTGACAGTTTGCCAACGTGTTGAGTCTGCACTCATTCTATTGTTGTGTACTGTTCACCTGTCTATACTTCAGTGTCTTTGTGATATGCATGGGCATCTTGCATGATGAGCTCTGGGAAGATGTTGAAGAGTGTTGGAGAGAGTAGGCATCCTTGACATACTGAATATTGTTATTCTGAACCGGTTCCCGAAGGAGCTGTTGTGGATGACTGCATTGGTGGCCTTGTCATACAGGCTTTTGATGACTTCAATCATTTTAGGTGCTACAGAAGACTTCTGGGCATTTCCTAGCAATTTCTTTTTTCTTCTTTTCCCCTCTCAATACCTCCCCCTGCCACCTCCCCCCACCCCCACGCTATCCCGCTGTATAAATAAATAGTTGTTTTTTTAAATCTAAAATGTTATATAATTAATTATTTTGCATGTTCGTGTATATTATTTTAACCATGTCCATGTGCCCTTAATGTTTTTTTTCTGGAATAAATTTGCCTTGCCTTGCCTTGCCTTGCCTTGCCTTGCCTTGCCTTGCCTATACCCAGCAAATCACCAATGACTAAGTCCAACAGACCATCACGCACCCCATTGGGCAACACGATGACATGTTCACAGTGGTGAGAAAACGGAAACTCCGATGGTATGGCCACGTCACCAGATCATCAAGCCTTGCAAGTACCATCCTGCAAGGCACAATGCAAGGAGGCAGAAGAAGATGGAGACAGAAATAGAAGAAGAGAATGGACTGGCTAGGCTTGACACATGCTTGCTTAATATTACTGAACAGACACTTGACTGATCAAGCAACTATAGGAACAAGAAAAAATGTGTGTGTGTGCACGTGTGTGTGTGCACGCAGGCGCGCACATGCCTGTGTGATGCGGGATTCCAATCAAAAATCGTAGTTTTTGTGATTGGCTCTTTGGGGCTAGTGCACATGAAGTTTGTGTCTGGACTGCAACTCATTGCACTATCATGGCGGCAGATTAAAAGTCTCGCTCAGCTTCTATCAACCAATCATGATCGACCCTGGAAGGGTGTCGGAGAGGAGAAGATTCAGGGTTGGGGTGGTGTAATTGATGAACTGCCCTGAGTTTATTGCAACATTTGTTAAAGTTAAGGGGTTTTGGTTGTAATAAAATTATCGAAATGTGACTGCAGCTCATTAGCCTATATTGGCAGCAGAGTAAAAACCTAGCTCCATTCCTATCAACAAGTGTCATGATCGGCTCTAGAAATTGTGGAAGCGGAGAAGATTCAGCTAGGTTGCAAGTTGCAAGACGTGGGGGTGGGGTGGGGGGGAGGGAACAATCGATGAACTGTGCTTTACAACTTTGTTGAAGTTAACGGTTTGTTTTGTAATAAAGTTATTGAAATGTGTGTGTGTGAGAGAGAGAGAGAGAGCGAGAGAGAGGTAAAGGTAGTCCCATAGCCTTGTGGCCGTAGGGGAGCGTGATATTGGAGATCACTTATCTTGGGCCAGCGTAATGAGGGTGATGCCCATCTCTCTCCCTCACTGCTTTACCTTCCCCACCCTTTAGAGAGTAGGTACTCAGTCACAGTTGAGTCAACTGGGGGCGTTGTTATTTGTCGCTTCACGTTTTGCGGTCACCCATCCAAGTGCTAACCGCACTGGACGGTGCCTAACTTACGACACAGTAGCGAGTTCTCCAACCACTGCGCTATCCGACACCCAGAAAGAAAGAGAGAGACTGATAAATGGACAGTCGGAGAACGAGCATGAAAAGTGATAATTATTTGATGGAACTGTTATCCTTCCGATTGTGTTTAATTTGGCTACACAGTATTCTTTCTCCTTTTTTTTATGACGTCCTACTAGAGCCAAAACCTAGAGTTATCAGTATCATGAGATAATTGAAATTAACACGTGTTCTGTGTAATTTACAGAGATACCGGTATTCCACAAAGTTAATTAATAATGATCAGTATTTGCCACGCCTTCCTAGTGTCAAAACCTCACATTTACAAATATCATGAGATAATTACAAATATCATGGCATTATTACAATTATCAAGGGATAATTACAATTATTATTGAAAAATTACAAATGTCTTCGCCTGGTCATGTTTAATTTTCGTCTAGAAATGTGCCAAAATGGAAAATTTTAATTTTCACTTGATAATTAAAATGTTTATGTGTTAATTGTAAATATGTCGTTGATATTTGCAATTATCCCATGATATTTGTAATCATCAGCTTTTGGCGCTAGAAGGTCGCCATATATGTGAATTACACAGAACACGTGTTAATTACCATTATCGCTGATACCTGTAAATGCAAGTTTTGGCGCTGGTAATCCGGCCAGAATTTAGCATGATCATATAAAAAAATTTAATTATGAAGTGAACATTGTAATTATAATGTGATAATGATGATGTTCATCTTGGGCGCATTTCCAGGAGGATTGCTAGAGCCAAAACTGAAAATTAAACAGGATATTTGTAATTTTTCAATGATAATTGTAATTTTTTCTTGATAATTGTAATTATTCTATGATATTTGTAATTATCTCATGATATATGATATTTGTAATTTTCTCATGATATTTGTAATTTTTTTCATGATATTTGTAATTATTAGGTTTTGGCGCTAGTAGGCCATCATACTTTTTGTTTTACATTTTCATGAAACTAGACTGCAGAAGAAGAAAGGTCAAATTCAACCTTCTTGCTATGAACATCAATAAGGTTTATGCTGTCTGGTAATTCCAAGGAAAAATTTGGTACAATAATGTGTGCATATAACTTTAAATAAAGTAATACAACCACTATAACATGACAGTTATTACTAGTAAGATTTGTTGAGTACAGCATCGAGTATTAGAGTGCATTCTTGTAGCATGTGAACAGTAGGCCTACTTATTATTACTGGAATGTGTCAGGCCACATTTCATTCACTTTTTCATTCATTTCTTCTTATGGACTAATGAATCCGAAGTAGTATTTTATGAAGTGAAACCATCAAACATTAATTGATACAGGCAATGCATACTCACCCCGCAAGCCCATTCCATTATTCAGTAATATTGTAGCAGCCACTTCGCTTTCTCTCAAGCTTATAATTTAAAATAGGTAAGAAACTATACAGCATAATGTTTAATCTTTCTTTCAGTGAAAAATGTTATTTGGCGCAACTTTAAACTTTTTTGATACTGGAAATGTTTAGTTTGGAATTTCCCAGGTTGTACTACGAAAACATCAAGGACTTGCTGGTGTGGGAGGCATTTTTCATCACATGGCCTCTTCTGAAAAATAGACAAGAAGAGGGCACTAATGAGGTCCGAAGCAGGCACACCAGTTGGGCATTGGTGCCATGTGAGTTTGGTGAACATCGAGCTGTAATGCACCTTCATCAGCCTACCACCATGCAGCACATTCACCATAACGGCCTGCATGAAATGAGGTACCTAGTTATATCTTCAGTAGCAGCAGCAGCGATATATTTCTTCTCATCATCCTTGTTATTATGGGGTGGCCTCGTGGCACAGTGGATTAGTCGCGGTTTCTAACGCTGAAGGTCGCGGGTTCGATTCCCGCAAGGGGCGAACATATGTGACTTACGTACGAAACTATTGAGGTCACTGAGGGTTTTCTCCGGGCACTACGGTTTCCTCCCTCCCTTCAATAATAGTACTGGACGCAGTCACAAGTATATCAACTAAGTTGATATACTTTGACGCAGTCTATAGAAAATTTTAAAAATAAAAATTCGATTTTCTTTCCGTCTTCCAATAGCGATTTTCCTGCCTTTACACCACCTGTTTGAGTGATGGATGTGTATTTGTTGTGTGTATGTGTGAGGGTGGTTGAGACAGGTGAGCGTATATGTTTGTACAGATCGCCGCACTTTGATCCTGATTGATTTGGGTAAAGGCGCATATATAGCATCCAGTATTATTATTATTATTATTATTATTATTATTATTATTATTATTGTTGTCATTATCATCGTCATCATCATCATCTTCATCATTATCACTACTATCATCATCATTTAATTTATTTCTGCCTACCAAAGTCAAACTTGGTCTCCCTTTGATTAAGATAGTATTATATATTCATATGTGACTGCATTTTTTTATCCTCATTGTCATTATGATTGTTGTTATTATTATTGTGATGTTTATTCCTTGTTGATTGTAATTGTAGACCACAATGTAATTTCTTGTAAAAGATAATAAAGTTGTCTTATCTTATCTTATCTTCTTATCTTATCTTATTGTAAATTGTCTGAATTGTGTCAGGTAGACTTAGTATCTTTTTCCCATTGATATTTTACGACCATGTAAAGTGTAACTGTTGGGCAAGGAGACTGTATTTCCCTCTTAATATTTTGCAGCATGATACAGCAGGACCAATTCTTCCGAGAGCTTGGGTTCTTGAAAGCATTGCAACATGATCATGTTTTACAGCTGATGGCTTGCCATATGGATGCCTGTCCCCAGTTCTACATCACAGAAGACTATGTCAACTCTGCCTTGCAGACAGTGCTAGTCAACAAAAGTCTAAGTGGACAACATCGCTTTTCTTTCAAACAGTAAGATGCCTGTTTAGTCAATTCTTGTATTTTGCCTAAACATTTCAGGAGATAAACGAACTTGGGCTTAGCGCCAGGCAATACAGATGTGATTGCATGTATAGGTAGCAGCTGATAGCAGCTGAATATAGTGTAACACTTGTTTTGCTTGGCAGGTTGATGTCTTTCTTACTGGATGCACTAGAAGGGATACAGTATTGCCATGACAACCAGGTTGTGCATCGTAACCTGACTGCTGCCAGTCTCTTCCTCTGCCATGGGGACAGGGTGAAGGTGTCTGGGTTCAAGCATGCGCTTCATCTCTCTGGAAAGTCTTATGTCAGAGGTAAGACTTTTGTACATTTAGATCATTGACTAATTTAAAACCAATAAGCTTTAGGAAAGTGTACGTTTATAACACATACTGAGTTTGAAACCGATAACAAGTCTGGGTTATTTTACATGCTGCTTTTGAAACAGAACTTCATAAGTTGTTGAAGTATACATTCACCACTCACAGTCTGTATTTTTGGGTAGGTGGTGTATGTGTGTTGTTGTTGTTGTTGTTTGTAGATTGTAGTCACACGACACTTTCGCATATAGGTGACTACTGGACCGATTTATACTGACACCAGCGGGCCAGTTGTTGGTAAAGGGGAAAATAATATGATCACACGATGACCAATCCGGGATTCGAACCAGCGACCTTTCGGTTACTAGCAAGACGCTCTTACCAACTGAGCTACCCGGCCCCACAATATGTGTGTGTGTATTTATTGCCTTTTTATTGGCTGATTTGGATTGTCTTCTTGTGGCATTTGGGATGTAAAGAGACTTCAACAATCTAATTTAAGATTCCTTAGTAAATGTAGTTCCAATATAAACTGTTGTTGACATATGAAATCTATGTGTGTGGCAACAGATGAACACACACACACACACACACACACACACACACAAAGTTCACACATGCATGTCAGGAGATACTCAAAAGAATTCTGAAGGAAATATGGCATTGCAGACTATGACTTGCTGTCAGTGGCCACTCGTTGGACAGCACCTGAGTCACTGCAAGACTGCAGTTTCTCTGTGGCCTCCGACATGTGGATGGTGGGCCACTTGATTTATGAAATCTTAACCCATGGCCGTCTGCCGTATTCAGACACCAAAGAAGAAGATGAAGAGCTCATGCCTAAGGTACTGAGAATGAAACGTTTTTGAACTCTGTGTTGTCATCTGTCTTATGTAATTCTGTAGATACGGCTTTTTATGAATTAAAAATGTATATATGTAAAGTGTGATTTACTTGGCACTCTATGCATTTATTCCAAAACTAGAGAAAATGCAACTATTGTCTGTCCATTTGATAATTTTTCAGATAAATCCCTTTTTTGACATTTTCCATGTTCTAAAAATAAATAATAAATAAATACATTGTCAGTGATCCAAGAAAAATTTGATTCTTTATGTATTTATTAACAGATCTAAAATTCAAAATACTTTTGCACCATGTTTTATGATAGAGTATTTTTGTGGCAGGTTGTAAATGGCTTGCAGAGACTGAATGTTGAGCGTTGCATTCCCCAGTCAATGTACAAAATCATCTATGGTTTGACAACAGTGAAAGATTCCAAAGATAGGGGCTGTGCAAGGCTAGTAGCACAACAACTGAAAGATTTGTTGGCATCCGAAGGTACTGTCCAACCATTTAGTGTGTTCAAAGTTTTAAAGAAAGGACATAGAATGTTTTGATCATAGCAAATAAGTTGCCATTAAGCATAGTGCAAGATTGATTCTATTTTGTTTGTTTTTAACCCATACACAATGATTAACTTACTTTGATGCTTCACTGAAATACTACTAAAGCGCAAAGGGGATATTATTGCTAATTATTATTCATGGACTTTTATTATTTTAACGTAACTAATATAAACCAACTGACAGGGACAGCTTTGTTTTAATAACAAAAATCTTAAGAAGAAAATAAAGGCATAATTGAAATTAAGTTTAAAATATGCTACAGCAAACATTGAAAGCCGTTGCAAGCATTTCCCTGATCTCGATGCTGATGACCAAAAAGCAACAAAGCATTGCAAGGTTAGTAATGTGTTGTGCTCTCTCTGCCTCATTCTTCCTCATTTTCTGGCATCCCCAACACCTTTTCGTGGGCCAGTTCTTCTAATTTTCCCTCCGCAGTTAGGGTCCAGACATTCCAGGTTCCTGTTTATCGTGCGGATCTTGCTAAGTTGTCCATCAGTAACACACTTATCACCTCTGTCCTGATGGCCAACGGAAGATGTGATTCTTGGTGACCCGGGCGATGACCGATCCGGTATGGAGTGAATGGTTCTTTTCATCATGCAGTGTGTCGTGGGCAAGAAAGATCTTGCAGGGTCCAATCCTCTCTACAGCCGATATTCACGAATACAGTGTGGCTCGACTTGACCCCGAGCACGTGGTCGTTGAACCTGTAGCAACATGGTCGGTGACTTCTGTGTAGAAGACTTTCGCCCAATGATGCCGTGCTGACATCACCCCTGTTAGTCGCCTCTTACGACACGCTGCAAAGTGCTGGGTCTTTTCTATTCAGTGCCCGAAAACACAGGACACTTGGCAAACACCGCCAAAAAAAGAAACCGTGGATCACACTTGAATTTTTGGATCTGTTTGATAAACGAAGAGAGATTGAAAATAAAAAGAACACCTCACAAGGAGCTGATGCCTACCGAAAAATCAACAATGACATCTGAAAAGGCATGCGCACAGCAAAGGAGAACTGGGTAGAACATCAATGCCAGGAACTAGAGAACAGTCTGAACAAGAGCAACAGCAAGAAGGCCTACCAGACTATGAAGCGGCTGACAAGTGTTAAACAGCCCAAGGTCTCCACGATCCAAAGTAAGTCTGGCATATGCCTTACATAAGAACAAGAAGGATAGATGGACAGAGTACTGCTCTGACCTTTATAACCTCACACCAAACAAAGACCCATCAGTTCTAGCATGTCCCCAGAACAGAGAAGAAGAAATCCTCCCAATTCTCCGAGAAGAAGTTGAGACAGCAGTGCAATCGCTGAAGAAGGGAAAGTCAGCGGGAGTGGACAACATACATGCAGAATTGCTTCAAGCAGGAGGAGAAGCGATGATTGACGCAATCACCATTATTTGTAACACGATCTGGCAGAGTGGGAAGTGGCCTGCTCCATGGACCCAGTCGCTTGTCATCACTCTTCTAAAAAAAAAAGGTAACCTTCAGGAGTGTGAAAATTACCGCACCATCAGCCTTATCAGCCATCCCAATAAGGTTCTCGACCTCCTGAAAATAATGCTCAACAGGTTGAAACTCCACGAGCTGAACAAATCATACTGAAGAACAAGCAGGATTCAGGGCAAGGCGAAGTACCACTGAACAGATTTTCAACCTCTTAATAATCTGCGAGAAATACATACAGCACCAATAACAGCTATATCATTTGTTTGTAGACTTCAAGAAATCGTTTGACAGAGTCTAGCATGCAGCTCTATGGGCATTCATGAGAGTGTACAACATCAACCGTAAAATTATTTAAGTCACCAAAAGCCTGTATGAAGAGGCTACCAGTGCAGTCCTCCACAACAGCGCCATCAGAAACTGGTTCGGAACAACAATCGGTGTGCATCAAGGATGCCTACTCTTTTTTTTTCTTTTTTTTTTTTTTTAAATCAGTTTATAGTCCCCTCTCTTTCCGATAAAGGATTTTCAGAGAGGAGACTTTTCTACTACTCTATCCAACACTGTTTAACATCTTCCTAGAGCACATCATGCCGGATGCCCTTGCAGATCATGAAGGCACAATCATCATAGGGGGAAGAGCAATCTCCAACCTTCGTTTTGTTGATGTCATTGATGGATTGGCTGGAGAGGAACAAGAACTTGAACAGCTGGTACAGAGGCTTGACACGACCTCCAGAGCCTATGGAATGGAAATGAGTGCAGAGAAGACCAAAATGATGACCAACAACACCAATGGCATCAACACGGACATCAAAGTCCTAGGTCAATCCCTCAACACAGTGCATTGCTTCAAATATTTAGGAGCCATTGTACCAGACAATGGGTCCCAACAGGAAGTCTTCTCCAGGATCACACAAACAACTGCTGCCCTGACAAGGTTGAATCCCATTTGGGAAGACAGGACCATCAGCCTACTTTCTAAGGTAAGGCTGCTGCGCTCCCTTGTCATCTCTATCTTCCTATACTCTTGCGAAACATGGACCCTCCCACGAAGAATACAAAGCATGGAGATAAGGTGCTAGAGAAGACTTCTGGGCATTTCCTATACCCAGCACATCACCAACAACGAAATCTAACACACCATCATACAGTCTATTGGACAACACGATGACATGCTCACATTGGTGAAGAAATTGAAACTACGATGGTATGGCCACGTCACCAGAGCATCAGGCCTTGCAAAGACTATCCTGCAAGGCACAGTGCAAGGAGGCAGAAGAAGAAGGAGATAGAGAAAGAAGTGGGAGGACAACATTTGAGAATGGACTGGTTTGACACTGAGCGATGCCAAGAGGGTTGCTGAGGACAGAGAAAGATGGAGTACGCTGGTTAAACGAGCATCTGTGATGCCCCTACAACCTTCGAGTTACGAGATAGGATAGGATTAGATGCTGCAATTAGTTGTAGAACAAGCTTAAAATCTTAAACAAATCAATCATAAATTCAGAACATAGAACATATTTTAATTCCTGCGATGAAATAATAAGTCTCGACCAATCAGAACGTGATGTTGCGTCCTTGACATTGTGACTGAAGAAAATGGCTGACACCACAACACAGTTTTTGTCATCAGATCAAAGAGCAGAATAAGTCCCAAGTGTCTTCCTCCTCCTGATCCATGGCTGTATCCACCATCGACAAATGTTTCCTCCTCATCTGCTACTAAAACTGCTAAATATGTCAAACAATCTTCTCTCTCACTCTCCTAACTGCTTGAACACGAACTCTTGGCCATAGCTTTTACAACATGTAGCACAAGTAGCAACAAGGGAGAGCACTACAGGGTCAAGGAAAGAAGCCTCTTTCTGAATGAATGTCATCTCCTCTGCCAAATTTCCTCGTCATCTGCTACTAAAACAACTAAATATGGCAAACAATCTCTCTCGCTTGAACTTGAACTGTTGGCCATACTGTAGCTTTCACAACATATACATAGCAACAAGGGAGAGCACTACAGGAACAAGGAAAGAGGCCTATGAGCGAGTCGCAGTGAAAACCAACTTCTGCTTCTTGTTGTATGGAATTAATTTTAGCGTGTGACAGGTTGCTTTGTGTGTCAGTCCTGAGATTAAATCGCATGAAACAAATTAAATGATTTAATCGGTAGGTCTGACTGGGCCTTAACAGTTTATGTGCGTTGCTTTACTCTGAATTTGTGACTCGCATGCATAGCAATGTGAGTCTATGTATACCCTCCCACCACCACCACTACCCTCCCCTCCTTCCCCAAGAAAAAAATCTAGATTTTTGCACATCTATGTTAGATGAGTCCTAAATAGTCCAAAAATTATATCTAAAAATAATTGTCTGTCTCTCCGTCTGTCTGTCCACCCATCTGTCTGTCTGTCCTTCTGTCTGTGCAAAAACTTTAAAGTGTCTAGGTATTTGAATCTATTTCAACTATCACAACATAACTTCGTAAAATGGTGTATACCCATGAGACCTTATACAGGATCAGTAAATTAATTATTTTATTTCAAGGTCAAGGTCACAGGGTCATCAAATAATAGTATAAAAATGATAATTTTTCACAAAATTTCACTTTGTTTTCTCTAGGTTATTAATATTGAACTTATGATTCTTTGATGCATGATAAATATCAATGAGACACACATACTATGCAAATTCGGTCAATCTCACTCCAATGTCAAGGTTACTGGAGCTGTCCAAAGTCAGTTAATATAGGTTCTTTGATGTGATCTTTACCATAAACTATGAGAGATATAAAGTCAAACTTGTTGTATTTGGAGATGATAGATTGATCTTTCATGTATGTTCTGTTTTTGTGTTGATCTTGAAGATCAAGGTCATTTTAGGCCTTGTACAAACATACAAAAATAGGTCATCCTACAGTGGAATGGCTATTTATTTAACGCAACAGCATTGGATTATTTCATTAGACATGCACAAGAGATTACATGAGAGTCAAGGTCATCCCAAGGTCAAGGTCACTGAAGGTCAAGGTCATTTCAAGGTAACCATTTTTTGGCATAACACAACTTTTGATGTGCTTTATTTGTTAGCACCTGAGTGTATTTGGAGCCAGAGGTCAATTTTATCTCAAGGTCAGGAGCATAGAAAAATCAAAGTCGGTATTACTTTGCATTTTAATGCCACCATTTCATTTTGTTTTTTCTTGGCACTCATTTTCATGTTAAATATTTCAAGTTCCGTAAGGAGCATGTGAGTCATATGGCCTTTGCCATTCTAGATTTAGTTTGTCTCATGGTTATGTTGACAGGGCACTGCTTTAAATATATGTGGTTTTTTTTTTTACATTTGCAGGGACCTGTGATGACTTTGATCAATGACTACCCAGGAATCACAGGTGAGTTGTACTGATAGCAAATCTTTTAAGACACAGGGACTGGGAACAGATTTCAATGGAATGAATGAATGAATGAAAATGATTGAGTAAATGAAAATGTATCAAGTGTGTAAATTTTTGCACACAAGAATCATGATCAGTGCAGTGTCATTTGATTGTAATGATTAACATAGAACAGAATTTTGAGCATGACACCAGTTGTCGCTCACTGCACGCTGACATCGGGAAAGCTGATCTGTATAAAATACTGGACATTTTAATGAAAGCCTTTATAAATCAAACTCTATATGCATTTCTGAATGGACACCTGTAAACGGCTTTTTTTTTTCAGCTCAGTTTTTTATGAATCAGAAATGGAAAACTATCTGCCAAACCTCTAGATCTAAACGAACATCTTTTGATTTCAGAGTGCTGTAATTTGTTATCTGCATAGTGAATGAACTTACCACTGATTGCAAAACATGTGAACTACTTGACGTACTGAATGCACCATACATGTACAATGCAGCCTTCTTAAAACGTCGTTAACAACCTTGTTAGAGCGTTGTCCAGTGATTATAAAACAATGCACAGATAGTATTTAAACAAACATCTTTCAATCAAAATCTCTTTCTATGCCAACATCAAAACAGCTAGCTATATTTTGTGTAAGGCTGTGACGACACGAGTTTTCAGCACATGCTAGAGTTAGTATATATTGTGCAGAGTTGCACATCTCTAGCGATACAGTGTACATAGTCGATTCGGCAGTTTCTTTTACTGCGTATGAAAGATTAGTATGTGTGGGTTTCACGTGTTTCAACGTAAAAGTGCATAATGCATAGCAAGAAAAATTGGGTTACTGAGCTCGACTCGATGTTGTCCTGTGTGCTGGTATGTGATTTAGTTAGGAGAGTCAATGTGGTTGCTTTTGCAAGCAGTCGGTCTTTTGGACAGAAGTAACTTTGTGACTGTGTGTCAGGTTAGAATACGTTCTTCTGTAAGGGTAGTTTTTTCGTTGTGTTTCGAACCATCCAAGGTCTTGCGCCCTCGTCGGGACAAGAATATCTAAAAGTCTGTAGTGGGAGGACTGTAACTGCCATCTATTGGGAAGTAATAGTTGTAGAGTTCTGTCTTAAGGTTGTGTGGCCCTCGTTGGGCACCTGCCAAAGCTCAAGTACTTCATCAGTATTGAGATGCCCCAGTGCATAGCTAAGCATTAGCCAGAAACGAGCTTGAACTCTCAGACTAACAACCAGTGTGTATTATACTGTGGTGTACTGTTGGTGTTGTGCTGTGTGTACGTGTCTGTGTATCACAAGCCGAGGACTAAAAGGTGTGAGTGTAAACCCTGTAATTATTTTCCTTAGTGGCTGTGCTCCGAGTCTGCGTATGTGATTGAATGATGGTGAATGAGGGGGAAAGGAATATATTTTTGATGAATAGTAGTTTGTTAATTTTTTATGATTTGCATATGATTTTCTTGGTTGAATATGTGTATGAATAATGTCGTTGCTGTTGTTGCCAAAGTGGGTCAAAGGGTGACAATGAAGTTTCCATGTTAAAGAGAGAGAGAGAGGGGTGATGAATGTGAAGGAAGGGAGACAATGTACTGTGTTGGAGAGGGGTGATGAATATGAGGGAAGCGTGTTTGTATTATAGCGTGATAGAGGTAATTGTGAATGAAGGGAGATAGTGTGCTATAACGTAGAGAGGGGTGATGAAGATGGAAGTGTGGATGAGGTGAGTCGCTATTGTGTGACTGAAAGTGCAATTGTAATAATTATGTATATTTATATAAACAACTACATTTTAGGGAAGAGATGTAAAGTATAGAATTAAGAACTGCATTGTATTGTTGAGATGCATGTATAAACAGGTCAAGATGGTGGACGGCGGAAGGCGTATCTGTTATGTAATGTTTACGTTTTGTGGACGAACTAGTGAGACCCTTTATTTGTCCACAGATTGGGCTTCGATTTCTACCTTTTTCTATTTCTACCGTTGCTTTCTCTACTATTGCCACTTCTGCCTTTGCCACCGTGGGTGTGGACGTTACCAGGCCGCCACCACGACTGCCACGTCTTTGTGTCTTCGTTGGCGCCGCTGCTGGGTGTGGTCCACCGTCATCGCTGGTACTTACCTGCTACTTCGGACGACCGGGCGTTTTCACCAGGGCCTCAGGATCCCAGATACACCACACCGACACACATACAGATTCGCATTCACGCACCTAAACATATACCAACTCTTCAGTGAACAACTACTATAGTTATTCTGAGCTCAGTTAAGAGGCTGTGAAGTACGTACAGTGACACTGGAATACAAGTTAGTTTATGCGGTGCAGTTGAATTTCTAAGATTTGCTGTTTTGTTTATTCAGTTGAGAATTGTATTTATCTGAAGTTTAACTGATTGTTACTATTGTTGTGGGCATGCTGTTTGTGTATAGTTTTGGGGTTTTCAGTTAGACAAGGGAGGTAATTGTTTAGTAAATACTGAGTTGGGGGTCTTGATAGGGGTTGAGGGTGGTTTAGTATCCCATTATCCTGTGAGTGTGTGCGTCATTGTTGAATAAAAGTGTGTGATTGTTCATCTGGCATTTTGTGTTAGTTCGTTTGTTTGAGATCTATTCCTTCCACTCGTTTGTGCTGAACGTCGCGGAACCCACTCGGGTGACGCGACAAAGGCACTCCACCCCCAAACAGACCTATTCAACATTATCCAGAAAGCACAGGTAAGTGCTAGTAACAGATAAAACGCCTGCTACAAGTACAAGCAACTATCAACATGACAAGTGTCCGATCTAGTTTCCAGTTCTTGCGAAAGGGAAGGGAGGGAGGCTGTGTGATTTGTTCTGACAATTTGAAGTTTTCCTTAGACTTTTGGCTACTCTCAGTCTCAAATTGTTGTGAATTTAGGCTGTACTTGAAGCCAGTTACCCAAAATATTTTGGGGAGCAAAAAATATGAAAATTTTATTCCAGAAGGTTTTGCTCAGCGATCTTCAAGCAGTGCAGTGAATCAAAGTTTTTACTTTCACTTTGTGCACATTTCGTTGTTTTGCACCTTGCACTCTATTTTAAGGTAACACTTTTTCTTCCTTTCTGTGTTTAAATACATTGTTAAATCTGTTTTGTACATTGTTGTTGTTTTGCTGTGGGGAAATGGCGGGGAGAAAGCCGGTGAGTGCTAGGAAGAAGGGTCAGGGCGGTTCAAACTAGAGGAACAAAAAGGTACACTGTTCATTTGCCTGAAATGCAATGATTCCATTCCTGAAGACGATGTGGTCCAATGTCATTATTGCAAATATTGGTACCATAAACGGAGCACTAGCTTGAGCAAAAGTGAGTTAGCCTTTGTGGTGGATAGTGGAGACATACAGTGGCTATGTGATTTGTGCAAAGATGGGGGAGGGAAGAAACAGATCAACTTGGAGGTCAAGTTGGGATCATTTATTCTAAAAATAGAAAGCATGGAGGCTGTCACAATAGCCCCGTTTCCACTGCCTTTGAGCTTTTGCTTGTTTAGTCAGTGTAGGCTTAGTAGGTTACTGTTGGTCTGTAGAAGACGACAGAAGTGATCATGGGTAACACAGTTGTAGCTTAATGCAAGCACAGTGAGTGATATCATCGCAGCCTACGATCGAGCTTCGAATTTTACAGCCACTTAGATTTTTCATCCAATGAGAACACAGCCAGGTTAGTTAGAACCAGTTCTGGGTGATTCAAGCTAGGAGATAGAACGTCAGTCTTCGTTGAAACGCTGAGCAGTACACAGTACACTCAAGCAGAAATCTCTCTCCTGAGAAGATTAGACAGCTGTACTTGTTGAATATTCGAATTCAATCAAGTAGCCACGGCCTGACATTGTCAAACAGGTAAATGAACATACTTCTGTTTCATCGTGATGTATTTATATTATTGTTGAAATTATGTTTGTGGAATTTGCTATGCATAGAATTGAATTGTTAGTCCGACTTTGCCTGAACACGTGGAGAATACGACCACGAGGCGACCGGTCGACGCCATGTTGAAAGACGTACGGAACCACTGGTGTTTAACCTATATGTATGCTTGCAGACCAGTGGCTGTACCCGAGAATGTTTATAATATTATTATTTCTTTATGTGTATAGTTAGCCACGATTTATATTTGTATATGTATAGGAAATTAGAGTGGAGATTCCAGTGGACCACAGACTTAGCAGAATGTTCGTCGCTTATGTATAGAGATGTGGAGCTATCACTGAGGGCTACTTTGGCCTTCAGTGAGACGCTCTGCACAGACCTATGATACAGGTTTGTGCAGAATTTCGTCTCATATGTTACAGACGAGCAGGCGTTATATCGTGAGCCCAACTCAGCAAAAGACAAAAACCAGTCATCGCTGAAGGTTGGCTGCCGAGGCATCTCCAGCATTGTGCGCAGATAGCCCAACCGTCGAACCACAAAGTAAAAGACTCCACGACAACACAGTTTGTCCCAGAAGCGACCGCAACGCAACGCTTCAACCATGCAGTTAAGTGCCCCAAGAAACAGTGCACTAAAACTCTGTATAAACAGGACCACAGTAGTCCACTCTTCAAGAATTCTGACCATTAAGGCAGAAAGTATCCAGTGCCCTATGATGAAAAAGTAGCTGCCTAGACTATCAGCGAATGAACCATTCGCATTGACAATTGAACTTTTAAGTTAGTTTCGTACTTCGAATATCGTGTATAGAGTAGAGGAAATAAATGTGTGATTTTTACTGTTATCAAGTGGCTGGATTACATAATATGATTCATAGCCGTGTGAAAGCTAGTGTGACCGAGATCTTTTACCATTTTTCTATCTATCTCTGTACCCCAGACTAAACACAGACCGAGCTAAACAAATAAATGTATTAAGTGAAGTCAAAGGGAGATAACTAGCGATCCCCATCGACTAAGACGAGTGGGTAATAGCAGAGCCCAGCAACAATTACAAAAACCGTCACAGAGGCAAAACTGATTAGATTAGAAACAGGATATACAGTGACTACTCTAGAGGAAAAGATTGAAAAGGTGGTTGAAGAAAAGCTAGCAGAGGCATTGCATGATGAAAGACGTGAGGTTGATAAGAGGAAATGCAATATCATGGTGTTTGGTCTGACAGAGAGTGATGGGGCAAAAGAATAAGAAAAGATTAAAAATGATGTGAAAAAAAATAGGAACTTAATCACCAAGATTAACCCCAAGCTCGTTGATGAGCCTATCGAAGTGCCTTTCGTCTTCGATCAAAAGAACCAGGCAAACCCAGACTTCTGAAGTTTCGTGTGCGTAATAAAACTGTTCGTGACACCTTAGTACTAGTGAAAGGCACACACGGCTTCAATAAAGGGGTGCAGTTTGAGAACCGCATTTATTTCAACCCAGATTTGACTCCTCTACAGAGACAGAAACACAACATATTGAGACAGGAGTTAGAGGCAAAGAAGAAATAGACTAAAGATGATGACTGGATGATTAGAAAAGGGAAAATAGTGTAGTGAAGAAACCACAGAGCAGGAGGAGGAGGGGGGAAGCTGGAGGACAGCCTCAGGCCAAGGGGGCTGGGAAAAAGGATCAGATGGTGGGGAAGAAAGGGGAGGGGCGACAAAAAAATAACTGACTTGACAATGAAGATGTACATAGTGTAAATAATGATGTAAAATGCAAAGGTGTATATAACATACAGGATGATATTACGGTGATACACTCAAATGTAGACAGTTTATTAAATAAAAAGAGTGATCGAGTTACTACAGTTGATAGATGAAAAAGATGCTACTGTGATTGCACTTACTGAAATTATTGCAAAAAATCGAAGTGATGTGACAGAGGCAGAATTATATAGTATTCCAGGATATGAGTGCTTTATGCATGAACAGGAAACATAAACTTGGTGTTGCCATTTATGTCAAAGAAAGTCTGCATGCCCAGCAGTGTATGGAACTAAACAACTCAGATTTTGAAGAAAGCGTTTGGTGTCACTTAGCGTTGTACTATAGGCTGCATTTACAGAAGCCCCAGCACTTCAGAAGAAAAGGCTCAAAAATTATTTGAATTACTAAGATCCGATACCATTCAGAAATTTGATAAAGTAAATTGGATCCTGGGAACAGGCAGTGCGAAAGACTGAACTGGTTAAATATGTCAGGGATGCTTTCCTGACTCAGATGGTGAGAAATCCCACTCGATGATGAGAAGGGCAGAAACCGAGTTTAGAGGATCTGATTTTGGTGAACAGTGAAGATTTTATTTCAGGGATAAAGCACCATCCTGGACTGGGTAAGAGTGATCATGATGTGTTGTTGTTTAAACTGGAATGTTTGGACACTGTACCAGAGGAAGGTAAAATGGAGAATTTTAATTTTAAAAAGGTAACTATATATGATAAGCTCAGGCAGACGTTGGCTGAGGCAGATTGGAGTAGTATAAATGGTATAACTAGTGTTGAAGAATCTAGTTGTTAATTAAAACAAATATTATTGCAGCTATGGAGCAGCATATCCCAAGGACAAAATGTAAGGTACAGGTAAAACTGAAACCTGTATGGTTCAGTAAATCCTGCCTAAAGAAAATAAAGAAAAAGTATGACCTTTATAAAAGATACTAGTGACCCATGATGGGTTAGACTACCAGTGGTATATTAAGGTGCGAAATTAATGCACAAGATCTAGAGAGGTGAAGAAAGCAAAAAAGATTTTTGAGAAAAATATTGTAATATAATATATTATTGTAAAAATAATCCGAAAGTGTTTTAGAAATATGTACGCTCTAAAACAAAAGCTATTTTCGGGTATTGGCCCACTGGTGAAGGAGGATGGAGGCGTAGCAGTAAGTGATGCTGATATAACCAATGTATTAAATAAGTTTTTTTCTAGCATGTTTACGCAGGAAAATCTAAATAATTTACCATTTTTAGACCTTGCATCTAGATCAGACAATGTTACTTTAACTGACGTTCTTATAACCCCAAAAGCAGTTCAGGAGAAGTTGAGCAAGTTAGACCCAAGTAAGGCTTTTGGCCTAGATGGTATACCATCCAGAGTCTTAAAAGAAGCAAGTAAAGAGTAATCAGTACCACTTTGCCAACTTTTTAATAAGTCCTTAGAAGAAGGATCAAGTTGTACCGTTGGACTGGAGAAGAGCCAGTGTCACAGCTTTATTTTAAAAAGGCAGTAGAAGTGATGCAGGAAACTAAAGACCAGTCAGTTTAACTTTTATCCTATTTAAAGTGCTTGAATCATTTGTCAGAAATGCTATCATTAATCATATGACTCTTTGCTCTGTACATGGAATGCCAGCATGGTTTTCCTAAAGGTATGTCATGTGTGACACAACTCTTGCAGGTAATGGAAGACTTTACGAAAATGGTTGACAGTGGGGAGAGTTTTTATGTGCTTTACTTGGACTTTCGCAAGGCATTTGATTCGGTACCTCATGCAAGACTTTAACTTTAAGTTAAACTAAAATCTTATGGGATCACTGAACACGTACTACAATAAATCAAGTGCTTTCTGGAAGGAAGAACACAGTGTGTCAGAGTTCGAAATGATTTCTCAGGTGATGAGCCAGTTCCGAGTGCTATACCGCAAAGCAGTATTTTGGGTCCTATTCTTTTTAGAATTTTATAAATGACTTTATACCTGATAAAGTATCTAGTAATTGTCGCATTTTTGTAGATGACACTAAACTATATAATGTAACATCTTAGTGTGATAAATTATAAAAAGCTATAGATAGTCTTCTGATTTGGTCAGATACCTGGCAATCGTATTTTAATGCAACCAAATGTAAGGCACTCTATATGGGTAAGAAAAATCCTGGATATGAGTGTTTGATGATGACAGGTGACGACAAAGTGACGATTGACCATAATAGTGAGGAAAAAGATTTGGAGGTTACTTTTGATACGAACCTAAACTTTGATAAACACATAAACAACGCGATTTCCAAAGCTAATAAATGCTTGGTATCACATGCCGATCTTTTACTTACTTGGATAGTGATACCTTAACCCGTCTGTATTAATCGCACGTAAGGCCACATCTTGAGTATGTGAATGTGATTTGGTTTCCATGTCTTAAGAAGCAGTCGTCTGCCTTGGAGAGAGTACAAAGAAGAGCGACTCGGATGATTAAATAGCTGAGACATTTACCATACTCGAAGAGATTGAGAGTTTTGGATTTGCCCTCTCTGAAATTTAGAAGATTGAGAGGTGACATGATCCAAACTTACAAGATTTTTATTGGGATTGACAACATCGATGTTAACACTTTGTTTCAGTTGAATACTAACTCTAGAACAAGAAATTCACAGGACAATATTCTTATAAGACATTGCCGCACAAACAAAAGAAAATACTCATTCTCCTACAGAGTTGCACCCGTGTGAAATAAATTGCCAGTTGATACTAAAAGAGCTAACAACCTGAACACCTTTAAAAATCTTCTGTAAAAGGTAATTTCCATACAGGAATTCAAATTTGAGTATTACGACTAATTAGCATACTATCTTTAGTGTTCCCTGAACAACCGCAAATTAACGGAACCAGACAAATAAAAATGCACAAAACAAAAGGGACATTCAAAAAGCCG
Source organism: Oncomelania hupensis (assembly GCA_036898135.1). Taxonomy (NCBI): domain Eukaryota; kingdom Metazoa; phylum Mollusca; class Gastropoda; order Littorinimorpha; family Pomatiopsidae; genus Oncomelania; species Oncomelania hupensis. The sequence goes on along the minus strand of CM072511.1, from coordinate 120,994,152 downwards.
CGAGGCCTATATAAGTCCCCTCTAAACTAAACTAAACTAGAGTCTCCTCTCTGAAAATCCTTACGGGAAGAGAGGGGACTATAAACTGATTAAAGAAAGAAGAAGAAAGAAAGAAACTAAACTAAACTAGTCAGGCAATCAGTGCCAACAAGACGATTTGGCCAAGAGATGAGTCCTCTAAGTTGCTGTACCAGAACCTTTAGTATCAAGGGATAGGCCAAATGACTTTTTAACTGCAAATCGAAATAGCATAAGAATGCACCACATGATGAGGGATTCGACTTAATAACACAGCAACAACATACTATTTGTACTAAGACGATGACTAACAGATTAATAACAAATGCTACCTATAAGTGTTATATTTAGGTGCAATCGTCCGCTCTTAATGATCAGAAGGGATGAATATCGAGGACTCATTGCGCTGCCGTTTTTCACGATCATTGTTGAACATTGGCCGGTAGATAATGGCACGATGTTATCATACAATGAAGGCGAAGAGATAATAATGCAAACGATTACTTCACACACATTTTAAAAAAATGTTTACTACACCTAAAAATACAGGGTTCAAACAACATGCAGAATTAGAAATTTGAGGCACTTTAAATTATTCATCATTTCTGTCACCAAACCAACATGGAGGAAGTCATAGAAGAATCACCATAATTTTTATTCTGTCTTTCTTAAAACAGTCACACTCTTCTTCAGGAGATTACTATATAATAAAATCGCTTTAAAACATCTTTTCATATCAATAACAAATATTAAGATAAAAAAAATATTTTTGAAGCCATCCAGTGTTCTGATTATTCATTCACCTAATGCTAATGTATCATTGCTGCTGCTTGTTTGAAGTGCATATTAGAGAGAGCATGTCAGTATCATTTTGATATATTTTCCAAATCGGATTATCAAATTCAAACACATATTTTTTAACATTGTTGTCATTGAGTCCCTGTGTTTCTCTATTTGAGCGCACCAATCCGGATCAGTCATGGAACATACAAAAACTGCACATTTCTGCACTTTTCACGATTGTTTCTTCACAAAAGAATGGTGTTATGCCATCACCAAGCTGAAAGATTTCATTCAGGCACACTTAGCATCAAAGCAACTAAAATAATTATAATAATAATAACTAAAATAAGAATGAGATCCTGACTTTTGTATTGACTGTCAACTTTTTTCTTGCTAACTAAAACTGATTTTTGGAAACCTGAAACAATTTAATTAACAAAATGATGTCAGAATTTCAGACCATACATTGTTTTATAATGTGATGATTTAGAATGTAGAATGGCTATTTAGACAGCGAATTTTATCATTTGTCACAGACGTTTTAACACGTTTCAAATGTATTGGGAAAATATTTTGATTTAGAAATCAGCTTTGGCAACCATTTTAGATACACAGCAAGACTCTGAATTGGTTGTCAATACAAAACAAGCGACTCCGAAGAGGTTGCCAATGCTGATTTTGGGATCAAAATTTGTATCTCAAAAGGCAGAAAGACTTTTGTTTCTTGACTCCCTTAGAAGTAAAGTCTGAAAATAACTTTCTGTGAGTTCAAACTTTTTTTTCCTTATAATTTCTTGCCTTAAATCATATAATACTGTTGAAGCATGTAAGCCATTATGTGTTTGACTGTAATGGATATGTGCATGCAAAATACTTGTTGACAACGGATAGTGAAAATATTTCTTCTTTTTTGCAGGCTCTGACCCAGTTTTTGATGACACTAAGGGTTTCTTCGGGCCATTGGTATGTGTTTTCTGTTAACCTGTTTTCTTCTAAGTAATAGAATATAATGTAAATAATCGGCAAATGGAGTTAAATATGATATATGTCCAATGAGATCTATTTAATGTTTCCACGAGCCAAAGGTGAGTAAAACATTGAATCGATCTAGTTGGACATTTCGCATATTCCATGCCAAGATGCCGATAACATTTAGGTATCCGTTTCATCAAATCAGAATATTACATGCAGGCTGCAGAACTCTCCACGGATCCGCGATTTTCCGAGTAAGAATTAAAAAAATTTCCGAGATAAAAAAAATTCAGAGATAAAAAAGAATTCCGAGATAAAAAATCCCGAGAATATTTTTTTTCCGAGTACCGATCCACATTTTCATGTCGTCTTATTGACAGAGAGGTGCGCCGCCCGCTAATACTGCTTCACTGTTATAGGCTACAACTTTAGCGGGCGCCTCTTATGCTGTACATTTCGCGCGTATTATTGACCTACTAAAAGAAAGGTGCGCCGCCCGTGTATGCTATTCTCTGAGTCTCTTTTAGTCTATGCGCTAAGTCTGTGAACATCAACGGAGACATTGTAGAACTGTGATTGAAATTTTGTGCGTTAGACTAAGCCGCTTCTTCTGTGATGAACACGCTTCATTAACTTTTTTTTCAAAATGTTGTGTGCTTCTAGAATTGTCAGTCGTGCACACAAAGCAGTTCTTCAGCAGGAAGAAAACGGCCCTGCACAGCTGTGGCTCATGAGATGGCTGCTAAAAGAAAGTGTGCAACAGATATAGTTTCTCGTGATGACCTCCAAGTCCAAGCAAAGCAAACATTCATTTTCTCTTTTTTTAGGAAGTAAAACCTAATCAAAATCTTTTAGCTGTGCCAACAAACAATTATCTGAGATGTTCATGGTTTTGTTACAAATAACTTTTTCCAAAACATAACAAACTATTCATTTTTCAGTATTTTGATTCAGAATATAAACAAAATAGTATATGAAAGTGACAATTTTCCCATATATGTGTACATATAAGGAATACAGCTGAACTGGTTATAACTTTTTTGATGTTGAGTATTCAAGAAAACATCTGAAGGTGTCATAAATGATTTAAAATTAAAAACATTTTCCTTATTTTCCCCACCTGTTCATAGTTCTGTTAATTTTTTTTTCCAAAACCTTTTTTTCAGTATTTTGATTAAGAAAATACAACAAAATGGCATTTGAAAGAGCCATTTTCCCCTATTAAGTGTAAGTAAAAGAAATGAAACTTGTTATAACTTTTTTGGATGTGAAGTATTCTTTTGATGTGAAGTTTTTTTTCCTCTATCCTCAATGTTTTGATTCAGGAAATACAGGAAAATTACCTTTAAAAGTGCCAGGTTTTTTTCCGAGTAAGTGTAAAACAATTAAAATAAATTTACTTTATTCACCTTTGCTTAAAAATAAACTATTTTTTCCGATAACATACATTTTTCAGATTTTTTAATTTAAAAGTCACAAGTGCCATTTTTTAAAATAACTTATTTTGATGTGAGGTATTCAATAAGAAATCTGATGGAGTCAATAAATGATTAAAAAAAAAATTAAAATACAATTTTTGCACTTTTTTTTTTACCTGTTCATATTTAAAAAAAAAACGTTTTTTCCCCAAAACATAGCTATACATTTTCCAGTATTTTCATCCAGGAAATACAACATGGCCTTAAAAAGTGCCATTTTTCTTTTCCTATAATGGGGGCTTTGCCCCCCCCCCCCTCCCCACCCCTCTGAACCCTCCACCCGGGCTTTGCCCCCATGAACCCCCCACCGGGGCTTTGCCCCTGGACCCCACATGCGTCCCCACACGCGGCCCCTACACCCTGACCAAACTTCAGTGATTTCTCAAAGTTGTTCTGCATAGGAAATTTGCCAAAACAATAAATACATTAAAGCTGTTCATAGACCTATGTCAAAGACCACTTCACACAACACATTCTAAAGAATGTACTATAACAAAGTAGTTCACGCATTGGACATGTTTGCAGCACATTTGAATTCTCAACAAATTTTTTAAGCTTCGCATTATATAAACACTGAAATATTTGTGGCAGATGCAATTAATTTGATGAAAAGCAGCATTACACGTCACGTTGACAGTAGACCTATAGTGTCATACTGATTGGCAATTGACGATGTTGCCTACATCGCTATTACTTTTTAAAATGGCAGCATTTATGGAGAATGTTTTTGTTAGCATCCAGCGCAGAAGTAAGAATTTTGAAATTCCATCTGCTTTATTGTTATGTTCGGAGTATCTGAAGTAAATAGCAGCAAGAAGACAGTTCTATCCTCTGCCTTAACCATAGATTTATTAACTGAATTGAAGGCAGCAGGTTCATGACATGCGGTTCAAACAATGTGGTCGTGCACTTTTGCTTTTGCTCGAAACAGATAATTATGTTACATATGTATGTGCTATTATTAACACTTTCTAGTAATCCTTGTCGGGAATTAAAAATGCATCTTCATCAATGGTTTCATCGGGCGGGTAGTCTAGAATCTAAAAGATAGTTTTCAATCCATAGAGGATCGACATTTTGTTTCTTCTCTTTTAAGTATACTGTCACATCACCCGAGTAAAGGGATACAATCTCAAACTAGAAAAACTAACACAAATGCCAGATGAACATTTATACACTTTTATTCAACGCATACATATAGGATAATAGGAAATCTAACCCAACCCTTATCCGGACCCACAACCCCAACAATTAACAAACAATTACCTCCCTTGTCTAATCCGAGACCACTGACACTGTACACTAGATGCCAACACAAGATATAACAATCTGAAAATTAAGATAAAATAATACAATTGATGGCTTAAGTGTACAGTCACAAAGACTCAAAGAAATATATTTAATTAAATTGTCTGGAATTGATACTTCAAATGTTCATTGTCTATTTCACCATTGCCTTTCTAGAAAATCATCATATCATATGATACAACTATCACAAATATAATAAAGACACACTGCTAGAAAATTCACTGGATATGTAGTATGTTTTATTTGCGTGTAATGTATGTATGTATGACTGTAATGGTGCGTTGTCCTGCATGTGGAAAACCCAGGTGGTCGTCTCCCGGTCGTAGGGGTCTCGTAGTGCCCAGGCGGCGATGGTCGCGCAACCGTCTCAGCACGGCACCCACGACGCCAGAATGGGGCAACAGCAGCCAATCACTGGACGACAACTGTACAAGCAGAATAACAGTATTAGAAACAGTAGCAGGAGAAGTAGTAGTACAAGTAGTAGAAGTAGTAACAGTAGTTAATAGTAGCAGGCCCAATCTGGTCAACAAATAAACTGTCTTACTAAGCTACCTCAACAATGTAAACAATACATGGGAAATAACTCCTTCCGCCGTCCGCCATCTTGACCTGTTTATTCATGCATTACAACAATTCATAATTCTTCTATAATTTATACCAACTTCTTTATGAACATGATTATTTATACAAATACAAATGCATATTAAAATTTTTAATCAACAATCCTGATTCATCCTCTCTCTCATCTTCATCACCCCTCTAGCATACTATAGTACATCGTCTCCCCTCTCACATATTCATCCCCCCTCTCACATATTATAATTTATAATACATCGTCACCCTTGACCTCATTTTCATCACCCCTCTCTCACATTATCACCCCTCTGGCATACTATAATACATCGTCACTCATGACCTCGCTTTTGCAACATCTTCAACAATTTTATAACATTATTCCATTTTACATATTCAACCAAGAAAATCATATGAAAAATACTATTTATCAAAATATAGCCTACCCCTTTTCCCCTCATCTATCATCATTCATTCATGTACGCATGCTCAGAGTGTATAGCCACTAAAGAATTGAGATACTGGGTACCCACTCACCTTCAAGTCCTCAGCCTGTGAGGTTACAGACACATAAACACCATAACACAACACAACACAACACCACACTGTAGAGAGTAGATGGTTCGTTCATCTGTACTGGTTGTCACTTCACCCTAGTGGGTGCCGTGAACGTTCAGCTCAGCAGCGAGTGAGGGGTTACAACTCGAACAAAAAAAAAACGAACACAAATGCCAGAAGTACAGTCACACTCTTTTATTCAAACAACAAACACACAGGATACTGGGAATCTTAACTGCCCTCAAGCCCTATCCGGACCCGCAACCCAACAATTAACGAACAATTACCTCCCTTATTTAATCTGAAACCCCTATAAACTGTACAAGAATGCCCACACAACACTATGTAACAATAGCAACAATAAAATAAACAGCAACTAAATACGATTACTAGCTGAATGAACAAGCCAGCAAAACTTGAAAAAAATTGATTATATTAATTAAATAGCTTTATCAATTATTGTTCGTAGCTTACTATCTTTTAGCTAATCTCAGAAGGACTATAGCAGTCAATCACACAAATAATTACAGTAACTTGCACTGGCACAGAAGTAGGAAATTTGTTTTATGTGCGTGAAATGCAAGTGTGTGTGTCGTTGCGTTGTAGAATGTAGCTTGATACGTCGTAGGATGTAGCCTGTAGACCCTAAAGGTAGGCTCCTGGTTGTCTGTGGTACGGCGGAGAGTCCCGGCGGTGATGGAGGTAACACCCTAGAGCAGCGCCAATGACAAAGGAAAGCATGGTAGTGGTAGCAACGACATCCGTTGTAGTCCACACACACCCCACAGTGGTAAAGGCAGAGGTCCCAAGGGTAGACGTGGCGGTCTAGTAGTAGAACAGGTAGTAAACCGGTAGAAGCTGAAGTACCAGCGGGAGAATAGTATCTATAGTAGTAGAATAGTATCAAAGGCCCAATCTGGTCAACAAATAAATTGTCTTACTAATCTATCTTTATGCAACATGTAACCACTACATAAACAATATCTCCTTCCGCCGTCCGCCATCTTGACCTGCTTATATGTGCATTTCAACAATTCAATGCAACTCTCAATTCTAATAATTATATTTCTTTTCATAAACATCGTTGTTTGTACACATATACATCATCGTTATAATTACATTCTCAATCAATCTTGCTTCATCTTCACTCTCGCCGGGTGGTCACTAGGGCTTCCTATGATTGTACTAGTTAGCACTATAGGCATTTTATATGTATGTGTTTTGTTGATGATTTATAATGATGTTTGTATTCTATTTTGTTTTTGTAACCGGGGTGTTCGCGTAGTTGAGGTCAACCCTCAGCCGTCCCCCGCGTGGGATGTCTTTATTGTAAAGTGACTGGCCGGTGGAGGGCATTCAATTTTCCCACTGGGGTTGTTTCAGCAGATCTTTTATGCGGATCGGGGGTTGTCCGGTACTGATTTGGCTCAGAAGAGTCCGCTGGACCTAAAGCAACAATAAATCAATCAATCAATCAATCTTCACTCTCACCTTCATCACCCCTCTCCACGTCATAGTATATTATCTTCCTTCATTCACAATTATATCTCTCTAGCATGCTATAATACAACGTCATCCTTCCCTCATATTCATCACCCCTCTCTATCTCATTTAACATACGTACTTCATCATCACCCCTTGGCCTCATTTTGGCAACCACATCAACAACATTATTGATGCTACGTAATTTAAACAAGAAAATCATATAAAATCATGTAAAAAATACTACTTAGCAAAAATATATCCCTCTCCCCCTCATTCAACATCATTCGTTCACGTACACAAGCTCGGAATGCATAGCCACTAAGAAATATAATTACTGGGTTCACACTCACCTTCAAGTTCTCGGCCTGTGAACACGGATACACAAACACCAACACCACAATACAAGACAGTACACCACAAAAGGTTATCCGTTGAGAATAGAGGTTCGTTACTGCGCTAATGCTTTGCTAATCAACTGGAACATTTCAGTACCGGCGAGGTCACTGAACCTTAGGAGGTTCCTAATCAAAGGACACACACCCTTAGGAGAAAACCCTACTCTTACTATTCCTGAATAAATGGCGGTTTTACTCCTTCCACTACAGTCTTTTGGTCATTCTTGTCCTGACGAGAGCACAAGACCTTGGGTGGTTCGAATCATCCGACACACTACCCTTACAGAAACCGGACCCCCTTTGGGGTGGAGGAGGTTTCAGTATAAATAGTATCCCCACTTTCTGGAAATTTAGTGCTTTAAATTCCCACTGTCGCTGTCTTTCTTATTTGCTCTTTCTCATTCCTGCTCTGTTCTATCAATCTGCTATACTATCTTCTTCTTTGCTTGACCAGTCACCTACCTTTTTTCTTGAAAACTCTTCCGGGACAAGACTCCTTATTTGTGTATGAGGTCTGTTGGACCAGTGTCGCAAGAGGACTAGTTTTACCCTGCCTATTTACGTGTTTGCTTGTAAAATCAGTTAACCTTAGAAAGTTAATGTATTATAGAGCAGACGATGCTAGTATACGGAGGTACACACACTGCGAGCTTGACGCAAACAGTGTAGTGACGTCAGCACTGTGTGCGTGGAATCGAAAGGCTTATCCAATCAGGACTCAGGCTGAGCGGCTAGATCCAGTTCTGGCTGATTCAGTCCAAACCAGGTATTAGGTCAGTTGAGAGTAAGACGCCAGAGTGTACACAGCTACACCTGAGTAGAGCAATATCTCCACTGTTGGACCAGGAAGCAGGACTTGTGAATCTTAGAATTCAATCAAGTAGCCACGGGCCTGATTTTGTCAAACAGGTAAATGAACATACTTCTGTTTCATCGTGATATATTTATATTATTGTTGAAATTATGTTTGTGGAATTTGCTATGCATAGAATTGAATTGTTAATCCGAATTTGCCTTACCACGTGGAGAAACCGAACACGTGTTAAGCACGACCGGTTTGGACTCCATGTTGTATACCTGACGGAACCATTGTTGTTTAACCTATATGTATGTTTGCAGACCAGTGGCTGTACCAGTGAATGTTTATATTATTATTAATTCTGTATGTGTGTAGTTAGCCACGATTTATATTTATGTTTGTATAGGAAATTAGAGTTGAGATTCCAGTGGACCACGGACGTAGCAGAATGTTCGTCGCTTATGTATAGAAATGTGGAGCTATCACTGAGGGCTACTTTGGCTTTCAGTGAGACGCTCTGCACAAACCTATTATTCAGGGTTGTACAGAATTTCGTCTCTTATATTACAGACGAGCAGGCGAGATATCCCGTGCGCCCACCTCCACAGGAAAACCGAGTTGGCTGTTTAGCCTCTACAGCACAAGACTGAGAGAGCAACCCTGGAAAACACCCTGCAAGACACCACAGAGTGTCAAGGGACCAAACTACACGACGACCCAGAGTGTACCAGAAGCTACCTCAACGAAGGACTTCAAACCCGCTACGTGACAGTTAAGTGCATCAGCAAAAGTGCACCCAAACTGATAGCAAAAGGACCACAGTAGTCCACTCTTCAGAAACTGTAGTAAAACGGACCACAGTAGTCCAATCTTCATGAACTTTAGTAGCCAGTGCCCGATGAAGAAATAACAGCTGCCTAGACTATCAGCGATCGAATCATTTGCATTGACTTGTGACTTTTTAAGGTAGATTAGTACATCGAAGATCTTGTATAGAGTAGAAGAAATAAATGTGTGATTTTAACTGTTATCAAGTGGCTGGACTACATATGATTCGTAGCCGTGTGAAAGCTAGTGTGACAGTGATCTTTTACCATTTTTCTATCTATCTCTGTACCCCAGCCTTAACACAGACCGAGCTAAATAAATAAATGTATTAAAGTTATTCACCGGGTGACTAACTAGCAGTTCCCATTGAATAAAGCGTGAGGGTTACAGCAATCCATTGTGCAGAGCCCAGTAACATCTAAACCCCACGTGACACTTTAATTGGCGAGCCTAGTCAGGATCTGTGTATAATAGGAATTGGGTATAACCGGATCTAGGTACAATAAAATTAGATAACAGTAGAAGTAGAATAACTTAGAATAGTTGTAAGTGTAGAACAAGGACTCAGTTTAAGTGCACTATTCTTTACTTTAAAACTTTTTTGCTTTAATTCTTTTTGTGCCTGTATGTTGCATTGTTCTTTTGCAGGTTTTGCTTAAGTAACTGTTGTATGCCATTTGACTCTTGTTTTATTCTATTATTGATTACGAATTTTATGGTCTTTGCATTGTTGTTATTGAATTGCAATATTGCTAGTGTTTGTGTATTCCACGTGATTCAGAGGTTGGTCATAGACACGTTTGACAATGTCAGACCCAGTGGCCTTGAGATTGCGCTTCAAGGAATTGGGAGAAGCTTTACACTTAGCAGGGGGAGACCTAATTGCGTATATCAATGAAGAGGTAGAGAAGCAGGAAGCTAAGGCAGAGAGGGCAGCAGATAGAGAACAGAAGAAACTCGAAGTGGCAGAGAGAGCAGCAGAGAGAGAACAGAAAAAAGCAGAATTAGAGGCAGAGAGAGAGGCAAAGAAATTAGAGGCAGAGAGAGAGGCAAAGAAATTAGAGGCAGAGAGAGAGGCGAAGAAACTGGAACTAGAAACAGAGCAGAAGAAACTAGAATTAGAAGTAGAACAGAAGAAGGCAGCAGTAGCAGCAGAGAGAGACGCAGAAGTTAGGAGATGGGAGTATGAGAGGGCAGAAAAGGAAAAAGACAGACAGCATGAGTTAGAATTGAGAAGACTGGGATCAGGAGCCTCAAGTTCTTCCTCAACCCCTCCCCACTCAGATCAACTAGAGGTAGCATCCAACCCCGTAGTAGGTATTTCATTTCCACTGGGGACATTCAATGAAAGGGAAGAAGGTCTAGATCTCTATCTGACTAGGTTTGAGCACCTAGCAACTGAGTATAAACTAGATCCCACCCATTGGTCTTTCAAGCTTAGTCAAGGGCTTAGAGGAAAGGCTTATGACATCTACAGTAAGCTATCGACTGACAGAGTGACTGACTATCACAAAGTAAAAGAGGCATCCTAACGGGATTCGAACTAACAGGAGAATGCTACCGGCAAAAATTCCGCACCAATCGGAGAGTGAAAGGAGAGAGCTATGCGCAGTTCGCGGATCGGTTGTCCACAATGCTAGATAAGTGGATTAGCCAGTCAGCCACGGCTAAGACATATGATGGACTGACAGAACTGTTAGTATGGGAACAGCTACGGGAAACCATGACCCCCGAGCTGAGAACATTCTCAGTAGAGCAGGGCGCGGAAAGACTGGAAGATCTGGTCAAGGTCGCAGATAGGTACGTGGCCGCCCACGGAGAAGCCAAGAGCTTCAGGCGAGACCTAAAGCCTAACGGGAAAGAGGCACAGAAACGAAGCCCTCACCGGGAAGAGCGCACCGCGAATAAGCCGAATAACCCCAGACCTGGGCAAAATAAAGGACCCAACACGGAATTCGGGAAAAGAGGTCCCGCAGAACAGAAACGGTATTGCTCGTTCTGCAACAGAAATAATCACTCCACCGCAGAATGTTTCAAGTTGGCCGCACAACGTAGGGAAGAGCGCGAAAGCCGGCCAGCGCACAGAGTTCTAACTCAAAGCAGCGGTAACAAGCCACACACTATCGGAGATCACCCATTGGTGACAGACACGGTCAAGGTCAAGGGTAAAGAAGCGAACTGTCTGTATGACACAGGTCTATCATACGACGCGATAGTTAGCGAATCTCTTGTATCGCGCGCGGACTTGACAGACAAGACAGTCGAACTACAAGGAGCAGACTTGACGAAACCGACGACTACTTGCCCAATAGCTTGGATAGAAGTAGAGAGTAGGTACGTCACAGGACGAATCCAAGCAGCTGTTTTACAGAAACCCCTGTATGATCTAGTGCTAGGTTGTAGGTATGTGTTCTTAGGCACGCCCCCTAAAACTGTAGAGATAGCTGCAGTGCAAACCAGGGCCCAAGCTAAAACCCAACCACCCCAGCCCGAGTTAGCTTCGAATCCAGGACTCGAAGAGATCAAAACAGCACAGCAAGCGGACACCTCGATAGCCAAGTGCTTCCAGAAGCTACCCAAGGCACACACATCCCCGCACAAAGGAGACTTCTACATGGAAGACGGAGTTCTACATCGACAAGGAGATGGAGATCACACCCAACTAGTACTACCAGCCACCCTTCGAGCCCAAGTACTAGAATTAGGCCACAGCATGCCACTCAGCGGACACATGGGAAATGGAGCCACAGTGCAGAGAATCAGCGCACACTACTATTGGCCAGGAATCACGGAGGATGTCAAGCGCTACGTGAAATCTTGTCACCAACGTCAACGATATTCCCCGCGACATCACACCGTACCAGTTACCTTAGGACCATCAGTAGTAGTCGGCGTGCCATTCCAGCAAGTCTCAGTAGACATAGTAGGACCACTGCCCATGACCAAGAAGAGGAACAGATTTCTACTCACACTCGTCGACGCATGTACAATGTGGTGCGAAGCAGTCCCGTTGCCAGCGATCGACACCAGGAAGATTGCAGATGCACTTATCGCCATCTTTACCAGAGTCGGATTCCCGGACAGCATTAGAACGGACAACGGATCTCAGTTCACCGGCCGCCTGATGCAAGACGTTTTCGAGTTGATACAAGTTCATCACATTCGCACACCACCGTACCACCCAGCCAGCAACGGACAAGTAGAAAGACTGAATGGAACCTTTCTCACCATACTCAGGAAAGTCGCCGACGACAATCCAGAAGCGTGGGACACCTACGTGAATGCGGCACTGTTCGCATATAGAGAAACGCCCCATGCAGCCACAGGCTACACCCCGTCAACATTGCTATTCGGCAGACCTCTAGCATGACCGCTAGAAGCCCTACGCAGAAGTTGGACGGAAGCCAAGATAGACGACACACCAAGAGGTGCCACCAAGTACATCGCAGACCTGAAGGAAACCCTCAAAGCAACGTGGAAGAAAGCTGGTGAAGCACTGAAGAAGGCAAGAGCCCGTCAGGCGAAGTACTACAACCGCCACGCGAAGGACCGAGAACTGCAAGTCGGCGATCAAGTGCTACTCTTACTTCCAAGAGGAACCAACAAGCTGGACATCGCTTGGAGAGGACCGTATCGGGTGACTGCAAAGAAATCCAAGACAGTCTACCAAGTAGAGGTAAACGGGAGAGCCCGATACCACCACATCAATCTTCTTAAGAAATACATCGACAGACCCACGACCCCCAGCACACACTACGCGGAGGAAGCTAAGCCACGGAGCAGCACTGCTACAGCGCGACCCCAAGAATGCAGAGACGCTATTCCCTGTCGCCTACGCCAGCAGAAAATTGAGACCCGCCGAGACCCACTACGCCACGTCGGAGAAAGAATGCCTTGGACTAGTCTGGGCCATACAGAAGTTTCAACTCTACCTGTATGGGACAGACTTCACAGTTCAGGTGGACCACCAACCACTCTCGTTCCTGACAGCCTCCAAGTCTTTGAACTCTCGCCTGATGAGATGGGCACTCACCCTTCAGGCATACTCATTCCAAATCGAGTACATCCCCGGCAAAGAGAACCACGGAGCCGACTACCTCAGTCGCCATCTCGTGGAGGACACAGCAGATGTCGCCCACCCAACACAACTAAGGGCCACAGCACCAGAATTCGTCCCCGTCCAGTAAAACCCTGTCATTAGTGTCCATAGCTACCTGGCACAGCATTGCAGCTCAGGTAGAGCAACTTAATTAGTTTGTAGATAGGACCCTAGGATAGTGCAGTGTTAAACTAGGCTCTGTAGTAGAAAAAGGTCGAATCCAGTAGTCATGCCTTTTTTCAGTTGAGGGAGCCTGTCGCAAGAGGACTAGTTTTACCCTGCCTATTTACGTGTTTGCTTGTAAAATCAGTTAACCTTAGAAAGTTAATGTATTATAGAGCAGACGATGCTAGTATACGGAGGTACACACACTGCGAGCTTGACGCAAACAGTGTAGTGACGTCAGCACTGTGTGCGTGGAATAGAAAGGCTTATCCAATCAAGACTCAGGCTGAGCGGCTAGATCCAGTTCTGGCTGATTCAGTCCAAACCAGGTATTAGGTCAGTTGAGAGTAAGACGCCAGAGTGTACACAGCTACACCTGAGTAGAGCAATATCTCCACTGTTGGACCAGGAAGCAGGACTTGTGAACCTTAGAATTCAAGCAAGTAGCCACGGGCCTGATTTTGTCAAACAGGTAAATGAACATACTTCTGTTTCATCGTGATATATTTATATTATTGTTGAAATTATGTTTGTGGAATTTGCTATGCATAGAATTGAATTGTTAATCCGAATTTGCCTTACCACGTGGAGAAGCCGAACACGTGTTAAGCACGACTGGTTTGGACGCCATGTTGTATACCTGACGGAACCACTGTTGTTTAACCTATATGTATGTTTGCAGACCAGTGGCTGTACCAGTGAATGTTTATATTATTATTAATTCTGTATGTGTGTAGTTAGCCACGATTTATATTTATGTATGTGTAGGAAATTAGAGTTGAGATTCCAGTGGACCACGGACGTAGCAGAATGTTCGTCGCTTATGTATAGAGATGTGGAGCTATCACTGAGGGCTACTTTGGCTTTCAGTGAGACGCTCTGCACAAACCTATTATCCAGGGTTGTGCAGAATTTCGTCTCTTATATTACAGACAAGCAGGCGAGATATCCCGTGCGCCCAACTCCACAGGAAAACTGAGTTGGCTGTTTAGCCTCTACAGCACAAGACTGAGAGAGCAACCCTGGAAAACACCCTGCAAGACACCACAGAGTGTCAAGGGACCAAACTACACGACGACCCAGAGTGTACCAGAAGCTACCTCAACGAAGGACTTCAAACCCGCTACGTGACAGTTAAGTGCATCAGCAAAAGTGCACCCAAACTGATAGCAAAAGGACCACAGTAGTCCACTCTTCAGAAACTGTAGTAAAACGGACCACAGTAGTCCAGTCTTCATGAACTCTAGTAGCCAGTGCCCGATGAAGAAATAACAGCTGCCTAGACTATCAGCGATCGAATCATTTGCATTGACTTGTGACTTTTTAAGGTAGATTAGTACATCGAAGATCTTGTATAGAGTAGAAGAAATAAATGTGTGATTTTAACTGTTATCAAGTGGCTGCACTACATATGATTCATAGCCGTGTGAAAGCTAGTGTGATAGTGATCTTTTACCATTTTTCTATCTATCTCGGTACCCCAGCCTTAACACAGACCGAGCTAAATAAATAAATGTATTAAAGTAATTCACCGGGTGACTAACTAGCAGTTCCCATCGAATAAAGCGTGAGGGTTACAGCAATCCATTGTGCAGAGCCCAGTAACACCTAAACCCCACGTGACAACCAGCTTGGGAATATTGGACACTTTCTGCCAGGTGGTCACTAGGGCTTCCTATGATGTTATTATTTAGCAATGTAGGCATTTTATATGTATGTTTTGTTGATAATTTATAATGATGTTTGTATTCTATTTTGTTTTTGTAAACGGGGGTTCGATAAATTAGAGTACAGCCTCAGCGTCCCCTGCGTGGGATGTCTTTATTGTAAAGTGACTGGCTGGTGGAGAGCTTTAAGTTTTACCACTAGGGTTGTTTCAGCAGATCTTTTATGTGGATCGGGGGTTGTCCGGTCCTGATTTGGCTCGGATGAGTCCGCCTGGACCTAAAGCATTAATCATGTAATGTAATGTAATGTACAGAAGCCGACTTTACTTATCCTGACACAACACTGTCACAAAGTCACTTCTGTCCAAAAAACGTCTGCTTGCAAAAGCTACCCACTTGACTCTGCTAGAATAAATCTTTACCAGTTCACATTACAATGCCCCAAGTTTAGTTCAGTACCCAATTCTCCTAGATCCTAGCTATGCATTATCCGCTATGCGTTAACCACGTGAAAATCATACATACTTAGCTTACATACGCAGAAAAGATATGCTGATACAAACTGTATACACTGCAGCGCTAGAGATGTGCAACTCTGCACGATGTAGAACTCCGGCCGGTACAACTACTTCTAGAGTGTGCTGAAAACTCGTGTCGTCACACTGGTCATGGACACCCTGGCACTGGCGTAGTGCACAGGTCTTGGGTGGTCTCTAAAATTATAATACACACCCTTAAGAACACACCCTACACCTATCACAAAGAAGTGGTGGCGGTGATATTCCTCTGAACTGTAGAAAAGATGCTTTATTTCTATAGCTTTGACAGCATACTGGACATTCTTGCCCTTACTAAGGAAACAAGACTGAGTGGTTCCAAAACACAAACACAAACCTTGTAGAAGGACCCTACACCTATCCTCTGATAGTGGCAATCACACTCTACCCAGTCACGTCAGACCTCAACAGATATCGGCTTGACTCTAACCCTCTTCGCCATTTCTCCCAGTCCACAACTCAAGGCGCAGAACTCCGCTCAGGCTGCTAGTAGCAACTGAGCCTACGTATAGCAGGTGAAAAACCTAACTTTTTATCATAACCTACACAATACAAAATGCTGATTCAAACTTTTGCACATCGCACTCTCAGAGATATGAAACTATACACTATATACAACCTGACACAGCATAATCTTAGCGTGCGTCAAAACTCGTGTCGTCACATACACAACAGTCATAAATAGTCTGTTTGTGTATTCTTACGACTTTCATATTACTCGCTTTGCTAGAAACATTGCCATCTCTGATTTGTCAATTACCTCGCGACATCAGTTTTAAGCACTCTACTTGGCCACTGATATATGACTTCGTTTTTTTTTCAACATAGCCTAATTCTTTTCCATTGGTTGCTTACATTTTATGACTGGGAATTTATGGCTACAGGAACACAACATGGTTTATGTATATTTGTGTGTTGTTTTCTTCAACAGAAGGGTCCAGTGCACTTTGTGAAACGCTGCCCCACCAGTTTCAGTTCTAAGGAGTGGTCTGTACTATGTGAAGAAGATTTGCCATCCATCACTAAACTGATTGGCCGTCCCACTGACAACAGTAGGGGACAAAAAGTCTTGGTCAGATTCTTTTTTTGTGTTCTCTTCTTCACTTTTATTTGTAAGTTATGATTTACCTTCCTTTTAGTTTGTCTCTCAACAGGCTGGAATTTTACTTTTATTTTCAGTTGAATTTTGTGAGGTTGGTTAATAAAGTACTAAACGTTAGCAAATTTTGTTCAAGTTGGTTTGCCATTTTCACTGTTTGATGAATATCTGCATACATTTGCTATATACATTTTTTGATCATGAAGTGTGTAAAAAAATTTATGCTGTGCATTCCTTTACACACGTGTATTTTCTATCTCTTTTTGCTTTGTTTTAATGTTTTTCATTATTTTCTCATATAGTTGTGAGAGTGTTAATTTCAGGTGTCTGTGATCATATGTTGTTTATTAAAATCTTAGATTTTCTACTTAAAAGAAAATAAATTAAATAATAAGAAAATGGAGAATAAGAAATAAATAAGTGAAGGGATAATAAATAGTAAATCATTAATTAATAATGAATAAATAATTAGGAATTAAAAATAAGTAGGATTTAAATATTATAAATAAATTAGGGGATTGAATTTTAGTTTTTGGATTTCAGTACTCTTCATCTTCATCCATTAGACGGCCTCAATCATCAGGTTGATTACTCGATCTGCCGTACTGAACGGGGTTTGCTTGGGGAAAGGAAAAAAAAATTGATGGGAAGTGACAGACCTAAGACAGATGAGAATGAAATATGCACTAAAAGGACACCTACTCTAAGTGGGTTTTACTTGCAGGGTACTACTTTTCCCTCTTCACTCCAGGGAGCTAGCAAGTCCCAGTATGTCCTAACACAAAACTGGGTCCCCAATAAATAAATAAATAAATAAATAAAAATTTTAAAAAAAAATTGGGGAAAGAGTTGGGGATGGGGACAATCTGAGCCTATCTACTATATTTATCCTCTGGAAAACTATTTATAGTTGTGGCACTCGTGACTTAAAGGAGTCAAGAGTATCAGCTGTCACTGTTGTTTTGGGCAGCTCGTTCCAGTCCTTGATGGTGTTGGGAAGGAAAGAGAACTGGCGATATTTGGTTCTACATTGAATTTGGGTGAGCTGTTGGGGGTGGCTTCTTCGCTGACGTGGAGGGGCTGGGACTAATTTGCTGGTGTCGACGACTGCCTCGTTGTTGAGTATTTTACGTAGCATGGCAAGTCTAGCGACCTTTCTGCGGTGTTGGAGAGAAGGCCATTGCAGTTTGTCGATCATCTCGGAGACACTAGAAGTGTTGTGGTACCGGTTGACGACAAAACGTGCTGCTCTTCTCTGGACTGCCTCTAATTTGTCGATGTTAGCCTCTGTGTGGGGATCCCATACCGTGCAGGCATATTCCAGTATGGGGCGGACGAAGGTCTTGTAAGCAGTCTCTCTAAGGTGGGTGGCGCTGACTTTGAGGTTGCGCCGGAGGAAGCCAAGGGTCTTGTTGGCTTTAGCACAGATGTTAATGATGTGCTTATCCCAGCTGAGATCTTGACAGATGGTAACACCTAGATACTTGGCAGAGGTGACAGTTTCCAGTGTGTGATCATGTAGTTGGTAGTCCGTTGGTTTGATGGTCCGCTTTCTAGTGATGGGGAGGGTGGTACATTTGTCGGGGTGGAAGGCCATGTCCCAGCTCTGTTCCCACTCTTCCAGTCGGCGTAGATCTTCTTGGAGCTGGTTTTGGTCATGGTCTGTGGAGTTCAGGCGGTAGACAGCTGTGTCGTCAGCAAAAAGGCAGGTCGGTGAAGAGAGTTGTTCTGGGAGGTCATTAATATACACCAAGAAAAGTGCTGGGCCCAGAACAGAGCCTTGAGGGACCCCAGATCTCACTCTGGCCTGGCCTGATGCTGCACCGTTGACTACTACCACCTGTTGCCTGTCATGTAAAAATGCTCCAATCCATCTATTGATTTCGCTCTGGATACCATAGTGGTGCAGCTTGTGCAGCAGGAGGCTATGATTAGCGCGGTCAAAGGCTTGGCAAAGTCCATAATGATGACGTCAGCTTGGTTGCCTCCCTCCATAGTGGTAAACAGCTCTTCTGTGAAGTTCAGAAGCTGGGTTTCGCATGACCTTGCTTTGCGAAAACCATGTTGTTCTGGACGTAGGATGTTATTGTTATCAAGATGGCTCATCACGGCGCTAACAACTATATGCTCGAATATCTTGCACGTAATTCTATGAGGAGAAAATATATATATTTTTTTAGTCGCTCCTTGTCCAACACTGTAAATGAGAGGATGCTTTAATTTGCATTTTAGCCAAGGTTTTAATTTTAAAGTTTTACTTGTAAGGTTTTAGTGACAGGAGATGCACTGAATAGAGTGGATGTTGTAATTGCCAAGCTTTTTTAGCTGGAGAAATTAAAATTCTATCCTATCCTAACCTATCCCGTAACTCGAAGGTTGTAGGGGCACCACAGATGATCGTTTAACCAGCTACTCCATCTTTCTCTGTACTAAGCAACTCTCATGGCTTCGCTCGGTGTCAAGCCAGTCCATTCGCGAATGTTGTCCTCCCACCTCTTTTTCTGTCTCCCTCTTCTGCCTCCTTGCACCGTGCCTTGCAGGATCGTCTTTGCAAGGCCTGATGCTCTGGTGATGTGGCCATACCATCGGAGTTTCTGTTTCTTCACCACTGTAAGCATGTCATCTTACTGTCCAATGGCTTGTGTTATGGTCTATCGGATTTCGTTGTTGGTGATGTGCTTGGTATAGAAAATGCCCAGAAGTCTTCTGTAGCACCTCATCTCCATGATTTGTATTCTTCATTGTAGATCTGCTGTGAGGGTCTGCGTTTCGCAAGCGTATAGGAAGATGGAGATGACAATAGAGCGCAGCAGCCTTACCTTGGAAATTCTATAAAAGAAGACAAGTGACTTGCGACTATCCGAAGGAACCATACCGGCTGTGATTGGCTGCTATTTATAGCCCCAAGCTTATTTGCATGTCGGATCTAGGCTGGCACTTAGGCCAGCATTGGTGAATCCGCTGATAGATTTCGTCTTTGATCAAAGAAAGCTTAGTTTCACAGATCGGAAAAGAAAAATAATGCCTGCTGGTAAATAAAACATCATTTTCTTCTCTTTTCTTCTCTTTATAATCCAGAAGATAAAACATAAATTACCTTACGCGAGTAGTCTACTAACTTGATAGTTATAAGTAGCTGTCTGTCAAAATTGAGCCCTGTTCATTAATGTGTTTAATTAATTTATTTTTACCCCTTATTCTTTGTTTTGTTTTTACTTTATTTTTTAAAACCCATTTTATTCCTTTTTATGACTCGTGATATTTACGTTTTTGCGCTTGGACCCTGTTTCGGTGCACAGAAAATACGAAAAGATTGAAAAGGATGAATTAAAATGGTAGTGAAAAAGAGCAAAAAAGATAATTAAAACAGCAAAAATAAGCGAAAAGGAAATAAAATATGCATGCAAGAGTTAAAAGAAGCTCAATGCATATCAAAATATGTGGTTAATATGTAAATTTGATTATTTATTAGTTATCACTCAAAAATCAGCTCAGTGAACGGTCCGATTCGGGAATTTCCGCTAGGAGTTGCCAAGATGAGAAAAAAAGAGCGAAAAGGAGCCGAAATAAGCAAAGATTACAAATGAGTTCAACACATATCAAAAGATGAGTTTAATGGATAAATTGGATTGCATATTACCATAGACCAGGAATATTTAGACCGCGCAGTGACGCCTTTGGTGTGATGACGCGTCAAGAGTTATGCAACTTGATTGTGGCATGTGTGAAAATCGCTGCTTCACAGAGCGAAGATCTGATGGAGAGGGGGGAAAAAAATCGCAGGAGCAGTTACGGTGACCACTGTGCAGCTTTGAACTGCACAAACGCACGATTAAAGGCTGCATGCAAGGGGAAGAAGAGTTTTTTTCGTTTCCCATAGGAAGAAGAACGGTATAAGTTCTTGAAGAAATTGTAGATTTATTCTGACAGACTAGAATCATGATATGAATGAATTATGATGACCAAGACCGGTCAATGAATGGTTGTCAATGATACAAGACGGATTGGAACTAAGGTGATGTTTCGTGTAAGAAACGGTTTGGATTAGCCCAAGGAATTAATAAAGGTTGTGTGTAGGGTCAATAAAAAGTACGCCTACTCACTACTGTCATCAGGGCCGGATCCAGGGGGGGGGGGGGTTACCTGGGTTCCGGAACCCCCCCTCCAAAGTAAAAAAAAAAAAAAAAAAAAAAAAAAGATTTTATTGAATGCAAAGAGTTTCAATTTTTTAAAAAAGTTTTATAAACATTGCAGTTTTTAGTCACTTTTGGTCTAAGGTACAAAGAGTTATTTATAGACAATTCAACGGAAATCCATTTCAAGGGATCCGTTGAAACGTCCAAAGCGTTTTTCCGTTGAAACACCCCTAAGCCTAAATTTGTAAATGCAGCCATATTTTCCTGTTCTAGCCGCAAGCCTCTTCCAGCACCTTCACCTTGATACTGCCCTAATCCCCCAAAAACGACTTTTTAGAAATATTAATTAAGATGCTAAGTTGATAATTATGAACACAGCATTCGTTGCCTGGTTTGGTGAAGTTAGCAAAATGGCAAATGCTTTGACAACTGATGTTATTCCTCGTCAAGCATCCCGACAGACTCTACGTGACAACCAACCTGCGGCCACTCCAGAAGAATATTTCAAGATTAGCATTGCCATTCCTTTCTTGGAACACCTGTCAACCGAATTGGACTCGAGGTTCAAAAATGCTGACCTAGCAGTTGATGGTCTCTGTCTGGTGCCAAGCACTTTAATAGACAACCAGGATGGTTTCATGCAGGTTCCAGAAGGGGTGAAGACACTGGCAATGTTGTGGGAGTCTGGCCTACCAGACAACGCTACCCTTGATGCAGAATACCAACGGTGGGTTTGCAAATGGCGAAGTGCTACTGAGAATGCGACAGCTATCATCCCATCCACGGCATCAGAAGCACTGAAACATTGTGACAGTGATTTTTATCCCAACCTGTTCATCATGCTAAAGTACCTTTGTACCCTGCCTGTCACTACTGCCGATTGTGAGCGTTCAAACAGTCAGTTGCACAACCTGAAAAACTACCTGCGCTCCACAATGGGGCAACAGAGGCTCAATGGACTTGCTTTACTGAGAGTGCACAGGGAAGTTGATATTGACTTCAAAGAGGCAGTGAACTGTTTTGCAGGAAGATACAATTCACAAATGGTACTAATGCCGAGGAACCTAGTGCAGCAAGACTGAAAATGAAAGCAGGGCTGTGATGTTCATAAACTACAAGGTAAAGCTTTATACCGTTACCGATTGACAAAAAGTAGTGAATAATAATAGTATACAAAACATCTCTGCTGATAAATAAATGTTTGTGTGTGTGTTGTTGTTTTTTTTTAAGGGAGGGGCAGAGGATTATTTTTGTACCCTAGAGTTTGTCAGTTCAATTGTTAAAAAAAAGCTCAAAGTCCCAGACCATCACAAATGGCTTTTTCAAGGTTCAGATTGCACCAGATTGCACCATTTTGCATCTTTGAAAAAAAAAAATTCCCGGGGGGGCATGCCCCCGGACCCCCCTAGAAGGCTCGGCGCTTCGCGCCTTCGCTGAATCTGTAACCCCCCCTTCGACTTTTCCCAGGTCCGGCCCTGGTCATTAATTGTCAGTGTCAATTAAGCCTCAGTAGAACTAAAAAGGGGTGCCCTCTGGCCGTTTGCTGTCATGTGTCATCCTCTGTCTAGATCTAGTTTTAAAACGATTTGCCGCACTAATTAGCTCACTATTGTCATGTTCTCTGCAAACATATACAGGGTGTTCCAAAAGTCTTGGGCACATTTTGACATTGAATATTTCCGAAACTATTAAGGATATAAAAACACATCTGGTAAGTTCAGAAAGCTTGTAATCTCAATTTATACATGGAATGTTCAAAGATGTTCAATGTGAGCACCATTGGTCACACGACACACATCAAGCTGTATAGTACAAAATTCAAGCACACAAAACGCCTTTTCTGGTTGAGTGAACGCCATTAATGGGTCTGAAAAGAAATTAAAAAATCAACAGCCTTACAAAAAACTTAATGTAATTAGCTTTAAAATGGCACAACTTTTATCGTACTACCATTCATAGTAATTGAGATATGGGGACTTCAAGTGTGCCCAAGACTTTTGGAACACCCTGTATTAAGCAAAGTTTTTTTTTTTTTGAAACTATTTGAATTGAATTTATACACCGTTTCTGCTGATCTCTGTGCACCCAGTATGAGAAAAGTAAAATTTCAGCGGCTTGTTATTTGCTGTCCACCAAACTGTGTCTGTAATTCCTCAACTTCGTATCCTGTTATAATTAAATTAGGTTGTGGCAGAATATTCTAATATAAAATACAGATGCCAACCCTTTATTTTGTCACAAGACTCACTGAATGTGTTGTCAATTTGAATGAAATATATAGGGTTGATTGCAGGATGGTTTCATTTGTGATCACAGAAAGTTGCCTTGTTCACCTTTTTTTAAATACGAGAGAGAGAGAGAGAGAGAGAGAGAGAGAGAGAGAGAGAGAGAGAGAGAGAGAGAGAAAAGACTGACTGAGAGAGAGAGAGAGAGAGAGAGAGTATATATTACGTACTTTATGTTGAAATCAATCGAAGCATATTTTTGTAAATAAATGAAATTTCCGTGTGCACAACTAGAGTTACGTTTCGAATTAGTCAATATTTTTATTTATATTGCGATCTCCATCTCTTTCTATATCACCCACACACACACACACACACCCACACACACACCCACATAAATTATACACACTAAAACTGCTGTGTGACCCCATACGGAACAAAAAATAAATTACACATGTATGACACATAAGTTTTGTTTTTTTTTAAATATTATTTTTTTTATTTTAACTCAATTTATCTTACACATACTAGCTGTTTATTTCAAGCAACAAACCAATGCAAAAGCCACCTATATCACGGGTTACAGTTTAGGAAGCGATGATAACACCCTTTCGGTCAAGAGGCAGCAAGTCATGAAAAAATAAACAGATGAGCATAAAACAAAATTCTCCAATTTGAAAAGCCATATTTCAAACATTTTCAACAGCAAAAGGTGAAAATCGCCGTCTAAAACATTTTTTTATATATAATTAAAAAAAAACATATTATAGACAAGAGACTAAGAACCGAAAGCAAGCCCATGTCACGTTGAAGGGACATAACTCCTCCACCGTAGATCACTTCTCACAGAGGCGATATTGCTAAGTGATTTCTCTCTTCTTCTTTTCTCTCTGATATTACTGAAACATCAGCTTGATGCATTTGGGGAAAATGATTTCAAGGGACATTACTCTGAGACAGAAAATACAACCCGAATCAGTCGAACAAATTTTACATAATTACGTTGGTAATTAATCAGATTCACCTTTTAATATGGGCTGAGATTAATTAGGCTCCTGTTTGCAATTTTGGGGTCCTTTTTGATTATTTTTGCCCTTTTCGCTCTTTCGATGCCCATTTGTCAAGGTCTAAAGATGCTAGAGTTTTAAGTGGTAATGGTATTCCACATTGCAGTATTTTAGGTCCAATTCTTTTTACTATATATCTATTAAAGATTTACCTGAGATACTGGAGAGTACGGTTAAGATATTTGCTGATGACACTAAAATATATAATACAACATTGAAATCTAAGGTCATTCAAGATGATTTACATAAGCTACAGCAATGGTGTAAGAAGTGGAAGTTATATTTAAATGTGCAGAAGTGCAAAGTTATGCATGTGGGGAAGAGAAATCGTGGATGCGAATATACAATGTTAATAAAAGATGAAGTTTATAAATTAAATGCAAGGGATAACGAAAAAGACTTGGGTGTAACGTTTGATTGCAAGTAAACATTTGACTCACATATTCAGAGAGTGGTAACTAAAGCAAACCAAATGTTAGGCATAATCAAAAGAGCGTTCATATACTTGGAAAAAGAAACGTTTTTAAAATTGTATAAAACTTTTGTAAGACCTCATATTGAATATGCAACGTAGTTTGGAGTCCATATTTGAAAAGGCAGTTGGTAGCAATAGAAAAAATTCAACGGCGAGCCACAAAACTATTATCTGAGTGTCGTGACATGACATATGATGAGAGATTAAGGTTTCTGGGCCTTCACTCTCTGAAAGGACATAGGATCAGGGGAGATTTAATTCAGACATTCAAGATAATTAATGATGTAGAGGATGTAATTAATACTAATACTTTTTTCTTGCTTGATCAATCTAACAGAACTAGGAAGTGTAAAGGTAAAATTTTTATAAAATATGGTAGAACTAACCAAAGAAAATTTTCATTTGCACATAGAGTAGCTAATTATTGGAATTCTTTACCAACAAATATTAAATTTTCACCATCGGTAAATAGTTAAAAAAAACCACATAGACACTGATTCCAAATTTCAAGAATTATTCTATAAATACGACTAGAAAAGATTATATCAAATTATTGCATGCAAATCATAATGTAAACTATATATACCATAAACAATGAGGGGACGTTTTTATAAGCTGCGAGGCTTTAGGCAGCGATGTCTGTCCTACATCTACTACTACTACTACTACATCTACTACTACTACATCTACTACTACTACTACATTTTCCGTCTTTTCGTATTCTCTCTAGACCTCTATGTGCAACATTATCGCTCGTGGCAAACAGCCAAAGCCGCTATGATTGTGTAGCGTACAATATGCAATTGAGCAAATGGGGTTATAAGTAGCAACCAATAAGAGCCGATATGGTTCCTTCAGATAGACGCAATTGGTGTATCCACAGGCTGTGAAAGAAAAGACTGCAGAGTCTGTGATGTATCCAACTACAAGCTGTGAAGTCTTGTAGGCCTCAATTACATACTATACATACATAGAATGTAATTGAGGCCTACTACATACTATACATACATAGTATGTAATTGAGGCCTACGAGACTTCACAGCCTGTGATCCAACTTTATTTTACTAATTCTTCTCATCATTTTTCGCAACCTGTCACGTAGTTCATCTTGTTTTTTACTCTTTTGTTTGCAGCCATTTGTGATCCCTGCCAAAATGCTGTATTCACTGCAGGATGCTGTGAAGTGCAGGTGGCTGGGCAGCTCTCTTGAGCCATACGTGCTGTGTCTGAGACAGTTGGCCAACTCCTTGGCCTATTTGCATTCCCGTAGGATCATCTTGTGTGATTTCTCAGCTTTAACTATCCACTTGGAGTCTTTGTCCAGTGATCACAAAGTCTTAAAGGTGAGCTGATAGGGAAAAATACCAGTTGACAGTTTCATGCTTTGATCTTGAAGAAGAGTTTTGTCTCGCAATAAATGAGCTGCTACAGATTTTGCTTCTTGTACCCGTAAAATTTACATTTTTACTTCTTGTACAGTATTTAGCCTCATTGAAGTGGTTCTCACCTGTATTTGTGAAGCAAATTTAACTGTAGTCACGCTTGTGGTACCTGTCAGTGAAAGTATTTTTATGGTCATGATGACTGAAAATTGAATATATATATGACATTAGCCAGACCTGAATGAAAACCTGTGATGAAACACGATCTGAGCATGTCAAACAGCAAAAGGAGCTTTCCACATTTGTGGCGTAGCACTAGACTACAAAATGGGTTGAATGTGTGCTGCCTCTGGGTGTGAAATTTCATGAAGTCACAAGATCTTGTATTAGCATGAACTGACAGTTATTACAAAAGGCAGTGGACCAATTTCTATCAAAACCACGAGTGACTTTCATGGGTATCCCTGTTTGTAATATAGCACTGGATTGTTGGCTTTCTCCTCAGGAATCTCTGGAAACAATGAACTTTGGTTGGGGTACACACTGGTCCAAGTACAGTTATAAAGAAAAGGGGTATTTCTTTTGGACTATAGATTGGGTATACACTTGAACCCATATAAGGCGTTTCAGACCCCCTTTAATGGTTGTTGTTTATATTACTTAGTGTTGATGAGATTGTATCAGTCTAAAATTTCAAAATTTTAAGTTTAGCTTAATAATATCTACATAAGACTTGAATGCTTATTAGATCTTGAATTTGAAAGACCATATTTTGCACACAGTGCCATTGAATTTTAGCTTTGTATTCGACTATATCAGAATTGCATTGTACTGTTTAGGTTTGGGTGACTTCCCTGCCAAATGTGAAAATGTTGCCAGAATCTTCAAGCGCTGATGTCATGGATCTACATGTGAAGCTGGATAGTCCCCGTGATGCAGACCAAAAATACAGGTTCATAGATAATGTTTTATTTTCTCCAAGGCAGTGGTATAAAAATTCGCAGTTGGATAGATTTCATATATATTCAGTTCCATCATAGATCTTATACATCTAGATTGTACATTGATGATGGATCATAATGGAGGAAAGCATAGACACAACCTTATTATGTGTGTTCTCATTGGTGCATAACGATAGGCTCTGAGATTGTAGGCCTACTACAAATAGCAAGGACTATGAATGTATGCATGGTCTCTGATTCTAGTAGATATTTTTGACTGTAGTAAAAAATAAACCCACCATGGGAGGTCAAGCTTGACAGCTGTGAGGACTAACTGTGTTTGGTGCTTAATTTTGTATTGTTGGGAACAGATATACAGATTTTAAACCATGCTTTAGCTTCTTTTTGTTGTTGTAATGGGTACTTGCCATTGGTTTTGTTGTGGTAGGAAGTCTGCATTGAGGAAATACTTCATTGATGTCTGTGTGTGTGTGTGTGTATATATATATATATATATATATATATATATATATATATATATATATATATATATATATATATATATATATATATATATATATATATATATAACATGGTTATAAATGCATTTGTACTACATTTGAGCTCTTAAAGGGAGTTGGATAGGTTGAAATCAAAGTGGATAGAATTTGCTGAAATGATGTTTATTTTAAAGGAAACATCCTAAGAATACACAAAATGAAAACAATAAGTAGGTCACACTGTGCTAATGTAAAAGTTGGAGCATTATTTCTGATCTTATAGGTAGGGCAAACCTGACAGAAAAGTAGCATAACAACAGATAGCCTCCTAGAAAGAAAGAAAATGAAGATGTGACCATGCCAACCACCTGCAAGGGTTTGAAAGCAAATTTTGAACATTCTTGTCATTGAAAAGTAGATTATAGTGAGACTCTAGTACGTCTTAGGCTTAAAAAAAATTGCAATTTTGACTCCTGTCAAAGACTAAAGTAATAATAAATCATAAAATAGTAGATAGAATTGCCTGAAACTTTGCAGGCACACTGCACTAATTATTGTACTCGCCCGAAGAAAAAATGTTCCAGATTTTTGCAAATCTGTGCGAGATGAGTTCTAGATTTTCCAGAAATGACATTAAAAAAAAAGTTGCATATTATGGGTTAATAAAAAGTTATTTCACTGCGATTACCTTTTTAGTTTGTAATGCTTTTACAAGATCAACGCAAAAACTGAACATATATGAAAGATCGATCTATCATCTCTAAATACAATAAGTTTGGACTTTATATCTCTCATAGTTTAGGGTCAAGGTCACTTCAAAGTACCTATACTAACCGACTTTGGACAGCTCCAGTGACCTTGACCTTGGAGTAAGGTTGACCAAGTTTGCATAGTATGTGTGTCTCATTGATATCCATCATACCTCAAAAGTGAAATTTTGTTAAAATTTGTCATTCTTTAACTAACATTTGTTGACCCTGTGACCTTGACCTTGAAGTAAAGTTATTAATTCACGCAACATTGATGAATATACAGCATCTTACCAACTTTGGTTGTGATGGTTGAAATAGATTCTTAGATATCAAAACATATATACCTTCACAAATGTCGCACGTTCTTAATAGATATTAATCCACTTGCAAGTTTTGCACACGGCGAAGAGACTGACAGACGAAAAAAAAAAATCTTTTTAATTTCATTTTGGGATTATTTAGGACACATCTCGCATGTATTTGCAAAAATCTGGGGGAAACATAACAATTAGAAGGGCAAAACCTATATGACTCACATGCTTTATCATCATGTTTACGCGGGCGTGCCTGATGATTTATTGTGGATCAGAAAATGTTATTTGGAAATAACAAGATAATAAAGATTATGCCTGCAAAGTTTTAGAACATTCAGATTAGCTTTTCATATACATTGTAGTGTTGGTCATAACTGTTAGTTTTGATTATGGAGGTGGGTAACCTGTATAGTTCAAAATGTAGCTCGACGACCTATGTTGAATTTTATAGTAAATAACCAACAATGGGTTATTTGATCATAAATGAGCATGAAAGGTCAGGTGAAGGTCAAGGCCATCCTAAGGTCCAGGTCACTGAAGGTCAAGGTCATCCCAAGATTATTTGTTTTGGCATAATACAACTTTTGCTGTAGTTTATGTGATAGTAGATTAGTATATGAGTTTATTTGGAGCAGGAGGTCAAGGTCATCTGAAGGTCAAGAGCATAGAAAGATCAAAGTCAGTATTTGCATTTTAATTTCACCTTTCATTTTGTTTTTTTCTGAGCACTCTTTTTCATGTTAAAAGTTCCATAAGGAGCATGTGAGTCATATGGGCTTGCCCTTCTTGTTATGGTAATAAATTATCATTATTTATAATTATTGTTATTGTCAATACTATTATCATTATTATTAGCATGATTATTATTACTTATTTAGATTAACAATTTATTTATTAGTTAAGTTTAAATATAATTAATGACAAGGGGTCTGATACTCTTGGAGTTTGCCAGATACAACAATCTGGTACTGGCAAACACGCTTGGTCTCCACAAAAACTCCAGACGATGGACATGGCACAGTCCCGGCGGGGAGCATCACAACCAGATCGACTACATCATGGTCGAGAAACGCTTCAGATCAAGCATCAACATTGGCAGGACACGCACTTTTCCAGGAGCAGATATCGGAAGTGACCATGCACGATCTCATGATGATGTCTTTCCGGCTCCACTTGAAGAGAGTAAATACAGCAAAGTGCACCAGACTGAGGTTCGACCTGGACAAACTTCAAGACCCGGAGGTGGCAGAACTATTTCAGGCCACAATTGGAGGGAAATTTGCACCACTGCTCATTTTGGGGGCTGGTGAAGTAGATGTCAACACCATGACCACCACCTCCAACTCAGCTGTGACAGATGCCGCCACTGAGATCCTTGGCAAGCACTGACCAAAGAAGAAGCTGTGGATCACACCTGAACTTTTGGATCTCTGTGATAAACGAAGAGAGATAAAAAGGAAAAAAACCACATCACAGGGAGCTGATGTCTACCGAAAAATCAACAATGACATCCGAAAAGGCATGCGCACAACAAAAGAGAAATGGATAGAAGATCAATGCCAGAAAATAGAGAACAGTCTGAACAAGAACAACAGCAAGAAGGCCTACCAGACTGTGAAGCGGCTGACAAGTGTTAAACAGCCCAAAGTCTCCACGATCCAAAGCAAGTCTGGCATATGCCTTACATAAGAACAAGAAGTCTTGGACAGATGGACAAAGTACTGCTCTGACCTTTACAACCATACACCAAATGTCTCCATCAGTTCTAGCATGTCCCAAGAACAGAGAAGAAGAAATCCTCCCAATTCTCTGGGAAGAAGTTGAGGCAGCAGTGCAATCGCTGAAGAAAGGGAAGTCAGCGGGAGTGGACAACATACCCGCGGAACTGCTACAAGCAGGAGGAGAAGCGATGATTGATGCCCTCATGCACCATTATCTGTAACAAGATCTGGCAGAGTGGGGAGTGGCCTACACCATTGACCCAGTCGCTTGTCATCACTCTTCCCAAAAAAGGTAACCTTCAGGAGTGTGAAAATTACTGCACCATCAGTCTCATCAGCCATCCAACAAAGGTCCTCCTGAAAATAATACTCAACAGGTTGAAACCCCAAGCTGAACAAATCATAGCTGAAGAACAAGCAGGATTCAGGGCAGGGCGAAGTACCACTG
This sequence comes from Oncomelania hupensis, assembly GCA_036898135.1. Classification (NCBI taxonomy): domain Eukaryota; kingdom Metazoa; phylum Mollusca; class Gastropoda; order Littorinimorpha; family Pomatiopsidae; genus Oncomelania; species Oncomelania hupensis. The sequence continues at coordinate 120,963,404 of CM072511.1, read as the reverse complement.
AACAGATTTTCAACCTCAGAATAATCTGTGAGAAATACCTACAGCACCAACAACATCTATATCATGTGTTCATAGACTTCAAGAAGGCGTTTGACTGAGTCTGGCATGCAGCTCTATGGGCAACAATGAAAGTGTACAACATCAGCCCTAAAATTATTGAAGTCATCAAAAGCCTGTATGACAAGGCTTCCAGTGCAGTCCTCCATAACAGCGTCATTAGGAACTGGTTCAGAACAACAATCGGAGATGAGGTGCTACAGAAGACTTCTGGGCATTTCCTATACCCAACACATCACCAACGACGAAGTCCGACAGACCATCACACAAGCCATTGGACAACACAATGACCTGCTCACAGTGGTGAAAAAACGGAAACTCCGATGGTATGGCCACATCACCAGATCATCAAGCCTTGCAAAGACCATCCTGCAAGGCACAGTGCAAGGAGGTAGAAGAAGAGGGAGACCGAAAAAGAGGTGGGAGGACAACATTCAAGAATGGACTGGTTTGACACTGAGCGAAGCCATCAGGGCTGCTGAGGACAGAGAAAGATGGAGTATGCTGGTTAAACGATCATCTGTGATGCCCCTACGACCTCCGAGTTACGGGACAGGATAGGATAGGATAGGTTTAGATATTATAATGTATTTCTTCTGTGTATTTCTTGTTATTGGTTTTTGAACAGATCTGCACCGGAAGTGCTACAGCATGGCCAGTATTCAGTGGCATCAGACATTTTCTGTTATGGCAGTCTTGTGTGGTGGGTTTTTCACATGCTGGATTCACCAACTGTCAGTCAACCCAGCCCTTCAAGCACAGATGCAAGGATTTGTAGCTTTTTGTATTTCCAGTGCTGTGATTATGCTTTTTGTGTAAAAATAGTAAATGTTCATTAATTTCCAGCTACTGCCCTGTGGGTTTGGGCACTGAATAGAATAAACCCAATGTTTCCCGGCATGTTGTAAGAGGCGACTAACAGGGATGATGTCAGCATGGCATCACTGGGCGAAAATCTTCTACACAGAAGTCACTGGCCAAGACAAAGGAACCTCATTTTACTACAGGTTCAACGACCACGTGCACGGGGCCAAGGCGAACCACACTGTATTTGTGGATATTGGCTGTGGCCAACAACCTGGATAGGATTGGGCACTGCCAGGTGTTTCTTGCCCAAGACACACTGCATGATGAGAGCAGCACCTTTCAACATCACCATCATCCAGGCCGATGCCCCATCATCAGACTATGACGACAGTGAAGTGGAGGATTTCTATAAAAATCTACAGGCTGTCCTTGACCAAGTGCCGAAGAAGGACATAGCCATAGTGGTATGAAGGTGACTGGAATGCCAAGGTTGGCCAACATGCGCACCACAACTGGGGAGACACATGTGGACACCACTGCAACAACAAGACAAATGACAGGGGTCTAAGACTCTTGGAGTTTGCCAAATTCAACAATCTGATACTGGCAAACACGCTTGGTCTCCACAAAAAAATCCAGACAATGGACATGGCACAGTCCCGGCTGGGAGCATCACAACCAGATCGACTACATCATGGTCAATAACACGGACATCAAAGTCCAAGGCCAATCCCTCAACACAGTGCATAGCTTCAAATATTTAGGAGCCATTATATCAGACAATGCGTCCCGACAGGAAGTCCTCTCCAGGATCGCACAAGGCACCCTGGCAAGGTTGAAGCCCATTTGGAAAGACAGGACCATCAGTCTACATTCCAAGTAAGACTGCTGAGCTCCTTTGTCATCTCCATTTTCCTATTATATACACGCTTGCGAAACATGGACTCTCACAGTAGATCTACAAAAAAAGAATACAAAGCATGGAGATGAGGTGCTACAGAAGACTTCTGGGCATTTCCTATATTCAGCACATCACCAATGACGAAGTCCGACAGACCATCTCACAAGCCATTGGACAACTTGATGAAATGATCACAGTGGTGAAGAAACAGAAATTACGATGGTATGGCCACATCACCAGATCATCAGGCCTTGCAAAGACCAAGGCATGGTGAAAGGAGGTAGAAGAAGAGGGAGACTGAAAAAGAGGTGTGAGGATAACATTCGAAAATGGACTGGTTTGACACTAAGCGAGGTCATGAGGGTTGCTGAGGACAGAGAAATTTGGAGTGCGCTGGTTAAATGATCCTCTGTGGTGCCCCTACGACCTCCGAGTTGTGGGATAGGATAGGATAGGATACTGCTGAGGAGCACAGTTGGTTCAGTGGTGTATGCAGTGTACTCAAATGTCATGCGATAACATTGCAGCCTGTAGGCAGTGGTTCAAACCCTGTTGACAGCCTGAAGTAAAATTATAATAATAAATCAAATAAAAATACAAATAACCCTGAGATATTGTGTCCCTACTCCGGATGAGAGTATAAACCGAGGTGTAGTCTGTGCACGCAGGCATTCTATTGCATGGACTTGTAAGGATCATGACACTCATGTCCTAAATAGGTGAGTGCCAGCTACACAAGCACACCCAGCATGCACTAGGTCCCTTTTCCCCGTCCCCAGTCGCCCAGGATTGTGCTCAGTCAGACTATGCGTCCACAGGTTGCAGGTGGTCGCCTAGGGCAGTTTGAGTTAGATCCTGTATTGACCAGTGCCTTGAGTAGCACTTGAGCCGGAAAAGATAAAATAAATATGCAGCCTATGATAAAATTGACCATAATTTTAAAAAAAAAACACAGGGGCATTATAAAAGTTGGGCATCTATGTTGCAAAGCCTCCAAAGCACAGCGATGGATAACATACAGCCAGACTCAGGCAGCTTGAGTTAGGCGGCTTGTTAGATGCTGTATCAACCAGTGCCTTGAGCAGGTTTTGAGCTGGAAAAGCGCTATATAAAAGTTAAAAAATAAATAAATACTTTTTTTTCTCCATCTTTTTTTTCTTCCCCTCCTTATCTTTATTTCTCTTACTTCTTTTGGTGCATGTGGCTACACCAAAATATAATACATGCATTCAAGCAGGCACAGTGCAGGAAGAATAAACAGGTCTGATGCAGTCTTGGAACAGAAAATTTACTAAAGAATTTTTTTCTCTTCAGTCTAATGGGGATTCGTCCTTCCAAAGCCAAATTAATGATGTCACCTCTCAAGACCAATGTGATGAACAGAGGATGAAACCAACCACCTGCCCAGATCACATCTTTGACATTGTGTTGGAATGCTGGAATGCAATCATCTACAATAGACCTCGCATGGACGACATTAAGGATAAGCTGAAGCTGTGAGTCCCAGCCATGTTTCAATGCTCTTTCACAAGCATTTTGCCCTCTGAATCTTATTCTGAGAAATAAAAGTTATTCATAGAATACTTTAATAATTTGGGGATTAATTTTCCTCTTTTTCAGTTCATACTCTCATAATTTGGGTAATCCCTGTAGATGACCGTCTTATGCAATTTAAAAGACCTTTTTCTCTCATGTTAGTGTACGCCTGCTGTTGTCTGCTATTTGCGGTTCGCAAGTAAGGGACATTACCCGCCTACACTGGCTTGTCAATATGGCATGGCGCAAGGGAAAGTTTTGAGTTTGGCAGTGAGAATGAAAGTGATTGGAAGAAGTGAAAAGGGGGAGAGTTGTTTGTCTATTGCTAGAAGTTTAGACGTTGGGAATACCCAAATTCAGCTTATCATAAAGGATAAAAAAAAATTATGACTACATACCCCTCCGACCCTGACCCTCCCCCCCCCTCATCCCCCTTCTCCTCTATTTCATGTATAAGACCACCTGTATTATAAGACCGTTTTTTCTCAGATTTTGGACGGTCTTATACCGGAGTCTTCACTGTATAGAGTGATGCTATACTCATTTTCTGTTGTCTTTGTTTTCAGCATGAGGACTTCATCAATGCTGGAGGATGAAGATGGCTACAATTCAGTTCAGACTTTATCAGTGGTAGACTCTGCAAGCATGACTGGTTCTGCTTTGATTGTCATCGCTAATCCTTCAGAACCATCGGATACAGCGTGGGAGGAAGATTTTAATAATAATGATGACTACCCATATGAAACTTCATTGGAACAAGCACAACTCCTTGTGCCTGTACCATCTGCTCTGCACCCAAGCAGTCCACTGAATGTTGATGACGAAAATGTGTACGAAGATGTGTCTCCACATCCATCAACAGGCAGAAAATCTGAAACAGGTGTTGCCCTTTTGAGGCATCCTCCAGAACTGCCGCCTAGACCTCTACCACCTAGACCTCCATCCCCACATCCATCAGTTACAGACAATGATGTATTAGATGCATCCTGTATACAACCAGGCACTTCAGAATCCCAGTCAAGGGGATCTCCAGGACTACACCAACCCCCAGCCCAACTTCCTGCTTATGTAAACCAAGCAGGTGGTGGAATGGGGTACAGCGCAGCAAATAAACAAAACAGGAATGGCGTTTTGGTCAATGTAGGGGAGAATCAGGAGTTGACTAGGAACTGTAGTGATGCAGGCTCAGGTACACTGGCTTCTCAGCCTCTTCCACAGGATGTCCCCTCTCAGCAGTCATTTAAGCAAGCAAGTGAAAGTGACAAGCTTGAACAAGAGCAAGAGACATACACTCAAGGTCCCAAACTTCCACCTCGAACATACAAATCGTCACCATTTCACGGGCCACCTGCAACTGATATTCAGGCCCCCATAGTACCAACTCCTTATCGCCCCAGACTTCTATCTCCTCCACAACTAAGATTACGTCCACTTCCCACAATACCTTTGCCTGTGGAGCATGAAGATCATCGCCCAAAAGTGTCCAGAGATGACAATTCAGCAGTTCCTGTGAAAAAGCCTGTTGCAGATGTAGGTGTTAGCGATCACTCTAACTCTCAAGAATGCACAAGTGCAGACCAGGCTAAAATGTTTGGTGGTCCTTCACTGCCTGCAGCCAAAGCAAAGCCACCCACTGCACCTCGTACACCCAAGAATGAAGCCATGGAATTAGGAGCTACTGTCTCACAAAGCCAGGAAGGTGCAGAATCGAGCCCTGGAAAACAGGAAGAAGCTGCAGGTGGCACTTCGCAAAAAGCAAGAGAAAAACCAGTTACGCCACCAAAACCGGACAAGAAAGGCAAACCACCTCCTGTACTGCCAAAGCCAGCTAAGAAAGGTGATCATCCTCCAGAATAACAGGGTCAGAAATCCATGGGGTTAGGAGGATGTGCAAGACGACATCTCTTATAATTATGTACATTCAAGAACTGAATATATTCCTCCGTCTGCTATTAAATTCACCTGTAAGAAAATCATACAAAAATAATGTTGCATAAAATGATGATGTGAAAAATTCCGCATAAAAATCATTTTACATGAAAACAAGGGCTAATAAAGTCCTAGAGCATTTAGGAAACTGCTGTGCATTAGGAATTTTAGCTGGAGGTGTTGACAGTCCAGTCCAGTCAGAGACAAACTGGTTAATGTAAAACATTTTTCTCACAAGATTGACAATAAATTACATATTAATCTCAACTTCCCAATAATATTTTGTTCTTTTTTAAAAACTTGTTTGTTCAAACTCTTTCTCAAGATTAAGCAGTTTTCAGGCAGCTTATTTTTCTCAGAACTTTATATACCTTCATGGTTACTTGCTCAGAATACCACATCCCAGCCCACCTTATTCTATTGTTTCACTTTACACGCAAAGCAGCATACTATACATCTGTTAACTTCACCTGTTCACTGTTTGTCTGGCATTAGCCGACATCTGAGAGTAATGCGCTTTTCACTCTCTTCCTGTATATTTACATCAAACTTTTTATTTTTATTATACATTATAAAACCAAAAGCACATATACCTGTGCTATATTGATGCAGTTATTTAAGAGAAGGAGAAGAAAAGAGATTGTAATGCAGAAAGAAAAGGACAAAGAGAGGAGGATCGACGGCTGATCAAAGGTTATTGGTATACAACAGCTAGCTGAATGATTAATAATAATAATACATAGATTTATATACCACACATATCTCACACACACACGAAAAAGAGTGATTCAAGGTTTTAAAAAGTCTTACAGGAAGGCATAATATGCCCATCTTAGATGAATTTTCCCCTCATGGAACTTCGTACATTTGGGTACGCAGCAATACTTCCCGCTGATTGTTATTGTTGACTTGTTTTATACCTTGTTATATATTTTGTTGTGTTGCCATAATACATGATTATTTTGTTCTTGCTTCAAGATATGTGCTATAAACCCATTCATTGCGGATTTGAGCTAAGGAAGGGTTTGTTTTTTACCTGGAGCCTTGAATCAAACAAAGATTCGGATTTTTTTCCTTATGTAGGTTTTAGTTTGTTTCTTTTGTTGATAAAATAACTGTTGAATGCCCTATATAATAAAATAAAGCAATTAGAAAACATTACTGGATTTGTCTTCAGCCATATACTGGACAATAAACATATAATATTCATAGAAATGTAATTAATTTTATTGACTAGCATCAATTGCACTGTTTGTTTTGCAACTTGCATTCTTATATAAAATACAGTAACATTTAAATTTGACAGTTTCTTGGGCAGGAGAGTGGAGACTGTAGTATGCAAGGTGATTCATAAGGAAGATGTTGGGTCTCTTACCTCCAGTTCATGGTTGTGAGTGTGTTTATTGACATTTTTGTTCAAAGCGTTGTTGGAAATTGTAATTTGTGTCAGTGATTATTGTGCACAAATTTGCATGAGATCAAATTTGATGTAGCTCTCTTCATGCCTGTGTCACACCGGCATGCTGAAAATTGTTTAGCTTCCCATGATATTATTATTTAGCAGTGTAGGCATATTATATGTATGTGTTTTGATGATATTTTATAATGATGTTTGTATTCTGTTTTGTTTTTGTAAACGAGGGGTTCGATAAATTAGAGTATAGCCTTAGCAACCCTGCATGGGATGCCTTTATTGTAAAATCACCGGCTGGTGAAGTGCCTTCAGTGTTACCACTATGGTTGTTTCGGCAGATCTTTTATGCGGATGAGAGGTGAGTCCTCTTTCAGCCAAGTTGTGGTCTTGATTTTGTGGTCCTGATTTGACTCTTTGCAGTCTGCTTGACCATGTAAGCAATGAATAACTAACTAACTAACTTTGACGCTCTCCCCCTTGGGGATGTTTGGGGTTTCTGTATAAATAGTATCCCCACTTTCTGGCAATTTAGTGCTTTAAATTCCCAATGTCTATGTCTTTCTCATTCCTACTCTGTTCTATCAATCTACTATACTACCTTCTTCTTCGCTAGACCAGTCATCTACCTTTTTTCTAGAAAACTCTTCCTGGACAAAACTCCTCATTTGTGTATGGGGTCTGTTGTATCAGCTTGAGAATGTTGGGCGCTTTCTGCCGGGTGCCCACTAGGACTTCCTATGATATTATTTAGCAATATTGACATTTTATATGTATGTGTTTTGTTGATATATTGGAGTGATGTTTGTATTCTATTTTGTTTTTGTAAGCAAGGGTTCTGTAAATTAGAGTGTGGCCTCAGCTTCCCATGCGTGGGATGCCTTTATTGTACACAAACATGTTATGAGACCAGCATAACATTTGGATATACAGTGAACCCTTGCTACTTCGAGGTTCGACATTCACGGATTCACGACTTTATGGATTTTTTTTCATTATATTATATGAGAAAATATACTGCGGATATTTTCCGGAAAGTTTGAACATAGTCGCGATATATGATGTTTTATTGCTTAACATTTGTGCCTGTGAACTGTATGTACATCGGAAGAGTCCGCTGGACCTAAAGCAACAATCAATCAATCAATCTGTATGTACATACTGTAGATATTTGTACGTTACTGTAAAGGATGGTTAGTTAACAGTACGTAATGGTGGGGGGGTTAAAAGTCCAAATACACGTTAAATAAATACTGTAAATATGATGTCCCTATTTTGTGGATTTTCAGCTATTGCGGCCGGTCTCAGAACATATCTACAGTGATACATGAGGGTTCACTGTATAAAAGTAATAAGTGCACATCAACGAAAGTTTGTTTTGGTTTATAAGTTGTTACCTTGACAATTTTTTTGTGAGTATAAAATAAGTGTAAGACATTTTGTGTTTGAAAGTCAGTTGTTCCTGTGATTCAAACTCACACATATATGTAATTGTTGTTTCAGTTAGTAGTTTTTCAAGTTGTTCCTTTGACACTCTTTTCCATGGGGGTGCCATGGGTTTTTGTATAAATAGTATCCCCACTTTCTGGCAATTTAGTGCTTTAAATTCCCACTGTCGCTGTCTTTCTCATTCGTTCTTTCTCGTTCCTACTCTGTTCTATCAATCTACTATACTATCTTCTTCTTCTTCTCCAGGCCATTCATCTACCTTTTTTCTTGAAAACTCCTGAGTCCTCCAGGACAAAACTCCTCATTTGTGTATGGGGTCTGTTGTATCAGCTTGGGAATGTTGGGCGCTTTCTGCCAGGTGGTCACAAGAGCTTCCTATGATATTATTATTTAGCAGTGTAGGCATTTTGTACGTACTTCGTTGATATTTTGTATGATGTTTGTATTCTATTTTGTTTTTGTAAGTGGAAGTTCTGTAAATTAGAGTGTGGCCTCAGCATCCCCTGCTTGGGATGCCTTTATTGTACAGTGACTGGCTGGTGAGATGCCTTCAGTGTTGCTAGTGGGGTTGTTTTGGGGATTTTTTGTTCGGATCGGGGGTAGGTCCTCTTTCATCTAGGTTGTGGTCTTGATTTTGTGGTCCTGATTCGGCTCTTTGCAGCCCGCTGAACCCTGTAAGCAATTAATAACTAACTAACTTTGAGCATTTAAAAGCATTTGTTTTTGAAAGTCAGTTGTTCCTGTGATTCATAGTCACACATGTATGTAATTGTTGTTTCAGGTAGTAGTTTTTCAAGTTGTTCCTTTGACACTCTTTCCCTGTTGGGGTGCCGCTGGTTTCTTTATAAACAGTAATCCCACTTTCTGGAAATTTAGTGCTTTAAATTACAATTGTCTCTGTCTTTCTCATTCCTGCTCTGTTTTATTAATCTACTATCTGTTTTGCTAGCCCAATCTCCTAGATTTTTTCTTGAAAAGTTTCCCAAAAAACTCATTTGTGTATGGGGTCTGTTGGATAACTTGGGTATATTGGAAGCTTTCTGCCAAATGGTCACTATAGGGCTTTCTATGGTATTATTATTTAGCAATGTAGCCATTTTATATGTAGGTGTTTAGTTAATATTTATTTAATATTAGTTAATATTTTATAATGTTTATATTCTATTTTGTTCTTGTAAACAGGGGGTTCAATAAATTATAGTACAGCCTCAGCATCCTCTGCATGGGATGCCTTTATTGTAAAGTGACCGGCTGGTGGAGTGCCTTCAATGTTACCATTAGGATTGTTTAGCAGATCTTTTGTATGGATCAGGGGTGAGCCCTCTTTCAACCAAGTTGTGGTCCTGATTCGGCTCTTTGCAGTTCGCTGGACCCTTTAAACAATAACTAACTTTGACGCTCACCCAATAATGTCATGTACAGATTATAATACATGATGGTTATAATGGCTTGGATGCATGTGGCTATGTTCATTGATTTCATTTAATGTCTGTACACATAGTGATTTTAAACCAACATTTTAAAAAATGTATTAATTAATGGGATTTAACATTGTAACAATTTTACCAGCTTAAACTCCTAGTTAAAATGTGGCTATGCAGGAAGTCAGAATTATGGCTTTTTGATATAGGGAATAAAAAACAGGTCTTTAAAACAGACAATTGATATTAGTATTATACTACGAAAAAAGTTGAGGTAGACATTGGGGACCCACATTCACCCATGTAATGGATATTGTTTTATCAAGAACAACAAAAAAATGTATGCTTTTATTTTCATGTTGTGTGTACTTTTGTATGCATTAACTTAGCTTTATTTACCTTGGGATGTAGTAGGGTTGTCACAATATCATAAAATTGTATACTTTTGGTGGATCGTTTTTGTGTTTGTGATCTTGTGGGAGGTGGACCCATTTCGTGGGACATTCCTGATTTGGCGCTGAAGAGTCCACTGGATCTAAAACAGCCATGTCATGTAATGTTCGACCAGTATGTAAATTTTACCCCCGTTGGGGTGCCGGGGGTTTCAGTATAAATAGTATCCCCACTTTCTGGAAATTTATTGCTTTAAATTCCCACTGTCGCTGTCTCTCATTTGTTCTTTCTCATTCCTCATTCTATCAATCTGCTATACTATCTTTTTCTTCGCTAGACCAGTCACCTACCTTTTTTCTTGAAAACTCTTCCGGGACAAAACTCCTTGTTTGTGTGTGAGGTCTGTTGGATCAGCTTGGGAATATAGGACGCTTTCTGCCAGGTGGTCACTAGGGCTTCCTATGATGTTATTATTTAGTAATGTAGGCATTTTTGTAGGCTTTTTCTGTGTATGTGTTTTGTTGATATTTTATAATGATGCTTGTATTCTATTTTGTTTTTGTAAAGGGGGGTTTGATAAATTAGAGTATAGCCTCAGCGCAGCGTCCCCTGCGCAGGATATCTTTATGGTAAAGTGACTAGCTGGTGGAGTGCCTTCAGTTTTACCACTAGGGTTGTTTCAACAGATCTTTTATGCGGATCAGGGGTTGTCTGGTCCTGATTTGGCTCGGAAGAGTCCGCTGGACCTAAAGCATTAATCATGTAATGTAATGTATGTATTTTTCAACTGACAAGAAAATGTAGTAGTTTAGTTATAACTTGCATCTAACTTGAAATATATACAACAAATGTAGTTGTTTAATCATAACTTACATCTAACTTGATACAAATGCACCTAATCGGGATCCTTTGAACATTACTTCATTGTTTATCAACGTATGTAAATTTATAAGAGGCAATATCTTTTAATGACCCTTATGAATTTTTGATCCAGCTAGTGAGGGTTTATATTGAGTTGAAATTTAGAGGGAAAAGAATTAACATATACAATCACATCTGAGAAATAGAGGGGCAGAAGTCCATATAACTCATGTACATCTTATGGAACTAATTGCATATTCTTCATGAAAATGAGTGCCCAGAAAAACAAACAAAACGGTGGCATCAAAATGCAAATACTGACTTTGGTCTTGCAATGACTTTGAGATGACCTTGACCTCCAGATCCAAATGTATATATGTATGATCAAATAAACTATAGCTAACTTGCCAAAAAACAGTGACCTTGGGATGTCAACCTTTGATGACCTTGACCTTCACATGAACTCCGATGATCATGTAAAATCAACTAATTCAATACTCCCATTGGGGTGCCGGGGGGTTTCAGTATAAATGGTATCCCCACTTTCTGGAAATTTAGTGCTTTAAATTCCCACTGTCACTGTCTTTCTCATTCCTGCTCTGTTCTATCAATCAGCTATACTATCGTCTTTTTCGCTAGTCCAGTCTCCTACCTTTTTTCTTGAAAACTCTTCCGGGACAAGACTCCTTGTTTGTGTATGAGGTCTGTTGGATCAGCTTGGGAATATTGGACGCTTTCTGCCAGGTGGTCACTAGGGCTTCCTATGATGTTATTATTTAGCAATGTAGGCATTTTATATGTATGTGTTTTGTTGATAATTTATAATGATGTTTGTATTCTATTTTGTTTTTGTAAATGGGGGTTCGATAAGTTGGGGTGAAGCCTCAGCCGTCCCCTGCGTGGGATGTCTTTATTGTAAAGTGACTGGCTGGTGGAGGGCATTCAGTTTTCCCACTAGGGTTGTTTCAGCAGATCTTTTATGCGGATTGGGGGTTGTCCGGTCCTGATTTGGCTCGGAAGAGTCCGCTGGACCTAAAGCAACAATTATGTAATGTAATGTAATGTAACTAATTCAATGTGCATGTTAGCAACAGGGAAAAGCCTAAATTCTGGCAGTCATATTAGGAGCATGTACATCAATTAACGCATCGTTTTGCGCATTCATAATTGTATTATGGAATAAAATTTTAACAGCAAGTTTTAATATTTATCATTAATATTACAGTTAGAATTTAGGTTAGGGCTAGTGTTAGGGTTAATTGTAATCCTAGGCCTGGACTAGACCTATTTTCACCAGTAGATTTTTAGCATTTTGACCCTCCAAATATTGAGTCATTCCACTGCACAATAATTTTAGAACGATTTTTGGTAAGGTTTAAAATAATCTTGACCTTCAAGATGAATGCAAACATGTCACATATATGAAAGATCAAGCTATACATCTGTACATACAAGTGTGGACTTTCTCTTAAGTTTAAGGTCACTTCAAAGTACCCATGTGAATCGACTTTGGACAGCTAAAGTAAACTTGACCTCGGAGCGAGGTTGACCAAATTTGCATGGTAGGCTGTCTTATATTATGCCTCAATCATTATTTCAGTATCAATAACGTAGTGACAAATTAAATTGTGAAGAATGGTAAGGTTTTTACTAACATTTGTAGACCCTGTGACTTTGATCTTGAAGTGAAGTCATTAATTCACTTATCATTTTCGAGGTCATAAGGATATACACCACCTTGCCAAGGTTGGTTATAATCGACGAAACAGATTCCGAGAACTCGGGCCCAAAAAATGCTTAAAATAAATATAATTTTGGACTATTTCTGACTGATCTTGAACAGATTTCTGAAAACTGGGAAAAAACAGGGGGTTTGGGGGTGAGAACATTGCATCACATTGCTGCAGGCATAGGAGTGAAAAATAACATTGCAGCCTCATCTCAAAGCATGTCAATTCCAACCCAATTATTTCAGATAACTTTGGTGTTGTTCCCAATGAATGAACAAGGAAAATGTTTGTATTTCAGAAAAGTTAAATTTCCTTGTTCGCTCATCAGGAACAACAAAATTAATATATCCTCAAAGTTTTCATTTGTATTTTAGACAAGTTGAAGATATATTATTGTTACACAATGTTCTAAATACGTTGTGGATCCTTTTGAACAAATTGTTTAGACCCCGATTAGTTGCTTTATTTACGATTAATAAAACTAACTTATCAGTTACTGACTGCAGTTATGTGAAGACTACGGGTTGATGTGCACGAGAGAGCAAGCGAGAGAGAGAATGAGGGAGTGGCTAATTTTAAAATTGCACTAATTACCTATATGTGTTTTGAGTAAGTACACATTTTATTACCTCTGATGAAAAATACAAAATCAAGACAAACAAATGCAAACAAGATTTTTTGTTCCTTTATTGACATTATTAGAACAATGTTTCAGAAGCATCAAAATTGTGTCCTGCTGAAGTTGCAACTAAATGCACAATCTTTGCCACCAACACAACCAGCAGTGTGCTGTATTACTACCTGATCAACATCGGCACTTCTATTTCATTTACTATGAACTCTATCGAACACCTCAGAATGAAACTCTAGGCCACATCTCGGAAAAGAGCACGAGTTTTCAAACAACTCATATTATTAATTTAGAGTAAAATTTTAAATGCACTATTTAAAATAAAATAGTTTTTAGGATGGTGTTTTTAATTCAAAATTCACAACTTACTAAAATCACTAAATGGTAATACAGTGCTTGAAACTTGAATCGGTCATAGTGATATGGGGATTGAACACATGATGTACAGTCATGCAAAAGACGCCTTCAATGATGCTGGACGCCTTCAATGCACCCGGCAGTCAAAAGCTGATATTATATTTAAACATAATTATTTATCTGAACTTTCCACTCACACACATGCACACAAGACTGAACCATTCATTCAAGATGATAGTCATTCAATAGGGAATGGGTAGCTGGAGTCGTTCAGTAGGGAATGGGCAGCTCCTTGATGCTTACAACACATTCGTCATAGTAATCCTTGTATTCGTCTTGCATCTTGACCATCACCATGCATGTGTGACGTTTGGATCCGCATGCAGAACCCAAATCCTGTCAAGAATGAAGAAAGCACATAACACTTTTATGACTGTCAATACTAAATAACGGGAATTCAACAAGTTCACATTGTAATTAATGAAAATGTATTCTGTAGATGCAATAATAAACCGGGGCAAAAATTAACTTGTATAAATTCTTGTATGTTTCCGCAATTGTCAGTTGATGAGCAGTGTCACCATATCAGGGGTGAGATTTAACCCAGGAGACTAACTAGCCCGCCGGGCTAGCTAGTAAGTAAAGTGAGGTAGCCCGCATGGTTTTTAGGCAGCCCGACAATCGTTCACTTCAATACTGCTGCATGAGCTAGAGTCTGTTGATCACGTTGAGGGTTCTTGCCTCTCAGGATGATCGGGTGAGTCTTGTAGCTCTACGGGGTTCGGACGTGGTGAGGTAGATTCTAGAAATAAAGTTCCACATTTTCGGATCAACCACCGTCACCTTGACAATACACGTAATTTGTAGCGAGTATCTTTTTCACAAACAAAGCAGACAGCGCGCTTGGCGCGAAAGAGAAGTAGGCAAAGGGAAATAACGCTCGCTTATGCTTCATACTCGTAGCAGACGAACAGTGACCTAAAAACGCTTCGGACCGAGCTTCTAAAAGTCTGCCAGTAGTATCTTTTTTTTTTAGGTCGCCAGGTGGGCTGGCTCAATTATAAAGTGAGGTCGCCTGAGCCGGTTTTAAGTCGCCTCGGGCGACCGCTAAATCTCACTCCTGCCATATACCACAATGAGCTTTTAACACAATGTGTTGAAAGCGGATAAGTACAGACAAACACATAGAGTGAACATGCTTTACAATACTTTTACCAAAGGACAACAAAAATCCCTACCAGAGTTATTTTTATTTATTATTAGAACTTTGTGGTTACAGTGTAGCTGCGCTTACATCAAATGTAGTTTCATAACTGTGGGTTTGGGCACTGAATAGAATAGATCCTCACGTTATTAAAGGTTCAACAACCACGTGCTCTGGGCCAAGGCGAGCCACGCTGTATTCGTGGATTTTGGCCGTGTTCAACAGCCTGGAGAGGATTTGGCCACACCTGTCTTGCCCAAGATACACCGTATGATGAAAAGAACCAGATACACCGTATGATGAAAAGAACCAATCACACCATACCTGATCGGTTGTCGACTGGGTGATCAAGGACCATGCCTTCCGTGGCCTCCAGGACAAAGGTGATAAGTGCATTACTAACGTTACGAACAACTTAGCAAGATCCACACGAGAGGCAACATCGTCATAGGAACTTGGAATGTCAGGACCCTAACTGCGGATGGAAAATTAGATAAACCTACCCACGAGCTGGACAACTATCTATGGAGCATTTTAGGCATTAGCGAACTGCGCTGGAAAGGCCTGCGTGAAACAATGACGAAGGCCACAAGCTTTATTTCAGCTGGAGAGATGACAGGCACGAACACGGTGTTGAATTCTTGGTCCACAAAGACATTCTATCTACTGTCATGGGTTGCTACCCAGTCTCCAGTAGACTCATTTACATTACCATCCGTCTGAGAGCAGCCCATTTCAACATCACCATCATACAGGCCTATGCCCCAACATCAGACTATAACAACAGTAAAGTCAAGGATTTCTATCAACATCTGCAGGCTGTCCTTGACCAAGTGCTGCAGAAGGACATAGTGCAAGGCGGCTGGAATGCCAATGTTGGCCTAGATACATACCACAACATGGGACACATGTGTGGACCCCACTGCAACAATGAGATAAATGACAGAGGTCTGAGATTCTTGGAGTTTGCCAAATTACAATCTCATACGGGCAAACACGCATGGTCTCCACAAAATATCCAGATGATGGACCTGGCAGTCAACGCAGGGAGCTTCACAACCAGATTTGACTACATCATGGTCAAGAAACACTTCAGATCAAGCATTAACATTGGCAGAAAACACGCTTTTCCAGAAGCAGACGTCGGAAGTGATAATGATATCGTAATGATGTCTTTCCGGCTCCACTTGAAGTGCACCAGGCTGAAATATTCCAAGCTACAATTGGAGGGAAATTTGATCCACTGCTCATTTTGGGAGCTGGTGAAGTAGACGTCAACACTATGACCACCATTTTCAACTCAGCTGTGACAGATGCCGCCACTGAGATCCTTGACAAGAACTGCCCAAAGAAGAAACCGTGGATCGCACCTGAACTTTTGGACCTGTGTGATAAACGAAGAGAGGTAAAAAAAGAAAAACAACACCTCACAGGGAGCTGATGCCCACCGAAAAATCAACAATGCCACCCGAAAAGGCATGCGCACAGATGATCGTTTAACCAGCGTACGCCATCTTTCTCTGTCCTCAGCAACCCTCATGCCTTCGCTCAATGTCAAGCCAGTCTATTCTCGAATGTTGTCTCCCCACCTCTTGTTCTGTCTCTATCTTCTTCTGCCTTATTGCATCATGCCTAGCAGGATGGCCTTTGCAAGGCCTGATGTTCTGGTGACATGGCCATATTATCAGTTTCCGTGTCTTCACCAGTGTCACTGTGTGAGCATGGCACAGTCTTGTTCAAAGGCTTGTGTGATGGTCTGTAGGACTTCGTCGTTTGTAATGTGCTATGTATAGGAAAGACCCAGAAGTCTTCTGTAGCACCTCATCTCCATGCTTTGTATTCTTCGTTGTAGGTCTGCTGTGAGGGTCCATGTTTCGCAAGCGAAGAAGGAGTAAACAGAATGATAAAAGAAAGGAAGCACACATGCACAAACACTCCCACACTCAAAGGAAAGTAAATTAATATATGTTTTAAAAGAAAACTATTGCATAAAAAGAATGTTGAGAACACAAGAAACACCTCTCTCTCTCTCTCTCTCTCTCTTTATATATGGGCAAGATTAAGAAAAGGAGTTGAGAAATTGTGACATATATTTTAAAAAAAAATTGGTCTAAAGAAAATAGAATGCAGAGTATGAAAATAACACAAAAGCACAAAGGGTATTTGAGCAAACAAGACATTTATAAAGCACCAAAATTTTGTTAAGTAGATCTGAACTTGTGTGCATAACATCACCTCATGTAACAAACTAAATCGACTGCCATAGCAGCACGAATACTGAAATTTAAAACCTCAATGCATGGAAACAATGAAGCAAGTCCTGTTAGTAATCTACAAACACTTGGAAGAAAATTTGCATTTCAAATCAGTTTATTAGAAGAGCTGGGAAAACAAGTGTACATAACATTACACATTAGAATGGGACGTTTGCATTACATCTTGTCAGACAGTCAAGTCATCAAACATATATTATTTAACCTGAAATGCAACAAACTACTTCTACAGATCCTGAGGGAAATTTCTAACATGAAAGCATCACAATAGTCTTACAGGTACATGAATATTATGCAGTTAACTTCGAGACTAGCCAAACATCTATAATAAAAAAAATATAAACACAGCTATAACAAACATAATTTATGCAGAAATGAAGCAATACAGTTAGATGCTATCATTTTAATTTTTTCTTTTTTTCTTTTTTTTCATTTGTCTTCGGGTAAACATAAAAAGATCCAAACAACAACATTAGAAAGCATGAAATGCTTGCCAAGGACTCAACAGGTCATAACTTCACGACGTCACATAGCATTTTTGTGTGGACAAAAACTTAACCTTTATGACAAAACAGTTGCTGACTTGTTGGATTAACAAAGCTAACAAGGCTAGACATTCTGAGAAATGCGAATCAACCACGGTGTTAACCGGTTTTAAAGAGATTTCTCTTATATAGCGCACTTACAAGCTCAGAGAGCTTCTCAAAGCGCTGGCCCGTAATATCCAGCAATCACACAATAGTTTGCTGAAGTCAGGATTCGAACCCACGTCGCCCAAGACGCACTCACACAAGTCGTGCTCTCTGACCACTGAGCTATCCCTAAACATTTTAGTGTTGGAGTACATAACTTCATTACATGAATGGAATGGTGAATGTTGTTAAGTGACAGTTTGCTTTGAATAAAATTAGTTATGCTGCCTAAAACTATCCACTACGCCAACAGCTGACATTACATTACATTACATGATTATTGTTTTAGGTCCAGCGGACTCTTCCGAGCCAAATCAGGACCGAACAGCTGACATAACTTGAACTACAATTGCCAATGAGCAACCTATCTATCAAACAGTTGATAGGCCAAATAATTGTGGACATAACCTCACACTGTGATTCCTTAAAAGACAAGCCGTTAAAGAAAACTTATCTAAAGTAGAAATTGCATTGATTTATACAGGTACATATAAATGAAAGTAGTACAGAGTAAAATTAAATGGACAGTTGTCAGACTTCACAACCGAGACCTAAATTCAAAATGCAAGCGGGTACGGGTGGAGAGGGAATGGATCTTTTTTCAAAATAAAAGGATCCCCTATCCAAAATGTAAAGAAAAAAAGGAAAATGGTCATAACTGTTTAATATTGACTTATTCAACAATGTTGGAAAAGCACGCTAGTAAAAACAACAAGCAGAAAGTGCTGCTAAATGCTTAGAGTACATAACTTCAAGCCGTGACATGTTTTGGTTTTTTTTCCCTTTATAGAAACAAACTGATAATGAAACCAAAAATAGTGATGCAGAAATTTGAAGTAAAATCAAGGAGTACTCCTGAAATCATAAATGTATTACCTGAGAAGCAATTAAAAAAAATAAAAAAAAATATCACAAGGCAGTACATAACTTTACAATGTCATTATATACACAGATGAAGAAATCTTTTAAAAAGGGGACACATTGCTAAGTCAAAACAAGAGCAAAGCATACAACTAACAGAAAGAAGTCTTTCAGTATCGATTGGTCAAAATACAAAAGTTCATTTCCAAGCAATAATATACAAAGTTCATTTACGAGCAATTTACACCCCAAAAGATGAAGTACAACTTTCTTCGATCCTGGCATGTAGTATACTCGGCCAGCACTTTGACGACATCTGATTCAGGAAACAAGTATTCCTGACCACTCTCTGGCAACTGCCAGCCTTCTCCGTTCTTCAAGTATTGGCCCCAACTACCCTTGTCGGTTACTCTTGTGACCTGTAATCAGCAAATCATGATAAATCAGAAAAAAAACTCCCATGCTACCCTTTCAAATGAAGCTAATGGTGCTTTTTATTCTTAATTTACATGGTGGTTGTCAAAACTACATGCAGCTGTCGGGAAAATAACTGGCCATTTCTGATTCAGCTTCACTACACATTCCCCACAACTTGAAAATGCCTCACAAATAAATACTTTTTCTAATTGAGAAGTTCCACCTTTCTTTGATTCCACATTGACCAATATGAACTGCCCTGTAGGTAAGGAAGAATTCTAATCTGCATTAAATACATGCTTTGCCAAATATTCCATTTATGTCAACAATTGTGTGTGTACATAACTTTATGCAATGCTTCGATGATGGATATGATCACATGACAGTTCACACTTGAGATTGATCACTTCTGGGGATTAATCTGCTTGTACTTTTTCCTGTCAGACAATAAACTGATTAAAATGTCAAGTACTGTCAAGAGCTGTGGTTGAAAAGTAAAGGTGTAAGTAACTTCACCATTTTGAGGTAAGCTAGCTTTGACAGAGACAACGTGAAGTTATTCACAAAGAGTGGAACAAAAGGGCATTTTACCTCAAAGAACAATTGACTAAAATTAGCTATTTTTTAAAAGTAAGGAATCAATGTAAACTGCATTAAATAGATACCTTGGCACAATAGTGAAGCTTAAGGGCTGGAAATGTGTGTTCATAATTTTACGCAATGATATGCAATTGGTCTGATCATGAAGTTATGTACAGTCACATAGGAATGGCAAAATAAATCAGACTAAGGCCCAGTAGTTAACAATTACATGTGTGGAACAAAACTTACTTCATTAAATTATTATAATATGAAATACATTAATTGAAGAGCTCTGGTTGATAAAATTTTGGTGTATGTAACTTCACCATTTTGATGCAGGCTTGCTTTGGCAAAGAATGTAAAGTTATGCACAAAGAGTGGAAAAGGTTGTGTTTGTTGGTGCGCGGTGTTGATATTTTTTATTAATTTTTTTGAGTGTAAATAATGTACATGTATCTTTTTAAAAAAAATGTATCACTTCAAATTTTTTAATAAAATTAATAAAAACAATTGTGTTCATCATTTCACAAAATCCACTTACTCTCTGGTTTTGGAGGTTAGTAGTGAAGAGAAATGGTTTCATATTGAATAGAAGAAATGAGTAAGTGGGATACGATTTCACATATTGAGCTTCAGAATAATCCTACACTAAGAAAAACTAAGTTACTATAATTTCTTTTAAGGATGGTTGAGTTCATCACTTTACACAACTTTCAGCAAGCAGAATTTTTCACTAGCTGTGTGACGTTAAGCACGTGGTCGGTATCACACAAAATAAAGCCCAGAGTAACAACAAGAAATTAGCCTATAGAAATAAATATTCCATCATTTAAAAAAAAAAAAAAACACCTATAAGACAGAGATGTTTCGGATTGTGAAGTTCCGCACACAAACGAATTAGGCTAACAAAACGTGCCACATTAATGTATATGATTAGCGGTGTATTTGTCCGCAATGAAAATACCATCCATTTAAAATATAAACGTTTGACATTGATTTGATAATAATACCTGTTAAAAAATTGTGTACGTTGCTTCATGACAAATTATCAAACACAGGTGCAAAAACAATGTATAATATCTACAAACAAGAACGTTTACTCAAACACTTTGTAGTGATGCTGTTGACTTGAAACAAACATGCATTTTTATCACAAAAACATTAGATTTACTCCGTCAATGTTGACAGAAAAGTAAAAGGCACTGACCAAGCCACCAAAAATATGCGTGCATAACTTAGATAAAAAATTCATGACACTCGACTTACCTTCGTTTTTGGATGAATCTGCCTCACTTCTTTCTTCTTCAGCCAATGCAGGTTGAATGTTAACAAAGGCCGATTGTTTCCCGTGTAAAAATTGACGCTAACCGCATTATTCAGAAAATGTGGAGCCTCAAAAAAAACAGTACATCACGTTTGGTTTTCATAACCCAAAAGTTGACAGCAATTTGTTTGCCTATATTATTCGTTCGATTAATTATATCATTATTCTGATTACTGTATTGATTATATTAAGTTTTAGACTCATGTTTGATAATTTATTATTAGCATAAGAAATAAAGTGAATTACAACACAAGTGCGATTTAATACGCCCTGAAGCTGAATCACGAAAAAACGTGACGTACTCGGGAGCCGCCGATTTCGACGCATATAAATACGAACCGATTTTAAAATATAAAATTGTTTTGTACCATTTGTACATTTTTACTTTCGGAAATTACATTTTTATTGATATTCTATGAAGCAGTTTTATGCCGGTCGGCAAATACCGAACACACTGTTTACGATGTCACAAAAAGTGTAATGGAAACCTCCGATCGTTACGTTATTCATTGTCAATTTTTAATTCTTTGACGTGGTTTATCGATCCGTCCTTAACATCAAAATGAAAAACGATATTTTCTCTGCCAGATTCACATTTTATTTTGTTTCAATGATGATATGCATCGAGTCTGCTTCCTCGCAAAGTAACAAGACTTACCGGCGAAAATTGAGTCAGATGCCATTTCAGAGCATTGCCCATATTATATATAATATGAATAAAAGTTCACATTAAAATACAAAGAAAACAAAACTTGCCTCTCTCTCTTTCTCAATCACCTTCACCTGACAAAATTCTTCTAACTTCCTTTTGCAATAACAAGATGAGTTCTAACTAAGTTAGACTTATTCTGGGCTGTAAATCATTTTAGAGTGACACCACATATATAATGAATACATACTATTCGGTAACTAGCCAACTACAAGTACAACAAACTTCGACTATAATGAAGGAGAAATTTCTTTCCCCTGGACTTTGTTGTAAGCGTGTTCGACTGTATGTTTTAAGAACAAATTTATACATGCCAGTTAATAATATAAATAATATAATAACATCTAAAAGACTATTATTTCAACAAGTCAAATCAACCGACCTGCTTAGAAGGTGTGTAGCAGTAAGGGATATCATTTTCTTCACACAGCACAGGAACATGTGATATGACATCGATGGGACTTACATCTCCAGCAATTATCACGAATTTGTCCTTGCTGTAAGCAAAAAGAAATATTTCTGTACATGCTGAGACACATTTTGAAAGCTGGAGACTTATTTATTAAGTAGTTGGACAAAGCTTACAGAATTACTTGATTTGACTCGTTAGATGTTTGAGGCCCACTGGGCCTGTTAGTCTTTGAAAAAATAATAATTTAGTAACAACTTAGTAGTGCGCGTGGTGGCTTTAAGTTGCTAATGCGAGTAATGGTAACATGTTGGGTCGTACTCGTAGAGGGTGGGAAGGGAGCGCCAGTGGCTGTCAAGGCGGGATTTACAGAAGTATGCAAACCACAGCTGCAATCAACCTCATGTTTCTTTTAAATGAAAAAGCAAATATAAATAATTAAAAACCACCAACCAGGCGAGTGTAAATAATTCTTGGAAGAAATATGAATAATCTAAATATCTTGTTCTCTCTGTACGTCTCTTTCTAGCGCATTAGTTATTATAGATCATGAGATAAACATAAATAAAAGTATACATGCAGCAGTCATAAAAGCAGAAAACTAAAACAGGTCTTACATTTTATTGTCAGATTTACGGATGCCTTTGACAACTTCTCTGACTCCTTTTCGCACTTGATTCTTGTGTTTGGAAGCTGCAACAATTAAGATATAAGAATTAAGATAGATCACACACATGTGTGAGCAATGCAAGCTCGCTGAATAGTGTTTAACTCAATAAAGTTCTGTAAAATTATTTGGATACATTTACTTCAGAAACAGTTATCTATTCATTTGGGGAGTAAAAAACGTCCTCTAAATTTTAATTTGTAAGCACAGAAAATAAAGGACTGGATCCTTAACACTAATTAAGACTAATAAGAGGTAATATGAAGACTAGAGGCCGTCTGCCTAAACGCCACATCATGATATGGCGACTGTAATACTCAAACTGGGTGCACGACGATACGCCTAACTGTCAATTCGCCTCAGTCAACTCGCCTGAACATGAGTGGGTGTGGACTGAATCAGAATGAGCTTATAATCATGAGCCTGATGAGGTGGCTCGAGTAAAATTTTACCTTTCTTTATCGTCTTGTAGATGCGTTTAGTGAGTTTTTTGGACGCAAGTGGGCGTGCAACTGGACAAAGATACATTGTCTTTTCTTCCCAAGACTGTTGCTCTTCCTGTTCTCCATCTTCTGGAGCTTCTGACTCTCGTCTTTCTTTCTTTACTTTCACCATTTTTGCAAACAAAACACTTTTCAGTCCACACGTGCTACACACCGGAAGTAACCTATTGAAAACTGAGTATAAAATATTGCACCAAGAACTAAATAAAGGAATAAATAAAAATAAAATAATAACTAGAAATATGTGACAATATATTACGTGGAAACTCTGTTATTCTCAGATGTTTTTTCAAATGCGTGTTGATGTTTCAGTGTATAATACATTAATGTAAAAGATTTGGTGTTTTGGGTTGGGTTTTTTGTCTCCGATCCTCATATTTTAATACCTAAACCTTGGAATGACGATGGAGGCTGTGGAAGCTAAAGTGGAAGCAGGAGGAGACGCTAGTTATGGGCTGACAAATGGTCAAATTAAAGAAGAAGTAAGAGTCGCAAAATTATTAATTATCTTGCAATTATTGTGCCTGGTGTTACAATATCATGCTAGTCTTGAACAGCAGATAATTCAGTTGAATTATTCTGATATGTCTGACGCCATCTTGAATTTTGTGGACCTGTAACTTTTAAGTCTGTTTCGCTTGCATAGATTTTGGAAGGGAAATGCGAAATTCGTTTTCGTTTAACCTTTTTAGTGATTGTTTAATTGCCATTGGTTTTCCGCCTGTATTTGAGTTTTAAGTTGACAGGTTGTTGTTAACATCGGGTTCTTTGTAATTTTGTGTGAGTTAAAGTAACATAATATCGTGTTTACCGGTCACGTGGTCGTCTTGTTTATAAGGGACGTAACTTAAAAGCTCGAAAACTCGAGGTCATGAATATAAATTAACAAAACTGTTCATACCAGCACTTTTTCACTGAGTTACTACACAGGCTGTGAAGTCTCGTCTTTCGTAGGCCTCAATTACATACTATACATAGAAGGTCTAACAGTCGCCAACTTCCGTTTTATGACTGACCCCCCAAAAACGCCTTTCCTACCTTTTGTGTCCACTTCAAACTCAAACGGAGGCTGCCGACGAATCACAAACACTCATAGCAACACATTCGTATCATTTCAATTAAATTCAGCTCCAAATTCACTGCGAATTTGTTCCAAAACGGAGTCACAAGAGCTGATCCGATTTTGACTCCACGCCGCTAGTCGAACCGGATGCATACCCACTGTCATTGGTCGCCTAAAAATATACGCTATTAGGCCTAGTGAAGGGCGGACTACTAACAGATTTGAAAGTCGCCAACGATCATGTGTTGATATTGCAAGAGTAGTCCGCCCTTCATTAGGCCTAATAGGGTGTATTAATAAGCGACCAATGAGAGAGCGCGCAAGGCAGTTGGAATGTATCCGCAGCGACAAGCGGCGTTGGGAAACCGAAGGCGGTGAGTGGAGGACCTTGTATACTATGTACGTATGTAGGAGGCCCACGAGTTTACAAAGACGAAAGAAAAGACTTCAGAGCCTGTGGTTACTAACACATGGAACAGTCTGCCAAGGATCTTGCCACAGTTAGTATCACAAATGCATTTAAAATCGGCCTAGATAAATTGTTGTCTTACATGGTGTACTCCACGGACTTGGGATAGGTAGGCCACAATCGATTGGATCGCTACGCGCAGACTCGACTCACGTGGTTGCAACCGAGTTTCTAATGCACTCTTGGGGGTGTGCCTCTTCTCAATAATAATAATATTAATAATGATAATGAACATTTATATAGCGCTATTACTTGTCCTTTTAGAGAAAAGCGCATAGCGCTTTACATGAAAGGAAAGAAACAAACATGTTGGCTGTGTGTATAGATCACCAAATAGTAGGGAAGAGAACAATAACTTGATTAATAAGCTTGTCAGTCGGATGTCTGTCGATAGATCTCACGTTTTGATTTGTGGAGATTTCAACTACCCAGAGTTAGATTGGACTGAAGAGCTAACACCTAGTGATGCAAATCACCCAGCATCCAGGTTTATGGACTATGTTACTAGAGACTCATTTCTTGTACAACATGTAAAGAAACCCACCCACTACAGGGGGGAGCAAAAAACCAACGTTTTAGACTTGATTTTTACCAGTGAGGAAGCTATGATAGATAGAGTGCAACATGTGGCGCCCTTGGGTAAGAGTCACCATCATTGCTTGTTGTTTGGATACAGATGCTATACAGGTAGACCAGAAGTCAGGGAGGGGAGGTTTGTGTTCGCAAAGGGAGACTATTCAAAAGTGGGACAACAACTTGAGAACGAGCATCTGCTTGATAAGATCAGGGACCTCGATGTAATAGAAGCTTGGAATATTCTCAGTGATTGTGTAAGTCGGATTGTGAAAGATTGCATTCCAACAGTGAAACCTAGTACTAAAAGGCGGAAACCCCTGTGGCTAAACGAAAAAGCGCTGTCGAAAGTGAAAATGAAAAAAGAGGCTTATGCTAGGTATATGCAGACTAGAGAGGGTGCAGACTACCTGAAGTTCACTAGGGCTAGGAATCAGGCCAAGAGTGCATGTAAGGCTGCCAAAAAGAACTTCGAGAAATCCATCGCCTTGGAAGCCAAAAACAACCCGAAAGCATTCTACGCTTACGCCAGGACTAAAAATAACAGTAAAATGAAAACAAGAGTTGGTGTATCAGACGGTGACGGAACTATGAAAGTGACATCAGACGAGAATAAAGCGCAAGTCCTCAACAGCTTTTTTAGTAGTGTTTTTACGGATGAAGATTTATCATTTGCTTGAATGAGGGTGTGGTCTGCTTGTGTCTGATGTTGGCTGGAAGAGTGTTCCATTGTCTGGGTGCACAATAGGTGAATGCCCGTTCTCCGTACATTTTGGTGTTGGTTTTTTGAATGCAGAGTGTGCGAGAGTCAGAAGAAGAGCGAAGAGTGCGAGAAGGGACATAGACAGACAGCAGATCTGACAGATATGAAGGGCAGGTTCCAGAGAAGAAATTGTGGCACAGTACGGACAGTTTGTATTTAATGCGGGCCTCTATGGGTAGCCAATGAAGCTTACGGAGTAGTGGAGTGATGTGATCGTGCTTTTTTACCCTAAAGACTAGCCTAGCAGCACAATTCTGGACTTTTTGAAGTTTGTCTATGAGATGACTCGGGCTTGAAGCCAGTAGGGCATTACAATAGTCTAGCCTAGACAAGACTAAAGCACAGACTAAGGTGATGGTTGCTTGAAGGGTTAAGTAGTAGGTAGTCAAAGCCCTTCATTGGCTCTTGTCCGCTCGGCAGTTTCGACCCAGTTTTGACTTCACTTTCAACACTTATTATTAATGTAAAACTGCATTAAAACGAACAGTGGCTGTATTCAAATAAAAATTGAAAGCTTTATCTTTACATCTGTGTTGTTTTTAATGCATGTTTATGCGAAAGATTCCGAGAAAACAGCTTTTGAATACGCCCCTATCCGAGCGCTGAATGCCGGTGCGAAAAAGTTGTCACCGTCGTTTGCTGAGAGGTGGCTCGTTTCAAACGCTAAGCGCTTTAAGATAGTTCATTGGATGGCCTAAAAATAAGAACCAATGAGAAGTTCGGATACTTAGCTTCATTTACATATAAATATGGTGGGCTCTCATGTGTAAACGTTTTGTTACGAGCCGAACAAAGTGGATAAAGCGGTTTTGATGTAAGTTTGATTTTAACTAGAAGTTTAAAAATTAGCAAGAAATAAAGAGCAGACTTTCCTTTATAAAACTAGGGTATTTATTAATTTGTGCATTACTCTATCGCGGAGCGCTTTGCCGTAGAAAAGTGTACCCAAACGGTGTTCTGGTTTTCTTGCGCCCATGGCCAACTCGTAGGCCTATTCAGCGACACGAGTGCTGCGCGTAGTAGCACACTAGTAGGCCTATAATTTGCCAGCACGCACTGCGAATTTGATGATTTCCCAACTTTGAAGCACCAAAACGGCTGAACATTACATGGGATAGGCCTGAAGAAAATTGGGCTTGGAGTATAACATATGAAGGGGTTACCTGTCAAAAATCAGCTTTCTGGTATCAATATTGGCTTCACTTTGAGACTCCAAAGTTGTCAATTTCTTCAATTCCAAAACATTGCCAAAAAAACACCAACATTCGGCATTTTCAAACATTAATAACTTTTTACCTATTTGTCCTATGGGGGAAAAAAATATACCACTGTGTTCAGAATGAAAAGCTCTTTAAATCTATGTCAGTTTTGTGATGAGGAAATCATTTTTAAAAAATGGCTTTTGACTACCTATAAGTAGCAGCGAATGGAGCTGATCTGACGCAAGGCAGCATATGCTGATTTACAAACTTGTGCAATATGGAAATCAAGCGTCATGTCACTCGACATAAAAAAGCATAGATTTCTAGCCGACTGAGAGAAAGAGATTTCATGCTCTCCTACAATGATCTTCCTTGTTTCTGGATGAATACCCATAATATTTGACCCACTTATTGGCTAGACATTTACCCATAAGCCAGTATGTTTTTCTTTCTTCTTTTTGAAAAAGCAATACTATTTTCACTGAAGGAAAACTATGCTTGTTTGGGGATGAAAATCTGCAACTGAAGGGAATATTGTGCTAAGAAATAAATTATTGATTCGTTTAAAGCATTGTTTTATCTTTTAGACTGCAAATTTTTATTCGATTTCATTAGTCGTGGAATTTACAACAATTTTTTTACAGTTTGGTAGTGATCGGCAGACACGTGAGCCGCCATACTGGAATTAGCGTTGGGTAAAACCGGTCTCAAACCGATACAAATGCTGTGTTAAATATACCGGTAGTCGGCCTTTTTTTTTATATCTTTACTTACAGCAATCATTTTTCTATAAATCTGCTGAGTTTGGGCCAATTCTACTAATGACCAAATTTACTGTTACTTGTTTAGTACTGTAGGGGTCTTAGCAATTTTCGCCACTGCGGCCATGCGCAGCGTTTCCCATTACGCACATATGTGCGTAATTCACGCATAAAAATCGGAAGATGACTCAAAGATTTTGATTAAGAGGGTCCCACGGACGCACACGTTGTTGCGCCCAGCGAAAGTGTCGTACCCCCACGTTATCACAGTGGACGTCGCTCACACACACACACACACACACATACACACACACACACACACCGGCATAGAGTTCTTGTGCTGTTTATTGATAACGTCAACCCCGTTTTGGTTCCCAAATGGAGGAGACTGCTGCTTAAGAGAAATTGATGTCACAGATGACGTCATTTATGAGGTCACTTCCTGGTTTGAGATGATGTCATATATTCCTTATGATGTCATTTACTGTTCACATAGCCTGGTGCTGGTAAGTCTGTCACGTGCGTGCGCGTCAATGTGTTTGTGTGTGTGTGAGAGAGTATGTGTATGCATGCTTGCATCTGTTCGTTCGAGTGTTTGAGTGTGTGCTTATACATCATACACACGCACAAAAAATACATATAAAGTAATGCATACATGCATACACGCGCACCAACGTGCACACATGTACACGCACACACCCACACACCCACACACTGTCACCCGACACAAAAATTTAGCACCT
This sequence comes from Oncomelania hupensis, assembly GCA_036898135.1. Taxonomy (NCBI): domain Eukaryota; kingdom Metazoa; phylum Mollusca; class Gastropoda; order Littorinimorpha; family Pomatiopsidae; genus Oncomelania; species Oncomelania hupensis. Next base: position 120,934,706 of record CM072511.1, on the reverse strand, counting down.
CGTATAAGATCAAGTTTTTTACTGGTAGTTGATCTTATCAGAGGACTGTTTAGGGTGCCCCTCGGATAAGATCAAACAAAAATTTGGTCCAGTGGGGGGTCACCTTAAGAGAGGAGTACTGTATAAGACATTGTATAAGCACTACACTTTATCTTATTGACTTTAGTCACATTTGTATGCACACATGGAAGGGACCCTCAGAATTTTTAAAAGGACCCTCAAAATTTTCAACAGAGGGTCCCTTGGACCCCTTGATTTGAAGCTTGTGGGAAACACTGCATGCGCCAATACACGGCAATAGCGTCATCACGTGACCAGCTCTTGCATACTACTAGTAGGCCTAATACTACTAGTAGGCCTAGTCGTATCTAGTTGTATTTTGCCTGTTTCTTTTATTATATATTGTTTTAATCTCAAATGCTTGCCGTTTAGTTTTTATGTTCCATTGGTACCAGTTTTATCAAAATCGGTGCATATTTGCAGGTTTTATGACTATTTGTAAAAAGAGTCGAAAACGGTCACAATTCTGGCTCAAGATTCCCTATTACAAAACAATTAATTTTTTTAATCAGTAAAAAATTCGTATCTTTTTTATTTATTAACGTATATGGGTCTGTCTACAAAGCTGAGCACCGCGAGGGGTGCTGCTTTTCTAGATAATATTTATCACAACAAGCTGCTTATTTGCCTTTCCTTTTGCTATTATCTTATTTAAAAATGATCGGAGAGATAGTATTAATAATTTCAAGACGAAAATATCTATAGAACCTTTGTATTTGCTTTGTAAATGTCTGAAAGTGGCCTAAAATTTGACCTAATTTTGTGACGTGAGAATGACCGGGTTTTCTTTTAAGTGTTTACATAAATAAAGATGTCAAAGAACACGTAAAATTATTATAATCTAACTCATTAGTAATAGTTTAAACATGCACAATACTTACAAAAACAATTTGTTTTGTATTTTGTGTATTATAGCCGGAGTAAATTTGGATGTCGAACGTAACGCATGGTTTCCGAAACAGGCAGAATGTTTTCAAAAATTGATCTTTGTCTTAAGCGCAAGAATACATGTTTTTTTTAGAGTTGTCTTTCTTGGTGGTATGTTATGAATGAATTCCAATGTTTACAAATAACAATTTAGTCGTTATGTAAATGCTTTGATGGTCTGAAAAGCATCGGTTGACATCGTTTCCAGATTTTCGTGTTACGTTCGACTACACACAAATTTATTTTGCTTATTTCAAAGCATACCTAGTAGAACTATTTTAATGACGTAAAGTAGGCCTCATTAGCGGATTGATATATACACTCGTCCCTTCTCGCATGGTTTCATTTTATGCGGGGAATCTTTTTCATTGTGTGTGGTTTCCGAGTATCACGTAGTTGTTACATTCGAAAACGCACGCAGTGTCACCAAGAAAACTGACTCTTTACGGTAAGATTCTTCATGTTTATATAATATTTTATGTTTATTTAGTTGTTAGGATAAGTTTAATTCGACTGTGGTGCCTATTTTAATGAAAATAGATCTCCGGCTAGTCTAACCTAATTAGAAGCCAAGAAACCATTATTTTTTGCCGTTTCTTGTTCCGATGGATGATGAGATCCGTTCAAAATTTGTTAATGAATAAATAAAAATGCTCTTTGAAACAGCAGTGACAAGTAAACTTATTTAAATTTATTATTTGACTTGATTTGGATACGCTAAGTTTGATAAATATTATTTAGCCGAATATAATTTATCGTCAAGCTTAATTTGGTTTCCGTGTTACATTGGACATTATTTTTTAAAATAAGAACCAGATTTTTTTTAATAGAGACCTGTAAGATCTCACTTTTATTTTGTGATTATGTTATAATATTATACACAATTTGTATGTGCAGTAGCTGTTTCAGGTTGTTTCATTTTAAATATAAAATAACTTTTAACGATTAAAATTTGTAGAAAATTGATTGACTTGATAATGTATCAATAGATAAACTTCTTTACTAATGTAAACATTTCTTTTTAATCTTATATCTATTTGATAGCAAATCTCTTTATAAATAAAGATTCTTTGCCAACTTTATATATATATATATTGTTGGTTTTTAAATACTATTTGGTTTCCGTGTTACATTGGACATTTCGTTGAGTGTGTTCACTAAAGGTCTGACTACATGCATATAAGGTTAAAACTTATCTTCTAACCTGCATGGCATGATCACACACATACATATCTTTCAAATAAACCACAAAATGTATGTATTTGACAACTTTTATTTTTGGGCACCCATGTCACAAAAAGTGAACCAACTTTGTAGACAGAGCCATATAGTTGATCTTGGTATCATATTCTTATTGAATTCAAGCTCTTTCCATTGATGTATTACATGAGAGCTTATTTTCATTTAGAAAAAAAATTGTGGCCTACCTACTTGGGAAGTTGGGTATATATTAGGTAGGCCACAATTTTTTTTGATTGCTGTAAGTAAAGATATAAAAAAAAGGCCGACTCCTGGTATATTTAACACAGCATTTGTATCGGTTTGAGACCGGTTTTACCCAACGCTAATTCCAGTATGGCGGCTCACGTGTCTGCCGATCACTACCAAACTGTAAATAAAATTGTTGTAAATTCCACGACTAACGAAATCGAATAAAAATTTGCAGTCTAAAAGATAAAACAATGCTTTAAACGAATCAATAATTTATTTCTTAGCACAATACTCCCTTCAGTTGCAGATTTTCATCCCCAAACAAGCACAGTTTTCCTTCAGTGAAAATAGTATTGCTTTTTCAAAAAGAAGAAAGAAAAACTTACTGGCTTATGGGTAAATGTCTAGCCAATAAGTGGGTCAAAAATTATGGGTATTCATCCGAAACAAGGAAGATCATTGTAGGAGAGCATGAAATCTCTTTCTCTCAGTCGGCTAGAAATCTATGCTTTTTTATGTCGAGTGACATGACGCTTGATTTCCATATTGCATAAGTTTGTAAATCAGCATATGCTGCCTTGCGTCAGATCAGCTCCATTCGCTGCTACTTAACCCTTCAAGCAACCATCAGTTTTAGTAAGTTTAAATTTGTGACCTCGTGTTAAACCAACTTCATTAAAATTTAACAGAGAATAAGTGGTTAAAGGATCATACAATTTGTGCATAAATTTAAAACTTTCGATTAAATCACCCCGCTCTCTCCTATATATTCTAAACTGGGTAACCTCAGTAACTTCAGTCTCTCCTCTTAAGAGAGTCCTGACATGCCACAAATCATCCTGGTGAATCTGCGGTGGACACCCTCGATCAAGTCAACATGCCTCCTTAAATATGGGCACCAGACAGGGTTAGCATACTCCAAGATGGGACGTATAAGAGCCTTAAAGAGGGGGACCATTATATCCTTGGATTTGTTACATGATATAGTTCTTACAAGCAGGGCTGATATTTTGTTGGCATTCTTAACAGTACTTTCAATGTGATTCTCAAAGCTGAGCTCTGTATCCACTATCACTCCAAGATCCCTTACTCCACCTCACTCTTAGACAAATTTCATCAGACAACTGAATGCGTTAAGGTCTGCCAGTGTGCAGAGCATGGAATTCTCAGCGTTTCCGCGATTTTTCGCGGTACAGGGCCTTGCTTTTCACGGAAATCTTTTAAGTTTCCGCGGGAAAAAAATCTGTATGGAGGTGTGACAGCTAACCGATTTTTTTCTTGTTCTGATCCAGTGAATCTCTAAACGGGTTGCCGATCTCAAAAAGCGCGATTCACACTGGTGTAGCTGGGTAGCTTTAGTTGTCAAAGATGGCGGAGAGGCGAATTGTGAATCGTGGTGATGTTTTTGTGGATGACACTGCTAGAAATGGGTGGAGGAGGGCTTGGTTAGAAGTAAAAGTCGGAGAAGAACTGCTTTTATTTCACATTAGAAAGCTGCAGCAATGCAGCCTGGAGAGTGAATGAGGAGAGAAAGGAGAAAAACCGGGAGACAAAGAGCAAGAAAGCAGAAGAGCTCAACGTTACACTTAAAAAACTACCATCCAAAAGAAAGGCAACAGAAACTATTGAGTCTGCAAATGAGAGAGCAAGCCAAAAGCATCAGAAATCTCTTGCAGTGTCATCCTCCTGCTTTGCCCCTGTAGAATCAACAAATCTAGAGCTTGAACCATCAACCAGCCAGATCCAATCGTCTTTCGTGGAAACAGATTGTGCTCATGCTGCCAGCCAGTCACCAGTCCCCACAAAAAAGAAGCAGAGTTCATTGCTCAATTTTCAAATAAACTGGAATTCACAAACATAAACTGTGTATACATATATTGTTAAAATGCTCTTTATTTTATTTATGAATAAATTCATAAAAATGTATTTCCAGTCAAGTGTAATCAAATTATTTTGAACTCTATACAACCTTTTTTATAATTCGATGACCAGAGAAAGAAAAATCCTTGTTTTCACCTGTATAATCAGATCTTATTGAAGAAAACGTTAATAAATAATTTTTTTTAAAAATTAAAGGAAAAAAGGGCAACATTTTTATGGGGTTAAACTGCTAAGTTTCTCTCTAAAATGCACCAGATTGCACAGAATTTAATATATATTTTAAAAATTTTCCGGGGGAGCACGGTATGGTATTTCCTCTTTTTTAACAGGGGTAATTCCATGCTCTGAGTGTGACAAATAACAAATGTGCTCATTAATGCGTGCCGATCTACAGGCCAAAAGGCTGATAGTCCGATGTTATCACTACTATACTATACTAATATTCAACATGTAAACCAGTGCTACATGAAATATATAGACCTATAGGTAATGCCAGAATTAGGTGCCAGAATGATCAAGAAGTTTATAGCATGTCCTCAGCACAAGAGGTGGTCAGTTTGCTGGTTCAGGTTTTTAAAATGAATATATTTGGTGCTTATAATTTATATTGAACTGAAAGATATCAAATTCTTGCTTTGGTTCAGGACGTTAGCCGCAGTCCCACTATGATGTCAATGGAAGAAGAGGATGATGGAGAGTCAGCAGCCAAAAAATTCAAATTGGAAAATGGATCAGGTACTGATGTGTGCAGAATGAACACTGTCTCAGTAAGCTGCCTGTGTCTTTGTTGAAATTAGCATTGAAAATTATCATTGAAGATGCAGCCAGTTTACTGATCACAGTATGTAGCAAATAATATTATGTTTTGCACTGGTTTGATGATGATATATTTGAACTGTGTGAAAGGCTTTACTGCTGTAACTTTTGAAGGGTAATGCAATGGGAAAGTGGTGAGCCTTGACAAATGTTGCTTGTTTATTGTAATGATGATGTTACCAGTTTTGCAGTTTTGTTTTAATTTAGTTGAACATTTATTTAGTCATCAATGCCAAGCTGTTGAAATCCGTTACATCTACTTGATTTTTTTCCAGACAATATACTATAGTGATTTTCAGTTTTTTTTTTTGTTTTTTTTTTTAAATCTGGGAAATATTCTTGAGTCGGTTGCTGCTTAAATCCGGAAGGTTAAACAAAACAACATTGTCTGGAAAATGTCTTGTAATAATAAGTGGTAAAATTGTTTTTTTATGAAGGAAAATGAACACAAGTTAAACTTGTTTTCTTTTTGTGTGTTTGATATGATTCCAGCAGTAGAGTCATGCAGCATTGAGAGTGAGTGTGGGGCAGTACTGGACAGACTGTTATGCTCTTGCCATTGCATTCACCAGACGCTCCCTCCATTTTTTATGTTTGTGTTTGTCCTGTGGGTTTTTTTTTTTGTGCAGTGCGTGAGGATGGTGGAAGATTGATGGGTGTGATGTGTCGAAAACCAGCTACTGCTACCTTTTTTTCTTCTTCTATCAGTTCAGACTCGAGGGGGGAGGGGGAGAGCAACTTTAGTCAGTTTTTGAAAATTCTGTTTTCTTATAATTGAATTTTCCTAACGATGAAGTATCGGAATTAAAACCTTTTTTTTTTCAATGTGTCAGAATTGCTGTTTCATTGTCAGTTTTGTTTTGAAGTCAGGTATTCTCATGAAATGTATCTTTTTTTTTTTTAAAATACATTACTATATAACTATTCTCTGGATTACTTTTTTTTTTAAATGAATATATATATAAATCTAGTTAATTTATTTACATTTTATTTTATTGAGTGTACTTTTTTGGATCAAACTGAAGAGAGAAGGGACTGATCCATGCTGTGTACAATTTTGTATGTTTGTATGATCCCAGGAGATGTTCGCCATACAACACTCCGAGGTTCCAGTTTCACGGCCGCTGTATGAGACAGACTGCTGGCATTTCAACCATACAAAACTATTCATTAACTACCATTGAGCAGATAATCGTTTATGTAACGGAAATATAATAGTAAATTATCTTGCCTGACTTAAAGATTTAATATTAATCATAACAAAACTGTTTTGTGGCTAATTGATTTGAGTGTCATTTTGTGAGGTTACATTTCATGGAGATGTGCCAGAAAATTCTCCTCTTTGTAAGACAGTTTGCTCTTTCGGAATAGCTCTGTATTTGTCAATAGAAAGAATAGCTATGCTAGTGCATGTTGTTTTTTTTTCTCCAACTCAAATAGGAAATGGTGCTCCCAGTCTGTTATGTTTGATTTTGCGAGTGTGTTTTGGTGATTTACTGTTTCAGAGAAAGGTGGAAAAGTAGATGGCAGAGGTTCACGTTGAGTTGGTGTACAAAAAGCAACCTGGACTCACTGTTTGGCATCTCAACATAGCTTTCTTATATAATCTATATTTTCTTTACGCCTATATGCTTACGTTTTTTGTAAATGCTGTTGTGTTTGTTTGTGTTGTCTGTTTTTATTAACAACCATTAGTTTTTGCTCTAGTATCCAAGAGGAAGTTTTTTTAATTTTATTTTTTAAACGAGAAATTTGCTTTTAAAGATGATCATGCAGTTCCAAGTATTCTAAGTTGATTCCATGTAAATTGGAAATGGGAAGGAAATAAAAGACCAGCAGAATTTTGTGACCCCACAAAGTTTTCCTCCAAGTGATTATCATTCAGCTGTATTTTCAGCCTTTTGTTAAAATGGACAGTTACCCCTAGGATTTAAAATATTTGTATTTTGATCTTTCGCCTAGTATTACATCAAATGATCCATTTCAAATTAGTTTAAAAAAAAAAAAATCGGACCTATGAACTGGGAGAGATAGTCTGGAAACAAGACGTTGCAGTAACGTAAAATGTATACATATTGATCTGATCGTACTGTTAGACACTTTTTAATGCCGTCTTGTTTCTTCTGTTTTCTGTCTGTTCAAAGCAGTATTGAGAGCGCAAATTCGTGTCCTCCATTCTTCCAGCAGTTTTTCGGAAGGCGGGTAGCGCTTCAGATCTGTAGCCTCTATCAGGGCTGGGCATCAACTTAAAAAAACGAAAGATGGAAAATGCGGTAAAAATTGCTTCCTGTGTGTAGAGTGAGCCGTTGCAGACATATTTTTTAATTTCAGTATCCTTGTTCACCTGTGGAAAGTGCGGAAAACTGTTCAATTGTTGGAGATCGCAGTCTTGTGGTCAAGTTTCCTATTGTGTTGTGGTGGGATTTGTTGGAAGTGATCTTGCATTCATGAGCTTGAGTGACGGTTGACAAGAAGGCAGCTCATGAATCCATGCTAGTTTGGTTCTGTTTCATCAGATGGGCTGCGCTTTGTTGGAGGTTATGTGAGGTGTGGAAAATGCCTCGTTCTGGACTGGGTTGTGTGTTGGTTTTTTTTTGTGTGGCACTAAAAATTCTTGCGATGACAAATTGTCTCTTTTCCACTTAGGATTTTATATTTAATTTAGATACACATGGTATTGATTTCTCAGGTTTCATTTGTGCTCAGCTTTGTAATGTCTTACATTTTGTCTCTCACTTCAGGTCAACATCTGTGAAAGAGAGCTAAGTGTTTTTTCCCAACTACTTGTTTAGTTTTTGTGAGGGTAAAATAACCTCACAACTTTACACAATTGTCATTGGGGAAAAATGCAGGAACACTTTGCCCTCTTTCAAGCCATAAAAAATACATCATTAGACTAGACTTAGTAATCCATTTTACTTTTCAGCGGCAAAGCTTTCTGAGGCAGGACCCCAACATGACCAGGATGGACCCGTGGTGGAAGGACCTGGAGCCAAACGGGATGCCAAACCCTTCGCCCCACCCAAGTTGACTTCTGCTCAAGAAGAGGACATCAAGCGGGCAAAGAAATATGCCATGGAACAGAGTATCAAAAGTGTCCTTGTTCGACAGACTATTCAACATCAACAACAGGTTGCTACCTCAGTTCTGTCCCCATGTTTATCCCCAACATTATTTGAGTATAAAGTATTGGCGGGTAGAGATGGGAAGTGTTAAAAAAAAAGGGGGGGGGAGGTGGAGGGGGGGAGGGAGGGAAAGGGGCTATTGTTTCTAGTGAAAAAATAAATAGGTTAGAAAATAATATATTGCTTTATTTTATTACACTTTTGGATAGAATAGTTGGATCTCCCAGTGTTTATTACATTAAAAAAAATTATTCTCAAGCTCAATGACATTAAAAGCTGAAATTAAGCGCATAGTGTCTCGTAGAAAAAAAGTTTTTGGTTTATTAATTTATAAACTTTTTTTTTTAAGTGATAAAATGGATAAGCGTAACATCAGAAACAAGTCTTTCACCATAAACATAAGTTCGTATTATGTTCTTGGAAATGGTACTTAGCATATTTTAATTTCTTGTTGAGATTGATATGAAAATATAACTATAACCTATATATTTAGTTTCCTGATGCTTCTTTCGAATGGTCCTGATGCTTCTTTCAAACGGTCCTGATTTGGCTCGGAAGAGTCTGCTGGACCTAAAGTAATAATCATGTAATGTAATGTGTCTTTCGAAGAAAAGAGACTGGGGTTTATTTGAACTTCGTTTCGTACTGATTACCAAGTTTCGTATTGATTACCAAGGTGGATGATTTAACACTCCACGTCTTGGATTTGAATTTTGTTCTTGTTTTACTGCCAATACTAACAGTTTTTTGTTCTTTTCTATTTGTGTATTTACAGCAAATGCAGAATTTCCAGAATACAGTTCAAAGACAACAAGCTTTAGCCCTTATGTGTCGGTGAGTATATAATTTGAAGTTACTCTATTTTATAGCAATATTATATATGTGGATTCTATCAAGTTAGGCAGTCAGAGGTTTTTGTTGGTGCTAAATCTGTGTTTAAAATGGTACTTCTGCCACGTTAATAAACTTGATGTAAAATGACAAGGTGCTTAACTGATTTTTGTTTGTTTGTTGTTTTGTTTTGTAATATACATGTGCAAAATGGTCTTGTGTAAGTGGTATTATTTAACTTCGTGACTGTCCCTCTCTTTCTCTTGCAATTGCATGCATTTTGTAATAATTCTTCAGTGTGCCAGAATTGTCTGTATATATTGTGGTAGAGGGATTCATAGTGTTGGGTGTTTGCAGCTGAAAGTGTTGGTAACGAATACAAGCAGGGATAGTACAGTATGATTGATACTGTGTTCATGAGTTGCAGGAACGCACCAGCTGGGCTGAATGGCATAAAAGCCTAGTCTTCATGTCTGCAAGAAACTTGATAGTCTCTTGATAAGGCTGAGTTTTAGCTAATTCAGGATTGCTAGTTAGTCTTTAGAAAGGATCATCTTCTAGTGTTGGAGGTTTTTATTTTCCAACTGTTCTATTTTGCTCAGTTGCTGAGAAATGTTGTTTGCCCTCTAAGAGATATACATTTGTGTTCGAGTTAAGATGACATTTTGGTTTGGAATTTAAGTTTTTATTGGATTAGGCTGCTGTCGTCATGTAGAAAGGTGCTTTTTCTGCTTCTAAGTAATGTTCTTGTGATGCAGTGTTAAGGGACCTTATCTACCATTAAATCCAGCCGAATCTTGTTGAAAATTTCCTTGATTTAAGAAGGGAAATGTTGCGATACTAAATTGTTTTTTTTTAGTGCTACAAATGGTCAACATCAAATGCCTGACATCTTTGGCATTAACTTTTTGACAGATTGTACCCATGATTTTGTTATTGGACCTCATCTTGGATTTAAGGGCATTGCGTACTAATAAGTTGTTTTGTTTTTCTTTTGTGTCTCTCTTTTCAGGATCTATGTAGGCAGTATTAACTTTGAGATCAGGGAAGACACCATTAAACAGGCCTTCCTGCCTTTTGGCCCGATCAAGAGTGTTAATCTGTCTTGGGATCCGATCACAAACAAGCACAAGGGCTTCGCCTTCATCGAGTACGAGGTGCCAGAAGCTGCCCAACTGGCCCTCGAACAGATGAATGGCGTCATGATCGGCGGCAGAAACATCAAGGTGGGAAGTTTTTTGTACATTCCTCCTAAGATGCGCCTCTATTGTTTTCTTATCACCTGGTATCCCTCTTATTTTTTTCTTTTCATGCGAAAGGTTTGAGCTAAATCAGGAGAATTCTCTTTTTATGTGAAAGATTGAAGCTAAATCCGCTACTGTCAGCATGGTGCTTTTTTTTTCTTCTTAGTAATTGATGGTATGCAACCAAGGAAAGGGTAATCCCTTTAACGAAGACTGAAAAGGAAATGCTGCTCTAATTTTTTTATTTAAGGAAAGACAAAAAAAGTAGTTTATAACAATTCAGCATAACGTCACAAGTTGTGTTTGCCTGAGTCCATCTTAATTAACACTTTTTTTTTTTTGCATGTGGATGTAGAAGACAAGTGTAATATCATGACTATTCCATGTGGTGCAATTTTTGCACAATGCGTTTGTTGTTTTCTCTTTTTTTGTTTCATTGCAGCGCTGATGATTGCCAGGACTTAAATCAATGCCAAATTCTCCAGCATAGTACAAAGCTGATTAGCTTTGGGTTTGCTAGTTATGTTGTCCGTTGTAATTCACAAGATAAACATTTTATGAACTTATTCCACATTTGGGAAGCTAAAAGAAACTGAAATGTAATCGCATGCTACATACTACCATTGTCACCCATTGTAACATCATATAGAATTCTGATTTCATATCGGTGTCTGCTCCTAAATTTAAAAATATAAACAATTGTTTGCAAATAGTTGCATATGTGGTGAATAGAGTTGAGATTTTGTTAATTTTCATTCATTTTGCATTGTCTTTTCTGTTTTGGTGATTTGAATTCCTCCTGAAGTTGGACATTGAGGATTAATTTATGAAAGAATTTCCCACAGGTTTCTATTCAGACATGCATATTTATAGTCGTTTGGTGGTGATGATTTCAAAACACCATGACGGAAGAATATGTGTTGAGGGAGGTGTTGGTTCAGTAAGAGCAGTTGCAATAACTAGGGCGGGTCGGCTGGTGTGTTTTAACAGGTTGGTCGCCCTAGTAACATGCCACAGGCTCAACCAATCATCGAACAGCTGGCTTTAGAAGCTACTCATTTCAACCGTATCTACGTTGCATCTATTCACCCAGACCTGTCAGAGAGTGATATACAAAGGTTTGTGAAATATTCTCTCTCTCTCTCTCTCTCTTCTCTCTCTCTCTCTCTCTCTCTCTCTCTCTCTCTCTCTCTCTCTCTCTCTCTCTCTCTCTCTCTCTCGCATGCCTCTTCCACACATAGACAATACTAGGATCATAATAATAGCAATAATACAAACATTGATTTTGATTTCAGCAACAACAATAATTTATTCAATGCACTTGTTTATTTTGTAGTCTCTAAGCAAGGTAGTCTTGGGTAACAAGGTATTTGATCAGAACAGCCCACTTGTGAGATGAAAGGTTTTGGTTAATGATATTCTCTTGGTCTTTGTATTTTATTTCAGTGTGTTTGAAGCATTTGGTAAAATCAAAAATTGCAAGTTGGCTCCGGATCCAAGCAAACCTGGAAAACACAAGTGAGTTTAGTTTACTTTGTAACTGTCTCTGACATTCCATTTTGACTCGCAGATGAGTCTATAATATTCACTTAAAATATATTGTTTTCAGAGTTTTGCAAATGTGGCAAGACTCGTCCAAAATAATATTTAAAAAAATATCTGCCCATCCTCCTTCAGTGTGGCTAATTACATGGAACCTATTTGATTTATCACAACCAAACTTGATAGGATGTTGTACAGCCCAGAGAGATTAAAAATGGTCTGTTATTGAATTACTTTACTTATGGTCATGGTCACAGGATCAACAAATGACTGTTTGATGCATAATAGTAATGAGATAGACCAACAATGCAAGTTTGATCAATCTCACTCCAAAGTTAACCCAATGCCAATTGGGCCAGTGTTGAGCTTCTCCTTAATTAGTTCTTAACTCAGGGGAAAGAAAAATTTTTCATTCATTTAGGGAAAATATAATTAAAACTACAAAATGAGGATTTACATCTTGTTTTAATTGATGAAAAATACACCAAATGTTTAACTTTTTTGTGTTTAAAATATGCGAGGTTGATACAGAAAATGCACACAAAAAATACAAAGACAACATTTTCATGTTTTTACATATGACTGGATTAGAACTCCTTTTTTTTATGGCTATTGTTCAGCACAACAGAGTTGACAAAACAAGCTGTTATTAAAAGCACAAGGTATGGTGATCTTAAAAAAAAATAAAATTATCGAAAATGGAATGGAAAAACCTGAGGTAGAAACGGTGTACTAAAAATGTAACTGAAGAAACTAGGTCAACATGCGAATAGTTAAAGTAAAGAATGTGCCAACGTTGCTAACACTGTACAGTTTGTTTCTATTTTCTGTTTCTTTTGACTGTCACTACGCTTACCTGTCTTCTTTGTCTTTTCTTCTTTCTTTCGCTGGGAACAGCAACAGTTGGCAACTCCTGATCTGAATCACTCTTTAATGAGCTCACAGAACTGAGTGTCGGTCATTCTGAGAGTTCTGCTGATAATCAAAATTGTCAAAATCAAGGCGATTTGGGGTTACTGCTAAATCCAAGTCAACATCAGACACCTAGTTCTGATACAGAGTCTAGGAACAGACAACTTTTTGTTAAAACAAGGTAAAGGTGTTCCGTTTACCGTTTAGTCGTTGGGGAAGGAAACTTTTGTGATTTCTCTTTTTCTTTAGGCCAGCTTGTCTTGACTTTGTAGGCAAGACCAATTCACTGCGGCAACAGTACCCCGTTGGGGTGCCGGGGGTTTCAGTATAAATAGTATCCCCACTTTCTGGAAATTTAGTGCTTTAAATTCCCACTGTCGCTGTATTTCTCATTTGCTCTTTCTCATTCCTGCTTTGTTCTATCAATCTGTTATACTATCGTCTTCTTCACTAGCCCAGTCTCCTACCTTTTTTCTTGAAAACTCTTCCTGGACAAGACTCCTTGTTTGTGTATGAGGTCTGTTGGATCAGCTTGGGAGTGTTGGACGCTTTCTGCCGGGTGGTCACTAGGGCTTCTTATGATGTTATTATTTAGCAATGTAGGCATTTTATATGTATATGTTTTGTTGATCATTTATAATGATGTTTGTATTCTATTTTGTTTTTGTAACCGGGGGTTCGAGTAGTTGGGGTAAAGCCTCAGCCGTCCCCTGCGTGGGATGTCTTTATTGTAAAGTGACTGGCCGGTGGAGGGCATTCAATTTTCCCACTAGGGTTGTTTCAGCAGATCTTTTATGCGGATCGGGGGTTGTCCGGTCCTGATTTGGCTCGGAAGAGTCCGCTGGACCTAAAGCAACAATCAATCAATTTAGGCCAGCTTAACGAGGGTGATACTTATCTCCTCTTATCTCTGCTTTACTTTCTCTGGTTCTAAACAGATCCAAGTACCCATTCAAAGCTGGGGTGTGTTATTCACATGTTGTTTTTTTGTGTGTGTCATTCAATGGTTGTCTTTCAAGCATGGTCACCCATTCAAGTACTGAACTTTCCTGACATTGCTTGACCTTTAGCACCATTCGCAAAGCTTTTTTCGTTTACTGTAATTGCCACATGTCATCAGCGCTGGGTGCTCTTGTTTAGAGCCACAGTACCACATGCACTGTTGCTATTTTATCACCAGAAATGACTTTGAATACCTTGAGCAATGCAGCGTTTTACTTCAGGAGCTATTTTTTCTAGTGCTGTGCTTTTGATAGAAAGGGTACTGTGATTTTTTAAAGTTGAGGTTTGGTGGTGCCACAACGACTTTCGAGTTACGGCATTGTATAGGATAGCTTTGATTTTCAAGTCTGTTCTGTCTTAAAATGGTGGATTTTTATGATGACAAACTTTTCATGGATTCAGACACTGATGATGAGTCATTTCATGATTTTGATTTACGCAAAGGGACAGCTAGGAGGGGTGTATCTGATGGAGAATAACACAGGGTTGCTGATATTAGTGGTGCAGAGGTGCCAACCAGTACGGATTGACCGTATTTAATTCTGGCGAAGTGAATTAAATACGGAAATACGGTAGCTTTTAAAAAAATGCGGAGGAGAAGTTGCCGATCGTTTATCTTTGCAAGCGGTGCTTCTGTATTGGTTTCTGGTCTCAGAATAGTACTCCTGCACTCACTGAACGTCGCTGTGTTCAACAAGCTGATTTTCATGGTGATTTTAGAGTAAAACAAGTGTGGTGTTCAACAAGCTTTCATCGTGATTTTTAGTGGACTGAAAATAGCCTGCTGTTTCAGAGAGAAGCCTGTCGTTACTTTATAGTGTCATAGGCTGGAAAAAAAATACTGACAAGTGTTAAAAAATACTGACAAACGGGTCCGGAAATACTGACAAGAAGTTTAGGGGGTTGGCACCTCTGGTGGTGTATTGAGTGTTTGAAGCGATGAAAGTATCGGACAAGTACCTGATGGTTACTTTCAGCAGTAGCTGATTGATTTTGTCAATTTACCAAACTAAGTCATATTGATAACATTTCAGAGGCACAGTTGTTTCAGTTATTAGTCGGTGATGGAAGTGTTCAGATTTTATTGTTACTAAAATAAAGGTAAACTTTTTTTTTTACAGCCTTGTACATGGTTTCATCACATTCTACATTCATTTCTTTATTTCCATTGCAGAAATCATGATGATACATCAACAAATTTTAAAAAGTTATCCTATCCTATCCCGTAACTCAAAGGTCGTAGGGGCATCACAGATGATCGTTTAACCAGCGTACTCCATCTTTCTCTGTCCTCAGCAACCCTCATGGCTTTGCTCAGTGTCAAACCAGTCGATTCTCGAATGTTGTCCTCCCACCTATTTTTGTCTTTCTCTTCTTCTACCTCCTTGCACCGTGCCTTGTAGGATGAAAAAAAGTTGTAAGCTTTTTAAAATAGATACGCAGTGTATAGATTTACACCCATAAAAATAATGCAGGTGCAGGTTAAAGAACTGAGACAAAATAGGGTGCTAAAGATTAACATCAAACATTGCTAGCGTGTGCCCAAACCACCACGCTGCTGCGCCACCCTGTGCAACTTGTAGTATATACTACCAACAACAAAAAGGCAGACCTTTTGAACCCCGCATGCTTTGAAATACCTTGACCTTAAATTAGGAATGTCATGTTAAAACTTGTATACAGAATTCATAGAATGACCTATCATACATGTTCTGTTTTTGCATTGATCATCCAAATTCAGTTCATGTTAGGTCTTATGAAATATGTCAAAAATGGGTTATTGTACAGCGGAATGTTTGCCACTTGCAAGGCTTGTTCAGGCCTGCGAGCTCAGTGCCTTTGATTCCTCGCAAGGCCCGTTGAGTACCGCGAACTAGTCTACATCGTGTCCACCAACGGTTAACCACAACACATCGCTTTAAAATTTATTCCGTTTTTGGTTTAGATTTTTGAGGATCTACACGGTGGAATTGGCGATAGTCTTTTCATGGTGATTTTTTTTAAAACCAGAAAGTTATCACCAAATTTCGGTGTCACAAAGATGGAGGAGGAAGATATGGTGTTCGGTTATCGGTGAAAGCAATGATGACAGTGACTTAATGGGCTTTACACTAGAAGAAATAGCGAAAGGAGAGGTGTCTGATGTTGATTTGGATTTAGCAGTAATCCCAAATCGCCTTGATTTTTACAATTTTGTCGATCAGCAGAACTGTCAGAACTTATCGACGGTCGGTCAGTTCTGTGAGTTCAGTAGAGAGTGATAGATCAGGAGTTGCCAACTGTTGCTGCTCCCAGCAAAAGAAAGAAGTAAAGACAAATGAAAAGGGCATTGTTTATAATAACTAAGTCAATGTCAGATTGGGTAAAGAAGACTCCAATGTTGCTAACACTATACTTCTACTTTCTGTTTCTTTTGACTATCAGTAGCCCTACCTGTCTTCTCTGTCTTTTTTTCTAAATGAATGAGACAGGTAGGCTTAGTGATTGTCAAAAAAAATGTGACCTAGGTTCTTCCATTTTGGTAATTTTATTTCTTTTAAGATCAGCATACCTTGTGCTTTTAATAACAGCTTGTTTTGTGAACTCTGTGCTGAACAGTAGCCCTAAAAAAGCTGATCCAGACATGTGAAAACATGGAACTGTATTTTTGTGTATGCATTTTCTGTACCAACCTCACCCATTTTAAACACAAAGTGTGAAAATTAAATTTCTGGTGGTATTTTTAATCACAGTTAAACAGGTGTAAATCTTCTTTTCTTTTTTTTTTTCCCCACTAAGCATGGCTTGAACATTTTGCCGAGTTCTTTCCCCTGCGTTGAGAACTAAATGGGAAGCTCAAAACGGGCCAGAGTGGCATTGGGTTAACTTGCATTGTGCATCAATATTGGTTTGATTATACGTGAGCATAAGTCATGTCAAGGTCATGGGCGCTGTTTTTGTCCTAATAGGACTTCGGTTGTAGTTTCATTAGACCATACATGAGTGTTCATTTGGAACCGGAGGTCAATGTCATCTCAAGGTCAAAGGCAATATTTGTGTTTTAATACAATCCCATGTTTTTAAAACTTAATCCATTTAGGGCACTTGTTTTCAGGTAGACTATTGTGAATAAGTTTGCTAAACCCAAAGGGGCATGTGAGTCATATGGACTTTGCCTTTCTAGTTTTGTAATTGATTTATTTCTGTATAGTTCGCTTTTCAGCTGTTTTATTTTTAATTGTCCCTCTAATAAATTTCACTTTTGTTAGTCCGCTCTGTGTAATCTGTAGAACTTGTTTTTCTCTCTCCAGACTGCCTCCTTCGTCAACGTCCTACCTAATACACAAGTTCATAGTTTACAAAATGTTTAACTTTGTTGAGATCATTTGAGTGAAAAGACTGAGTATGCTAAGTGAACAAATGTATTGAGCAACTTTTAGCAAACGTTTGTTGTGTCAATTGCAGAGGCTACGGTTTTATAGAATATGAGACTCAGCAATCACAAAATGATGCAGTGGCATCAATGAACCTTTTTGACTTGGGAGGACAATACCTCAGAGTTGGCAAGGTAAGTTGTCAGCTATTGATTCACAGTGTAACAGCAGCAATCTAACTGAGCTTGTAAAACCTACGTGAATAGTTAACTAACCTAATTTTCTGTAGACTGTAAGGTGGCTAGTCAGTAGCGCACTTCTCTTTGTTGTGATAACCCTTTTTCTGTCAAGTCCGCGTATGTCGCCCGATGCTATTTTTAGTCAAGTCGCCCGATGTCCGCCGTCAACACATGCTTTGTTAGGTTGCTACCACTGCTGTATCTATACATAGCATCATCTCGCGAATCTTTGTCTCGTGTTTGAGATTTCGTGGTTTTTCTGGTGGTATGCAAAATATGTATCATTTTCAAAAACTTGCACTGAGTATTTTTTAACATCGATAATCTTTGTGACAATGTTATGAGGAACGAGAGAGGAGATTATACTAGCAGCCATTACAGACAGTGTTTTTGAGGGATTGGGGTGGCCTCGTGGCGCAGTGGATAAGTCACCGGTTTCCTGTGCCGAAGGTCGCAGGTTCGATTCCCGCAAGGGGCGAACGTATGTGACTTACTTGCGAGACTATTGAGGTCACCGAGGGTTTTCTCCGGGCACTCTGGTTTCCTCCCTCCCTTCCTTCAATAATGGTACAGGACGCAGTCAATATAAAAATTTCACAAATAAAAATTTGATTTTCTTTCCGTCTTCTAATAGCGATCTCCCTGCCTTTACCCCACCTGTTTGATGGATGTGTGTTTGGTGTGTGTGAGGGTGGATGAGACAGGAGAGCGTGTATGTTGGTATAGATCGCCGTGCTTTGAGCCTGAATGATTTGGGGAAAGGCGCGTATAGCATCCTGTATTATTATTATTATTTGATGAAGGCAATCTTGTGCAAATTGATCCAAGCAAGATAAGCGACTTAAATATTGATTTCGAAGTTTTGGAGAGTGATTGTGATGTAGAACATCGATTTCTAGTCAATAATACTGTGCCACTGTATGTGTTTATTGTCACAGACTGCCTTGGGCAGGTGCGCTAAATTTAGTATAAATTAAGATTCCAGACTACAGGCAGTCTGAGCAATAGAAATATTAACCATCACAACACAAACATAATAATTTGACACCAGTCAGTAACTGAGGGAATCAAAACTACATTTATTCCATGTATTCAAAATACTCAAAAGCATCTCAAACAATTACTGGAAATTCATATACAAGATTTTACATATTTAATATAATAAAATAATAAAGAAATTAGCCCCTTTTATTCACCCCCCAAAATACAAATTCATTTCAAAATAGCTCAAGCACACAATATACGGCATTCAGTTCATTCATACTGTGCTACCCTACGCTAACAAACTACTACTAACCCTCAGTTCCCACACTAGGCCTATTCTAAACTATACACCCCCAGAAGACACACACACAGGCATACCTACAAACTATCACTCACTTTGAGACACGACTCCGACCGGTCATTACAAGCATCAATAAACCTTTCAACAACCGGTCGGACCGCCTCCCAAAGATACGCTCTCTCTCTCAGTCATCACACGCATCTCCTAGATTCCCTAACCAACTGCCCAGCATCCCTACGTTATATACTCCAGTATACGTCACACAAGAAATCGTTTTGATTGGCTATTCAATCACTACATGCTTAGCACATGCAACACGACTTCTCTATGTTCATAACAACTTACCCACGGTTTCGTGACATCACCCCCTCATCCCCATAAAAAATAAAAATTGAGGAAGCGAAAATTTTTTATTTTTAAATCAAAACGACTCATGTCAACTCCCTTGAAAACCTCACAACCGCTAAGTCACCAAAGTGTGAATACCATAGAGCAAAAATTTAAGAAGTGAAACTTTTTATCTTAAAGCCACCCTTTATAGTAGAAGCGATACCCTTCCAAACTTCTACGTTGCTCAAATAGGAAGCGAATACCATACATGCTCCCATAATTATTTGTAAATGTCAACCTCTAGCATTCACAAACATATATGCTAACCTAGGATATAAGCATATATAAGAACTCACACTGTACTAGCCTGAAGTAAAGTTAACAGGAAAGATTGCATACCGCCGATCTTTATCAGATTTAATAGTTGTAAAAAAAATTCATTAAATACTACTAACTAAATAAACATTGTTAAATATGAGAAGAAGAAAGTGATGCCGCCGCTCCCCGGAGTGTTGTTAAAGTGTCCTCTCACATGTGTAGAAATGTCCTCTCTCATATGTAGAAATGTCCCCCCTCATAGTTACTGTTGACTGTTCTTGCGCAGTCATATTACACAACTGGTCATAAGGCCGAGTCCACAAATCTCACATTGGCCACACCAGTTCATAGTTTTTAGTCACACAGCTGAACACTCGTAATCCTGCAACTGTGAAAGTCTTCAGCAGACACATGCATAAAACATATTTAATATACAACAATCCAGAAATGGATTCATTCCACAAGTCGAGAGAGTACGTCAGCCTCATAATTAACACTTCCAGCAATAGGCAAGACAGTAAATGAATAATCTTGAAGAGCAAGAGCCCATCGTAAAACACGACTGTTTGTCTTGCTTGACTTTGTCAAAACAGTAAGAGGCTTATGATCCGTCTCAACAATGAAATGACGTCCAAACAAGTATCGCTGAAACTTTTCAATCGCCCAGACTAAAGCAAGACATTCTCTTTCAATAGTAGAATATCTGACTTCACGATCGAGAAGTTTCCTACTGGCATACAGAATCGGATGCAAGTGACCATCATTGCCAAGTTGCAAAAGCACCGCGCCAATTCCAATGCCAGAAGCATCAGTGCGCACAGTGAATGTTTTTTGGAAGTCTGGCAAAGTCACAACCGGACCACTTGACAAAATGCGTTTTATAGTGTCAAAAGCAACCTGACACTCAGGTGTCCAACGAACTTTGTTCGAACAAAGCTTCTTGGTTAAGTCTGTGAGTGGTGCTGCCAAAGTTGCAAAATTTGGAATATAGCGGCGGTAAAAGCCCGCAAGTCCGAGAAAAGCTCTAACTTGGCGTTTGGTAGATGGCACCGACACAGACAAAACTTGAGAAATCTTGTTCTTTTCAGGACGCATACTGTTTTTGTCAATCACATGAGCAAGGAATTCAATTTCTTGGAACCCTACTTCAACCTTGCTTGGTCTAACAGTCAAACCGTGCCGAGACAATTCACACAACAGACCATGAATAGCATGCAAATGAGTTTGCCAATCCTCTGTTGCTATTAATATATCATCAAAAAAATTCACAGCGCTAAATCTTTGAAGGTCTAATAACCGCATCATGCGAGCAAATGTACTCGGAGCAGTTGACAATCCAAATGGCATACGACAAAAATGAAAAAGTCCTTGAGACGTTCTAAAAGCTGTCTTTTCTTTGTCCTTGTCTGCCATTTTGATCTGCCAATACCCTTTTGTTAAATCAATTTTTGTGAAATAATGTTTGTTATTTAGAAATGCAAACATAGCTTCAACATCAGGTATTGGTTCTGCATCAAACCTCGTTATACGGTTGAGTTCCCTGAAATCGATGCAAAATCGAACTGACTTATCACTTTTACGCACCAGAACAACTGGAGACGCATATGGAGAGGAAGATCGTTCAATTATGTTCATCGCTAACATCTTTTTAACCTCTTCATTTACTGTTTGTTCTGAGCCAAAAGGAAGTGGATACTGTTTTACATTAACAGGCTTGTCATCGGTAACAGAGATAGTGTGTGTGCATAAATCTGTACTACCAGGCAAATCTGTAAGCATATGTGCATGCTTTTGAAAAACAGTCTTTGCTTCATTGCGCTTTTCCGTAGGCAATGCATCATCAAATTGAATATCCTTGATTGATTCAGATTGAGTTGTGGGCACAACATTCAATGATATTTTTGATACATCATGAATATCATCCTTGAAATCATCCATGGAAACAACAGCTATCATAGCCGTTTGTACAGGCATTTTCACAGTTCTATCTTTATATTCTCTGAGAATATTGATGTGGAAAAGTTTGTGCACTCCATCCATATCAACAAGGTAGTTGCAATTACCCCTCTTTTTAATGACAGTGAATGGACCTCGCCATTTTAACAACATCTTTTTGGTATCTGTTGGTAAAAGAACCAAGACTTTGGAGCCTAACTCTAAAGTTCTGTTAGCCCCCGGTTTGAGTTTGTAAGCTGTTTTTCATAGCAGCTTCATGTACCGATTTTTGGGCTATGTCCACCATATCACTCAATGAAGATTTCAAATTTTGGACATATTCTGAAATAGGTTGTGATTGTGCATTACCAGTGCCCGTCCAAGACTCATACAAAAGCTGAGTTGGACCCCGTGGTACCCTACCAAACAGGAGTTCGAACGGGGAAAACCCAGTGGTTTCTTGAGGAATTTCACGGTAAGCAAACAATGCCCCATTAAGATACCTATCCCAGTCCTTTGGTTTGTTTGTCATAAGTTTTTTTATCATTGACTTTAGAGTTCCATTGAATCTTTCTACAAGACCGTTTCCTTGAGGATGGTATGGAGTTGTGTGTAGCTGTGATACTGATAGTAGTCTGAGTACTTCTTTCATCATGTCTGAAGTAAACTGAGACCCTTGATCAGACAATACTTCATGAGGTACTCCCAAACGGCAAAAAATTTGGACCAATGCATCAGCAACTGCTTCTGTTGTAATAGTTTTTAAAGCAACTGCTTCTGGATAGCGAGTAGCAACATCGACACATGTGAGTACATATCTGTTCCCCGATTCTGAAATAGGCATGGGACCAATAATGTCAACCGCCACACGTGAAAATGGCTCTTCAATTATAGGCATGGGTTGTAACGGCGCATTGGGTACCTTACCTTTAGGGAAGGCTTTCTGGCAAATATCACAAGAACGACAGTAGTCTTTGATAGCTTTGCGATAACCTGGCCAGTAAAAGAATGGCGAAATACGTTTAAACGTGCTATTACTTGCCATGTGTCCCCCAAAAAGTCCATCGTGAGCAGCTATAAGAACTGATTCCTGCAACTGTTGTGGAACGACCAATTGCCATGACATGTCATTGTTCTTTTGAAGCTGAGTTCTGTATAATAAACCATCTCTGAGCGTAAAGTTCTCCCTATTTTGCATCCCTTTCTGCACGACACCCACTTTTGTAAAACACTGCGCCAAAGACGCATCATCACTTTGCATTTTGCAAAGTACATCTGCTGAGACATCAAGATGAGGAACTTTAGCGGTCAAAAGGGGTCGAAATGGTTTGTCTGCTTTTAGTTTTTGAGCCCTGGTTTGAACTGCATGGGCTAGTTCAAAACAGCCAAATTTACAACCTGGAATGCGACCCAAAATCACATCACAAATAGGCCGTTCTATCACACAGGCTTCAACCGTACCTGAAAAGTATGGAGAATCAATGTTAACCGCTAGCAAGTGGTAGGTCAATTTTTTCTCCATTAAATTGAATGCAGGAAATAGTGCGATTCAAATACTGATCTTCATGTACAAGACTCTTCTTCACACCCACAGTAGTACACCCTGAATCTAACATGAAAGTAGCTTGCACCCCATTTATTGTACCCTGACATGTTTGAATTTGTTCAGGTAATGCCGAATCAGTTGTCGCTCCCACTAACGTAACCTTGTCTGCAGGTTTTTTAGGACAGTTGTAGATGAGGTGATCAGTACTCTTGCACCAAAAACATGGGCGCCCCCTACCTCTAAATGAACGTCCCCCTGTAACACCCCGAGAACCCGTGTATTGATCACCCTGAGGTTGGGGTTGGGTACTGGGTTGAGAACTGGTTTGGGATTGTTGTGGAGGGTTTGACCCAGACTGAGATGGAGATCGTGTGTGGTTCACGTTTTTATAGTAGACTCTACCCCCGCGTCTACCACCTTTCTGACTAAACGATCCACTGTATCCCGATCCTCTGTATCCCGATCCTCTAGAGGAATCTGATTTTGAGATAGGCACAAAAGTATGAGCTAAATGCGAATCAGATATGTTTTCTCGTGCAATCGGTTCTTCATGATGCACTTCTCTATAACGTTCAGCTAGCTGTACCATTTCTTTCACCGAACTGAAACTTTTTTCTTTCAGAAAAGTAACTAACTTTACAGAACAAGAAGCCAAAAACTGTTCTGAAATGATGAGATCAAAAATTGACTGAAAAGTTTTCTCAATGTTGGACAATTCGATCCATCGCATAAAATATCGATGTAAACGATCAAAAAACACAGGTACAGTTTCTGACGTCTCTGGTTTGGCAGTTCGGAATTTTTCTCTGAAACCTTCTTTGGTATAACGAAAACGTTCCAACAAATGTTTGGTCAGTTCGTCATAAGTACGGTCAGGTTGGGAAGACATAAGTTCATAATAGTATGTCAAAGCTTTGCCCTTCAAACAGTCCGCTAACAAGCAAGCCCAATTTTCCTTTTTCCAACCCACGGATTTTGCGTGCTGTTCAAATCTGAATAGGTAACCTTCAATATCATCAAATCTTTCATCAAAGAATGGAACCTTGGGTCTACAGCGAGCTTGAGCAGCAATTTCAGCATGTTCGTCATCTTTTTTAATCTTGATTTCTTTTAAACGTTTAAGCTCCTCTTGCAAGGCAAGCTCTTTTTGTTTTAAAGTCTCATGCAGAGCAAGCTCTTTTTGTTTCATATCAAGTTCCTGCTGCTTTATTTTCTCAGCTTGAGCAAGCTCTTGTTGTTTTATAGTCTCATGCAAAGTAAGCTCTTTTTGTTTCAAATCAATTTCTTTTTGCTTCAGATCTATCTCCTGCTGTTTTATTTTCTCAATAGAATCAAGCTCCTTTGTTTTAAATTCTCTCTGCATGACCAAAAATCTTTCGTTTTTCTCTCGTTCAAGATCAGCTTGAGCTTGATAGTCTCTTTCCTTAGCTCTGGCATCTCTGAGACCGTCTTGAACATACTTAGTGAAAGCTGAACCTTGTAACTCCAACATAGTAGCTTCCCGACTAAGTTCATTATACAAAATTTGAAGTGGATCTTTATCCTCAACAGCCATAATGAACAATTGTGTTTTTCTCACAATAGTGAAATATTAATTGACAAATAACAGAGCAGAAGAATATAACAAAATATACACAAAAACGAATGCTAATGAAATAGATTTTGTATATACAATACTACAACAAATTAACCGGCTGCGACACTGCCAGACTCTATGGGCAAAAAATATAAACAGTAGGCCACTCACATCAAATTCCGCAGTGTTTCGTAGTGCTCTAACTGGAATGCAGCACGTGAAATCTATCCGGAATGCAGCACGTGAAATCCAGTCCACACGATAATATAACCACAGACTGTGCAACCCTCCAGTCAGCTCAGGTTACAAAGGCCACAGCAATGCAACAAATACAAAATCCCAATTAGAAATTATACCAACTTTATATATTATAAATTTAACTTAAAACTACTCTTAAAATAACAGTACACTGAAATTTTAAATGTACTTATTAATATGCAGGCTCGCCAAATTGTCACAGACTGCCTTGGGCAGGTGCGCTAAATTTAGTATAAATTAAGATTCCAGACTACAGGCAGTCTGAGCAATAGAAATATTAACCATCACAACACAAACATAATAATTTGACACCAGTCAGTAACTGAGGGAATCAAAACTACATTTATTCCATGTATTCAAAATACTCAAAAGCATCTCAAACAATTACTGGAAATTCATATACAAGATTTTACATATTTAATATAATAAAATAATAAAGAAATTAGCCCCTTTTATTCACCCCCCAAAATACAAATTCATTTCAAAATAGCTCAAGCACACAATATACGGCATTCAGTTCATTCATACTGTGCTACCCTACGCTAACAAACTACTACTAACCCTCAGTTCCCACACTAGGCCTATTCTAAACTATACACCCCCAGAAGACACACACACAGGCATACCTACAAACTATCACTCACTTTGAGACACGACTCCGACCGGTCATTACAAGCATCAATAAACCTTTCAACAACCGGTCGGACCGCCTCCCAAAGATACGCTCTCTCTCTCAGTCATCACACGCATCTCCTAGATTCCCTAACCAACTGCCCAGCATCCCTACGTTATATACTCCAGTATACGTCACACAAGAAATCGTTTTGATTGGCTATTCAATCACTACATGCTTAGCACATGCAACACGACTTCTCTATGTTCATAACAACTTACCCACGGTTTCGTGACATTTATTTTTCTAATGTTTGGATTGTTTTTATGGATTTATGTGCAAGACACTCACAACAAGAGAGAAACAATAATCTTGAATTTAATAAAAATTTGTTTCAGTTCAATATTTGTTATTTTAGATTTAAAAATGTTGTGTGTGTGTGTGGTGATGTATTATGCGGAGTTGCCTTTCTTGAACTGCTTTTTTCTCATTAGGCAATGTGAGTGATGGTCTGCCTGAAAAAAAGTTAAAACTTTGTAATCACAACATAGTAGTCAAATTATGTATTGTGTGACTCCTCAATTTAAAACTTGTTTCTTTGTCTTAGGCTATCACGCCACCTGATGCACTAGCCCCAAGTCATAGTCCGTCCAGTATGCCTACAGCTGCTGCTGTGGCCATTGCTGCCACCACAGCTAAAATTCAAGCCATGGATGCTCAACAACAGCCTCCTGGACTGGTTAGTAAATCGCGTTTATCTCTTGTGTTTGATCTTTACAGGGTTGTGGATGCTTCAACAACATACTAGTGCTGGTCTTAACCCCTTAACTGCCCACCCCCGAACCTCATTCGGGATGATTTTCTGCCTTTTGTGTGCCCAATCCCGAACCTCATTCGGGGGATATTTGTCAGCATTCTGTAGTCACCCAAGAAGGGAGGTAACCGCAGTAACTGTTGGCAGAGCAGCTAGAACAGACCTGCCTACCGTTACGATTTAGGCGTATTTTGTTAAGATTTTCAGCCCTTACTACGATTTTTACGATTTCCCTAATTTTACTACGATTTTCCAAACGCAAAAACTACACATTGTATGAAAACTTCCTTATAAGGAGTTGCTAGACTCGGAACTGAAAACGAAGGCTTGTGATTAGTCGAGATCGGTCACGTGACCTGTTCGGGTCTAAGCTACGGTAACTTCCGTTTGAACTACGACCGGGCTTGTGATTAGTCGCGAACGGTCACGTGACCTGTTCGGGTCTAAGCTACGGTAACTTCCGTTTGAACTACGACCAGGCGATTTGTGTTGTTTACAATCGATTTGCGCTTCATAAATGGAAAATCCAGACATGAATGGAGCAAATAATAAGCCTCATTCATTTGCACCATGCGAAAGAGTGTTTTCAACAGTAAGAAAGAATGCCACACCCCAGAGAGCTTCAATGGGGCAGGATACTGTGGAGGCACTCCTTGTGCTGAAGCCAAGACTGGGCACTTATTGGACAAGCATCAATATAGTGATCACCAACTGAGCAGCATTAAGAGCGCTTACTACAATTCTTTGAAGAAGTAAAAAATATAAAAAACTTTTTTGTGTTGTTTTTAAAAAAATATATATATTACTATTTACTTTTGCATCTGAATGATGCTTCTCTGACTCATATACATGAAAGTCTTAATAATAAATTCAGACAGTTTATCTACTTTTTTTAAATTCATTGTTGTGCTCAAGTCCACACCTCCTTATGAAATTTTTTTTCTTTTTTATTTTCTTTTACAAATGAATTATGCTTTTTTTGATTTTAGTGTACTATGTACATTAAAGTAATAATAATTATAATAATAATAATCATAATAATAATCATAATAATTATAATAAATTCAGACAGTTTATCTACTTTTTGTGTGTGGTAAATTCATTGTTTGCTTTCTATTTTCTTGTCTTGCTGCCTGTTTAATTTACTATTCATTGCAAATGTTGCAAGATGGTAATGTTAGTATTATTTGGTGTAGAAATATAATGAATTTAAAGACCGATAGATCGATCGCGGTGTGAATACGCTTTTTACAATTTTCCCTCAAAATGTTACGCTTTTTGTCCCAAGTCGTTACTCCTAAAAATTTGGGGGGTAGGCAGGTCTGCTAGAAATCTCCAACCAACGGTTCTTTCCCTTTGACCATTATAAATCGCCAAAACCGAAAGTTGCACAATATTTCAAATTTTAGTAATTCGCACTGTTCAGTCATAATATAAAATGGCGGACGGTGGGCGATGAGGGGTACTACGAGGTCTGTTTTTAGACGATATTCAGCACTTGAAGTGCTTCAAGAGGTCCTAAATGATCAAGACAGTGATGATGAAGACCTTATCACACAACATTCATGTGTGGACTTTTCCCTGCTGTGTGTGTTGTGACTTTGTTATTGCTGAGTCTCTACAGCTGTGGATTATGACATGTGATTCCGGACTTACCATACCATGGACAGGTTACCCTTATTTCTGTGGATGATATAGACGTAAAGTTGATTTCCAAGTAGTTTATTGATTGCTTGATGTTTGTCCTTTTGTGACACCAGTTTTTTGTGGTGTTCTGTCATGCATTTTTTGTGTTGATGTGTGTTTTTATGTTCCAAAAATGCCTGATCACAGCAAAAAAACAAGAATAAATAATTACTAAAAATTGTATGTCTTGTCAAATGAAACTATTTTCACTTCATATTGAAGCCAGGGATGTTACAAAAAACATTGCCAAATATCTAAGAAATATCTCTTCAAATGCCTGAATTATTCATGTTTTAGTGAACACACCATCAACAGTCAAATTTTGCTCCGGCATACAGGAAGTACAGATGCGCTTTTCACTACGGCAGTTAAGGGGTTAATGCCCAGAACTTGATACATTTACTATTTCATTGTAAACTTATTTGTTTTTTTAAATAAAGAGTCCAGAATTTAGTTTGTTTACAGATAAGTCTAAACAATGTTTAGGTGCTTACCAATGGTGCTCTGATTTGCACTGATGTTCTGTAAGAACACAATCAATTGTTAGTGTTGCTTCAGCTGATTGATGTAAGACATGGATTTAATTGAATTTATCATACTCGGACGTGCTGGTTCTAATGGAGCATTACCTGAGGTTGTGGTCTGTTGCACAGTTTCAACAATGTTTCAGGGTCCTCCTGGTCTTGCAGTTCCTCAGCTTGGTGGCCCTCCAGTAGTGGCACCCACGACACTGTCAGCTCCTCCACAGCCTATGCCTGCCTCAGTGACTGCAGTGACAGCACCATTTGCGGCGGCTATGGGCAACCCTCTGCAGAACCCTTTGAATATGATCCCAGCTTCCATGTCTCCCAGTGGTATGCCCATGATGCCCACAGCGGCAGCCTCGTTACTCACACCATTGCGCCCAGGAACACCGGGCTTAGGTTTGCCTGTTATGCCACCTCCGATCACAACCACCAACGCCGGTGAGACTCGTCCTCATCTGACGGTGGTGTGCTGTGTTCACGCGTTCCACAACCTCCGTGTTGCTGCTTTCTTTTACTGCTCTGATCCCAGCCATAGCTTTAAGAAAACATTAGAGGATGCATGTAATGTACCATTTGAGCTGTAGCGTGATAACAGGAATTAAAAAGTTCTATTCAGCGGTGTGTGGTAGCAATCGTGTGCACTACACTTTACAGTTTCTTGACGAACTAAAACTTTAGAACATTTTGGCAAAAACTTGAAATTTCAGTATTTACTTCTTTGTAAAAAGAAGTGGGAGTTGAGTGATCTGTATCAGTGAAATCATTATCTGTTAATGTTAAGGGGAAACAAATGCAAATAAATAAGACTTCAATTGTGTCAAGATTGTGTAGGTCTTGATTAAAGTTCAGTGAAGCAGGATGTGCCTAAAACTGTTGTATTTAGTTTATTAAAAATGCAGCAGTTTTTTTGTCCCTCATTCAACAGCACAGATGGCCATCACGTTTTCTTAAAACAAAGGACATTTTGTACATCACTGTTAGTTGCTTGTAAATATATTAAGATATGGGTTAAACAAATTGTAATTCTTCCTAAATTTCTTTTTCTTTTTTTTTTAAATAATTTTTTTTTACATGCATGAAACTCTTTTGAAATATGTTTACAAATTAATTTAACCCCTGTTTTGGCTCGTTTTGTTGAAATACTGCTTTCTGTTTACTTAACTGTAACTTGTTGAGTGTGTTGCCTGTGCTCAGGAAACGTGGGCCGTGGGTTTGGTCCTGCAGGAGGTATGGATATGTTA
The DNA here is from genome assembly GCA_036898135.1 of Oncomelania hupensis. NCBI lineage: Eukaryota > Metazoa > Mollusca > Gastropoda > Littorinimorpha > Pomatiopsidae > Oncomelania > Oncomelania hupensis. Next base: position 120,905,214 of record CM072511.1, on the reverse strand, counting down.
AACAACACCATGGTACAAAATCTGGCCCAATCTATGCTACAACGGATGCCGCAGCCCATGGCACAAGCCCTTTCATCTCTCAACCTGCCTGGCGTGTTCATGGGCGGTACGTCAGCAATCACTTGATAAATAACTACGCTCCAGCCGTTGCATCGCCATCCGTGACACATACTATATTTAACTGTGAGGTGGTGGGGGGCCTCACAGAACTGATAAATTGACGGGATCAGAGCAATTGAGAAGCTTACACAGAGGTTGAACACGTTAGCACAGTATCACTCACTGGCATGATGATGTGGTTGCAATGTGTTTGATTTGCTTTGTTATTATTTTGTTTTGTGTGTGTGACAGTGTCTGATCAGAATGAATGTTTGTAGAGTTTGTGGGGATGTCTTGTGCGTTTGGCTGTAAATTTTGTCAGAGTGTGTGTGTGTAAGGTGCGTGATAGGTGTGAGAGAGTGTGTGTGCCAATTTTCTGGGAAGTGTGGTGTGTGTCAGTGCTGCAGTGTGTGTGTGACACGGAGGCGTTGTTGTTGCAGCCACAGCAGCCGTGCTGGCGACTGGTCTCCGTCACATGCTGGAACAAAAGCAGTTGGCAGCGCAGGCTAACAACCCTCAGATTGGCATGCAGATCTTGCCACCTCAGCTACAGCTACAGCAACAGCAGCAGCAACAACAGCAGCAGCAGGAAGAGGATGAGAAAAAGGCAGAGGAGGAGCTACCACAGTCCTTGGACCAACAAGAGAACATGAAAATCAGTGGCAGCAACGCCAGACACATGGTCATGCAGAAGCTCATGCGCAAGGCCGAGGTAAGGAGTCCATGTAGGCAAACTGAGAAATGGTTTGGCAATGTTGGTGAATTATTGGAAATGTATTCTGTACTCGTTTTTGCACTACTTTGGTTTACTTGAAAGCATGAATTCCATTTGTCATTAGTTTTGTGGGGCACAATGTGTAAACAGACATCTCTCCTGGTTGTTGGATGATACTTGGTCTATGAATTATTTAGATGATACTTGGTCTATGAATTATTTGTGGCTATGTGTTTAGGTTCATTTAATAAGTAGTAGCAGATGAGATTGTCACAGCTTCTAATTCTATATAATCTATGGTTTTGATTAAAGAAATAAAGTGTTTGCCATTCAGTTGTGAAAGTTTAAAATAATTGTTCATGTGCAATTATTTGATTTGATGTACATTTTTTATACTAATGCATGTTCTGTTTATGATTTATGATTATTCTCTGCAACACTTGTTTGGTACTGCAAGTTTAAAAATAAATACTGTTGATGTTGATGGGCTGTGAAATGCATGTTTCATGTTGGGCAGTGGAAGCTTTGTCTAATGGTTGCTGTACACAGATCGACTTGTTTCAGTGCACTGTCATGGTTTTGCGGAACATGGTGGGAGTAGAAGACCTTGATGACGACCTCAAGGATGAGGTCACAGATGAATGTGAAAAGTTTGGCAAGGTCAACAGGGTCATTATCTACCAGGAAAAACAGAGCGAGGAGGAAAACGCGGAGGTCATCGTTAAAATCTTTGTGGAGTTTTCCAAGCAAGAAGGTGAGTAGGAAATGCAGAGCTTTTTTTTTTTTTTTTAAAGTGTGGTTAAAGTCAGTAACAGCTGCCATCTTCCATATGTCACAAGTTACTGTTTTCTGACCTATTGTAAATGCCCATTGTGTATTGTTAAAAACCAACTTGAAGTATTTTTTTATAGAATTTAGGACTGTTTTTAGGACCTGGTGTGCATTTTACACCTGTAGCTTAGACTAAAAAAAAAGATGAGGAAAAACCGTTAAGTTAATCCTCTTTTTCTTGTTAAATGGAGATAATTTTTTTTTTGATACTTACAGAATGTACAATAAATTTGAGCGGGAAATTTTATTTTTTTAAATAAATAAATGTTAAATGTCATTGTTTAAATCTATGGATAGTAATAAGAAAGCTGTATAACGCACTTCTTCACCTCAAACTTTACCTTTTTGAGGCTTTTTCCCAGCTCTGCTATAATGCATTCAAATCCCTTCATACAATGACTTTGTAGCAGTTGAAACATTTTTGTGTTCATGTTGCAGAGGTGGAGAGAGGAGTATCAGCATTAAATGGCAGATTCTTCGGTGGGCGGGTGCTGACTGCAGAAAAATACGACCAAGAAATGTATAATGCCAACGATTTGTCTGGATGAAAGCAGAAGCAGTGAGGATGATTGCGAGAGAAAGACGTCTGAATCTGTGTGTGGGCTGGAACATAGTTTGACACTTTCATGAAGTCTACACCCACCAGACTATTCAGGGTGGATTGGTCTTGAATCATAAAAAAATAAACACAGTTTTGAAGTGACAATTGCTCTGCATTGACACCAAGCTAATGTTGCAGTTTGTGTTGACTTGAACAGTTTTTATTGACATGATTGAGCAGTTTTTCTTGACATTATGAACAGTTTAACCAGAAAAGAGAGATTTTTGTTCAAATCAGTTTTAGTTAACGAACCAGTAAGCAAGTGTGTGACTGAATTGTTGAGTGCAAATGCTGCCATGCGGGAAAAAGCGAGTACATGTTATGTACAAGTTGATAATATAGTTATTTCCAATAAATGTCAATGAAAATGCATGCATATCTAGGATTTTGTTCAAGTATGAATAACGGTTCACTCCCTGAAACCATTGAATGCAAATGACTTATTAACAAAGCATTTGATCATGAGAAGTACATAGTTCAAAAGTTAACACGCCTCAGAATTATTCCTTCAGGTATAGTGGTCTACTAATGAGATTGTAGCATAAAAAATTATATAAGTCCAGGGGAAATTGTTTTCCCTTTGTTATAGCTGAAATTTGTTGCAGCTGTAGTTGATGGTTAGTGTCCAAATTCTCTCTCTCTCTCTCTCTCTCTCTCTCTCTCTCTCTCTCTCTCTCTCTCTCTCTCTCTCTCTCTCTCTCTCTCTCTCTCTCTCTCTCTCTCTCCCCCCCCCCCCTAACAACACACACAAACACATATTATCCAACCAAAGACAACAGTTACATTGCATAATTATGGAGCTTTGTTACCTTCTAAGTGTTGTGACCTGGTCAAAATCTAATCATGACCTGGTCAAAATCTAATCAAATAAATCCTATTGCAATTACATGACATAGGCTATATATCTAATGTCTGTATATATCCGTTGTGTGTCTAAAATAGTCTGATAACATTTACAGCCCAGTAAATGTCGAACAATGCTCATGTTGTTGCATTAGGGTTGATTTCAGATTTTGGCCAGATCATGACTAATGAATGTGATAGAATTCCATATATGCAATATAACTGTTGTCATTGGGCTGAATAATGTGAAAAAGAGTTGAATACACCATCCTTCATACCAGGTTATTGATAACTATCATTTACAAATGGAAAATAGGAAATGCTTTTCTTTCAATCCCAAAAATGAAAACGAGACATTCGAATCGTCTGCACAGACACTTCAAGCTTTTGATCTCTTCACATTGTGACCACTTTTTAAAAACCAAAACCGTTAACTTCATCAACTTTGTAATAAACTTGCAGTTTGTCAATTATGCCACTCCAATCCTGAATCTTTTTTCTCTCCCACATTCTTCTAGAGCCAATCATGATTGGTTGATAGGTATGGAGCAAGATCTTTTGCACTGTCATGGCGACACAAGTTGGCCAATCCGGGATTCCAACCAGGACCTTTCAGTCATTAGCAAGCCGCTCTACCAACTGAGCTACCCGGTCAGCATAGCGCATGTTTGAATTCGCATGCAAAATACGTAAGCCGGGCTTAAGAGGGCCAATCAGAAGCGAGAGCATGGCATCACGAGTTTAGAGGTCAACCTAAACTCCTCCCACACGCATTCTTACTTAACTTGCTGTTTCAGTATTTGCCTTAAGAGATTACTAAACTGTTCGGTCGCCTGAGGCTGAACGGTGTGAAAATAAGTGATTGTGGCGAACCAAATTGATTTGTAGTTACAGGGAAACGCTCTTGGTGGCTAATTTAATTAAAATGTACTGGCATTGGACAATTAACGCAGAGACAATGCAAAGTGATTTATTTGGACCGGGGGAATGAAGGTCAGGAATACACCATGAAGGGCGGGAGTGAGTTGGTCATTGTGTATAGGGTCCAGCGGACTGCAGAGAGGTGAATCAGGACCGCAGCTTGGTTGAAAGAGGGCTCACCCTTGAGTTGTATAAAATATCTGCTGAAACAACCTAACACTGAAGGCACTCCACCAGCCGGTCACTTTACAGTAAAGACATCCCATGAGGCTGTACTCTTTAGTTTATCGAAGCCCCGTTTACATAAACAAAATAGAATATAAACATCATTATAAAATATTAACAAACACGTATCTAAAATGCCTACATTGCTAAATAATAATACCATTAAAAAAAAAAAAAATAGCAGAAAGAGTCCAATATCCTTAAGCTGACCCAACAGACCCCATACACAAATGAAGAGCTTTGGGAGAGTTTTCAAGAAAAAAGATAGCGAAGACGGATAGTAGATTGATTGAACATATTATCAACGAGAATGATTGATTGATTGATTTATTGTTGCTTTAGGTCCAGCGGACTCTTCCGAGCCAAATCAGGACCGGACAACCCCCGATCCGCATAAAAGATCTGCCGAAACAACCCTAGTGGGAAAATTGAATGCCCTCCACTGGCCAGTCACTTTACAATAAAGACATCCCACGCGGGGGACGGCTGAGGGTTGACCTCAACTACGCGAACACCCCGGTTACAAAAACAAAATAGAATACAACCATCATTATAAATCATCAACAAAACACATACATATAAAATGCCTATAGTGCGAAATAATACAATCATAGGAAGCCCTAGTGACCACCCGGCAGAAATCGTCCAACACTCCCAAGCTGATCCAACAGACCTCATACACAAACAAGGAGTCTTGTCCAGGAAGAGTTTTCAAGAAAAAAGGTAAGTCATTGATCTAGCGAAGAAGAAGAAAGTATAGCAGAGTGATAGGACAGATCAGGAATGGGAAAGAGCAAATGATGAAGACAGTGGGAATTTAAAGCACTAAATTTCCAGAAAGTGGGGATACTATTTATACTGAAACCCCCGGCACTCCAACGGGGGGCATCAACGAGAAAGAACAAATGAGATTGACAGAAACAGTCATAATTTAAAGCTTTTTTTTTTTTTTCTACAAAGTGGGGTATTATTTATACAGAAATCTCCTTACGGGGGAGGGGAGGTAGGAAAGGGCAGGAGTGCGGTTGGAGTTTACAGGCTATTTGACATCTGTAAGGGGCCATTGCGACAGAAGAATAATTACTTCGAGTGAGCCGCTTTGAATTTGTCACGACTATAATACGAAGACTACAATAATGTGTAGCCATAAATTATTCTACTATTTGACTGAATAAGAATAAATTAATTTGTGGCCGGGCAGGCTAATACCGTGACCTGTGCCGGAGATTGAAATAAGTCTGGATGTTAACTATAAACGATTTTGTAAAGCCAGCATTGCAAGCAAAAGCAACGTTACAGGCTATATAGGTGATCGAGTTGTACATGTACATTAACCTACATAATACGTAGGTCTATTATACTGGAACTTTGTTAAGGTGGCAAGTTCCATTGATATAATTATAGAAGAAATAAAAAACTTTTTGTGTGCCCAAAAAGATTTATTTTAACGATTTGATTATCATTATTGGTGGTGTTGCTCCTGCGTGTCGGTAATGGCTGTTGGTGTTATTCATCTTCTTAGGCCATATTTTCTATTGCTGCTGCTGTTTTTGAAACGGATGATGATGATGCACACAGCCTACCTGAGACTCAAACTCATCTTCGGAAAAATAAGACTCCACTCCGCTCCGCAGTGGATGATGATGACTGATTAATGATGTGCCACTCACGCAAGCGCTGGCGCCCTTCTGGGTTTATAATATCTTCTTCGCTAAACCTTTTTTGGGGAGGGAGGAGGGGGCAGAACTGATCTTTCGCCCTTACTGAAAGGAACAATACACTTTGTTTGCTTCAGTATTATTAGACGTTGTGGCGGTGCATTTTTCGGGACACATTCCAGACAACTGCGCAACGCCTGTACGGTATCGGGCAGGTCGAAGTACTTTGATGATGACGTAACTGAAGGCAACTTAAGGAAGTGGGATGTGTTGAAAATGCTCTCAAATACGCCGCTGTATGCACAGTAATGTCTAGCCTGTTTGCTCATGCGATGTTAAGAAAAGTGAGATTATGAAGAGAAAAGAAGTGCATCAACAAACCTGTTTCGATAATATTATGTTCGCTTATTCAAGTGCATTGAATAGCCTTTTCAAACTACATTCATAGGCGTTGGATTACTTCAGCAGCATGTATATATGATGAAGTGCATTCACTCCAGTCATTTCATTCAGTGTTGCTTTACTTACTATTATTCTGATAAGATTTCTTTTGAAGAGCGAGGGCAAGTGGGAAGAAAGACCATAACAACACAAAAGCGAACCCTGCTACCCTCTCTCGATCTCCTCTTCTCTCCTCTCCTCTCGATCTTCTCTCTACATCTCTCTGTCTCTGTCCTTCTCTGTCTCTGTCGCTCTATCTTTCTGTCTGTCTGTCTGTCTCTCTGTCTCTCTCTCTCTCTCTCTCTCTCTCTCTCTCTCTCTCTCTCTCTCTCTCTCTCTCTCTCCCTCTCCAGGACTTCTCTTCCCTTTGTCCCTTACAGTATTTGTCCTCCTCGGGGGTATCCCCATAAACCGTAAAAGTAAACAAGCTATCCTATCTTACCTATCTTATTCTATTCTATCCTCTCCTATCCCGTAACTCGAAAGTCGTTGGGGCACTACAGATGATCATTTAACCAGCGTACGCCATCTTTCTCTGTCTTCAGCAGTCCTCTGCCCCCTTGAACCGTGCTTTGCAGGACGGTCTTTACTAGGCCCGATGCTCTGGTGATGTGGCCATATCACGGAGTTTCCGTTGCTTTACCACTGTAAAGCAAGTCATCGTGTTGTCCAATGGCTTGTGTTATGGGCAGTCGGACTTCGTCGTTGGTGATGTGCTGCGTATAGGAGATGCCCAGAAATCTTCTTTAACACCTCACACAGGCGGCGGAAGCGGGGGGGCAAGGGGGGCACTGGCCCCCTCCAGAAAAATATTGGGGGGGCAAACCTATACATTTGCCCCCCCAATATTCAGCCCCTCAAAAAACATTATTTGGAGGTTCAAACCAATATTTTTCCCCTTTCTCTGGACTGATGCAAGTTAACAATATCTGTGCTGAGACCATTTTCAAAGCACTGAAGGACTGCTTGATCAGACTTGACTTGCCAGTGCAAAACTGTAGTAATTTTTAGGGTCATGTGTCAGGAGTTTCAAAAAGATTCAAAGATGAGATCCTTGCTGTGACTGAAGAGTTGGCAACAGTTCTTGAAAGAAAACAAACGACTTGTGATGACGCAGTAAACGCTGCTGACATTTGTCTGAGAACACTGGAAAGCATGCGGCATGAAGATTGTTATGAGACATTTTTTGCTGACATCACAACGAAAGCTGCAAATTTGTGTGATGAGCCCTGCGTTCCTACACAGAAGCAGCCTCCACGAAGACTGGGCGATGGCTCACAGGGTCACAGCTACTCTTGTCCATCTGCTTACTACAGACAGCAAAACTGTGAGGCCATTGACAACACCAAAGAACATTTAAAGAACCGGTTTGATCAAATAGCTCTCGACTTACCAAGGAAAATTTTAGTTCTTCTAAGTGATGGAGCAGCAGGGAAGAGACCAAAAATTCCTCAAGAAATCAAAGATACATATTCCGCTGACATCGACTTGGAAAGACTCAAAACTCAGCAAGAATCCTCCCACATGCACCGGGTGACACCAGGAGGCGGCTAACTCTAGGATCACCATCTTCCAAGCACTGCCGCATGAACTGAAAGCTTCTGACACTGTGCGACGGATGCTGAGTGAAGTGGATACACAGACTGTACTTCACCATCCCAACCACAACTGCAACGGCTGAACGCAGTTTTTCAGCCCTAAAGCGGGTAAAAACATACCTTCGGGCAACGATGACGCAGGAGCGACTAAATAAATGTCTTATAATGCATGTGTTCAAAGACAAAGTAGATCAACTAGACCTAGCGCAAACTGCTTACGAATTTATCAATACAAATGAACGCCATCAGGCATACTGTGAAAAATTAACGGTGTCATTTCCCATGCTAAATGACATGCATGACTGCTGTTTTTGTTACTGTGATGGATCAACATTGCCAGGTCAGTTTTTCTCCCTTTCTCTCTACCCTCCCCCCCTTCTCTCTCTCTCTCTCTCTCTCTCTCTCTCTCTCTCTCTCTCTCTCTCTTATATGCACAGTTGTAGAAATATATGATATATCTTTTTTCTCTCTCTCTCATAGTGTCTATGAAAATAGTTCAAATTATTTGGAGTAAATGTCCAGGGCCGGACCCAGAGGGGGGGGGGGGGGATACCTGGGTTCTAACCCCCCCTCCAAATTTAAAAAAATTGAATTTTTTTAAATGCAAAGAGTTTCAATTTTTTAAAAATTGTTTTTAAAACATTGCAGTTTTTAGTCACTTTTGGTCCAACGTACAAAGAGTTATTTATAGTCAATTCAACGGAAATCCATTTCAAGGGATCCGTTGAAACGTCCAAAGCGTTTTCCCGTTGAAACGACCAAGTAGCCCAACCCCTGAGCCTAAATTAGTAAATGCAGCCATATTTTCTTGTTCTGGCCGCAAGCCTCTTCCAGCACCTTCACCTTGATACTGTACTGCCCTAATCCACCCAAAACGACTTTTTAGAAATATTAATTAAGATGTTAAGTTGATAATTATGACAATTCGTTGTAACGAACATCCATTGAAACGACCATCGCTGAATCGTCCAAAAACATCGTTGAAATGGAAACCCTTGACAGTGAAGCTGCAGAAAAGGACAAAAGATGTTGTCGATGCCTACTGGGAAATCAAAGAGGTCAGTAACTGCATGTCTTCTATTAGAAGAGATGTCGACACAGCGTTCGTTGCCTGGTTTGGTGAAGTCAGCAAAATGGCAAATGCTTTGACAACTGGTGTTATTGTTCCTCGTCAAACATCCCGACAGACTCTCCGTAACAACCAATCTGCGGCCACTCCAGAAGAATATTTCAAGATTAGCATTGCCATTCCTTTCTTGGAACACCTGTCAACCGAATTGGACTCGAGGTTCAAAAATGCTGGCCTAGCAGTTGATGGTCTCTGTCTGGTGCCAAGCACTTTAATAGACAACCAGGATGGTTTCATGCAGGTTCCAGAAGGGGTGAAGACACTGGCAATGTTGTGGGAGTCTGACCTACCAGACAACGCTACCCTTGATGCAGAATACCAACGGTGGGTTTGCAAATGGCGAAGTGCTGCTGAGAATGCGACAGCTATCATCCCATCCACGGCATCAGAAGCACTGAAACATTGTGACAGGGATTTTTATCCCAACCTGTTCATCATGCTAAAGAACCTTTGCACCCTGCCTGTCACTACTGCCGAGTGTGAGCGTTCAGTCAGTTAGTTGCGCAACCTGAAAAACTACCTGCGCTCTACAATGGGGCAACAGAGACTCAATGGACTTGCTTTACTGAAAGTGCACAGGGATGTTGATATTGACTTCAAAGAGGCAGTGAACTGTTTTGCCAGAAGATACAATTCACAAATGGTACTAATGCCGAGGAACCTAGTGCAGCAAGACTGAATTAAATGAAAGCAGGGCGGTGATGTTCATAAACTACAAGGTAAAGCTTTATACCGTTAACGATCAACAAAAAGTAGTGAATAATAATAGTATACAAAACATCTCTGCTGATAAATAAATGTTTGTGTGTGTGTGTGGTTTTTTTTTAAAGGGTGGGGCAGAGGATAATTTTTGTACCCCAGAGTTTGTCAGTTCAATTGTTCAAAAAGCTTAAAGTCCCAGACCATCACAAATGGCTTTTTCAAGGTTCAGATTGCACCAGATTGCACCATTTTGCATCCTTGAAAAAAAAATGTCCGGGGGAGCATGCCCCCGGACCCCCCAAGAAGGCTCGGCGCTTCGCTGAATCTCTAACCTCCCCCTCGACTTTTCCAAGGTCCGGTCCTGATGTCAGTGAATAAAATGTGTGTGTGCCCCCCCCAATCCTGAGCAGCTTCCGCCGCCTGTGCCTCATCACCATGCTTTGTATTCTTCGTTGTGGGTCTCCTGTGAGGGTCATGTTTCGCGAGAGTATAGGAAGATGGAGATGACAAGGGAGCGCAGCAACCATACCTTGGAGTGTAGACAGAAGGTCCTGTCTTTCCAAATGGGCTTCAACCTTGTCAGGGCAGTTGTTTGCGCAATCCTGGAGAGGACTTCCTGTCAGGACCCATTGTCTGATACAATGGCTCCTAAATATTTGAAGCTATGCACCGTGTTGAGGGATTGGCCTTGGACCTTGATGTTCGTGTTGATGCCATTGGTGTTGTTGGTCGTCATTTTGGTATTCTCTGCGTTTATTTCCATTCCAAAGGCTCAGGAGGTGTTGTCAAGCCTCTGTACCAGCTGTTCAAGTTCTTGTTCCTCTCCAGCCAATTCATCAATGTCATCGCAAAACGGAGATTGTAGATTGCTCTACCCCATGTGCTGTGTGATAAGAGGCCAGATTTACACAGCACTATAGCCTCTCGCCATGCTAAGTCAGTTGTAACCTTAGTGTAACAGCAGAAATGGGATGACAAAAATGTATAATCCAGTTTAGAGATAAATAGATAGGATTCAATAAAACTTGACGTTAATTGACCAGTCTCCTAAAGGGAAAACGCACATGTGCTAAATTAACCTCCTTCAGACAGTCCCTCGAATTACTATCCGGCAGACGTAGCGAACCAAGATTGTAATTAGCTCACTCAGCAAAAATGACCAGGACTTCTTACCCATTAACTAGCCATGCGACTCTTATCTCTATTAGATCTACCCTGTTTCGGCTCTGACATTCCAAGTAAGACGTAATTGAGCGTGTCCCACAAATAGGACAGGTGAGAGAAATTGTCAAAACTCAAAAGAAGATTCCCGTATGCGCGAGATTAACAAAAACGAGAATTCAATGATTGGTCAGAGGAAGTAGAACCCTGTGCATATCCCCGTACCCAGAACCTTAGCTCTTCAGAAAAGTCTCCTCTCTGAAAATCCTTACCGGGAAGAGAGGGGACTCTAAACTGATTAAATAGCTCTTCAGTCGAATACCAACTACGAAGCCACAATGGTCAAACCAAGGAACAAACTGCAATGGACGCTTATCATCAGCTTATCAAGAAAGTGATAGGCTAGAGAAGGTTTCACGATTCTCAGAGATTAGAAGTTAAAAACACTAGTAGTTTGATACGTGTATGTTTATATTATATTGATTGCCAAAGACCATTCTGCAAGGCACAGTGCAAGGGGGTAGAAGAAGAGGGAGACCGAAAAAGAGGTGGGAGGACAACATTCGAGAATGGACTGGTTTGACACTGAGCGAAGCCATCAGGGCTGCTGAGGACAGAGAAAGATGGAGTATGCTGGTTAAACGATCATCTGTGGTGCCCCTACGACCTCCGGGGTACGGGACAGGATATAGATAGATAGATAGATAGATAGATAGATAGATAGATAGATAGATAGATAGATAGATAGATAGATAGATTTACAGAAACCGATTAGTGTTTCTGACACATTGTGTATGTTAATTGATATGTCTTAACCTTAGGATTCGGATCGAAGTGTGCACATTGGAAACTCTGCAGGTGTCTGGTGCTACAGACTCCGTGCCGAGGGTACCGCATACCCATATCTGAATAGAATATTGTAGCCAGAGTTCTGAATTTTACAGTTCAGCTGTGGGAAAGTTTGTGGAGTCAAACGCATGACGCTTGCTCCCGTGGTACAGAAGGAGAACAACCTAGATTCTACCTCGCCACGTCCGAACCCCGTAGCTACCAGACTCACCCGATCATCCTGAGAGGCAAAAACCCTCAACGTGATCAACAGACTCCAGCTCATGCAGCAATACTGAAGCTAAGTCTCCCTCAAATGCCAACTGAGATATAACCCTTCGGACTCATAGTCTACCACCAAGACAATATTATTAGACTACGAACACATGAACAATATTTGAAGTGCTTAGCAAATGATGAAGAAGATCTGCTAAGGGCATTACCCAGCACATTGAACAATTATAATTATTAATTTACCTTTTAATGAAGTAATGTTAGAATTTGTGTTGCCTATATAAAAGTTGGAATCACATACATACGACTGGTGTCATTCTATTTGTATTGTTGTGTATCTACTAGTTTCTTCTCTTGAGACCAAATAACCTAGTCTTTTGATTAGTAATAAGCATTTCTGATATTGAGCCAAATGATAATTTAAAGCCCGCGAACAAATATAAATTTTATGTGGCCAAGCACCGTGATTAGTCTTTCACACAGCATTGGAATTCTGATAAAAGAACGGCCGATAGAGGTAGCATAACGCCACATCTATCTAAAAATCTTACCCCCTAGTAAGATAAACGTATCTTCCCCAGAATATCATCACACTTAGTAATGTTACTATGCAGCAGACAACAGAAGTCTACTGTGGGCTACACTTTTGTATGCTGACGCTGGCTCAGTTAGGCAGTGACATCATCCAGCTTACCTATAGCAGTAGTACCGCGACCCACGCCAGATGGAGCCTCTTGTAGTTTTAGTTTTCCCGGGCTTCCTGCTGACCACAGGGGTAGAGAGTCATTCTGCGTTCAACTTGCATCCAGCAAGGAGCTTAGCTCTAAGGGATCACTCTACTTGCAGACTAAAATCAGGAACTGCAAGACCCGGAGGTGGCAGAATTATTTCAGGCCACAATTGGAGGGAAATTTGCACCACTGCTCATTTTGGGAGCTGGTGAAGTAGATGTCAACACCATGACCACCACCTTCAACTTAGCTGTGAAAAGATGCCGCCACGGAGATCCTTGGAAAGCACCGGTCAAAGAAGAAGCTGTGGATCACACCTGAACTTTTGGACCTGTGTGATAAACGAAGAGAGATGAAAAAGAAAAAGAACACCTCACAGGGAGCTGATGCCTACTGAAAAATCAACAATGAAATCCGAAAAGGCACGCGCACAGCAAAGGAGAACTGGATAGAAGATCAATGCCAGGAAATAGAGAACAGTCTGAACAAGAACAACAGCACGAAGGCCTACCAGACTGTGAAGCGGCTGACAAGTGTTAAACAGCCCAAGGTCTCCATGATCCAAAGCAAGTCTGGCATATGCCTTACAGAAGAACAAGAAGTCTTGGACAGATGGACAGAGTACTGCTCTGACCTTTACAACCACAAACCAAACGGAGACCCATCAGTTCTAGCATGTCCAGAGAACAGAGAAGAAGAAGAAATCCTCCCAGTTCTCCAGGAAGAAGTTGAGGCAGCAGTGCAATCGCTGAAGAAAGGGGAGTCAGCGGGAGTGGACAACATACCCGCGGAACTGCTTCAAGCAGGAGGAGAAGCGATGATCGACGCACTCACCATTATCTGTAACAAGATCTGGCAGAGTGCGGAGTGGCCTATACCATGGACCCAGTCGCTTGCCATCACTCTTCCCATAAAAGGTAACCTTCAGGAATGTGAAAATTACCGCACCATCAGCCTCATCAGCCATCCCAGCAAGGTCCTCCTGAAAATAATACTCAACAGGTTGAAACCCCAAGCTGAACAAATCATAGCTGAAGAGCAAGCAGGATTTTAGGCAGGGCGAAGTACCACTGAACAGATTTTCAACCTCAGAAAAATCTGTGAGAAATACCTACAGCACCAACAACATCTATATCATGTGTACGTAGACTTCAAAAAGTGGTTTGACCGAGTCTGGCATGCAGCTCTGTGGGCAACCATGTGAGTGTACATCATCAGCCCTAAAATTATTGAAGTGATTAAAAGCCTGTATGACAAGGCTACCAGTGCAGTCCTCCACAACAGCGCCATCGGAAACTGGTTCAGAAAAACAATCGGTGTGCGTAAGGGATGCCTAATGTCTCCAACATTCTTCAACATCTTCCTAGAGCGCATCATGTCAGATGCCCTTGCAGACCACGAAGGTACAGTAAGCATAGGGGGAAGAGCAATCTCTAACCTTCCTTTTGCGGATGACATTGATGGATTGGCTGAGGGGAACAAGAACTTGAACAGCTGGTACAGAGGCTTGACACCACCTCCAGAGCCTATGGAATGGAAATAAGTTCAGAGAAGACCAAAATGATGACCAACTTGGACATCAAAGTCCAAGGCCAATCCCTCAACACAGTGCACAGCTTCAAATATTTATGAGCCATTGTATCACACTATGGGTCCAGACAGGAAGTCCTCTCCAGGATCGCACAAACAACTGTTGCCCTGGCAAGGTTGAAGCCCATGTGGAAAGACAGGACCATCAGTCTACATTCCAAGGTAAGGCTGCTGCGCTCCCTTGTCATCTCCATCTTCCTATATGCTCCCAGCAGATCTCCAACGAAGAATACAAAGCATGGAGATAAGGTGCTGCAGAAGATTCTGGGCATTTCCTATACCCAGCACATCACCAATGACGAATTCGGACAGACCATCACACAAGCCATTGGACAACACGATGACATGCTCACACTGGTGAAAAAACGGAAACTCCAATGGTATGGCCACGTCACCAAAACATCAGGTCTTGCAAAGATCATCCTGCAAGGCACAGTGCAAGGAGGTAGAAGAAGAGGGAGACCGAAAAAGAGTTGGGAGGACAACATTCGAGAATGGACTGGTTTGACACTGAGCGAAACAATCAGGGTTGCTGAGGACAGAGAAAGATGGAGTACGCTGGTTAAACGATCATCTGTGGTGCCCATACGACCTCCGAGTTATGGGATAGGACAGGATAGGATAGGATAGGATATGTGTTTTACTTGTAAGATTAAATTATCAAAATAATAATTACCTCCTTTGCTCCCAAAATATATACTGAGCTTTGCCACACTTTTCGAATCGGAGGGCTTCAACGACGGCATTCTCGGCATTTTGAAGCGCTGGCGCGAGTCGGAATAAGCAAGCAAAGGGACGGAACTTTGACTATTTGTCTTTTTGCTAAAACGTCAACGTAAGCCAGGGTTGCCCACACTATGACTTTTTCAGCATGCGAGCTACTTTTAAAATGACTAAGCAAAAATGATCTACCTAACACCAAAATGCAAAACATATAATAGGCTGACGTCAATTTTTTTTTACTGCTACACACTGCCTTCGCTATGGACCTGCCTATCGCGATCGACGTATTGGGTACTACTGTCGTAATCCATTATATTATCCATTAGGAATATTGTTTTCTTTCTGTATTTTTTCCGCTCGTGGCGCCCCCCCCCCTCCCATAAACATATAATAGATATAGATATATGTTATATACACACATACATACATGGGATATGGAGGTTACCGTTTTCAAGTGATTGATCTGTTTCCTTTAAAGATTTCTCTCTCTCTCTCTCTTTCTCTCTCTCCTTCTTTTTTTCCTTTTTTTTTTTTGGGGGGGGGGGGGGACCGGAAACCCCGGAACCCCCCCCCCCCCTCGTCCGCCCCTGGGTAGAGGGGGAGGAAGGGGTGAAGTGAGGTGTGGGGATTGAACATGTTTGTCACTCACCCAGGCTAATTGGTTCGCTTTTTCAAATAGAACAATATACAGCCGCAGGACAGACATATGCGCTCGCGTGTCCTGACTGTGAGCCGCAGCATAGAGACACTCGGGATAATGAATCGGAAGACTGAGCATACTCTTCCAGCCCCCCCCCCCCACCCCTCCCCTCTTACCCCCATCCTCCCTTCTCTCACCCCCTTAAGTTCATCCCATGCGGGGTTCGATCCCTCGACCTTCGTCATAGGAAACCAGCACTCTATCAACTGTGCTAACAGGCACCCCCCATTACAGAAAGTCAATATCCGTGAGAGAAAAGCATCAACACAACAAACATACCGTCCCACTAGAGAATCTAAACTCTAATGTCCTGCGAGGTTGGCGTGCATTCTACCTAGGCTATAGGCCTACTCCGGTCCTGATTTGGCTCGGAAGAGTCCGCTGGACCTAAAGCAACAATCAATCAAATCAAATCATAGGCCTACTACTGGATCACTCGTTTTCCCTGGTGATGAAATTGTTATTTCTTATTTTACGAGCGATAGCTGGGGAACTATTGTTTTTGTTTATTTATTTAATAGTTCTTATATAGCGCTTTTCCAGCTCAAGAGCTGTTCAAGGCGCTGGCAGATACAGGATCTATCTCAAGCGGCCTAAGGCGCCCACTTGCAGCATTTGAGCGCATCGTCTAACGCCCGACGACTGAGCACAATCCTGGACGACAGGGAATGGGGGAGAATGAACCTAGTGCTTACTGAGTTTGGTTGTGTAGCCGGCACTCACCTGTCTAGGACATGGGCGTCAGGATCTTTAAAGTCCGTGCGACGCACTGCGTGCGTGTACAGACGAGATCTCGTTTTACACTCTCGTCCGAAGGAGCAGGGGCCCAGTGTCTCAGGGTCTTGTTATTGCTGTTGCTAATCCGTCCACGCTCGACTCGGAGCTCTTAAATCAGCCTGGAGAAATGATAGAATAGAAACTGTCTAGTATTTATTATTAACTTTCAGTGTATAGGCCTACATATTCATGTGCTCTATATGGACTCAGAAACCAGAGAACGTATGCACAAACAAGTTGCCTTGATATTTGGTTATGTAAATATTGGATGGACGTGCGTGCGATGTGCACTTCAAAACATTTCACTTAACACTGAGTGCGTTTGTTGCTGTCTCTCCCCAATCCTCGCCCCCCCCCCCACTCCCCCTAGCCCGCTCCCCTGACCCACACACAAACAGGCACACAAAGCCGGTGCACCCTAGTGAAAGATAGCCTTTTATTTCCCTCTGTTATTCGTAGTTGCCAAGCTAGGTCATAAAAATGCTACAAGGTCGCGACAAAAGGAAAGAACAACTCGGGGGATATGTGTGCGTTTACTCAATCATTGGACGCTGCATGCAGGCCACGAGCAGTACCGCGGACCTACAACCATCCCACAATAATCTTCTTCAGGAGACAAGTGGGTGTTGTTATTGTTGTTGTTGTTATTATTGTTGTTTTTTTACGGTGCGTTTGTGATTTATAATTGAAGGTGTTATTTATAATATGTTACAGTTTGAAATAAAATGTAGAAAGTGGCCTTTCGCTTGAAATGTAGAAAGTGGCCTTTCGCTTGAAATGTAGAAAGTGGCCTTTCGCTTGTTAGATATGGTTCAGCAGATTGTGAACAGTAACACAAAAATTATGGAGAATGCATATATCTTCTCAGTTGGATGGACTGGGCGATGCCTGGCAATTTAGGCCTATTACGTACATCAGTTCATACAGTTATACGCAGGGCCAACGCTAGGATTACTTCAAGTCAAAATGTAAGTGTCCATGCTTCGTTGAGGTAGATTAAAATTAGGCATTAGAAAGAAAAATGAAAGCAGAAAATTATTGTAAAGAGAGAGAGAGGGACAGTGTGGTTGTGTATGTGTGTGTGTGTGTGTGTGTGTGTGTGTTTATCTCTGTGTATCTCTATGTGTGTGTGTGTGTGTGTGTGTGTTTCAGCGCGTGCGCACGTGTTTATGTTTACACGGCATTGTTTTTACAAATACGTGAGAATCTACCACGTTTATTGGACGGTCCTCGTTATGTTCACGACAAAAGAGTGTGCCGTTAGACTTAGGTAAGGTTTAGCCGTTAGAAGACTTAAAAGTACTGTAATTAAGAGAAGAAAAAAAAGAAGATAAAAATGTCACAAAATGTCAAAACAACGTATGTAGAGTTTCATGCGAGTCATAACAACGGCGTTTTCGCGCGCGCCTGTGTGTATGTGTGTGTGTTTGGGTGTGTTAGTGTGTGTGTTACTGTGTGTTACGTATGTTATTGTGTATGAGGACGTGTGTGTGTGTTTGAATATGTGTTTGTATATTTAGGCATACAAGTGCGGGTTTTTTTAGTATTGTGTTAGTAGGCAACGCTGGTGTCCCTGATCTAAATAATTCAGCCTTTTGTAGTACTTGGTTTAATGCTCTGAACTTGGTTTGTTTGGCCAAACAACACATTTCTTCGTTGTTTCATGGACAATGTTTTGTTGTTGTTGTTGTTGTTGTTGTTGTTCAAATCTGAAACTGCATACTATAGGCTTTATTAGTCCATGTTCTCGGAGGCCAAAACGGTTATGGAAATCCCCTTGAGCTTGGTGCACTAATATTGCTTCATATGTTTGTGTATTTCTATCATAGGCACGGAAAACTCCCGTCATTTTGCGTTGCCTTTTACAAGAGTTGTGCCCCTTGAAAATGAGTTGATTAGGGGTCATAGTGGCGGCTGTGAAAGGAAAGCGCAGAGCTGGAGAGAATCACTGGGTGGCACCGCAACAATGTGTACACTTTCAGTTGCAAGGAGAACTCTTTATTTCGTTATCAGCTCCACGAATCAAGTTATTTGGGATAATTACGGATAATTGCGTGCTATTTGCAAAATATTGTAGGCCCTATCTGTGCAGAAAACCTATGCACACAAGAAAAAATGTGGATTAACTCCTTTGACAGTTTTAAAAATTCATTTTTGCAGTAATTTGTTAAAATAAAAATGGACAGATTTATTTAAAAAATAAATAAATACAAATTGAGTCGTTGCTACCTCATGCATCTTTCCCCAAAACACAAAAGGATGGCGTTTGTTATCCAAAATGTAGCAAAGCACAAACTTATACAAAGGTATCTTGAAAAATGTAAATTCTATGTTTACTCATTTATGTAAGCCTAAAAAAGCTTAGCTTGAGACCACTTGAATGAAATCTTATGTTATATAATGCATAATTATTAAGTACTTTTGCCTTTGTTGATAATTATATGAAAATTCACCTTGCCACATTAATTCCATAGTTGGTTGAATTTTGTTGTGTACATTTATATTGAACATGATGCTAAAAACCTCACTCTCCAACATTCACTCCTTTTCTCCCACCTTTTCCTGTCTTTCACATCACATTCTCTACCATCATTTTAACATAATCGTTTTTATATTGTTTAAATATTTATTATTGTGAATGCAGGTGTGTGTTTGATTGTTGATTGATTGATTGTTGCTTTAGGTCCAGCGGACTCTTCCGAGCCAAATCAGGACCGAGGTGTGTGTGTGTGTGTGTGTGTGTGTGTGTGTGTGTGTGCGCGCGCGTGTGTGTGTGTGTGTGTGTGTGTGTGTGTGCGTGTGAGCGCTTAAAGCAGATTTTAGTTTGGTTTTGCGTTTTTTTTTCTTATTCTCCCGTTTTTCTCCCACTTTCCCTCTCTTTCTCTCTTTATATGTTTCTGTGGGCGTGGTTGTTGAAATATAATTGTTGTTGTTTTTGATTGAATGTTTCCACTCACACACATACCATAATTACAACAAAAACATTGTTTTTAAATAAGATAAAAATATATCAACAGATCCAAGTGAAAGGCAGGAATATAAAAATAATTAGAACTAAAACTCGCTCATTAAAAAATGCAACAACAAAAGCGCTTAAATTCAATTTGAATGTATTGCCAAGTATACATTATGAATACTAGTAGACTTGGCCATAGCAATTGCTTTTAGAATCAAATACCCTGGGCAGGTCTTAAATGCCAGTAGAAAAGAGCAGAACTTGTAAAAGCTACTATTGTGGACGTCATGCAGTCTTGAAGTAGGCCTACGCGATTCGCTGCTGTCAGTGTCCGGTTGCCGTAGTCACTACGTACTACCGAGAACAGATCGACGTCACCACTGTCAACACTTTGACTGTCTCTCATTTGTCTGAATTAACTGCTCCGTTTCAAGTCGTGAGTAACATGCACTGTTTAATGATGGCTGCTCGCATCCATTTCCATTTGACAAGAAGTTCAATGACTCGGCATAAACATTTCAAGGGCCGGTTTTGCTAACAGGGCAAAGGTTTTCAAATAAAACTATTGTCTAAAAACATAGACTGAACTGAAAGTGTGTGGAACGTGGAGGTGAAAGTGGGGGAGTGTGTGTATGGATGGAGTGGGGCTTGTATTCATGGTGTAATGGGGTGCTAAACTTGCCTTTATATGCACAAAATTGGGCTTTTAGCTAATGACCCAATTTTTCCCAGAACTCCGCCCCAATTTTTTCCAGAAGCCACTTTTTTTTCCTAAGTGAATGGGAGTGCTCTTTTAGTGCATGGGAGTGCTCTTGTAGTGCATGGGAGTGTTTTAACTTCATGGGAGGGCTATATCCGAGACGGGCTGTTTTCTATGTAAAAAGGGTTAGGATTAGGAGCTGAAATAGGTCAACTTTTTGACGGAAATAGCCATTTTAAAAAATCTAATTCTTATATTTTTTAGATGAATTTTGCGCTCTTTCCGAAAAAAACCAAAAACAAAATAAACAACACTTTTTGATGACTACATTTCCTCCAGTTGCCATGAACACACGCTTGCGTGTGTTTGGGTGTCTGAGAGAGAGAGAGAGAGAGAGAGAGAGAGAGAGAGAGAGAGAGAGAGAGTGCGTGCGTGCGTGTGTGGGTTACGCAATATCACACCCGAGTTGTGCCAACAGGAATAGGTGGCCCAAGTTACACTAACAGTGACATGAAAGTTACAATATTTCCTAAGTTTGCGAATGATTTGCATTACAATGGCTGACGACGCAAGTCATTCTTACATCTGGAAAGAAGAATTAAATTGTTTATTCGCGATGCCGACAGATAGTAACTAAACTAGTACTACTTGTACGAGGAGCAGGCGGAAAACGTAAGCTAAACATGTCAACACGGCTACTGGTGAATGATGATGCTGTTTTGTCAGAAGTAAATTAATTTGCGCCGGTGTTTTGAACCGGAACTAAGATTACAACGGGAAAGTATGACTGCACACCTGTAGTTCAGACTGTTCATGCTCTTAAGGTAAATGATGAAACTAGCTTAGGCCTACATGTCTCCGCTATATAAGATAAACATCATGTGCAGATAGGGTTGGAAAGTATTATTTCACTTCTAGAGACCACAATTATGAGTTTCGCATTGTAGCAATGAATATATGTATTCTTGAGGATACCCTGTGGTTTATTTTCTCTTCATAATATTGTTCTCTATTGTAAACTAAGACTGTATTTTGAAGCTGAATTTTATTTCTTTTTAACAGCTTTTAATCCGGTTTCTTTCACTGCATTGAATGATTTTTTTTAAAAAGAAGGTTGCTGACAATCAGCTTGTGTTATCCTGCTGTCCTCCAAATACATTTATTATTAGTTTGTTTACATATACACTCACAAAAGTTAAGGGAGGCAAGAAAATTTGTTTAAAACTCCGTGAGTCAGTAACGTTTGTTTGTATTATCCGCAGTCAGAGGACGCAACTTGCATTTTTCGTTGTACTCAACAGTGCAGAGGAATCCAGTGAAGCACCTAGTCAGGATCAGGGACTATTACGATGCCAAACAACGCAAACAAAACATCCAGGAGCGTTAAAGACGGTGGCATTCAGCTTGTTTCCGTCAAGAACTTACCCAACGGCCTTGAAGGTTTGGATAACGCAGGCTATCATCAAGAACGCCAAGATTCCAGTGAGGGAATTCTAAAATCTCTTGCTGGAGACCGAGTCACAGTTGGTGATCAAAGCGACAAGGTATGATCAGTCTTTTTATTTTTCTATCTTTCATTTTTTTTACCGTTTCCTTGGTTATCTTCCCCAAATGGAAAGAAATACAAATTGTTAATTAGTTATTTTCTTCCTTCCTGCGTGCCTTCGTTAATTCATTCTTGTGTGTTTGTGTGTGTGAATGTTTGTGTGTGTGTGTGTGTGTGAGAGAGAGAAAGAGACAGAGAGAGAGAGACAGACAGGGAGAGATGGCAAGTGCAAGATACAGCTACACTATAGTCAGTAAAAATATTGTATTATAGTAGTCGTTTTCATTGTATGTAGGCTTATGTAGCGTCAGGTCTAATATCATTGCGATGTGAAAAGACTTTAAAATAATAGATTCATCATTCATTTATTAATTATCTCTATATATTAGTGAAATATTACAGTTATTGTTATATGATGACTTCGCCCTTTTGTTTGTTAGCAGTTGAGACTTTAACACGTACAGTTATATAATTATTTTTAAAGGTCAACTGCCATTTCTTGTGTTTGCGAAAATATGAAAAGACATTAAAACAATAGGTTCGTAATTCATTTATTAATTATATCTATATATTAGTGAAATATTAGTTAATGTTATATGATGACTTCACCCTTTTGTTTATTAGCAGTTGAGACTTCAACACGTAAAGTTATATTATAATTTTAAAGGTCAACTGCCATTCCTTGTGTTTTCGAAAAAGGACTGTGTTGCATACTACATTTAAGTCTGGATATTGTTTAAAATGTTATACTTGCTATTCTCCTATAGCTATGATGTAGCCAGTTTGCGTTGTCAGGTGCATTTATGCATACAAGTTTCATTTTTCGGATCAAAACGTCCTTTTAAGTTTAATGAAGCGAGGACAACAGCCAACTATGTTCTATAGCACGTCTTTCTCAAACACTTTCACACCCTTCCCAGATACCCACACCAAACTAAAGAAATCTTCGAGAAAGGCTTCCCGTTATTATTGCATACAAACGCAACACCCATATCTCTGACCTTGATACATACATAGTTTACATACATACATAGCCTACATACATAGAAGAAAGATAAGTTAAAGACATTTGCGTGTTCAGATACGAGCACCTGTAAGTCCGTCGTTCCTATATAACTTCGGCTTTATCTCATGCTAACCACTCAGATGTCCATGCTCCTGCCACATCGACAGCAAGACAGTTGTCAACTTCACTGGCATTCTGAGTCTGTTCGTGACCATTTGTAATAGGGGAAAGGTGTCGATATTGGAACGGCGTAAATGTCGGAACACCGCTTTTTCTCCAAAAGTGTGTATCCACATGTATCCCTGTTATTGATATTTTCTACAAGAATTAGTAAGGTAAGACTACTTCACAAGCAGTCATGGCGGCCAATACGATGGCACGTGAAATGTACGTGAACGAAAATTTGGCGTTCTTTACTATAGTTTATACAACATGGACTGTAAAAATAATGTACCACTTGCCAGAGAAAAACGTTGTTTGAAATGATGTCTGTAGAATTCCTTCTACTACACTAGCATCCTCATAAATCTTGTGGTTTTCTGACTTTTTCATACTGTGACTTTTTCTAAAAACTTAGGGTTATTGTTGCAGTTAGAACAATATTGGTCGTGTAGAAGGCAATTAAATTTTATATAGTCTTTATTCCTATGAAAATGACTTAGAAACATTGTATCCATATTACAGGATTTTTTTCCGATAGTTCCATTGTACTCCACAGTTTACAACCTAAATTGTTCCAAATAATGTTTGCTACACGTTATTGGTAGAAAATTACACAGTGCATCATTTTTACCTGTAAATTCCTTGTTTGTTAGAATATTTCGTTCAACTTACATCAATGCTCTGGGAATGACACAAGGAACGTACCATTGTACTTTAAATAAATAAAATTTACTTTAATAACAAGTGAGTCCCATTTTTACCTGTAAATTCCTTGTTTGTTGAAATTTTTCATTCAAACTTACATCAATGCCCTAGGAATGACACAAGGAATGCACCTGCGTACTTTAAATAAACAAAATTTACTTTAATAACAAGTGCGTCACATTTTTACCTATAAATTCCTTGTTTGTTAAAATATTTCATTCAAACTTACACTAATGCCCTAGGAATGACACAAGGAATACACCTGTGTACTTTAAATAAACAAAATTTACTTTAATAACAAGTAATTTTAAGGAGTAGATATCTGTACCCTTATTTACACATCCTGATCAGAAAACTACCAATATCACGCAAAGAAGAGAATCTTCCCATTGGTAGATTGTGTGTAGAAAACTTTACATATACAATTTTGATGCGAAGAATCCCAAAATTCATAGGTCAAATATAGAAGACATCAAGGCAGAATTTGCCAGGAAAGGGTAGGTTTTTTTTTGGTTTTTTGTGTGTGTTTGTTTGTTTACCAGTTTCTGGTAGGAGAGTGACATTTATGTATTTATTAATTTATTTATTAATTTATTTATGTATTTATTTGTTTTGTTGCTTTTAATCTAGTCACATATGTGTAAGCAACATGCACATAATGAAAGAGATCTACGAGAAGCATTTTTGTATGTTTCTCAGCACACCTTCAAAAGTTTAGCTTTGATTCTCGTGCGTATTTTGTTATGTGATTGAGACAGCGTGCACACACACTTGTATTTTGATTAACTGTATTACAGGGGGCGGGGTAAGGGCGTTAATTTAGTATAGAGATTCCTATTAAACACACAAACACACACACCCACCCACACACACACACACACACACACACACACGCCCACACACACACACACACACACACACACACAGAGTTAATCCCTGTATTAAGAAAAAGCGTGCCGCAAGTTTTGCTGCACATCCTTCAGCACATGGCGGAACGGAGAGATGTGTACATAGCGCTTTGGAAAAGGCTTCGAGTTTTATTGCGATTTTTTAAAGCTTAAAAAAAGTTTCACCAATATTCTTAGGTTAGTGTGTGCGTCTGCCTGCGTTTATGCGTATGTACTCGAAGGTAGCCTATGTAAATGTGTCATGTCAGTCTTCATGGTGATGCGAGAACACATCAATCTTTTTTGCTTGGCCGTAGTTTGTCGAGAAAATTCCATAGATCTTGGTCTTTCCCTTCTCCTCAGGAATCCTGTCCGTGAGAACGCCCCTAGCATTGATGCGGGGTACTATACTCAGTATGATGGACAGGTAGGCATAATAATATTATGTCTTTTTTTAAATTGTAAACAGGTTATAATTAATCAAGATGGTGGCTGAATATTTGTCTATGGACTGGAGCTGATAACGCACCTTTTCCTCATTTTAGTATGTGGTCGTAAAGTTGAGTGCTCTTTCTTGACTGGAAAATTCAAATTCCAAATACCTGTCTGTGGTGTAAAACACGGTGTAGGGCAACTGCATGTCCTCACCGTGCAGTTGCCTTTACATGCACTACAACTGACGCACTATTAATAGATACCTAAAGGGAGACGCGTCACAACCCCAAGGGAGACGCGTCACAAGCGTCCAGATACAAGCGCCTGTGAACTGACTTTAACGTCACTTTCAGCAGAGATTTTATAATTGATCGAAATGGGACGCTGATGCCATTCCTTGACATCAGTCCTAGTGCTTGTCGGCGGTGTGACTTTCCCCGGCTCCGTAATCTACGATTATTACGTAGCGTCCAAGAAGACGAAATCAAGCAAGGCCGGGGAACATTGTAGCACAAACTACTGCCACTCAAGGTTTTTATCACAGGTAAGCTTATATGAACGTGCCTTGAAAGAGATTTTCAGTGCAGAGTAAAGTCATCGGTAACGATGAGGTTTTTCATGAATGAATTTAAAATGGGATAGAAACAACTTCGTGAAATAAAGGTTTTGCAGTTTTTGGGTACATTTTGTAAGCATAAATATGGTAAACTATTTATATTTGCCACGAGCTATTGAAATTCAGACGAATTATGTAATATGAGACGTGATGCATTTAGACGGACAGTCAGTGGATGTATGTGTTTTTAAATTGTGTGTGTGTGTAAATGTTTTGTGTTAATTCCTTCTGTGGGCAGTGTAACGTAGTCCATGTCACTTCTTCAGATGCACAGTATGGAAACAGTTTTGTAGGCGGAAACGAACGAACATTGAAGTTTAACGTCTACACCAACCATTGGCGATATGGCAGACGGGGATACCCATCCCAGGGAACAAAGGGTAGGGACCTGAATCAACACTCAACCACCAGAGCAATCATACTGTTAAAATGGACAGTGAAGATGGCCACATTTTATATCGCTCACCACGGGATTCGAACGTGGATCATCGGTGTGTCAGGCGAACGCTCTACCACTTGAGCTACGGCGGTCGAACGCAGCCGGAAAGACTGCGAGGAGAAGAAGATAACTGTGGAAGAACTGAACGCACGGGGTTACGTCGTGTTGGCCGTATAGTTTAGTTAGATATTCATTGTTTACATGGTCCAGCAGACTGCAAAGAACCATAACTTGGTTGAAAGAGGACTCGCCCCTGATCCGTATAAAAGATCTGCTGAAACAACTCTAACGGTAACACTGAAGGCACTCCATAAGCCCGTCACTTTACAATAAAGGCTTCCCATACAGGGAACGCTTAGGCTTTACTATAATTTATCGAACCCCCGTTTACAAAAATAAAATAGAATATAAACATCATTATAAAATATCATCGAAACATATACATATGAAATGCCTACATTGCTAAATAATAACACCATAAAAAGCCCTAGTGACCACCTGGCAGAAAGTGTCCAATATCCCCAAGCTGACCCAACAGACCCATACACAAATAAGGAGTTGTGGGAGAGTTTTCAAGAAAAAAAGGTAGGTGACTGGTCTATCGAAGAGAATACATGTAGTAGATTGATAGAACAGAGTAGGAATGAGAAAGAACAAAGGATAAATACTGCGACAGTGGGAATTTAAAGCACTATATTTCCAGAAAAAGGGGATACTATTTATATAGAAACCCCTAGCATACTCACGGGAGGTATAGTTCAGTTGCACCGCTGTTTTAATGAAATAATATGTTTTGAACTTTACATTCCAATGAATTCAAACGTGCAGTAGAATACAAGGAGTGACCAACTAAAAATATTGTGTACTTCTCAGTTTTTTTTTAAATTTTTAGTTCTAATTTAATTCTCTCTCTCTCTCTCTCTCTCTCTCTCTCTCTCTCTCTCTCTCTCTCTCTCTCTCTCTCTCTCTCTCTCTCTCTCTCTCTCTCTCTCTCTCTCTCTCCCTCTGTGTATTTGAGAAAGAGAGAGAGAGAGGTTCGAACCCACACCCTTCAACATTGAGAACTAGCGTCTTAACTCACTGCGCAACAGACCACCCCATATAATGTTAAAAACAAAATGTGTAATCTATACAGGAATATATTTTAAATAAATGTTTTTGCACACATTCATTGCTCACGCTCCGTAAAGTAAATTGTGAGGATAGTCCTTGTAGGCATGTAGATGATAAAGATATAGCCTTCCATATTTGCATACTCATAACTATAAATTTTTTTTTATTTTAATTTCGTATCGAATAGTCTGTATAGTTCAACATCTACCTAATCGTTCTGTATTGTTCCAGTTTAAACGCCACCGTTCCATACTGCCATATACTCTCGTGGGGGTGCCGGGGGTTTCAGTATAAATAGTATCCCCACTTTCTGGAAATTTAGTGCTTTAAATTCCCACCTTCGCTGTCTTTCTCCTTTGTTCTTTCTCATTCCTATTCTGTCTTATCAATCTACTATACTATCTTCTTCTTTGCTAGATCAGTCACCTACCTTTTTCCTTGAAAACTCATCCGTGACAAAACTCCTCATTTGTGTGTGAGGTCTGTTAGATCAGCTTGGGAATATTGGATGCTTTCTGCCAAATGGTCACTGGGGCTTCCTATGATGTTATTATTTAGCAATGTAGGCATTTTATATGAATGTGTTTTGTTCATCTATTGCTTAGCCGGAAGTCCTTCTTCGCCTCTACTATAAAGTTTGTCCGGTATGGACGCTGATCTGGGCAGGTGCTGGGCGCTACGGATCGGCCTGCTGTGTGCTCAAAACCAGCGAAATCGTTATAGCCGACATTTCCTTTCCGAACGTTTAACCGTTTCTGAGATAAATAAATAAACAAAATGTCCACAAACTGCAATAGCCTCATTCCGCGCGCTTCCATTAAAAATCAAATTGAGGTTTCAGCATGTTTTCCCATATAGACCAAAAAATTGATGGTCTTTCTAGGAAGCCTTGGTAGCGTACTGAGTAAAACATCCGCCTACCGTCCAGGTCTACCCAAGTTCAAATCTCACGCGGGCGATTTTTTTTTTTACAACACAATATGGATATTTTTCTTTTTAATTTAGGCTTTTTACCTTTAATTTATTATTATTATTATTATTATTATTATTATTATTATTATTATTATTATTATTATTATTATTATTATTATTATTATTATTATTATTATTATTTATAAACTAATAATAATAATAATAATAAATTATTATTATAATTATTATTATATCTTATATCAAATTTTCTTTTAAAACCTTGGTGTTTTTTATTTCTATTTGTATTATTCTATATTCAATATTATTATTATTATTATTATTATTATTATTATTATTATTATTATTATTATTATTATTATTATTTATAAACTAATAATAATAATTATTATTATTATAATAACAATTATAATATCTTATATCAAATTTTATTTTAAAACCTTGGTGTTTTTTCTGATTTCTATTTGTATTATTCTATATTCAATATTATAATTATTATTATTATTATTATTATTATTATTATTATTATTATTATTATTATTATTATTATTATTATTATTACTACCAAGGATCGGGATGGGGTGGTACGTGTAGGTAAAAGGGGGCTACGGGTAGGTTTAAAGGGGCATGGGTAGGCATAACGGGGATACGGGTAGATATAAGGGGGTATGGTGATGGTCGAATCCTTTCATCCATACCTGCGAAACGATCAACGGGGAAGTATCAAGGAGGGTACAGTTAGGAACCAAGGGGGTATGGAAGGAATCAAGGGGGTATGGGGAGGTATCAAGTGGGTTCGGGGAGGTATCAAAGGGGTATGATATCATGGGGGGGGGGGGGCGGGGAGATATCAGGGGGGGGGGTATGGTGAGGTATCAAGGGGGATATGGGGAGGTATCATCGTCCAAATGAAACTCGCAGACAAAAGTTCTCTCTGTCTACATTTTAAACAGCATCATGTGTACCCTGGCTTGCCAGGGTACAAAAACCACTAGTATTTTATAATGATGTTAGTATTCTATTTTGTTTTTGTAAACGGGGGTTCGATAAATTAGAGTATAGCCTCAGCGTCCCCTGCGTGGGATGTCTTCATTGTAAAGTGATCGGCTGGTGAAGTGCCTTCAGTGTTACCACTAGGGTTGTTTCGGCAGATCTTTTATGCGGATCAGGGGTGAGTCCTCTTTCAGCAAGGTTGTGATCTTGATTTTGTGGTCCTGATTCGGTTCTTTGCAGCCCGCTGGAAACTAACTAACACATACTGCCATATCAAGAACTGATAGTTCCAATAAATAGGCTTACTACTGTGTTCCACAATGGCCTACTAAGAGTTATATATACCTAGTTCCAATCAACAACCTACTGTTCCAATATTGAAGACCAAATGAAAGTGTAAAAACTATTATTAAGAAGAAATAGTGGCTGCTAGATGCGCAATTCTCCTTCCGTTAAAATTAAAGAGTGCCACCTGAGGAATATTCTCACATAAAAAGAATTGTAGTAGGCCAACAGGTCCAAATATGAGAGTTATTGACCCCAGCTACACCCATTTCCAACATCGACGCTTTCCCCCCCAATTTGTAGGCGAAATCTACCGCACTTTCAATCAAAGCCGTTTTGAACCCCGCTGTCTACTGCCCGTGCGGGTCCGCTTTGCGCTGTACAGTACTGCTCATAACTCATACTCTCTAGCTGCGCATCTCTGGTGCTTGACGGATCACCGTTTGTCCTGCTGCTAATCAAGTTGATAATGATGACAACGAAGACGTCAACGGTGATGATGATGATGATGATGATAACTACGACGACGATGATGACTGTCACGACTCTATTTTCTGAAACTGTGATAATAGGATTTCTAAGCCTGTTATAGGGGGCGAAATGTGAAGGAGAGAGAATACATTTAAGTTTATTGCTATGTTTGCACATAGTGTAATTAGAGCACGTGCATTGTGTTGGTAATGTTGCTTCGTCACCCTAATGGCCTGTCTTAATTGGAAGGTTCGTGGAGGTTCAAACACTTTTTTTTTTCGAGGATCTCAGATCCAAAACCTAGATTCCTGAACATTATTTTGTCCAAAAGGTTCAGCAAACTAGGTTCTGGATCTTAGAACCTCGAAAAATGTTTTTGAACCTCTGCGAATCTTCCACGTACCTTCCTATTAATACACACCATTAACTTGGTCAAGAATGCCGCATTGCACGCCTCTCTTTCAAGAACTACACTGGCTCCCAGTTGAACAACGAATTAAATATAAAACCTCATGTCTTTGCTACCACATCATCTCTGGAACTGCTCCGAGCTATCTTTCCGAACTTTTGACTGTCTATGTTCCTTCTCGCTCTCTCCGCTCCTCTGCACATGAAAGGATGTTCTGTGTACCAGAATACCACAGGGTGAGACACGGTGGTCGAGCTTTCAGTTTCTTCTCCGTTCAGACCTGGAACTCGCTACCTCGGTCCGTCCGTCACAGTCCTTCAAAATCAACTTGAAGACGCATCTTTTTAGAGAGGCCTTTTCTTAGGCGCCCTGAGTGAGTGTTTTTGGATGTTGGGATGTGTGTGTGGTTGCGTGTTATTGACCAATGTACGCATGCTGTGTTCACATTTGTTTGTGTAAAGCGATTTGTGACTTTGGAAAGCGCTGTATAAATTGCCTGTTATTATTATTATTATTATTATTATTATTATTATTATTATTATTATTATTATTATTATTATTATTATTATTATTATTATTATTATTATTATGGGTATGAGGGCAGGCGTGCATTATCACGTGCCGTGCAAGTTTATGCAGTGAGCGATGTGCGCACCGAATTAGAGGATGCAAGCAAATAAAACTACTGTGCTGGGCCAAATTGGTCAGTCATAGAGGGGAATTAAAACAGTGAAGTACTCTAGCGCCAGCGGGTGTTTCGAAGGGGGGTTGGGTCTATTTGCTGCCTATCTCAAGCAGTGTGTCGTCCTTCTCTGGCGGTCCTGCGAGGCAGCGTCCAGTCGTCTTGGAGCTGATGACCTGAGAGAGAAAGAAGTGAGTGCGTGCACTACTGTGACCACTCGGACCTGTCTTGTCTGTGTGTTGTTTTCGTCTTGTCCGGACCAAGGATATTCACCGGTAGCGTAAGTACCTGCAAACGATATCTCTAGGTGGCCATTTTGTTCGGGTGCTAGCATATTTGTATAAACATGTACATTTTATATTTTGAGCGAAGGAAATATCGGTAAAGAAAGTATGATTTGTGTGCTGAGAAATGAATAAATATATACTTGATAATTATTTTTCAACTTTTGTGAAGAGAAGTTATTTAAGCATGACAAATTTGAATTCTTTGCTGGCGTTGTAAAATAAGTAAAATATAAATTAATTATTTTGTCACTAATTAAGGAAAGATATATAATTTATAAATGGAATTGGATTAGTTGTACTCAACAGTTAAAGGGGAAATAATTCGCGTTTCTAAATTATAATAAAGGGAGATAATTTGGGAAAGTTCGTTCATTTGAATTAGGTTAAAGGGAGGTAATTTGTGAATAAGCCGGATAATGGATAGAACAGAAGGGTAGTATTGTGCACTAAGATGAAGAAGAGTTTGTGTGTATTTTACATATGTTAGTTGGTTAATAATTCAAGAATCTACTCTTGTGTGTGTCTTAGTGTACCTGGTATTGACATCCCCATCAGCATCGTAGCATCCTTGCTGTGTGTTACGTGGCTGGGCCTTGACCGTAGCAACACGCGAGCCCCTTTACAACCTGGCATCTCAACTGACCTAAGGATCTGAGGGAACAACGCTGATTGCTTACTGCCATCCAGCAGGACTCTGGCTTAGAAAGTCCGTAACGGAAGAGTCGTTTCCTGATTCCCTTGTACATTTTCTCAAATGAACTGTAACAAGAAATGTCAGTTGCTAGTTATATAAAGCCACATGAATATTTAGTTAAAGGTGTGGCATTTCTTTATATTTAAGCTTCTTGTATAATTTGTAGCCACTATAAATATGGGAGAAAAAAAATTACATTATTTACAATATTATTAAGCATTGGGTATAGTTAGTATTTTGCTCAAATCATTAGTTAAATA
The DNA here is from genome assembly GCA_036898135.1 of Oncomelania hupensis. Lineage (NCBI taxonomy): Eukaryota > Metazoa > Mollusca > Gastropoda > Littorinimorpha > Pomatiopsidae > Oncomelania > Oncomelania hupensis. The sequence goes on along the minus strand of CM072511.1, from coordinate 120,873,131 downwards.
ATTAAGTTTTACAGCATTTGTGAAACTGTATAGGCTGTAGGAAAAAATACTGTAAAGAAAATCATCATCTTATTTATTCCGGTTTGTTTACCCGTTTTGTTTTCATTATGATCGTGGGTATACGGAGGGTGGGGGGAGGGGGGTTAGTTATATAAATATATAGGTTAGTTTGTTTTTGTGGGAATTAAAATGTTGTAATTGTTCCCTCTAGTGTTTTATGTGTTAGTTTTTGGGATGGTTGTTTCTTGTGTGATAAGCACACACTTGTATACCCGCTGTTGAGGCAGTAGATGTGATGATGATGATGATGATGGTGACGTTGGTGGTTGTGGTGGTGGTGTACCCGTGGCTGTGATGGTGGTAATGGTGGTGGGATCTAAAGTCTACACTCCAAGATCTGAGATTTCCTTTGTCGATTAATTGATCAAATATAGACCAATCTTTCCTTTAATCTAAAAATCTTGAAGACGTAGGGTCTCGATTCATTTAAAATCAATGGCGGACACGATTCATTGCAAGGCCTTTCTCGTTGGTAAATTTGCCAAACTATGAATACAGACCGTTTAGCCGTGAGGGCTGACAGAAGAAGTCTCCAAGAATTTACCAGTCACCATCACGACTGTGCGAGAGATCTTCCAGATAGCCGTCGCTGCTTCATACAATTTCTACAAGTGGCTGCTGCTGCTGCTGCTGCTGATGATGATGATGGTGATGAGAATGATGATGATAAAACCGTAGAGAGGACAGCTGCCAGTATTGTAATTGACGACTAGCCGATATCCATCTGTAAATTCAGTCTGTGAAGTCAGTTTGTCAGTCAGTCAGGTAGCTTTGTAAGTCCTCTGTTAGTCTGGGGCTGGCCTGTCACTCAAGACTGTTTACTTGCCATTTGACATATTTACTACTTGATTGTGTTTTTTAAAATTTAATGGGTGGACGAGATTTGTTAACCGTTTACTTTAATGCTTTCAAATGTCGTCGCACGGATCGCGGAAATGTCCCCGCAAGGCTGATTACATAACAAATCCACTTGCATTTAATTTAAGCCTAATAAGATCCTGGCGCGTTGACACTTCATTATAACAGCTAGGCTACCTGCAAACTGCCTATATTAATTATTTGATAGCCGCCCACCCCCATTATATACCCACTCACCCCCATTTAAGATTGCCACTTAGTTTCAAGTTCTTGCCGTGATCTCTATGTTCTAAGTTTGGGCATTATTTCAAGTTGATTGCAGGTCCATCACCATTATCATCAGCATCAGCGTCGTCGTCGTTGTCTTCATAGTGGCAATAGTAGACCGTAGAGGACCTGCAATGGACTTGAAAATACCAGATATTTCGAAGCAGACCGTTTTCGTGTGTGTGAGTGCGCGCGCGCGCGTGTGTGTGTGTGTATGCGAACGCGCGCGTGCAATAAAAGCAAATTATAACAAGGATAACGGCACGGCTTCAATCGCCATCCTATTAAAATGTAGCGTTAGTGGGTACGGGTTCAAAGTGATAATAAATTATTTACTGTGTAATAGTACTGTAGTGTCTTATATAATATTGTAATATTTGCAATGTCACATCCTTGTCCCTCCACTCCCCCCACCCTCTTCGACAAGCCACCCGTCTCTCTCTCTCTCTCTCTCTCTCTCTCTCTCTCTCTCTCTCTCTCTCTCAAACTTGCCTCTATTATAAACTTTGGGCCTTGAAATGTGTGGTTTTCTCATCTCAAACACATTGCTTCAGATAATATCTGGAAATATTTCTGAAGTCGTTGGGAATTTGTGTCTGTCGGTCCGTTGTAAGCCATATATCACACACGTACACACACACACACACACACACACACACACCCCGTCCCCTATACGCTTTGGTGTTGGGGACGCTAATTTAATCCAGAACAGAACACACACACCCACCCACCCACACACACACACACAAATAAAATAAAATAAAATAAATTAAACGTACAAACAAACAAACAAACAAATAAACGTAAAACCGCTGAACCTGTTTGAATTAATTTTGGTTTTCAGATACTGCGACCCATGGCTCCGAATTTTAATTTTATGTCTGCGCAAAACACATATCTTGCTTTATCTCAAGAATCATTGAGCCGATTGTGATCAATTTCATGTATGCAGATACTTTAATCAACACTCACAATTGTATGTCCATTACGTCTGCTCTTTCCCAAAGAACAAAGTTGCTGAGGTATAAAAATGTTTCTTGCTTGATATGGAATCTTTCTGATCCTATTTAGATTTTGATTCACATGCGTAAAGCAATGTGAATCTATGTATTCACTCAAACATTTTCAAGATTTTTGCAAATTTGTTTGAGATAAGTTCTAAATAGTCCAAAAGTGAATTTAAAAAAAAAAGAAAAGAAAAGGAAGTCTGTCCCATTTGACTAAACACAAATATCCGCCTCCCGTCCCTCTATGCAAAACTTGCAAGTGGCTTACTTCATCAGATTCTATTTCATGCATCAAAATCAAACATGGTCGAATGGTGTATATCCATGAGACCTCAACAATGATAAGTGAATGAGTGATTTCATTTCAAAGTCAAGGTCACAGGGTCAACAAATGATAGTCCAAAAATGAAAATGTTTCATTTTTAAAGAAAATGTAAGTCGAGTAATGAAAATGTTTCACAAAATTGCCCTTCTGTCCTATTTTTTAAATATTGAACTTATAATTTGTTGATAAATGATATATATCTGTTACACTCGATGTTTTCTTTTATCAGTTCATTCAGCCCCGATGCTTGAAACCTGATAAAGTGTAACTCAGGTTCGTTTATCCACGCAGCCTGCTCACTCAGCAACAAGACACGGAGTCGTCGTATGAAGTTTTCCACTTTTATTCAGCACACATCAACAACTGCATACAATTGTTCAATCGCTTTTCCACTCTCAACTTTTACTTTCCGACTCACTATCAACCCCTATTTTGAAACAGTGCGGCACTTATATAGTCTCTTCATACTCCAGAACAATTTAGAACACGGCAGAATGACGCACTACAACCAATCAAATAAAACTTCGTCATCACTGACTTACGTCATACAACATTCTTTCTGTCCAAGATTCTCAAGGTTGGTTGGTTTATTAATGTCTTGTTCACCAAAGATGATAAGACAAAAAAAAAAAGGGTGGGTGGGTGGGTGTGAAGACAGTTAAACAAATCTAGCTACTGGTGTATCAATTAAGATTTTTGCCACGAGGGTGCATAAATCTAAATCAAAGTCTGCTAGACTTGTTTTCCTGTCTAAGACTGGAATAAACAAGGGGGTAATAACATTGCAATCAAAAAGAATATGTTTAAGTGAGAAGGGCTGATTACACACACATTCAATATTTCTACAATTATTTGGTCCGCACAGCATCTAGTAGTATTCTATAGGACATAGAATAAATAACTCTTGAAGTTTTGTAAATCACTGCGGTATTGAACATTGCCTTAGTATTAAAGGATTGTGTCATATTCCTTTCAATTTGGTTTTGCAATTCCTTAGATGATGGAAATATATCAAGGTATTTTGCATTAACATTTAGGGCTCCTTGCTTAGCTTTTCTGTCAAATATGTCATTATACACCAATCCACAGTGTGAAGGTACCCAGCAAAAGCTTATTTCTGTACCATTGACTCTGAGGCTATGTATAGCATGCTTGATCTCAATGATTAACTCTTTCCGTTCCTTGTAAACTTGAGATTGCAATGCCTGAAGTACAGACATAGAATCTACACAAAATACAAGCCTTAAAAATTATTTGTAAACTAATAATGTTACTAAGAGCCATTAAAATAGCAACTAATTCTGCAGCAAAAATTTATCTTCCATTTCCTAGATGAAAAGATTCTTCTATATGCAAATCCGGTGTAATATAAGCAGCACCGGTGCTTCCTGAATCTAAAACAGATCCATCTGCGTAAATTTTTAAATGTTCTGAGTAATTTACACTTAAATGCATCCTAGCTTCAACTGCCACAATGTTTTCATTTTGTTTTTTGTTTTCATTGCAGTAATTTATGTCAAAGTGAGCAATTTCGATTTCCCATGGTGGTAAAGGCGAGAAAATATCTTGTTCAACATTTTGAAGTACATTTACATTACAAGAACCAACAAAAAGGTCTTTAGTATAAGTTGCAAGGGTTTCATAGGCTTTTACTTTTTGTCCTTGCTTTGGAAATGTTACATCTGACCGCAGAAATAACTCTTCAGTAGTACTGTTATGAATAAAGCTTGCTCTTACCATATACTTTGCACAAGACATTTTTCTATACTCATCAAGGGGCATAATACCCGCAAAAGTATAGGCTTTAGAAGTTTTAGTATGAATAGGAACACCTAATGCTAACTTTATTGCTTTACTATCTAAGCTGGTTAATTTTCTAAGGTATGTTTTAGGGGCAGAAAACTAAACTTCTTGACCATAAATAAGTTTTGATCGGACTAACGAGCTAGCAAGATGAAGAAGATTATTAACATCATGACCCCAAGCTTTCTTGCAAACTACTTTTAGGAGATTGTAACTTTTGGTTGCTTTTTGTAGTAAATATTCTATGTGTCGTTTCCATTTTAGTTTTCTTGTTAAATATACACCTAAAAATTTCACTTCAGATACATACGCTGCAAGGGTGCTGCAAGGGTGTCTAGAGGTGACGGACTGGAGTGTTTTCAGAGAGACCAGCAGTAGCCTGGACGAGTACGCAGATGCAGTGACGTCGTACATAGGCTTCTGTGAGGAGGCCTGTGTTCCTACCAAGACCGTCCGGATCTTTGGCAACAGCAAGCCGTGGTTCAGCCGCTCAGTCAAGGTAAAACTTGACTGTAAGAACGAGGCCTTCAAGAGCGGCGACCGGGAGCAGTACAGGAAAGCCAAGGCTGCGCTACGTCGCGAGATCAGCAGAGCGAAGGCGACCTACAGGAAGAAGATCGAGGACCAGTTCTCCTCCAACAACACACGAGAGGTGTGGCAGGGCCTGCAGCGGGCCACTGGCTACAAGCAGAGGGCATCAACCCACGACGACCCAGACCCGGAGCTCCCGGATAGGTTAAACCTGTTTTACAGCAGGTTTGACCAGAAGAACCCCTCTCCTGGCTACCGTCCTCTGCTTCCTGAAGACGCGGCGGCTGTGACGCCGCCCTTCAGCGTTCAGGAGGTGGAGGTGAAGCGTCTCTTCCAGAGGCAGAATCCCAGGAAAGCTTCTGGTCCCGACCACGTGTCTACGGCTGCCTTGAGGTCCTGTGCTGACCAGCTCGCTCCTGTCTTCACCGACATCTTCAACAGCTCCCTACAGCAGATGTCGGTGCCGCGGTGCTTCAAGTCGTCTGTGATCGTCCCTGTTCCTAAGAAATCCAAGGTCACCCAGCTGAACGACTACCGCCCCGTGGCGCTGACGTCTGTTGTCATGAAGGTTTTGGAGCAGCTTGTTCTTCGCTACCTGAAGGCCTCCACGGGTCACTTGCTTGACCCACTCCAGTTTGCCTACCAAGCGAACAGGTCAGTTGATGATGCAGTCGCTCTTGGCCTGCACTTCATCCTGCAGCATTTGGAGACCCCACGTACCTATGCCAGAGTTTTGTTTATTGACTACTCCAGTGCTTTTAACACGATCATCCCTCACAAGCTTTTTGACAAACTCTCCCAACTCAATGTTCACCCCTCTATCTGTCACTGGATTCTTGACTTTCTTCTAGACCGTCCTCAGGTCGTCAGACTCAACAACTTATTCTCTGCCTCGGTAACACTGAACACTGGCGCTCCACAAGGATGCGTTCTCTCTCCACTACTCTTCACTCTGTTTACAAATGACTGTGTATCTGCAACCCCGTTTGTGAAAATGTTGAAATTTTCCGATGACACTACCCTCGAAGGTCTGATCTCCGATACGGACGAGACTGCGTATCGGGAAGAGGTTCGAAGAATGGTTGGCTGGTGCTCGGACAACGACCTGGAACTAAACGTCTCGAAGACAAAAGAGGTCGTGATCGACTTTCGCCGAATAAAGGTCCCGGTATTGCCCCTTGTCATCAATGGGGAAACCGTTGAGCAGGTCGACTCGTTCAAATTTCTCGGTTCCATCATCTCGAGCGACCTGACTTGGAATAATAACACCACGTCTATTGTAAAAAAGTGCCAACAGCGTCTCCACTTTCTGAGACAGCTGCGAAAGTTCGGTATGTCTGGTAAAATTATGGCACAGTTCTATCGCGCGGTGATAGAGAGCATTTTGTGCTTCTCTATCACTGTCTGGTACGGCAGCACAACCGCGATAGAAAAGAAACAGCTCGAGCGCATTGTTAAGACTGCCTCTAAAATAGCTGGCTGCGACTTTCCATCTGTCGCCTCCATTTTCACAACGCGAATGAAACGGAAAACGGAAAAGACAGTCTGCGATCCATCACACCCAGCCAACAGTCTCTTCGAGCTTCTGCCCTCTGGCCGTCGGTTCCGTGCTTTAAGAGCCAGAACTTCTCGATTCAGAAACAGTTTCTTCCCAGACGCTGTCCTCAGTACATCACCAAACATAGAATGATCTGTATAAACTGAAAACTCATTACCATTGCTTGATTTGTACCTTTGTGAAATAGGAGTATGCTATGCTGTGTATGTGTGTGTGCGCGTGGGTGTGTGTGTGGTGTGTTATGTTGTGGTGTATGTAGATCTGGATGTGAAGCCTAACATTCTTAATAATTCTCATTTTATTTAATGCTGTTAAATTGTTTTAATGCTGTATTTTGTTTTACTTGCAGTGTGTGTTTGACTCCATAACTTTATATGACTGATGAGTGATGTATGTTTAACAATGTGTTTACCTATCCTTTAGTGATGTATATATGTTGTATGCCAATGAAGTGTATGACGCGATGAATGCATGTGTGACTGTGCAAGAAAGGACGTATTTCATTGTCGCCATGCCACACCAAAATCCTTGTAACGTTTTTACTTGGTTAATAAATATTCTTATCTTATCTTATCTTATCTTATCTTATCTTATACTTTAACTCCTCATTTTCTATAAATAACTTAGGCAATTGCTTAGGTTCATAGCAATTACTAAACAAAACTAAATTAGTTTTTTCTTTTGATAATTCCAGACCATTTTGATTCATAAAAATAACTATGGCATTTATTTCAGTTTGATACACATGCGCTATGTGTTTGATTTCAAATAGTGTAGTTTTCTTTTTAAAATTAACATTCATCCAAATAGCAATATCATCAGCATATTGCGCTACAGAAACTCTGTTACTTAACACTGAAGGGAAATCATATATTAGAATATTAAACAAGAGAGGGGAGATAATCGAACCTTGCGGAATACCCATGTTTATGTTTAGACAAGAGGAATATGTATGACCTACTTTTACTTTCATATTTCTGCTACTTAAAAAGGTTTTGATGTATCTGTACATATTACCAGATATACCTATTTCTTTATTTTGTAGAGTAGACGAGTATGCCAAACTCTGTCGTACGCTTTCGTAATGTCAAAGAAAGTGGCTAACATACCTTTCTTTCTGGCAAATTGTCTCTTTATGTTTGTCATAAGCTTCACTAAATGGTCAGTGGTTGACCGTCCTTTTTGAAAACCGGCTTGATTTACAGGAATAATTTGTTTTTTAGTGCAGTAATACGTTAGTCTTTCAAGGACTACTTTTCCATGACTTTGCATGTGTGCGAAGTTAAAGCTATGGGCCTGTAACTTGAAATACTTGACCTAGTTTTACCGGATTTCAAAATAGTAATAATGAGAGAAGATTTCCAACTATTTGGCAAGCATCCTGTAACCCAACATTGATTTATTATTTGATGTAAAATATGCATCAATTTGTCGGGCAAATGCAATAATAACTTATAAGAGATTCCGTCGTAAGCCTACGGCTGACTTTTTAATACCAAGCTCAATCAGAGCGTTTTTAACTTCTTGAAACGTTATGGGTGCATTAAAACACATGCCGTTGTCAGGTACAGGTTCCTCATAATCTACATTTTGATCCTCTTCTTTTTCTCTCTCTTGTCGCACATGAGGTGGTAAACTAGAAGTATGACTAGTAACAGAAAATATTTTGACAAATTCTTCTGCTTTCTCTTTAGCAGAAGGAAAATCAGTATCAGAATGTTCTCAAACATCGCGAAACTTCGATCGATAGTAAACAAGCAGATCTAGAGAATTCTCCAATAATATCGACTAACGAAAATTATCAACGTTATACAAAGCTTCTTCTAACAACAATGCAAACTCAAACCAAAGGTAAATACACTCTATTATTGCATGCTTTGCAAAACAAAACGAACAGATCTATCGCGCGCGCTTCACACACAATATCGTGCGCATTTCACACGCATCATCATGCGCGTTTCAACGTAACAATATCAATAAGATACACATGCCACGCAAATTTGGTCAATCATACTCCAAGGTCAAGGTCACTAGAGCTGTCTAAATTCGGTTCATACGGGTTTATTGAAGTGATCTTGACCCTAAACGACGAGAGACAGAAAGTCCACACTTGTTGTATTTAGAGTTAATAGATTGTATTTTATATATGTTCCGTTTTTGCGTTGATCTGGGAAGTCAATGTCATGCTAGGTCTTACAAAAAAATAAATAAGTAAAATAAAAAAATTGGTCATTGCACAGTGGAGCGGCTCTATATCTGACCCATAGTATGCATGAACATTGGGTTATTTGATCATACATGCGAATGAGAGGTCATGTGAAGATCAAGGTCATCCCAAGGTCAAGGTCATTGAAGGTCAATGTCATACCAAAGTCACTATTATTTTGTTTTAATACAACTTTTGCAATAGTTCATTTCATCGTACAATATTGCATGCCCATTTGGAGCAAGAGACAAGGTAATCTCTGCAAGGTCAAGATCATGGCAAGATCAAAGTCAGTATTAATTTGCATTTTAGTGCCACCGTTTCAGTTTTTCTGGGCACTCATTTTCATGTAGAATATGTTAAGTTCCATGAGGATAATGTGAGTCATATGGGCTTCGCCGCTCTAGTTTTTTTGTTTTGTTTTGTTTTGTCTTGCTTGCAGACAGTTCAGTTAAGACAGGAGCTCGTCATTCCATGCATTCAATACGGTAAGGCACCCGCCTCGACGATTAGGGTAAGGCACCTGTTTAAGAAAAGGGTTAGGGCCAGGGCTAGTTGCAGCGCTGCAACTAGCCCTGACCCTAACCCTTTTCTTGAAAGGGTGCCTTACCCTAATCGTCGAGGCGGGTGCCTTACCCTAATCGTCGAGGAAAATTCCTTATCCTAACCGTGTTTTTGAACAAACTTGACCTAATTCGCCTCCTAAGCAGCGCGAAGTAGGTCAAATTACCCCATTTTATACCTCGTACACGCATGTGTGTGTGTGGGTGGGTGTGTGTGTGTGGGTGTAGGTGTGTGTGTGTGTGTGTGGGTGTAGGTGGGTGTGTGTGTGTGTGTGTTGGTGTGCGTGTGTGTGTTTGTGTAAATAACAATCTCTCCGGTAAAATAGTTTACAATCTGCATACAGGCAGTATTGAAAGACGCGAATAGTTGACAAATCAATACGTGACGATATCATTTTTAAAGATTTGAACGTAAAAAAAAAAGCTTTTCTAAAACGTTAAAGAATTTCCAGTGTAGCGTATCAAAACTAGGTTGGGTCGGTAAAATAGTCTGGTGCCATTAGTACTTTTTTTTAATTTCCAGAATCAGAGACCAAATTAATTTTGGAAATTCATAACCACATTTTATTCGAGCACAAGTTTTATCTATGAAACTCTGAATAGAAATATACGGTGCAATTCATATATATAACCTCGATGCATGCTTACAATGTCATTGTCAAGCAGCTTCAGAGTGTTTGAAGATATCTGGGTGATCGCTCAGTTTTTCGGTGTAGCAATTTCCAAAACAGAAAATGTAGTTGAACAAACTATTTATGGACATGATTTAGAATAACTCATAGCCTATGCCTCTACGGTTCACTTAGATTTTTTCATCGCGTCATGTATATATATTTACATAGCGCGTCATATATATTTTTATATAGATATAGATATAATAGATATACATATTTTTTTAAAGAGAGAAAGAAGAAATTTATTCCACAGCAAATGACGCAGTTTGATTTTGCCAAACCTGGCCTATGCAGGTTTTGAACAGAGTATTATAATATGTATGGTTACTCATCAGCTGTGACATGTAACAAATTAAATCAGAAAGTATTATACAATACAAAAACTATTGGTTGTATGCCTTTGCATGTTCAAAAAGGCAAAAGTTGTTTAAACAAGATATTCTGTACGTGCACGCTCTATCAGTAGATTTACAACACTGTCCGAATCTGATTTAATTCGAAAGAGACCGCTCGCAAATTCACGTGTTATCTATTCACCCTGTGGCAGAATATCGCGTTCACTGCGTGCAAACTTCGCGAGAAGTGGACGGTGCTTCTCTGTATTGACCGGCGGTCGGCTAAAACTGGTACAGTGTGTTACACGATGCGGAAAGCGGGTATTTTAAATTGTACCTCTTGCTCTTAAATCCAGGGGGGAAAGATAAGAAGATGAGCCCCGACATGCGCCTCACATTTGGATTTAGCGTGTCATCGAAATAATAATGTTCTCTGTGAACTCTTGTGACAGTCTTCGAATGTTCTCATCGTATTAATATAATAATGTTGGTTAATTCTTTTGTGCCGTGTTAGTTGCCAGCGATCTCGTTTTGTACCCAGCAAAGGATTTGATCAACGTGCGATTCATTGTATGCCGATATTAGGAGGCTATATACGTGGGTTTTGTTTGTTTATTTTGGGTTGACTCTTTTAACTGACACCAATCGATTCAACTTCACTGACAGATCTTGTGTTTAAAATAAATTGATTAATTCGGCGCTCGTTACGTTTTGAAGGCGAATCATCTTTAAACACTTTAAACACGATACACACGGACTACACCTGCACTGCGGAAATGTTTTCACAGGTAGAGCTGATATGACTAGAGTTTTGAATAGCAAGTAACAAAGTGCACAATTAAGTATCATGATAATAGCATAGCACGCTAAAATGGAGGGAGGGGGGGGGGGTGAGCTCTGTTGGGGATTGAATTTGTAGGCCTATATAATGTAATAGAGTAGCCAAGCTTAGCTTTCATCCTAACGTTATTTGGCGTATAGGACTTTTTTTTGACGACCCTGTTATTTTGACGTCAAAATAGTGCTCCGTAAAGTTACAGCTGTTTTAGGATTAGGGTTAGGTTAAGGGTTTGGGTTAGGGTTTGGGTTAGGGATAGCTTCAAAAAATTGAAAATGTAAAAATAATGTTTTAAAAAAAGGGAGGTGCGTCAAAATAATGTATGTAGAGTTTCACAACAGTCATCACAACGTCGTTTCTACAAAAATGTGTGCGTGTGTGTGAGGGTGTGTGTGTGTGTAGGTGTGTGTAGGTGTGTGTGTGTGTGTGTGTGTGTGTGTGTGTGTGTGTGTTATTTTTCGTTCCACTTCCTTTTTTTCGTTCTTTTTTCACAGGTGAATGCATTGGAAGACCAGTTTACCGTTTATAAGTATTTTATTTTACGATCTTTAAAAGCGCAGTTTGAAGCATATAGTGTTTCCCGTCATGGTTATAAACAACATTATCAATCTGAAATAAAATGAGGAGGAAAAACATAGCTATAAATCACGCAAAGTTTATTTCACTTGATGTTGGTTGTAGTATGTAATAGCCTATATAATCCTATCCTGTCTTATCCTATTTTGTAACTCGGAGGTCGTAGGGGCACCACAGATGATCGTTTAACCTTTCTCTGTCCTCAGCAACCCACACGGCTTCACTCAGTGTCAGACCAGTCCATTCCCGAGTGTTGTCCTCCCGCCTCTTTTTTTGTATCTCTTCTTCTGCCTCCTTACATCGTGCCTTGCAGGATGGTCTTTGCAAGGCCTGAGGCTCTGGTTACGTGGCCATACCATCGGAGTTTCCGTTTCTTCCCCACTGTGAGCATGTCGTCGTGTTGTCCAATGGCTTGTGTGATGGTCTGTCGGACTTCGTCATTGGTGATGTGCTGTGTATAGGAAATGTCCAGAAGTCTTCTGTAGCACTAATCTCCATGCTTTGTATTCTTCGTTGTAGATCTGCTTTGAGGGTTCATGTTTCGCAAGCGTATAGGAAGGTGGAGATGACAAGGGAGCGCAGCAGTCTCTTCTCTGCACTTATTTCGATTCCATAGGCTCCGGAGGTGGTGTCAAGCCTGTGTACCAGCTATTAAAGTTCTTGATCCTCTCCAGCCAATCCATCAATGTCATCCGCAAAACGAAGGTTGGAGATTGCTCTTCCCCCTATGCTGACTGTGCCTTCGTGATCTGCAAGGCCATCTGACATGATGCGCTCTAGGAAGATTATGAAGACTATTAGAGAGAGTAGGCATCCCTGATGCACACCGATTGTTGTTCTGAACCAGTTTCCGATGGCGCTGTTGTGGAGGACTGCACTGGTAGCCTTGTCATACAGGCTTTTGATGACTTCAATAATTTTAGGGCTGACGTTGTACACTCTCGTGGTTGCCCACAGAGCTGCATGCCAGACTCGGTCAAACGCCTTTTTGAAGTCTACGAACACATGATATAGATGTTGGTGCTGTAGGTATTTCTCGCAGATTATTCTGAGGGTGAAAATATGTTCAGTGGTACTTCGCCCTGCCGTGAATCCTGCTTGTTCTTCAGCTATGATTTGTTCAGCTTGGGGTTTCAACCTGTTGAGTATTATTTTCAGGAGGACCTTGCTGGGATGGCTGATGAGGCTGACGGTGCGGTAATTTTCACATTCCTGAAGGTTATCTTTTTTTGGAAGAGTGATGACAAACGACTGGGTCCATGGTGTAGGCCACTCCCACTCTGCCAGATCTTGTTACAGATAATGAGGAGTGCGTCAATGATCGCTTCTCCTCCTGCTTGAAGCAGTTCCGCGGGTATGTTGTCCACTCCCGCTGACTTCCCCTTCTTCAGTGCAGAGTGCTGTTCAAAACGCAGTATCCATTAATTAATTTTTTTTAAACGTTAGACCCCATAACACTTTCTCTTCAGTTACATCTCTGGCTACTAGCGTTTAAATGAATTCTCTACAAACCCTGCACACTCTGTTACAGGTGTGTATATATCTCTTCATCTTACTGATGATGTCCATCTTAAAAATGTTCCTTTACACGCTGCAGTTTAAAAAAAAACTGGTGTGAGGTGCAAGTGTTCAAACTACCCAAGGCGGAGGACAGAGTCAAAACAACAGACACTGCACACTCCTGTTCCTAGTTATATTCCAATACAAGGACACGTTGTTAGCCATTTAGTGAGGGCCAACAACGTACAAGTGGGATCAGGAGTGTGCAGTGTCTGATGTTTTGACTGTCGTCCACATTGGGTGTGTAAAAATAGGATTATATATATATATATATATATATATATATATATATATATATATATATATATATATATATATATATATATATATATATATATATATATATATATATATATATATATATATATATATATATATATATATATATATATAATTAAATATCTATATATATATCCTTATAAAATATCTCCACAAGCAAATATATATTGACAGAATAACGTCCGACCCTCTTGTGGCCGATGTCACACGTTTTAAGACCCAATCTGTTTCGAAAGGCTCTTGCTGTCTTGTAATAAACTTATTTTCCATTCCTTCATTGTGTTTGTGTTTATGTGTGCAGACAGCTTGTCAAAATGGTTATATCGAGGTGGGGATGGAGGAGGTGGAGATGGTTGGTAAAGACGGTGACGACCATAACGACGGCAACATCACTACCTCTGACAACAACAGCATCATCATCATCAATCATGTCGATCAGGGTATGAACTTCACAAACATTTTATTACCAAAGTTTAAAACTAAAATACAACTGAAAATTGTACGCTTACTATTCTGCCACTAAGGTCGTTGTAATACTTTACGATGTTTAAAGTGCTTCTCTCTCTCTCTCTCTCTCTCTCTCTCTCTCTCTCTCTCTCTCTCTCTCTCTCTCTCTCTCTCTCTCTCCTTTCCACCCTCCCTTTCTCTCTCCCTCCCTCCCTCCCCCTCCCTCCATTCCTCCCTCCACCCCCCCCCTCTCTCTCTCTCTCTCTCTCTCTCTCTCTCTCTCTCTCTCCATCATAAATATAGAAGGCTTATGTTATCCACCGCTGTGCTATGGGAGGGGTCGCTACATAGGCGTCCAACTTTTAGCCTGTCTTAATTTTTCAGAGCTGCACAAATCTGCACCAATCACAGAGAAGCAGAAGCTAGGGAAGGAGGATGACGTGAAGTCTACGTCATCGTCAGCGTCATACAGCAATTTATGTATCTTATACAAACTCAACCGTCGTCTACGACGCTTGGTTTCCAGGTACACTCGTCGCTTGCAAATGATGGATGAATTGGTTGGTTGGACGACTAAATCACTAAATGACTGAATGACCGACATTGACGAGGGTAACTTTGTAAGCCAGCCAGTGAAGGCAATTTACCTAGGACTTTAAAAAAAATGCATTTGATGCAGCGCCTCGCCGTAGACTAATGAATACACTTGATTAGAAGGTTACGGAAATATCGACTCCCTCATTCCATGCATGGATTAAGGATTTTATGGGTTATGCCACTTTGTTTGTCAAAACGGGCAGTTTAGTATCAGCACATATATTTGTGTCAAGTGGTCAAGGATCTAACTCAAGCCGCCCGAAGCGGCCCACTTGCAGACTTTAGGCGCATTGTAACTGAGCACACTCCTGGGCGACTGAATATTGGTGAGAAGGGACCTAATGCATTTGTGTAGCCGGCACTCTCCTGTCTAAGACATGAGCGTCAGGATCTTAAAAATCCGTGCGACAGAATACCTAGGTCGCAGAATAGATCTCGTCGTTCATACTCTCATCCGAAGGAGTAGGGGCGCATTGCCTCAGTGTCATTGTTGCGGAAGTCCAGACCGTCAAACATGGTTGCGGAACTCCAGACCGTCAAACATCTTGGAACCACTTATCCTTATTACTTAACATTCAATGCTCATATATCCGTTGAAAGATTTTCAATGCCCGGTGGTTTCTGTATGTGTATGTTGTTAGCCTACTTCAGGCCTAAGTTCATTTCACGTTGACGAGGTGAGGATTCATTGATTGTTGAAAGAGAAATGCCCCGTCCACCATATAAGGTGATGTGCGGGCATGCGAGGTCAGGTTGAAATGAATTGTCTGCATAACTGATTATTAATGATTGTGGTATCGATCGGCAAAGTGATTTTGTTAATCGATCGGTGATGTGATTTGGTTCGGATTTTGTTTTGTTTTCCAGTTACAGTCCGTTTATTCGAAAAGTGATTTTGATCGTGCTGTTGCTGGCCTACCTGGCGTTCTTCGCATACTGCATGTACCACGAGTTTGGCAACGAACCGTCCATCAGACTCCTCGTCGGTACTCTCATTGGTAGGTACTGTACCTGATGATGATGATGGTGATGATGATGATGATGACGAGGAGGAGGTAAAGAAGGAGGAGGAGGGATGATGGAGATGAGAATGATGATTAAGTCCTTACTCATAGTTCGCCTCTGTGTCTTTTAGGACTGTGGGTTGTGATACACTATCAAGTGAAAAGGATTAACAAACATACAGGCTGCTGCAGCAAGATAACTCCACCCCAGTGGCTAGCCAAATGCATAAACAGCAAAACCAAGGAGGGGAAGAGGCTTAGAAAAATCATTAAATGGTGAGTAACATATAATATACACGACATTTTCATCCCATGGTAAAGCGTTAGTAAGCAGCCCTTAGGGCTGCCGGTCGCTGCGGGCACTTTCTGCTGCAGCACGCTGCTTAGTAAGCAAAGCGCTGTCATTGCTTTGGCCTTTTGAACACTGGACAGCCTAGGTAAAAGAAAGGTTAAATATAATCCTGGACACTTCAACCACCAAATTGACCAAACTGATCCGTTCGCTAAAACATTCAATTGGATAAGTGTTTGTTTTATATGGATTGAAAAATTGCTTGATTGGTTCGTTCATTCACTCACTCAATCCACAGGACCTTGTATCTAGCGTCAGGTATAGGGGCAGTGGTGTTGGTAATTACAGAGGTGGTGCTGAAACGACCACAAAATCTGACGTCACTGGCCGGGATCGTCATGATCATCCTTGTCTGCTTCGTCTTCTCAACGGAACCAGAAAAAGTTAGTCAACCTCCTCTATTCGTCTGTCTCCGTCTCTGTCTGTGTGTGTGTGTGTGTGTGTGTGTGTGTGTGTGTCTCTCTCTCTCTCTCTCTCATTCTAAAGAGAGAGAGAGAGAGAGAGAGAGAGAGAGAGAGAGAGATTGGCGGATATTCAGCCTATAAATTTGTATAGTTATAATGAAAAATCTATAACACCAACACTATATGTCAAAAATTCAAAAACAATAAATTTTGGATTTTTTGTTCAGAGAGAATTCTTTTGGTGAACTGTTACGTTGAAACGAACGAAAGTATGTCTAAAACGCGCACGATAGATCTAATCGCTTCGTTTTGCAAAGTATTCAATAATGGAGTTTATTTACCTTTGATTTGAGTTTGCATTGTTGTTAGGAGAGGCTTTGTATAACGTTGATAATTTTCGTTAGTCGATATTGTTGGAGAATTTTCTGGATCCGTTTGTTTACTATCGATCGAAGTTTCTTGATGGACGTAGATAATGGAGAACATTCTTTTGACAGGAAGAGAGATGTATGACGTAAGTCAGTGATGACGATCTTTAATTCTGATTGGTTGATTGTAATGCGTCATTTCTAGAACGACCTGTCGTCATCTCGAATGAGAAAAAAAATTATAAAATGGATGCCCTGTGTGGTGTTGTGAGAGTTGTTGATAGTGAAGTTGGAAAGTAAAGAGTGGAAAGGCGATTGAGCGATTGTATGCAGTTGTTGATGTGTGCTGAATAAAAGTGGAAAACTTCATACGTCGACTCCGTGTCTTGTATGCTGAGTGAGCAGGCTGCGTGGATACACGAATCTGAGTTACACCTTATCAGGAATTCAGCATTGGGGCTGAATCAAATACTGATAGAAAACACCAACATCAAACGGAGTGTAACATGAACATTATATTGTACTGTACTCTGTAATAATAGTGTATGGAATTAATTTAAGTGATGCTACTTCTGATTTGTGTTAACGCTCTAGTGTGCATTTAGGTTCGGCAATATGTAGCGTTGAAGTTGGATGTTTCAGATCAACTGGCACACTGTGTTTTGGGGCATGAGCCTGCAATTCTGGTTCGCCGTCTTTATACGGAAGACAGAATTTGGCTCGGATGCCTTTGGATGGCTTGCTGATCGTGTTGTAGAGTTCCTCCAATACACGGACAAAGGGTCCAGAGCCGTCTTCGGTGACAACTTCCTCGATCATCGCTTCATCTTTCAGGCAAGACTTTGTGTGCTCATTTCTGTTTTGATTTTATTTCCAACCCTAACTACGACATGCAGATTTTAATGTAGGTCTAATTGGTGCACATGGTTTCGTTGACTTGCTTTAGTCCAAGTACAGGGGCTATTTATATTTACCGTCTTTTCCTTTCTGCTTCAGCTGATGCCGACAATGATTTTCTTCAACGCTGTCATCTCAATGCTGTACTACTTGGGGCTAGTACAGCTCTTCATTGCGACCTTTGGCAAGTTCCTCAGCTACTGTCTCGGCACCAGCCCCATCGAGTCCGTCAACGCTGCTGCCAACCTCTTCCTCACTCTAGTATGTTGCCACATAGGAGCGTTAAAAATTCCGAATATCGTGTTTGACGATAAAAAGAATGATTGGAATGAATTTTTAGTTTTCCTTTCCTCCTGTTATATTTTAAAGGGATGCATTTCTTTTCCACTTTTGACACCATGTTAGTGTACCAATCTGAAAGCCATACGACGTCGTCACAGACACCCCGCATAATTATACACGTTTACGTCACTGACATTACGCCAAGGTATAACAGGATGGCATGTCCATGTGACAACAGTAGCAGCAGTTAGAGCATATAGTATTAATAATTATAATAGAATACGGTAAGTGGAGACTTAAAATATTATGTTAAGATTGGTGAAAAGCCTAATTGGTGGATAGGGCTATCCCGGTAGTAGGATGTGGCGAGTGGGAGTCCTGGGGCGGGAGGGGCGGGTGGTGGCGGAGGTGCGTGGAGGGAGGATAGCCTTTCTTTCGGGCAGCGCCTTGAGCAGCTCTGTGAGCTGGTTTAGATGTACGAATTATCATCGAAGCCTCATACTTCTTCCACTTGTACCATGTGTTTGTGCTGGCCAACAGTCTGAGGCGCCCATCATCATCAAGCCATTCATGCAAGACATCACTCGATCTGAACTGTTTGCTGTTATGACTGGAGGGTTCGCTAGCATCGCTGGCTCCTTGCTATGGGCGTTTGCTGCGTACGGGGTGAGTACCCTACATTACAGAGTTACTGAGGCTTTATTCATGTAATTAATTATCTGTCAGGGCAACATACAGTTTACACTATGTTGTCATGGCAAATTATTATAGTAGGCCTATGAAATTCTGTTGTTAGGTCTGCTATTCAGGCACCAGTGAGGCACTGTTATTTTATAAACGGCGTTATAAACTTTCTTGTGTATACAACTTCAAGTAATAATTGTGTGTGCTGTCAAATGTACGTTCACTAGAGGGCAAACGGCTAATAGCCTACGAGGCCACCATGGCACCTATGGTTTGTACGTTCTGTCATAGTGCTATAAACCCCAGTTCTCTCCACCACCACCCTCCACCTAATCTTCTATCCCCCACACTAAGGAGAGACATCCATACCATCCCAACTCTTCGCTCCCTTTTATCGCTAACTTGCGCTGTTTTGATTTCTGTTATATTGTTTTATTGCATGTTGTAAAGAGGCGTCAGCGCAGCAGATAATTTATTGTAAGCCTTTTGTGACTTTGAATTAATAATAACGGTGATGATGATGGTGATGATCATGATGATGATGAAAATAATATTTATATAGATCGTTTCCCTGAAGATACATCAGCTCAAATACGTAATGGAAAGGTATATTTTTGAGGACAAAATAGATTAATTAGGATCTGGCGTCTTGTGACGTATTCTGTAGCTGTGTTCTGTACTGAACAGGCCCCAGTGAAGCACATCCTAACGGCCAGTGTGATGTCAGCCCCTGCAGCCCTGGCCATTGCCAAGCTGATGTATCCTGATGAAAGAAAGCCAACCGTCAAGGCTGAGGACGCCTACAAGGTGGATGTAGGGTCAGTGTTGTTGTTGTTGTTGTTGATGGTGATGATTGTTGTGGCAGTTTATGATGATGGTGGTAATGAGGTTGTGTTGTTGTACCGTCAGAGACAGAGAGGGGTGGGGTGGGGAGAGAGAAAGACAGAGATACAGATACAGACAGAAAGACAGACATAAAAAATTAAATGTACATAAGATGTTGAGATATTTAAGGTGTCCGGTGATTGTTGTGCAGACACTACGGCAGCTTGTTAGGAGCACTTTCCAAAGGGGCTAGTGACGGACTACAGATGGTGGGCTTCGTGGTGGTCAATCTGCTTATCTACGTCGCCCTGCTGGAGTTCCTTGACCAGACGCTACTCTGGTTCACAGAACGGGCAGGAGTGGAAGGCTTCACCTTTTCTGTAAGAGTCTAGTCTGCAAGTTTTGCTTCATACATACAACGCTTATTTTATTAGCAACATTAGCCTGTAGACAATTTTTTTTTCATTAAGTAAATCAGAGTTGTTTTTTAATCGAGTGATCAGCCATTTATTTATTAGTATATGTTTCCAAATTATAAATAGTTAACAAGGCAATCTCGATTGTTGTCAAACTTTCTTTAAAATGGCTCTTAGAGCTTCGATTTAGGGGAAAGCGTTGATAATCTTAATTGATATATAATATTGTATTTTTACATGTATATCTAGTTACTCTTTATCAAATATATACAGACTCTATTAGTATTAATCAGGTAGCCATTTACCAAAGAGCTCACGTTTGAGGCTGATGTTTTATTGATGGATTGAATAGAACATAGTTGAAAAATATTAAGATTCGGTAAATCGAAGGAAAGCATCCGATGGTAGAAACCTTTACTCATTATTGTGATCAATAGGGCTGATGCCACGACAAAATCATGGTTGGTACAATCATCTCTTTTGTCCAAAAGACCTTACTATTACTTTAATTGCGGAATTATAATGCGTCTAATACTAATGAGAGAGTCGTTTTCAAACACTGATACGAATTGCTTCCCTTGGTTTCATAAGTATTTATCCAGCATATTAACATCCAGCAGTATTATCATCGTAAAACTTGGGAGGACTCTGAGTCTGCTTCAAATAATTTGTTGATGATATGTGTGTGTTGCAGAAGCTTATAGCGTACGTGTTTTATCCCGTGACGTTTTTGATGGGGTTTGAGGTGGCCGACTGTTTCCTTGCTGCTAAACTGTTGGGTGTGAAAATACTCACCACTACAACGGTGAGTCGGACAAGTTCTCTCCCTTGCTACAGTCAAAGTTTGGTTCGCTCACTGTCTTGATTCATTTCTGTATTTCACGATCACAGACGAACCTTTTCTTCTTCCTCTTCTTCTCTTGTTGTCATTGGGAGTAGGAAAATGGCAAGCAGATGTGTGGGAGTGCGAGTGGGATGTGTGACGTTAAACGATTGCAGTATTAATATATATTTATCATTCTTAAAGAGCGCTTTTTCATCCCAAGAGCTGATCAAGGCGCTGACCGAAAAAGGATCCCACTCAAGCCGACCGTGGCGCCCACTTGCATGCCTTGGGCGCACAGTCTGACGCTCAGACGACGGGGTGGGGGAGAAGGGAAAACTATACTCTGAAACAACCATCAGACTAATAGCAACAGTAAGATGGCCAGTGCTCATAACCAATGTTTATGTCCAGGCCACCGGGAATCGTACCCGCAACCGTTATAACACGAGCTTACCGCTCTACCAACTGAGCTATCCCGGCCCTTTTTAACAAAAATAAATTAGTGAAGGATAGCTAGGAACATAATACTTATGTGAAGTTGATATATCATCATCATCATCATCATCATCATCATCATCATCATCATCATCATCATCATCATCATCATCAAGCTTCATCATCAAGCTTCATCATAATTATTATCAACACCACAACCTCCACCCACCAACATGATTATGACATTCTCTTCTTTCTTATCTTCATCTCCCTTTGTGTGTAGCTGACGTTCATAGACTTGGGCCATATAATCACCAACAGCAAAGCGTTGAGAAACTACACCACCTTCTACCCCAACGACACCTGGAGTTACCGCGGTGATGACGTCATCCTGCACGCCACCAATCAAACTCTGGTTGGTGGGATCATGAGTGTGAGTGACTTGATGATGGTGAAACTCTTAATTAAAGTAAGCACGTAGCATTGAAAGCAACGACAGCGATAACATTGAAAGAGAAGAAGAGAGAAGTGGCGAATGACTATAACTGTAGAAGTAGATTGCATGGAAAATGTAGGATGGATAATATAACGATGAAGGCAGTTACCAGGTTGGGGATGATGGTGGGATGATGATGGTGACGCATGCCATATTACTGCTTACTTTTTTTTAGATGGGCATCTCTCCCTTACACACACACACAAACATAAGCCCACACAATACACTTATAGACTAGTTGCTTCTGCGGCTGTTAATATGTTTAAAGCGCGGCGGCTGCTGATGTCGATGTTGATGATGCAGGAGAGGTCAGGCATCTTGGCCACATACATGCTGTGCGGACTGAGTAATATGGGTGCCATTGGCATCGCTATAGGAGCCTTTTCAGCACTGGCACCCATGAGGACTACCGATGTGGTCAAGCAGGTTCCTCTGGCGCTACTGGCTGGGAACATCGCCTCCTTCTGTACCGCCTGCGTCGCAGGTTTGTTGATGATGGAGAAGGGTTGGGGTAGAGGATGTGGACAGTTTGTGTGCATGGTTAGATTGATGGGTGTGAGTGTTGTGGTGGTATCAATGTTAATTCATCAAATTAACATAAGTTGTACTGAGATACTGTTGGAAGTGTGTGTGTTGGCTCATTCATGTAGCAAAGGTACTTTTCGCTGTGTCCTGTCCGTTTGTTTGTCAAAGAATTGTGATACTTGTGCTATTGATGGCGTAAAAGTAGAGCATGCGAACGAGTACAAATCTCTTGGGACTGTTATCGACAACAAACTTAATTTTGATACAATATCGCGTCCACTCAAGAATTTATTTTCTCCAAAACTTCCGATCTCTGAATGTGAACAAGTTCTTCCTCTGCTCTCTTGTTACAGGTGTTTTATGGAATCCGTTCTTACTTTTGGTTTTATATCCTGGTATGGTGGCCTGAGTGTGAAGAACAAGAATATGTTTGGCAGAGTAGTGAAAGTGTGCGGAAAACTAGTGGGTGAGCAACAGACGAGTCTGAATGAGTTGTATGAATATCGTATTATGCAAAAGGCTAGGATGATTGCGAGAGACACTACATATGTTTTAGCCAAACAGTATGACGTTCTCCCGTCAACTATTAAACAAAGGTTAATATATGTGTCTCAGAATGAATAGAAGTGTGTTTTGGTATGTGCGTGCTTGTGTGCGAGTGTGTGTATTTTACACATCCCCCATGCTCCCCCTCTGTCGTTTTGAACTATGATGTGTGATATATATTGTGGGGGTATTCTTTGTCCGTTTTGATATTGGCAGGGGTGTTTGTACTGCGGTTTGTGAACTTTAATAAGTGTGTGTGTGTGCGGTTTGTATGTGTGTGTGTGTGTGTTGGATTGTCTTAATTTTGTTCCCCTCCAACTGTTTTAATTGGGAACTTTGTAATAATAATAATAATAATAATAATAATAATAATAATAATAATAATAATAATAATAATAATAATAATAATAATAAGGGTATTTAGATAGCGCCTTTTCCTAATTACATCAGTTCAAAGCGCAGTTCTCACGCATGTATACTTAACGTTTACATCGAAATACATACGAAAAGAAGTGAAACAAAAACAAGACACTAATAAACTATGCAAATAAATAATACAAACTGGAAAAAGAATATTTACGAGTAAAATATAAAAGATAAGGAAGTAATGGGGAGGAGGAGAGCAGCTGAGGAGTGAGGGCTAGGGGGCTGGGGGCGTGCGATGTGATGGGGAAGGTCTGAATCAGAAAAGGAATGGTGATAGGAGACGAGGCCAGACATTTTTAAGTTTGACTTGAAAGTGACCATGTTCGGAGAGCGGCGGAGAGAGAGAGAGAGAGAGAGAGAGAGAGAGAGAGAGAGAGAGAGAGAGAGAGAGAGAGAGAGAGAGAGAGAGAGAGAGAGAGAGAGAGAGGAAGAGAGTTCCAAGTTGAAAGACCAAGCACTGAGAAGGATAGATAGCCGCAGAGGAGAGTTTGTAGAGGGGTATTTGTAGCATGAGGGTGTCAGAGGAAGAACGAAGATTTCTAGATGGCTTGTAGAAGTGAATGTTCTGGGTGATGTAGAAAGGGGCTAAGCCATGGACGCACTTGTAACAGAAAGTACAGATTTAGTAGGAGGTAATCCTCTACAGGAAACCAGCGGAGAGAATGTAGAAGTGGTGTGATATGATCAGATTTTTTTCTTTTTGAGAAGCAGACGAGCAGCTGAGTTTTGAAAACGTTGGAGCAGATGAACAGAAGAGGAAGGAAGCCCAGTAAAAAGAGATTTACAGTAAGCTCAGCTTGACAGAACAACAGAAGAAATGAGTTTGGCTTTAACGTCAGTGGTAAGATTCTTGCGGAAAAGGCCTATTCTACAGGGCTGA
Source organism: Oncomelania hupensis (assembly GCA_036898135.1). Classification (NCBI taxonomy): domain Eukaryota; kingdom Metazoa; phylum Mollusca; class Gastropoda; order Littorinimorpha; family Pomatiopsidae; genus Oncomelania; species Oncomelania hupensis. The sequence continues at coordinate 120,849,281 of CM072511.1, read as the reverse complement.
AAGTTGCACGTGTTGCCCATGATCTGTGCTTTGAGTCAAGCTTACATAAAGCGATGCAAGGAATCAATACGTGTTTGTGATTACACTGCAGAGTGTTGAGTGCTCGTTATTAGTCTATATCTATACTGCAAACACAAACATTACAGAGAGGGTATTGTTAAGGATGACACCAAGAATTTTGAAGAATAATTATGACATAAGAAAAGTGGTTTGGCCAAGAGTGACAGATTCTCCTCTCTGAAAATCCTTATCGGGAAGAGAGGGGACTATAAACTGATAAAAAAAAAAAAAAAAAAAAAAAGAGTGACAGTGTCTACAAGGAAAGAAGACAGGTTGTGTTTGGTACCCGAAAGCAAAACTTCCGCTTTGTTAGCATTGAGCTGGGGCTTGTTGGCAGTCATCCAGTTAGAAATGTTTTTAAAGCAGTCAGAAGGTTTCCTTGTCAATGTTTTTCAATTTTTGGCAGGTGATTGTGCGTCTTTTCTTTTGGTTTAAACAATGGTTTATTCAGTATCTGACAAATACATAACAAATATAATAACAGGAATACACAAAAGACAAAGCTTAAGTGAGTGCATACCTGGACAAGTTACAATAATCTGTGTCAGTTTAGGCGGAATAGATACATCATTGAGATACAAATAGTTATACATTGCCATCAACACAAGAACAATTAACAATGATAAGGAAAGCATAATCATAAACAACATACAAATGAGTTACAAAAATAGTACACAAATATAATAACAAATAAAATTAATACAGAAACAAGTTTTAAAAAGATAATGAAATAATAACAAAATAATAGCGAGAGATTCACTAGGGACACAATTGTAGCAAGGAGTTTGCGGAAGGTATGTAGGTACCACGGAAAAAACACCCCCCCCCCCCCAAAAAAAAAAAAATAAAAAAATAAAATAAATAAATAAATAAAATAAAATAAAATAAAATAAAATATGTATATATATATATATATCTTTAATACACCAGACACAAAGGCAAGTTAACTAGTAACTATTAGTGAAAGCGGCCTGACAGTCGCAGAAATTCGTGGACAACAGCTACAATAATACTATTCTCCTGAACGGACAAACATTCATTACCATAAAGTAATATTATGACATCTTGAGATTCAGGATTCAGAGTATGTATTGTCTGTGTTCTTGCATTAATAAATAGTGGGCAGGAGAGAAGAAAGTGTTCCGATGTCTCAGCTGGGTAAGTACAGTGACAAGTTGGATCGTCCAATAAATGGCGGCGGAACAAGTCATAATTAAGGTCGCTCATACCTAGCCTCATTCTACAGTGCAGAGCCTGTTGGTCGCGTTTGCCATAATAATAATGAAGTGGGACTACAGGATCATCTCTTGACAGAAATCTTTTCAAACTACTAGTTGATTGACTCGATTGGAGATTTTCAGGCAATTCGTTGAATAAGATGGTTGCAGAAGGTATAAATGATTTTTTGTACATTTTAGTTTTATGAGTGGGAACGTTTCTTTCGAATGGTCTTCTGCGGTGATATGGATTAGTACTTCTAACAAGCGGTGGTAGCAGGGCAGATAGGTGTTCTGGGCAGTTATTATTTATCATTTTATGGTAAAGTATCAGTTTGTGTCTCTTTCTGCGTTCTTTAAGACTACAAAAACCAGATTCCTGGTAAAGCAGTTCATGACTAGTACCCTTTACTGCTCCTATAATGGTTCTGACAGCCTCTAGATGAATTTTTTCAAGAGAATGTGAAAGTAGTTCGGTACAGTTGTCCCATACAACATCAGCGTAATCAAAGTGAGGAAGGATAAAAGATTTATACATAGTTTCAAGAGCTTTTCGACTTAATTTATGTTTATATGACCGCAGACATGAAGATAAAAAAGTAACCTTACGAATAACAGACCTAACGTGTTCGTCCCATTTCAAATTGTTTTGAAAATAGACACCCAGGTGCCTGTGAGATTCACTGTTTTGTAAAATACTATTTCCAAAAGTTAGGTCAGGATCAGGGGATGCGTCACGTTTCACAGTCAATAACTCGGTTTTTGCTTCATTAAATGTGACCTTCCACTGCCTTGCCCAGTTACTAATCTTTTCCAGGTCGGAGTTTAATATTTCAGCACGAACGTCTGGATTTCTCAGTGCTAAAGATATACTTGTATCATCAGCAAACAATTTGATTGTAGATTCAATTTCAGAGACAATATCATTAATATAAATCAGGAATAATAATGGGCCCAAAACGGAACCTTGTGGGACACCAGCAGTGATGTTACTATATTCTGAAGAGCATCCTTTAACAACAACAGCCTGTTTACGATGTTCTAAGTAGCTTTTGAACCACTCAAGAAGTTGTCCTCTAATTCCTACAGCCTCAAGCTTCTTAAGAAGCCCCTTATGCCAGACTTTATCAAATGCCTTGGAGATGTCACAGAATACAGACTGAACAGTTATTCCTTTGTCGAAAGCTGTGCATAAATCGTTATAGATCACTATCAGCTGGTTAACCGTAGAGTCTCCAGGGGTAAACCCTGATTGGCAAGAGGTCATAATACCGTAACACTTTAGGTACGAGTAAACGTAACTGTGAACGCATCTTTCAAACACCTTACCAACACAGCTTAGCAAAGATACAGGACGGTAATTGGTGCATTCATCCATGGGACCCTTTTTGTGTATTGGTGTTACATGTGCAATTTTCCAAATATTTGGGAAGATACCAATTTGAAGACATCGATTAAACAAAGTACAAAGTGGTCCAGAAAGTACGTCAACAGCAGCAATTAATATTCTATTGTGAATTTTGTCTGGACCCACTGCTTTATTCTTTTCCAAATTGCAAATTACTTTCTTTATATCCGAAGTAGTAATAACAATATGATTGATTTCAGTATTTAATCGAGGTACGTCAGGAGCAGTATCGTCAGCATTTTCTAGTGTTGTTTGTTGGATGAAAAAATCATTGAGTGCAGTAGCTTTTTCTGTATCAGTTGTGTGTGCAGAGCCATTAAAAAATAAAGGGGGAATATCGTCATTGATACCTTTTTTATTCATAAAATCTTTAACAAGTTTCCACCATTCCTTGGTGCCGAATTTTCCTGGGTCGCATGCCTTGTCATTCAGTTCATTTAGATATTCAGCTTTGCGATCTCGAATCTTTCTTGTCACTTGATTCCTGTATTGACGATAAGCTGTCCAGTCTTGCTCAGTGCCACTACGTTTTGCACGTTTAAAAAGTTTGTGTCTTTGTTTAAGGGCATTTCTTATTTCGACGTTAAGCCATATAGCGTCCTTAGATCGAACGGTAACTGTTTTTACGGGCATACTTTTGCATGCGGCTTCAAAAAGAAGTTTAGTAAAGGCTTCTGTGCATTGATTAACGTCTCCTACACCGACGACTTCTTGCCAATTTATTTCAGACAGCAAAGTGCAAAATAATGTTTCATTTAATTTTTCATAGTTATACAAAGTTCTTTTAAAGGACGAGTTCTTAGCAGCTTTACTACAAATAGTTGCACAGGGAACGCAATGGTCGCTGCATATTTCGGGCAAGACTTCGACTTGAGAGATAATCTGAGGGCTCTGCGTGATAATTAAGTCAAGTCGTGTACTAGTGTTTTCAGTTATACGTGTGTCGGCATTAGTAAGCTGATGCAGCTGAAACCTGTTCAGAATGTCTACAAGATGTTTTGGGGGAGAGTTATAGTCAGCATTAAAATCGCCAAGTGCAATAAACTTTGTGCCAGTATTATTGACTTTCTCAAAACTTTCAAGAACTAAATCCCAGTAATCTACAGTAGCGTGAGGTGGGCGATAGAAAGATCCGATCAACAAAGCACTGTCTACTCTGGTTTCAATCCAAACTGCTTCTAAGTTTGCAACATGTAAATCAGGCCTATGTTTACACAACAAAGAATTTTTCACCCATATAGCTACCCCCACCCCCTCCCTGGGCCATGCGGTCTAACCTAACAGGAGCATGGAAATTAGGTAGATCAACGTTGCCTGTAAACGATGGAGAGTACCATGTTTCAGAACATGTAATTATGTCGTATTTATGACATTCTGCTTCAAGAAAATGTAATTTGTGTGCCAGGCTTCGGGCATTAACATGAATCACATTAATGTAACTTTCATCTCTAGGACCAGGGTTGCTTTCAACATCACCACAGCGCAACAAGTGCTTTCTAATCAAACCAATAAGCCTAATAGACAGAGACGCTTCTTCATTTCGGGTATTATCAGGACGAGCATTTTCACTACGTAACAAGGGGTTAGCAGAAGTATCGCAGACATGGCAAAAAGCAACAAACAATGCTAGGGGAACATTTTGTGCAAACAACAGCACCATACAAGAAAGAACCATCGACTTACTCTTTAAAATTGTTATGCGATGAGCACGACCGTCGGAATAAAAACACCCAATCCTGGCTCTATGTAACACAAGATCACAAGTCATTTACGTCACAGTACTCAAAAGTACATCAAAAAGAAAAGTAGCCAGGAGTGGGATCAAAATAACATAAACCAGCATAGTTTGCCTGAGACGTGTCAAGATGCAATAAGTTATATCCGTAGGCCTCCAGCCGCAAGTGAAGTTTCTCTCTTGAAAAAAAGAATTATAATATAAGAGAAGAAAAGGAATAATACACCGAAATAAAGATAAGAAAAAGAAGGGCATGGACAATACATTTGGCATAGCATACGATTAAGGGCAGTAAGGGGCGGCCAAAGTGCCAGCAAGCAAAAATAAAGCATGTGTGTACAGAGCAGGATGACAGAAGTGACAAAGTCTGGGGCAAGATTGTAAACATGCACCGAAGGAGAAAACAACTTGAGTCAACTGCTCCAGCCGAGGGCCCGCACCCGCCGAAGCGAGAGAGAGCAGCCAGCGAGGCGACGCAGTCTTTTCTTTTGAGGAGGAGAGAGACAGAGAGAGCATTGTGCATTTTTATCTTTTGAGCAGGAGAGACAGAGAGAGCATTTTATTACTTTGTTGTTTGTTGCTTGTTGCTTCGTTATAGACTATGCATTCTCCAACCTTTTAATGAGTGAATGTTTGTAATTGCCATAGATATATATATATATATTGTAACTTGTTGTAGTACTGTCAGCAAATAATAAAGTATTCTTGAATCTTTAATCTACTTTGGAAAATAGCCAATTAGATAATGCTTAGCTAATCAGTAAAGTAGGCTATTTGAGTGTGTGTTTAGTAAGAATGTTTCATTTTAACATTCAAATAATCCCCTCCCCCAGTAAAGTCGGTTAATTGAGTGTATATGTGGGTAATAATGTTACATTTTAACATTGGTATAATTATGATCCATTTCCCCACCCTCACCCCTCTCCCTCGCCCCCCAGCAAATAATGTAAGCTTACCTGTAGGTTGTGCCAGTGAAAGCATTTAACTTATTTGTCATAATAATATTGTCGCCATCGTTATCATCCTTAGTATCGTCACCTTGTCAACATGTTATTTATTTGTACAGGTTTACTACACACGGACGGAGTTGATTAGACCACATTTTTTCTATACTCCTCTACCTGATCGTGACGAGGTCTGCTACCCCTGGCCGGCACAGTGTCAAGCTTGGGTCTGATAGATCTGCGACACTTTGTATGGGACTAAACGGAAGCAGGCGTCTTTGGATGCGTACAGAACCCACCACACCCCACTCGCTCCCCCCCTCCTACCTTCCTAAAAATAAAATATACAATACAATAAAAGGAGGCTGCCAATCTTCAAATTTATACTTCACTTCGTTATATCGTTCTCCATACATCTACGCCCCGTAGCGATTTTTTAAAGCTGCTTACCCGCCCATCTGAGCGCTTTCGCCTCAATACCGTGGAATTATAAACTCTTCTATCACCATACTCTAGTGTAATAGTTTGAAAACCTAACCTCAGACTCGCTTTCAAACAACTAGGAAAGTGTGCCATTCCATGTCAATACAGTAGGATTATAATCCCCGAGGTTTTTCCCCACAACAATTATATCAAATGTCATTTTTAACATTGTTAAGTTTGGTTTATTTTAATATAATTTAGGTAGTTTAGTTTAATTTTGTTTGTTTTTTGTGTATTTTAGTATAAGACAATGTATAAACCTAATACGTGTTGGTGAGAAAAAAAAAAGAGTTAATCTTGTTCGTTTTAAACCACAAATATCTTACTCAGAGTTGTCTGTTAATGTTGAAATAATAACCATCATGTCAAGACTGAGAGACATATCAAACGGCTGAAAGCAATAATGACTGAATTGAAAGCAGTGAGCTTTTCAATGAACTAGTGATTAAAAATGAAGAAGGGTTATTAAAACAGCAAGGTTTTAATCCTAACCCTTCACCAATTCACAAATGCAATAGCCACAATTATCTTAAGGAAAAGAGTCAAAAGAGTAAATGAACCGACTTAATCAACAAATGAAACTGGCATTGTTTTTTTAATTGTATGCCTAAGCTAGAGTTGTCTGAAGACTAAGCCTACATTCTGAACGAAGCGGAGACGAATCAATGTAAGAAACTGGCATTGCTTTTCACAGGTCAAGTTTGGTTGAAGACACCCGTCATGTTTCACGTTCTTGTGTTCGTTTATATTTACTCGGTATGTGTGAGAGTGGATGGGCGGGTGCTTGGGCGGGTGGGTAAGTGTACGTTCGTGCGTGTTTTTATGTTTGTGCGTGTGCTGAATAAATGTGAAGGAAAGCTTCTGATTTTGGGACTATTCTTGGTTGCGCATTTGGATGACATTATTGGAAAGCAATGAATAAAGCAGTCGTTCACATGCATCGTTCCCCTCTAGTCTAATGTCGATTCCTTTTTTTCCCCCAATTGAAGAAATTGATACATAAATGTTATTCGAAGCGCCAAGCGCCCTCATGAATATTGTCCGATCTCGATGTGACAATTTTCATATCCCATGCAAAGATGCGAATAATTTATCATTTTTATTAAACAATATATCTATGGATACTACACGCGCCTTATTGCTACATCAGATTCAAAGCGCTGCGATCTGTAACCAACATACACGCTCACATGTTAAAGCTACTCTTACATACACATTCATCATCAGACATTTGGTGTAAAAGGTAAGTCACTATTAGAAGACGGAAATCGAAATCAAATGTTAGTTTTGAGATAGACTGTATGCAATACCATTATAGAAGGGAAGGAGGAAACCCTCGTTGTCAGTATATTAAGATGGTTAACCCTTACTCTGTCTCTGTCTTTCTGTCTCAAATGGTACAAATATGTTAAACCCTTTTTGGCAAATACCTGTACATACAGCATGCAGAGTTTCATTGTGTGTGTTTGTCGTGGGATGGTATTTGCAAGGCCTGATGCTCTAATGACGTGGCCATACCATCGGAGTTTCCGTTTCTTCACCACTGTTGAGCATGTCATCATGTTGTCTGTGTTGGTCTATCGGACTTCGTTGTTGGTGATGTGCTGGGTATAGGAAATGCCCAGAAGTCTTCTGTAGCACCTCATCTCCATGCTTTGTATTCTTCGTTGTAGATCTGCTGTGAGGGTCCATGTTTTGCAAGCGTATAGGAAGATGGAGATGACAAGGGAGCGCAGCAGCCTTACCTTGAAATGTAGACTGATGGTCCTGTCTTTCCAAATGGGCTTCAACCTTGTCAAGGCAGTAGTTGTTTGTGCGATCCTGGAGAGGACTTTCTGTCGGGACCCATTGTCTGATATAATGGCTCCTAAATATTTGAAGCTATGCACTGTGTTGAGGGAGTGGTCTTGGACTTTGATGTCCATATTGATGCCTTTGGTGTTGTTGGTCATTTTGCACTTATTTCCATTCCATAGGCTCTGGAGGTGGTGTCAAGCCTCTGTACAAGCTGTTCAAGTTCTTGTTCCTCTCAAGCCAATCCATCAATGTCATCCGCAAAACGGAGGTTGGAGATTGCTCTATCCCCTGTGCCTTCGTGATCTGCAAAGGCATCTGACATGATGCGCTCTAGGAAGATGTTAAAGAGTTATATCTTTATACATATATATTTTATATACGTGTATACATTTCTGTAGTTTAAATGCAATGAATGCAGGGAGTAAGGATGTGTGTACACTTAGCCTAGTAGGTGTACTGTGATTTGTGTTGCTTTAGGCCTAACTAGCCTACGATTTATTTTACCCCACCACCTCCATACTCATTTGCAATGAACATGGGAAGACTTATACAATAAATCAAACTGCGAACTCTCTATATCTCTCTGTGTGTCTGTATTTATCTATAGCCGTCTCTGTGTCTGTCTGTCTGTCTCTCTCTCTCTCTCTCTCTCTCTTTCTCTCTCTCTCTCTCTCTGGGTTATTTGCGACTATACTTTTACGTTGTGTTGTTTCTTTGTTTGCCACTAGTCCTCAACTGCTCAGGGCTTTTGTGCTTTCTGTTCGGTTGTGGTGCAAGTAGTTCTTTTATTCGTGCACTTGACCGTACATGTTGCATATCTTACTGACTTTAATAATCGTTTTGTGTTTCTCTTCTTCCCATTCGCTACTTTGCCCAGTATCTTGCTCATAAATTAATCAAGTTATATTCAGGAACTATATCTGTTTAATTTGACATTTAAGAACTCTTTTTCGATTTCATTAGGCCTATGAATTATATGTCCAAATAAGACTCCCATAAAAGAGGACCTTCGTGTGGGGCACTTACGAGTATCAATCATACGATTAATAAAATAATGACATGTCTACAATGCTTTTAAATGTTAATACAAGTTTTCACCTCTTTTGGTTCTCAGAATCAAGATTGACTTATCAGATTTCCAGATTTCGGATTCTGATGTCGCCATTTCAAGTTAGAATGTGTCACGCAGAGACCCACAAAGAAACTGGGTTGCTTCTGTCGCGAACCGATCAGACAAGTACACGCGCACCTATAAACATAAACTCACATAAGCGCTCCTGATCGGCCGGACGTCCTTCAGTAGCTGGTATGAGAAAAGAAAGGACGTGCAAACACGTACAACACATGTGACAAATGACAAAGATTTCTGATCACAAGTCCAATCACACTTTATTCATACAACTAAACCAACTAACATTCACTGACACACGCTAAACTCAATAAAAGTGAAGGAATGGAAAACAATCAACAATCACAATGGCATCAACATGAGAATTGAGAAGTCAAAGTCATAAGAAGGAGGGAGAAGGAAATGGAATAGACAGTTTATGGGAACGACTACACCTGGTGAGAGATCATGAGGTTCGATCCAGATCCACGTGGTGAGGTGATCGGAACTTGCCGCTTGCCCGGAACTTGCCACTTCCGTTATCAATAAATGACACGCACGTGGTCAAGAGAGAAGACTCACGCAGGTTAGTCGTCACCAAGAAATGGGGGTAGACGATGACTTGGACGAAGACGGGTGATCATGTAGAAACCACGTCACAACGAAGAGCGGAGGTGATTGATTGATTGATTTATTGTTGCTTTAGGTCCAGCGGACTCTTCCGAGCCAAATCAGGACCGGACAACCCCCGATCCGTATAAAAGATCTGCTGAAACAACCCTAGTGGAAAAATTGAATGCCCTCCACCGGCCAGTCACTTTACAATAAAGACATCCCACGCAGGGGACGGCTGAGGCTTTATCCCAACTAATCAAACCCCCGGTTACAAAAACAAAATAGAATACAAACATCATTATAAATTATCAACAAAACACATACATATAAAATGCCTATATTGATAAATAATAACATCATAGGAATCCCTAGTGACAACCCGGCAGAAAGCGTCCAACATTCCCAAGCTGATCCAACAGACCTCATACACAAACAAGGAGTCCTGTCCAGGAAGAGTTTTCAAGAAAAAAGGTAGGTCACTGATCTAGCGAAGAAGAAGATAGTATAGCAGATTGATAGAACAGAGCAGGAATGAGAAAGAGCAAATGAGAAAGACAGCGACAGTGGGAATTTCAAGCACTAAATTTCCAGAAAGTGGGGATACTATTTATACTGAAAACCCCCGGCACCCCAACGGGGGTAGCGGAGGTGAAGTAAGTAAGATAAGCCCAATACGGCTTAAGGAGAAGAGGAACCACCTCCGAGTTGACCCGCCACGGTGCTAGAGATTGACACAGTACTAATTTACTACACACTACCAATCCTGGCATTACTTCTAGTCCAACAGACTTCTAGCACAAGTGACGTCACATCACAGGAAGTCACATGCCAACAAGGCAACGGTCACAAACTAGACTTTCAACACGCCCATTGAAATAAACTAGGCTACTTTTCTTTAGCTTTACCGCTCATCCAAAAATGGCTATTTTAACAGACCAACGAAGTTATTCTCAAAGACGATTCATTCTTCTAACAACGTTGCCAACTGTCTGCCACTGAACAAACACATTCACTACTTATTCAGCCCTGTCAATTTCCTCTAGAGAATTCAAAATCATAAGAAGATCCTATCCTATCCTATCCTATCTTATTCCGTAACTCGGAGGTCGTAGGGGCACCACAGATGATCGTTTAACCAGCGTACTCCATCTTTCCCTGTCCTCAGCAACCCTGATTGTTTCGCTCAGTGTCAAACCAGTCCATTCTCGAATGTTGTCCTCCCACCATTCGAGAATGGACTGGTTCAACCTTGGCCAATCCAACGGCCTTGTGGGTTCGGGCACTGATTAGAATAGACCCAACCCAACGTTTCCCGACGTGTCGTAAGGGGCGACTAACCGGGGTGTCAGCACAGCATCACTGGGCGAAAGTCTTCTACACAGAAGTCACCGGCCAGGACGGAGGAATCTCATGTTACTACAGGTTCAACGACCACGTGCTCGGAGCCAAGGCGAGCCACACTGTATTCGTGGATATAGGCTGTGGCCAACAGCCTGGAGAGGATTGGGCCCTGCCAGGTCTTTCTTGCCCAAGACTCACTGCATGATGAATAAAACCAAGAAGATCCAAGACACTCAAAACAAGTATGGGGCCGGGTAGCTCAGTTGGTAAGAGCGTCTTGCTAGTAACCGAAAGGTCGCTGGTTCGAATCCCGGAATGGTCAACGTGTGATCATATTATTTTCCCATTTACCAACAACTGGCCCGCTGGTGTCAGTATAAATCGGTCCAGTAGTCACCTATATGCAAAAGTGTCGTGTGACTATAATCTACAAACAACAACAACACTCAAAACAATAGGTCTTTCCTCTTTGAAACTCTACACTGCAGTTTTATTTATTTATTTATTTATTTATTTAATCGTTCTTATATAGCGCTTTTTCAGCTCAAGAGCTGCTCAAGGCGCTGGCCGATACAGGATCTAACTCAAGCCGCCCGCGGCGCCAACTTGCAGCCTTTGGGCGCACCGTAATAACGCCCCAGACAACTGAGCACAATCCTGGGCAGCCAGGGATGGGGGAGAAGGACCTATGTGCATGCTGGATGTGTTCTTGTCATCGGCACTCACCCGTCTAGGACATGAGCGTCAGGATCTTTAAAGTCCGTTTTGATGGAATGTATGCGACACAGACTAGACCTCGGTTTATACTCTCATTCGAAGGAGTAGGAAACGGGAGTAAAGTGTCTTTCCCAAGGACACAACGCAATGCCCCGGCCTGGGCTCGAACCCGGGACGTTCGCATATTTACCAAACTTATTATATTTTGTCATACTCTGTCTTGCCAATCGAAAGGTTATAATCATCGCTTACCTTGAGCTACAGACACGTGCACTCTGTGAAATTATCCTTCCACCCTTCATCCATCCCTATTCACTTCCACTATATCATTTACTCTCTCACCTGTACTTTATCCAAACTACACTATGTAACACAATTTTTGTTCCTGGCTTCTAAGTGTTATATTTCAATTGCTTATGTCTAAAGTACGTGAAAAAATGACTTCATTAAGCACAAACTTTGCTTACACGACAACAGCACGAAGGAAACTCGTTTTTTGTGAAAATAGGACGATTTTTTTTCATTTTCGTCATTATGATCAGGTAAAAACAAAAATTGCACAAGGAATAGACAAACACAGTCGGAAACCACTCAACAAGGTTCAGAAATGTGTAGATTTTCTAGATTTACGATTGTACTGTGAATCACTCTCTCAGTTCAGTTTATAAATGTATAGTCCCCAACACAGTATGCGTATAGGAGACTTTGGTATTATGAAGTCCATTGATATAAGAGGTCGTGCTGCAGTAAGAGGTCATATGAAGAGGGAGCGCGGGACGCTGCTACGACGTCCGGAAGAAGACGGAGATGGATCGACGGCAGGCATGAGGGGAAGGAGTACGAACGAACGGCAGCAGGGGTAAGACCGGGGTGCCAGGGAGGCCGCCAAGGCCAAGGGAGGGCAAGCACAGAGGGGGAAGGGTGGAGGGCCTAGCAGTGACCAGGAGGGCGGGGGGAGGGTTAGGGTTAGGGTACCTAATTAGATAAAAAAAAAATCCTTCAGGACCACATTAAAAGTTGAGGAGGGCCGGGTAAAAGCTATAAACAATCAAGAATGGACCCATAAAACAAGGGAGGGAAAAAAATGGTACAATGAGGTAGGGAAAGTCATTCATGAAAACGGATACCCAGGACACAGGGGTCAACTGAAGGTATGAGTCATGTGGAGTGGATGGTCAGTCATGGAAATGGATACCCAGGCCCCGTGGGGTCGACTGAAGGTATGAGTCATGTGGAGGGGATGGTCAGTCATGGAAACGGATACCCAGGACCCATGGGGTCGTCTGGAGGTATGAGCCATGTGGTATGAGAGCAAGGTAGCTGAGCGGTATAAGTCAGTACGTGGTAGTAATACCCAGGACCCGATGGGTCAGCTGAGGGTACAATCCGTGCAGTAGTAGCTGAGTGGGAAAATGTCACTTAAGTAGAGCATACCCAGGACCCGAGAAGGTAGAGTCGAACCCAAGGCCCATGGGCCAGGTGGGGGAATAGGTTACAAACAGGTAACTGAGTGGGGATAGTCATCATTAGTAGTTGTAAGACAAAGGAACCCAAGACGAGTTCCGGGGAGAGAACCGGCCAGGCGGTTGGGTCTAAAGGTGTACAGACACTCGTGAGCGGTAGGTGCACACCGTGGTCATGAACAGCAGTCCAAAGTTAGTCGACAAGGAGTAGGCTTCCAGGTCAGCCATGGAGTCCAGATGCACGTCGCGGCAGGCAATCCTAACCGCGGAGAAGTCAGGCTCCAGGGCCAGACACTCAGGGACACAATAGTCGTGTGCTTTTATGCTTGTACAGCTACTTTTGGAACGTTCAAGAACGTTCTAGAAAGTTCTGAGAGTTTCTCGAAAGTTCTGGAAGTTTCTTGAACGTTCTAGAGTGTTCAGGAGAATTGTAGAAACATGTGGACAACTCTAGCAGTTCAGGGAGGAAGCTCGGCATTGAAAGCAAATCGATAATTTTCTCGAACACACGCGATTTTCCAAATTTCATTGTCCCGGTCACAGAAGCAAAGTTTTTCTGGAATAACAGCGATTTCCTTTCTGTTCTATACCTAACGGGTTAGGAAAACACACTTTCAACCCAGGAACAGAACAAAAGTGAAAATTTGTTACATAGTGCTATCTGTGGACCACATGCTTGTCGCTGCGTGACAGCTTCTTTATATAAGTGAACCAATTTGCTATAAACGACTAACACATCTTGAATAGTACGTGGAATCGGTATGGGTTAAAATTAGGTTAAAAAGAACACCTCCACTGCTTGTAGGTTTTGTTATAGGAATCCTACAGAGCAAGCAAACTGGTTAGATACTTAACGCAGATTTTTGGCTCGAATCGAAGGAAATAATTCTTATGGGAGGCTTTAATATTGATTTATTAAAACCGAACAAATCGTGGCTTGATCTGCTTAACTTCTTTAACCTGAAATAAAATAGTAAACACTCCTTCCAGGATCACAGCATCTACCAGCACTCTGATAGACCATATTTATGTCACTGATCACCGGAGCATTGCTGCATTTTTTTTTTAATTCCTGCCAGTGGTTGCAGCGACCATTTTTCCTGTCTGTTTAACCTGGTCAAAAACGGGGGTAAAAATTCCAAAAGCTGGCCATAAGACAATACAATACAGATCCTTTTCCAATTTTAACGAAGACATATTTCTACTTCTTCATGACCTTTTAAGTTCCTCCCTCCCTTACGATTATAATTTAACGGATCCTGGCACTGCCTTCACGCACTGACTTAATACCTTTACAAACATATAGATAAGCATGCTCCTTGAAGAATAAACAGAGCCAGACACATTGTAAAACCTAAATGGCTTGGTTATGAGTTACAAGATGCCATAAATAATCCAGATTATTTAAAATCGACTGGCAAAGGAAAGGAGTATAAAGAACAAAGAAATAAACAAACTAAATGAAACGATTAAAACAGAGAAAGTATTTCCAGGACCTTGCTTCATCCAAACAAAATTCAAAGAACATATTTGGAAAGCAATAAATGTACTCGTTAATTAAACGATTTGAAAATTTCATAACACTTCTGTAGGTCAAAACAAATTTCACCTCAATCAAATATTTCTCCGCTTACGGTACCTGAAGTCTTTCTCGCACTCACACATTTAAAGCAAACAGGAACCCGAAGCTTAGATGGGCTGGACGACCGAATTCTTAAGTTGTCTGCCCCGATAATTTCTGATACCCTCACTTACATTTACAATCTCTGCCTACGGAACAACTATTTTTCAATTGCTCTAAAACAGGCTAAAGGTATTCCTTTGTTCAAATCGGGTGATAGAAAAGACCCCTCAAATTACAGACCAATCTCTATAATGTCTGTTATATTAAAACCACTTGAGAAACCTATAGACCCCACCTCTTAGCGTATTTCAACCACAGTAAATTACTTCACCCTAACCAATCTGGATTCAGGGCTCATCACTCGTGTCACACTGCATTAATTAGTCCTGTTGACTAGTGGTTGAAAAAGAGTAATGATAATGAATTTTGTGGAGCCGTTTTTACAAATTTTTGCCAAAGCTCTTGACGTCATTGACCATTCGCGGCTTCCAAAAAACCCCTCTCACTTTATGGACTTGTGATTGATTAAGTTCAACTTATATATATAAGATCTTACTCTTCATGTTAAGAATTCATGTAAACTCTATGCAGATGACACCACTATACATTCTAGCAACACCGAATTAATTCATGCATGAGAATCACTGCAGGAAAGTTTAACCAAGATGACCGAATGGACTGAGCTAAATCATATGTCATTTAAACACCCCCCCCCCCTATCCTATCCTATCCCGTAACTCGGAGGTCGTAGGGGCACCAAAGATGAACGTTTAACCAGCGTACTCCATCTTTCCCTGTCCTCAGCAACCCTGATGGTTTCGCTCAGTGTCAAACCAGTCCATTCTCGAATGTTGTCCTCCCACCTCTTTTTCTGTCTCCCTCTTCTTCTACCTCCTTGCACTGTGCCTTGCAGGATGGTCTTTGCAAGACCTGATGATCTGGTGACGTGGCCATACCATCGGAGTTTCCGTTTCTTCACCACTATGAGCAGGTCATCGTGTTGTCCAATGGCTTGTGTGATGGTCTGTCGGACTTCGTCGTTGGTGATGTGCTGGGTATAGGAAATGCCCAGAAGTTCTTCTGTAGCACCTCATCTCCATGCTTTGTATTCTTCGTTGTAAATCTGCTGTGAGGGTCCATGTTTCGCAAGCGTATAGGAAGATGGAAATGACAAGGAAGCGCAGCAGCCTTACCTTGGAATGTAGGCTGATGGTCCTGTTTGGGAGCTGGTGAAGTAGAATTCAACTCAGATGTGACAGATGCCGCCACTGAGATCCTTGGAAGCACTGTCCAAAGAAGAAACCGTGGATCACAACTGAACTTTTGGATCTGTGTAACAAACGAATAGAGATGAAAAAGAAAAAGAACACTTCACACGGATCTGATACCTACCGAAAAATCAACAGTCGCATCCGAAAAGGCATGGTCACAGCAAAGGAGAACTGGATAGAAGATCAATACCAGGAAATATAGAATAGTCTGAACAAGAATAACAGCAGGAAGGCTTACCAGACTGTGAAGCGGCTGACTAGTGTTAAACAGCCCAAGCAAGGTCTCCACTATCCAAATCAAGTCCATGGTGTAGGCCACTCCCCACTATACCAGATCTTGTTACAGATAATGGTGAGTGCGTCAATGATCGCTTCTCCTCCTGCTTACAGCAATTCCGCGGGTATGTTGTCCACTCCCGCTGACTTCCCCTTCTTTAGTGAATGCACTGCTGCCTCAACTTCTTCTCGGAAAATTGGGAGGGTTTCTTCCTCTTCTCTGTTCTGGGGACAAGCTAGAACTGATGGGTCTCCGTTTGGTGTGTGGTTGTAAAGGACAGAGCAGTACTCTGTCCATCTATCCAAATCTTCTTGTTCTATGATGAAAGTCCTTTCCAGGATCTCACAAACAATTGCTGTTCAGACAAGATTGGAGCCTTTTTGGAAAGACGGGACAATCAGACCCTCACAGCAGATCTACAACGAAGAATATAAAGCATGGAGATGAGGTGCTACAGAAGACTTCTGGGCATTTCCTATACCCAGCAAAACACCAACGACGCAGTCCGACAGACCATCACACAAGCCATTGGACAACACGATGACCCGTTCACAGTGGTGAAAAAACAGAAACTCCAATGGTGTGGCCACGTCACCTGAGCATCAGACATTTCAAAGACCATCCTGAAAGGCACGGTGCAGGGAGGCAGAAGAAGAGGGAGACAGAAAAAGAGGTGGGAGGACAACATTCGAGAATGGACTGGCTTAACACTGAGCACAGCCATGAGGGTTGCTGAGGACAGAGAAAGATGGAGTACGCTGGTTAAACGATTATCTGTGGTGCCTCAACGACTTTCGAGTTACGCGAGAGGGTATGATATGACGCATTCATGTGTTTTATTCTGAGACATTTTGGAAATTCTGTCTATTTACATTACATTACATGATTATTGCTTTAGGTACAGCGGACTTCCGAGCCAAATCAGGACCGGACAACCCCTGATTCGTTGTTGGTGATGTGCTAGGTATAGGAAATGCCCAGAAGTCTTCTGTAGCACCTCATCTCCATGCTTTGTATTCTTGCTGAAACAAGGCTGAAACAACCCTAGTGGTAAAACTGAAAGCTCTCCACCAACTAGTCACTTTACAATAAAGATATCCCCACGCAGGGAACGCTGAGGCTGTACTCTAATTTATCGAACCCCCGTTTACAAAAATAAATTAGAATACAAACATCATTATAAAATATCAACAAAACACATACATATAAAATGCCTCCATTGCTAAATAATAACATCATGGGAAGCCCTAGTGACCACCTGGCAGAAAGCGTCCAATATTCCCAAACTCATCCAACAGACCTCATACACAAATAAGGAGTATTGTCCCGGAAGAGTTTTCAAGACAAAGGTAGGTGACTGGTCTAGCGAAGAAGAAGATAGTATAGCAGATTGATAGAACAGAGCAGGAATGAGAAAGAGCAAATGAGAAAGACAGCGACAGTGGGAATTTAAAGCACTAAATTTCCAGACAGTGGGGATACTATTTATACTGAAACTCCCGGCACCCCAACGGGGGGTTCTGTCTATTTAAGCTTACTTTAAAAAAAAAAGAATACTTTCATATACCTGTAAAACGTTTTTGGATGTCAAGAACAAAAAGAAAAAGTTAGACCTGTCACTTTCTGCCAGATTTAAAAATAACATGCCGTTTAAACTAGTTCTGTGCAAAATGATGTCGTTTCCAAAAGGTTAAGAAGAAACATGTCCCTAAGATATAAAACATGTACGTCGTTCTACAGAACCCTGAATGAGGTCAACATTTCCGTCCAAATGCAGAAATTGTAAATATTTAAAAATAATATTGTCAATAGAAAACTAAAATTTGGTTTTGCTTGGTTGACTCAAATGAATGGTATACTTAAATTTGCATTTAGAGCGGTCATGCTCTACTAGGCCTGTGCATCATGCTCTAGTTGTACTTGTAGACCTATGCATGCAGATTAATCTGCAACCTGTTTCGTGGTCACTCAGCGTTCATTTGTTTAAAATTACCGTCCGGGATCCGCCCTTATTAAATAAAATTTCCTACCCCCTCCCCTCCCACCCCACTCCATCCCACCTTCCTCCCTCCCTCCCTCTCTCTCTCTAATTTTAGGCATCGACACGTGTGGTTTTGTCATCTCAAATACATTGCTTCAGATAATATCTGGAAATACTTTGAAGTAGTTGGGAATTTGAAAGGAGCAAATGGCTGGCTGCCAGTGCATTGGTTCGTTGTAAGCCATATCTCAAAAACCACTAAACGAATTTTGACTAACCTTTATATGAACATAACCTGCATTAGTGTCCAGCCTCCCGTACTATTACAATTGCTCTACCGCAAAGGTCAAGGTCGCTGGGATCACATTTTTGCTAAACATTTTTTGCTCAATGTCTATTTTTTTTTTAAACAACAGAAAACGGCTAAACCAGTTTGAATGAATTTTGGTATTCAGCTACTGCGACCCATAACAAATCAATCATTCAGTCGCAGTCCAGTTGTTGGTCGGTTGGTCGATCCGTTGCTCCGAATTTTAATTTTGTGTGTGTTCAAAACAAATTTCTTGCTTGATCTCAAGAATGACTGAGCCGATTTTGATCCATTTTTTTAATGCAGATACTTGAACCAACATGCACAATTTTTTGTTTTTGACGTTTGCTCTTTTCCAAAAATCAAAGTTGCTGAGGTCAATTATGTTATAAAAACGTTTCACGCTTTATGTCGAAACTTTCTGATCCAATTTTGATTTTTGACCCACAGGCGTGAAGCAATGTGAGTCTGCTATGCATTCACTCAAAAATTTTCGAGTTTTGGCAAATGTTTTTGAACTGAGTTCTAAATAGTTCAAAAGTGAAATTTAAAAAAAAAAGTATGTTCTAAATAGTCCAAAAGTGAAGATTGTTTTTAAAAGGTTTGTCCGTCCGTCTGTCCCGTTTGACTAGACACAAATATCCGCCTCCCGTCTGTCTGGGCAAAACTTGCAAGTGGCTTAATTCCTCAGAATCTAGTTCGTGTATCAAAACCAAACATGGTTGGATGGTGTATATCCATGAGACCTCAACAATGATAAATGAATGAGTGAGTTCACTTCAAGGTCAAGTTCACAGGGTTAGCAAATGTTAGTCCAATAATTAAAATGTTTCATTACTTCAAGGTCAAATTCACAGTCAGAAAATGTTAGTCATTAGTTAGTAATGAAAATGCTTTACCAAATTGCACTTTTTTCCTAATTTTTAAATATTGAACTTATAATTTGTTGATGAATGATATAGATTAATAAGATACACATGCCTCGCAAATTTGGTCAATCTTACTCCAAGGTCAAGGTTACTAGAGTTGTCCAAAGTCGGTTCATACGGGTATATTGAAGTGATCTTGACCCTAAACTACGAGAGATAAAAAGTCCAAACTTATTGTATTTAGAGATAATAGATTGATCTTTCATATATGTTCCGTTTTTGCGTTCATCTGGAAAGTCAAAGTCATTTTAGGCCTTACACAAAAACAAAAAAAAAGGGAAAAAAAAAGACCCATTTAAAAATTGGTAATTGCACAGTGGAATGGATCTATATGTGACCCATAGTATGCATCAACATTGGGTTATTTGCTCATACATGAGCATGAGAAGTCACGTGAAGGTCAAAGTCATCCCAAGGTCAAGGTCACGATCATCCTAAGGTCACTGTTCTTTTTGTTTTAATACAACTTTTGTTGTAGGTTATTTGATCGTACAATATTGCCCACTTGGAGCCAGAGTCAAGGTAATCTCAAAGTCATCGCAAGATCAAACTGAATACATGTATTACTATGCATTCTAGTGCCACCGTTTCCGTTTTTCTGGGCACTCATTTTCTTGTAGAATTATATTTCAAGTTCCATGAGGAGAATATGAGTCATATGGGCTTTGCCGCTCTAGTGTTTTTGTTTTGTCTTGTCTTCCTTGCAGATAGTTCAGTTAAGACAGAGTCTCGTCATTCCATGCATTCAATACGCGTCTTTAACATAAAGCAGAGTCACAACATTGCCGCGAAAATGTAGATTTTCAACCATGGAAATACATGTGAAATTGAATGGCCATCCATCTTGTTTTCTTATTTGGAAAGCATTATTCGAACCGGTTAACCGGTTGGTTTATGTGCAACGAACATACGAGTGGTGCGAAGGGCTGTACATGTGTGTGTGTGGGGGGTGAGGGGTGTCACGTGGGGTTTATGGGCTCTGCACAATGGAATTATGGACCCTCACGTTTATTCGGTGGGAACTGCTAGTAAGTCACCCTATGAATTACTTTAATAAATTTATTTGTTTAGCTCGTTCTGTGTTAAGGTTGGGGTACAGAAATAGATAGAAAAAATGGTAAAAGAATACTGTCACACTAGCTTTCACACGGCTATGAATCATATGTAGTCCAGCCACTTGATAACAGTTAAAATCACACATTTATTTCTTCTACTCTATACAAGATTCTCTAAGTACTAATCTAACTTAAAAAGTCTCTTTCACTGCTAATAGTTCGATCGCTGATAGTCTAGGCAGCTGTTATTTCTTCCTCGGGCACTTTGCTATAAGTTTATGTAGATTTGGACTACTGTGGTCCGTTTTACAGTTTCTGAAGAGTTGGACTACTGTGGTCCTGTTATGATCAGTTTAAGTGCACCTTCGCCTTATGCACTTAACTCATGTGTGGGGTGTTCGAGGTCCTTCTGTGAGGTAGCTTCTGGTCCACCTGTGTCGTTGTGTAGTTGGGTTCCCTTGCCACGCTGTGGGGTCTGACAGGGTGTGTTTCAAGGTAGCTCTTTCCGTCTTGTGCGGTAGAGTCTCCTCAACCATCTAGTCGTTTCTGTGGAGTAGGGTGCACAGGATAGCTCGGGATAGCTCGCCTGCTCGTCTGTAATATAAGAGACGAAATTCTGCACAACCCTGAATAATCGGTTTGTGCAGAGCGTCTCACTGAAAGCCAAGTAGCCCTCAGTGATAGCTCCACATCTCTATACATAAGCGACGAACATTCTGCTACTTCCGGGTTCCACTGGAATCTCACTCTACATTCCTATACATACATAAATATAAATCGTGTCTAACTATACACATACAGAATTAATAATATTATAAACATTCAGTGGTACAGCCACTGGTCTGCAAACATACATATAAGTTAAACAACAGTGGTTCCGTATGGGATACAACATGGCGGCGCAACCGGTCGTGTTTCGCCTCGTGGTAGGCTCTTCCACGTGG
This sequence comes from Oncomelania hupensis, assembly GCA_036898135.1. Taxonomy (NCBI): domain Eukaryota; kingdom Metazoa; phylum Mollusca; class Gastropoda; order Littorinimorpha; family Pomatiopsidae; genus Oncomelania; species Oncomelania hupensis. The sequence continues at coordinate 120,828,002 of CM072511.1, read as the reverse complement.
TCCCGCAAATTCGGATTAACAATTCACATTTATGCATAGCAAATTCTTCAAACATAATTTCGACAATAATATAAATATATCACGATGAAACAGAAGGGTGTTCATTTACCTGTTTGACAAGTTCAGGCCCGTGATGACTTGAGAGAATTCTAAGATTTCTAAGTCCTGCTTCCTGGTCTATGAGTGTAGAGATTTCTCTAGCTGTGGAGATGTTGACTCTACCTCTTCTCACACACGACTGATTCAAACTGTGTTAGGCTCTGACACAGTCAAAACTGCTCTACCCACTGAGCCTGCTCTGATTGGTTAAAACGGTCCGATTCAAAACTCAAGTGCTGACTCACTGCGATGTGGGTGGCTCGCTCGCTGTGTGTGGTTTACTGTGTAATTTAATTGCTGCTGTGTAATAGTCTAACTTCTAAAGTTACAAAGACTACACATGGCTAAATAGTCAACAAGCAGAGTTAAAACTAGCCAATTCGTGACAAGGGGGTGGGGGTGTAAATAATAATAAACTCTCCGGTAAAAGAGTTTACAATCTGGATACAGGCAATATTGAAAGACGCGTAGTTGACAATTCAATACGTGACGAGATCATTTTCAAAGATTTGAATGTTTCAAAAAATGCTTTTATAAAACGTTAAAGAATTCCCAGTGTAGCGTATCAAAACTAGTTTAAGTCGGTGAAGTAGTCAGGTGCCATCTGGAATGTTTTTAATTTTTTAAAATTGAGAATCAGAGACCAAATTAATTTTTGAAATTCATCACTACATTTTATTCGAGCACAAGTTTTAGCTCTGAAACTCTGAATAGAAATATACGATGCAATTCATATATAACCTCAATGCATGCTTACAATGTCATTGTCAAGCAGCTTCAGAGTGTTTGCAGATATCCTGGCACGGAGTTGCTCTCCAGTGGTCGCTATATATTGTAAGCCTTGGATTGGCCAAAGCTTATTTTAACATGAACTTTTATTATTAATTCTTCCAAAACAATCTATTATCATAATCCTTGAAAAGGTTTATTAAAAAATGTGCAGAAAAATAGTTTTCATTTAAACTATACATACCTGGCTGAAGTTATCATTGTTTTCTCCCTTGCTGCGTCTGCTGAGATTTAGCAAACCACTGTTGAAATGAACTCCAAGCCTAAGGTGAGGAAAATTACATCATTGCACTTATTTAAGCTTTGCTTTTGTGTGCCCTTTATTTTCTCCATTCTTTGTTTACTTGTCTCGTGAATAATTATAAAATTCTGTTTAAACCAATTCGCAAGGGCATTTAACATGATCCGCTCTATTAGGATGTTAAAGAGTGTTGGAGAGAGTAGGCATCCTTAACGCACACCGATTATTATTCTGAATGGGATGATGGCGCTGTTGTGGAAGGCAGAGTAGATTTTGTCCACGCTCTGTGGAATGTAATGGACCAGGGGGGAAACTAAGAAGAGATTCTTTACACTGAGATGTGCGCGAAGTTTCCAATCCTGGTCGTTGCTAGGAGTTGACTGTAAAGTCGGAGGAAGGAAAAAAAAAGAAAAGATAGATAGATAGATAGATAGATAGATAGATAGATAGATAGATAGATAGATAGATAGATAGATAGATAGATAGATAGATAGATAGATAGATAGATAGATAGATAGATAGATAGATAGATAGATAGATAGATAGATAGATAGATAGATAGATAGATAGATAGATAGATAGATAGATAGATAGATAGATAGATAGATAGATAGATAGATAGATAGATAGATAGATAGATAGATAGATAGATAGATAGATAGATAGATAGATAGATAAACATGGAATGATCTGTATAAACTGAAAACTCACAACCATTGCTTGATTTGTACCTTTGTGAAATAGGAGTACGAGTATGCTATGCTGTGTGTGTGTGCGTGTGTGTGTGTGTGTCGTGTGTTGTGTGTGTAGATTTGGATGTGAAGCCTAACATTCTTAACAATTTTCATTTTATTTAATGCTGTTAAATTGTTTTAATGCTGTATTTTGTTTTACCTGCAGGGTGTGTTTTACTCCATAACTTCATATGACCGATGAGTGATGTATGTTACTGTGGTTACCTATCCTTTAGTGCTGTATACATGTTATAGGCCAATGAAGTGTATGACACGATGAATGACTGTGCAAGAAAGGGTGTATTTCACTGTCGCCATGCCACACCAAAATCCTTGTAACGTTTTTTACTTGGTAAATAAATATTCTTATCTTATCTTATCTTATCTAGATAGATAGATAGATAGATAGATAGATAGATAGATAGATAGATAGATAGATAGATAGATAGATAGATAGATAGATAGATAGATAGATAGATAGATAGATAGATAGATAGATAGATAGATAGATAGATAGATAGATAGATAGATAGATAGATAGATAGATAGATAGATAGATAGATAGATAGATAGATAGATAGATAGATAGATAGATAGATAGATAGATAGATAGATAGATAGATAGATAGATAGATAGATAGATAGATAGATAGATAGATAGATAGATAGATAGATAGATAGATAGATAGATAGATAGATAGATAGATAGATAGATAGATAGATAGATAGATAGATAGATAGATAGATAGATAGATAGATAGATAGATAGATAGATAGATAGATAGATAGATAGATAGATAGATAGATAGATAGATAGATAGATAGATAGATAGATAGATAGATAGATAGATAGATAGATAGATAGATAGATAGATAGATAGATAGATAGATAGATAGATAGATAGATAGATAGATAGATAGATAGATAGATAGATAGATAGATAGATAGATAGATAGATAGATAGATAGATAGATAGATAGATAGATAGATAGATAGATAGATAGTTTTATTTTTAAATTTATAATTTTTTTAAGAGAGAAAGAAGAAAAGTTTATCACAACAGCAAATGACGCAGTTTGATTTTGCCAGACCTGGCCTATGCAGGTTTTGAACAGAGTATTATAGTAGACATAGATGGATACTCATCGGCTGTGACATGTAACAGATTAAATCATACAGTAGGCTATTATATTATACAAAACTAAGACTAGTGGTTGTGTGTGTGTGTGTGCGTGTGTGTGTGTGTGTGTGGGTGTGTGTGGGTGTGTGTGTGTGGGTGTGTGTATGTGTGTGTGTGTGTGCGTGTGGGTGTGGGTGTGTGTGTGTGTGGGCATGTAGAAACGACGTTCTGATGACACACACCTGAAACTCCACATGGTTTCTTCTGACGTTTTTGGAAGGCCGTACTATTTTGACGTCAAAAATAGTGATCCGTTGAGTTAGAGCTGTTTTAGGATTAGGGTTAGGTTAAGGGTTAGGGTTTTGGTTAGGGTTAGGGTTAGCTTCAAAAATTGGAAAATGTCAAAATAATATCAAATAAATGGAAAGTGTGTCAAAATAATCCCCCTTTTTTTTTCACAACAGTCATCAGAACGTCGTTTCTACAAAAATGTGTTTGTGTGTGATTTTTCGTCCTCCGCTTCTTTTTTCGTTCTTCGTTCACACGTAAATGAATGTGAAGACCAGATTACTGTTTACCAGTATTTTATTTTACGATCTTTAACAGCCCAGTTTGAATTGAGCATATAGTGTTTTCCGTCATGGTTATAAGCAACATTATCAAACTGAAATCAAATGAAGAGGGAAAAATTATGGCTGTAAATCACGCATAGTTTATTTCACTTGATGTTGAATAAAAACCTATATAATGTAATAACCTATATAATCCTATCCTGTCCTATCCTATCCCGTAACTCGAAAGTCGTTGGGGCACCACAGATGATCGTTTAACCAGCGTAATCCATCTTTCTCTGCCCTCAGCAACCCTCGTGGCTTCGCTAAGTTTCAAGCCAGTCCATTCCCGAATGTTGTCCTACCGCCCCTTTTTCTGTCTCTCTCTTCTTCTGCCTCCTTGCACCGTGCCTTGCAGTATTGTCTTTCCAAGGCCTGATGCTCTGGTGACGTGGCCATACCATTGGAGTTTCCGTTTCTTCATCACTGTGAGCATGTCATCGTGTTGTCCAATGGCTTGTGTGATGGTCTGTCGGACTTGGTCGTTGACGAAGTCCTGGGTATAGGAAATGGCCAGAATTCATGCTATATAATGTAATAGCCTATATAATGTAATAATAATATTACCCCGTCCCCTATACGCTTAATGTGTCCGGGGACGTAAATTTTACTCAAAAAAAAATAAATAAAATAAATGTAATAGCGTAGATTTTATTAATATGGTTGAGTAGTCTCCGTGTGAAATAAAGGGCGAATTGAGTTAGTTACCGTTAAATTAGGCCCTACTGGCTGGTTCATATTTCTCGTTCTTTTGTTCTTCTTCAGTAGCCTGTTATTGTTTCATTTTCTTCTTTAAAACGCACCGCTTGTTATAATTGTTTTAAAACATTTATTTATTAATAATTATATTTGGAAATATTTATTGGTGCCTAATAAATATCCATGCATTCGTTTACACAGTAATATGTTTGCATATCAAATAAACTTGTGTTTTTGCGTTTAATGTTAACAAAGAATCATAAAGAACTATCACAAAATCATCCTGCTTCGTATGTTTTTGTATATTTTTGTATTATATGAAGTGTAATGTGCTGTATTTTCCTTCTCCCTCCAATCCCTCCCCCCTCCACTACCACTCCCAACTTTCCCCTCCCCCTCGTGTCCCTTTATCAGTATACCTTTCGCGTATTCAAAACGAAGTATCCGTTTATTTATTTATTTATTTATAACGTTAGATCCCATAACACTTCCTCTTCAGTTACTTCACTGTCTCCTAGTGTTTAAATGAATTCTTTACAAATCCTGCATACTCTGTTACAAGTGTGTGTATATATTTCTGCACCTTACTATCTTACTCATGATGCCCGTCTGAAAGTGTTCCTTCATGCGCTACAATTAACAACAACACAAAAAAAGACTGTTGTAGGATGCAAGTGTTCAAACCACCCAAGACGGAAGACAGAGAGTCAAAACATCAGACTCTTCACACTCCTGCCCCGAGTTGCCTATGCAGAGCGGTACGTAACGCTACGTAACTATTTTGGCGGAAAGTCTGCGCAACCTTATGCCCGCGGAGAGTCTCGAAAGGTTGTTAACGAACAAAAAAAGATGGCGGCCAGAGTGGTAGGTTTTCGATTTGCGAATGGCGATGTGTTCAATGGTGAAATAGCAAGGGAGGACTTTATGTCATTTACAGTCTGGTAAGATTTGACGGAATAATTATGTTTATCTGCAATCGGTATGAATTAGTATTTATATTTGATTGCCCAGAAGCAAAAGTAGTTCGTGCGGAGCAATCGAAACGTTTTGTGACCCCTTTTTTTTCTAGACAGCTCGGGGCTGCTCCCACTTGTATATTCCAACACGTTGAGAGCCATTTAGTGAGGGCCAACAACATACAGGTGGGAGCACACGTTTTAAGATCCAGTCTGTTTTGAAAGGCGCTTGCTGTCTTGTAATAAACTTCTTTTCCATTCCTTCATTGTGTTTGTGTGTGCAGTCAGCTTGTCAAAATGGTTATACCGAGGTGGGGATGGAAGAGGTGGAGATGGTTGATAAATACGGCGACGACCATAACGACGGCAACATCACTACCTCTGACAACAACAGCATCATCATCATCAATCATGTCGATCAGGGTATGAACTTCACAAACAATTTATTACCAAAGTTCAAAACTAAAATACAACTGAAAATTGTACGCTTACAGTATTCTGCCACTAAGCTCGTTGTAATGCTTTACGAAGTTTAAAGTGCTTTTTGTTCTCTCTCTCTCTCTCTCTCTCTCTCTCTCTCTCTCTCTCTCTCTCTCTCTCTCTCTCTCTCTCTCTCTCTCTCTCTCTCTCTCTCTCTCTCTCTCTCTCATCCCTTTTATGAATTTTAATTTGGTGAAATCGTTAAGTTTCTATAACCGTATCTTCGTTTAACGTTAAGTAAGGGGCTTAGAGTCATTGCCGACATTCATAAATGTGGTTTCTGGCATACTCAGTTTTTCTTGTTGTTGTTGTTGTTGTTGTTGTTGGTGTTGGTGTTGTTGTTGTTGTTGTTGTTCTTCTTCTTCTTCTTCTTCTTCTTCTTCTTCTTCTTCTTCTTCTTCTTCTTCTTCTTCTTCTTATTATTATTATTATTATTATTATTATTATTATTATTATTATTATTATTATTATTATTATTATTATTAGCACTGTGCCCACGTCCATCAGGCGTAAGTTTAGTTCAAATTGGAGCTTTCGGGGTAACAGCCTTGACCAGCTCTTTGACCTGGTAAGCGCGCTATTTTAAAACTTTCCTTGAAACAGGACAGGACTGTATCTCTCTCACCACCCTCAACTCCCAACCCCACTCCACGTCCGCTTTGTTTACTAACAAGGCAAACGTAGACTCAGTTAGATCATAAGGGCCTTACGTAACGGAGGTGGAAGCTTATGAGCTATAGCGGATCCTCCATGGCATAGGAATATATAACACACAGTCCTTTGTATTATAAATAAAAGGCTTATGTTATCCACCGCTGTGCTATGGGAGGATTTGCCACACAGACGCCCAACTTTTGTAATCTCCCTGTGGTTAGATGAATGGTATATTTTACAATAATTATGGTAACTGTTTCTTATTATCATAGGCTGCGAAAGTTAGTATAAAACAGCCTTTTTGATTTTATTCTAAGAGCAAATAATAAAAATAAATAAATAAAATGACGTGCCTGTCTTAATTTTTCAGAGCTGCAACAATTTGCACCAATCACAGAGAAGCAGAAGTTAGGGAAGGAGGATGACGTCAAGTCTACGTCATCGTCAGCGTCATACAGCAATTTATGTATCATATACAAACTCAACCGTCGTCTAAGAGGCTTGATTTCCAGGTACACTACAAGTCGATTACTAGTGATGGATGGATTGGTTGGTTGGTTGGTTGGACGACTAAATCACTAAATGACTGAATGACCGACATTGATGAGGGTAAGCCATTAGAGGCAATTTACCTAGAACTTTTAAAAAGGCATTTGATGCAGTGCCTCACAGTAGACTAATGACTACACTTGACTAGAAGGTTACGGAATTATCTACTACCTCATTGCATGCATGGATTAAGGATTTTACGAGTTATCGCACTGTCGCACTACAGCTGGCCACAAACACACACACAATTCCACAAACACAAAACATGCACTCCTTCAACCACTTGCCAACTGGCGGACTACCCACAGTTGTTGAGACGAGAAGAAATTATACATACAACGACGAACAACACGATGAAACAATGGAAAAGATGTTTACAAACTAACTCACAATTTATTCATTCAAACCACTAACACACACATGATCAAAATAGAAGCATCAAATCATACATAAATCATTAACATAAACAGCACACTTTAAAATAAGGAAAAAGAATACTGTCAACAGCGGAATACTTTAAGGAGGAGAATACTGTCAACAGCGGAATACTTTAAGGAGGAGAATAATGTCAATAGGGGATGCCCAGGACATCCACCACAGGAACAGGGACCGAACACATAACGGATATTTGTCCAATTTGAGAAATAGAAATCAGTTTTTTTTTCTATTGATCTTGGGAAGCGCAGGCTATCAGGAAACCCTCACCAAGAGGTCTCACTCGCTCTACGGGTCCCACAGATGTTCTTAGCAGATCGGCCAATTTCCAATGTAGTGACTTCAGGGTCAAGGAAGTTATGTCCACGGTTTGTTTTATCACGATATGATATTGGCATAACCCGTAGGTAGACACTAAGAGTGGCCGCGGCGGCCCTCTAAACCTGCGTTTTACTTTGCCGGCAACTGTGGTCCAGCCACCACCGCACTCAACGGCCGGGGTAATCTGATCAGTAGGCTCCACAGTCGGTGTGGAGCAGTGCACCTCTACCTTCTCGGCATTAGAGCCGGGGACCGGCGAGAGGCCATCTACCCCCGACATAGCTTCTTCCATTCCCCAGAACATGAAGAGGAATCCGAAAGGGTCCCGTAAGCTCTCTTGCGACCGACAAGAATCAGCTCGGGCACGACACCGGCGGCCAGGCCGCCAGGTGCCTGAGGGCTAACTTTGCGACTTCCCCGAGTCGCACACACCGGTAGTTGTATCTGTCGAGTCAATTTTGGTCTTGACTACCGGAGAATCTTTCCTGGTCCTATCAGTCGCACGATGGCGCTGAGGAGACTAGCGAGACGAACCGAGTCGGCCATACTATGCATAAGAAAGATCTCGGGGAAGGCAGGCGAGTGCCACAAAATCGTTGCCTCTCTGGCTAATTTGTGTTTGTTGCTAATTTTTATTTCACGTATAATGCGTGAAAGGCTAACGAATAATATACAAATTATATATCAGCGTAAACGCGGAGATACGACCTTTCTACTGATATAATAATATCGGACCTATCTGCTACGAAATAAAAATAATATGCAATTTAGGAGGGGGTTGGCTGCTGCTTTTAGGAGTGTCACGACTCTAAACTCATAATAACTCTTTAATTTAATACAATTATAAATAATAATGATAAAGAAAGAACAACGTCTCCTCTTTCCAGCGATATACAATATGGCATGGCTACTATTATGGATTCCGACTATGACGAACTAAATTAGAAATCACCTAACACATCAGCCATAATTACATCTAGACCCTTCTTACAGCTTTTCCCTTGCTTCTCTTCCGATGTGTATGTCCCTATAAAACTAATATTTAATCTAAGTATCTACTGTTAGAGAATGAACTAAGGCATCGTAAAATATCACACTTAAGAAGTTACACTGGAGAATCTTTTGCTATAGCATCATTCACAATTATATTCTTATCAACGTGATATGCATCGAGCTATTCTAAACATCGCGCTCTCCTTCAAAGTTGCTACATAAATCAAAAATAAAGTTTATATATTCTAATAGAGAATTTAATGCTACGTCTAATGGTTATGTGCTTTAAGGGATCTGAACAGTATATCTCAAGCTATTGTACACAGCTTGTTTAAACATAAAGAGAGAACAGAGTAAGGCCTACGTATCGTATGGTCAGAAATTCTTGTAGCCAGCATAAAGGAGGAGGGAGGGGAATGAAGGAGGGATAGTGCTAACAGGGACGAGTGCATATTCGCTTGCGCAGTTTGGCGTGTACGTTTTCGACCTATCAGCTATTAGATAGGCGTGCAATTGCGTGTGCATTTTCGCGTGCAATGCCATAGAGTACTGGCGTGACAATAGTGTGTCCTCAATCGCAGCAGTCACTCGTACCTTCAAGCCCTCGTCAACACCCCTTTCTGTATGTAGCACATTGACTGAAAAGAAACGACGCTTGGAGCTAGGTGGCTATCGCTGGCCGGGCGCTGACCGACCGTCGAATGTCAGATTGACAGTGGCGATTCCCTTTCTCGTGACGTCACTACTGCCGCCCAAGGTCCAGGTCGTACCGTAGCTTGAGCCGACGAACAAACGTCCCAGGTGGAGGATAAAGAGCGGAAGAAAGACGATCACTCCTTTTAAGTCGTATCCGGAAGTTCACTCCAGAGTAACCAAGAACCATAACAGCAACCGTGACCGTAACAGTAACCGTGACTGTAACACTAAGCCCATAAACTGCTCGTGCACTGGAGACAGACCGTCGTTGGCCATACGACATTTAAATATAGATAATCCCAGTCCACACTTTAGAGGGCAGTAATACAGGAACAGTTAGTCTAGAGCCCATTTGACGATTACGTCATCGCCCAAACTACACCTATGTCGGTGACAATGGCACCGTCAGTACCTGCTTCTACATCCTCCGTGCACAACAAGGCTCACACTGGCTTCACCGTTGTTGTACTTTTAGAGACGAGTAGAACTGTAAATACTAGTTTGACAATTGTGAAGAAATGGCCATTCAGACACACTAAACGTCTTCTAAACATGACCCGTCCACCATAGAAAGTGATCCGAGGGCATGCGAGGTCAGGTTGAATGAATTGTCTGCCTAACAGATTATTAATGATTGTGGTATCGATCGACAAAGAGATTTGATAGAACTAGCTGCCTGACAGATTATTAATCAATCTGGCGTCGATCGGTGATGTGATTTGGTGCGGAATTTGTTTTGTTTTTCAGTTACAGTCCGTTTATTCGGAAAGTGATTTTGATCGTGCTGCTGCTGGCCTACCTGACGTTCTTCGCATACTGCATGTACCACGAGTTTGGCAACGAACCGTCCATCAGACTCCTCGTCGGTACTCTCATTGGTAGGTACTGTACCTGATGATGATGATGATGATGATAATGAAGAGGAGGAGGGGGAGGAGGAGATGAAGGTGAAGAAGAAGGAAGAGGAGTGGAGATGAGGATGATGACACAGTTCTTACTAATAGTTTGCCTCTGTCCCTAGGACTCTGGGTTGTGATACACTATCAAGTGAAAAGGATCAACAAACATACAGGCTGCTGCAGCAAGATAACTCCACCCCAGTGGCTAGCCAAATGCAAGAACAGCAAAACAAAGGAGGGGAAGAGGCTTAGAAAAATCATTAAATGGTGAGTAATAAATTTATTTAAAAAAAACCACACACGTCCCCATCTATGAACGCCTAACAAGGTTTGAGGCAGAGCAACGGTAGTGTATGAAGGCTACATGTACAGTTGAAGAGTTTCTTCAGCAGAACACCAGCACTCAAAACCACAACGTTCAGAGTGCCATTCCACTACTATTGAGCGAAATGATTTTGTTTGTTGTGTTTTGATTTGTCTTGTTTGTAATCTCGCCGACCTCAACCATCCTCTTTCTCCGTTCAACTTGCCTGCTAGAACAGCCAATCTTTCGCGAGTTCAAGTACTCGCTAAGTACTTGTCCTTTTCTGATTGTATATAGCGACGCTGAGAGTGACTATGTTGAACGATCTCGGTCATACAGATTCAATGGAGTTTCGAAATGAAGTCGGTAGCAGATGCTGTAGTAAAATAGACACAACACACCCCAAATTTGACAATCGTGAAATATTTCACTCACCTCAAGAAACATAGGCCTACCTTCCCATTATACGCAGTATATTGAGGATGGGGGTGGGGGTGGGGGGTATGGATGAGGGGGCGGGGGATGGGTGGGCTTGACGCCAAAATTATCTTTGAATAAAACCCGAGAGTTGTATTCAAGGCCATTTGAAACCCATGGTAAGCGTCAGCAGGCTGCCGGTCGCTGCGGGCACTTTCTCCTGCAACCAAAGAGCTTATATACTCTATATAGTCTTTGCTGCAACACCCTGTTTAATAAGCGAAGCGCTTGACTTGACTTGACTTGAGTAGATTAACGTCCCCGGACACCTTGCGTATAGGGGACTCTGTCAGTGCTTTGGCCTTTTGAACACTGGTCAGCAGTGGACAGCCCAGGCAAAAGGGAAATTAAATATAATCCTGGACACGTCAACCACCAAATTGATCAAACTGATTCGTTCGCTAAAACATTCAATTGGATAAGTGTTTTATAGGATTAAAAACTTGCATGGTTGATTCGCCCATTCATTCAATCAATCCACAGGACATTGTATCTAGCGTCAGGTATAGGGGCAGTGGTGTTGGTAATTATAGAGGTGGTGCTGAAACGACCACAGAATCTGACGTCACTGGCCGGGATCGTCATGATCATCCTTGTCTGCTTCTTCTTCTCAACGGAACCAGAAAAAGTAAGTCAGTCCTCTCTGTTCGTCTGTCTCCGTCTCTGTCTGTCTGTCTCTGTCTCTCTCTCTCTTCCCCCCCCTCCCCGCCCCTCCTCTCTCTCTCTCTCTCTCTCTCTCTCTCTCTCTCTGTCGCTTTCTCTTTCCTTTCTCACTCACACTAAAGAGAGAGTGAGAGAGAGTGAGAGAGAGAGAGAGAGCGAGAGAGAGAGCGAGAGAGAGAGAGAGAGAGAGAGAGAGAGAGAGAGAGAGAGATTGGCGGATATTCAGCCAATAAATTAGTATAGTTATAATGAAAAATCTATAACACCAACACTATATGTCACAAATTCAAAATCAATCACCAATTTGGATTTTTTGTTCTGAGAGGATTCTTATGGTAAACACTATATTGTACTGTACTCTGTAATAATAGTGTATGGAAGGAATGTAATTGATGCTATTTCTGATTTGTTTTAACGCTCTATTGTGCATTTAGGTTACTGTCACGGAAAGAAGTTCTATATTATCTGAATATGTTGTCTTTGTATTCTGGATGAAAAACACTAACTAATGTTCTAAATAAGCGTCATTAATAATTATTATTAAGCTTAGAGTACAAATGGATAATGGGTTTTCGTGTTGCTCGTGCTGTTCTATGTTCTATGTTTGTGTGTCTGTATACGTAGTGGGTCTGTGTGGTCGCGTGACGTATGTTGTGCTCACACAGTAGTGGAGACTGACTATAGCTGTCGAAGAAGATGGTCGTGTATCTGCAGTTGTGTGTAGCTGAAAAAGGGGCTACGTCTTGATAGTACAGCTGAGGAGAAATGGAGCTGTGAGGTGTTGAGAAGGAATGGAGCTATGAGATATTGAGTAAGGTAGAGGAAAAGCAGACGAAGAAAACGACATTTGAGAAGAGAAATAGATGAAGATGAAAGAAGAAGATGAGACAAGACAGCTAGAGAGTCAGAAGGCGGCGGTGCAGATTGAGAGAAGGAGAGAACTGAAGAGTGGATTGACGATTTGAGAGAGCACATGAGATGAGAGCTACAAGAAAGATAGCTAAGTACTTTGTCATGTGACCCACTTGTCTGTTCTGTTCGTTGTACGTGTATTTGTGTGGTTATATAGTTTGTGAGGGGAATTATCGTTGGTTAACTGGGAGAATATTGAACCTGAACGGATTTGCGGACTTTGTTTATTTCCTAAGTAAAAGTGTATAAATGTTAATTGGACTGGACTCGGGTATGTAAAATGAACGTTGCGCGAGAGTATGAGGGGTGTTGTCTTTCTTGTCTAATAACTTTATAGTGTATTGTTTTGCTTATCTAGTGTTTGTTTATCTCTTTCTATATTTACTTCTTTAATCCTTTACAGTTACCCCCGTTGGGTGCCGGGGGTTTTAGTATAAATAGTATCCCCACTTTCTGGAAATTTGGTGCTTTAAATTCCTACTGTCGCTGTCTTTCTCATTTGCTCTTTCTCATTTCTGCTCTGTTCTGTCAATCTGCTATACTGTCTTCTTCTTCGCTAGACCAGTCATCTACCTTTTTTCTTGAAAACTCTTCCGGGACAAGACTCCTTATTTGTGTATGAGGTCTGTTGGATCAGCTTGGGAATATTGGACGCTTTCTGCCAGGTGGTCACTAGGACTTCCTATGATGTTATTATTTAGCAATGTAGGCATTTTATATGTATGTGTTTTGTTGATAATTTATAATGATGTTTGTATTCTATTCTGTTTTTGTAAACAAGGGGTCAATAAATTAGAGTACAGTCTCAGCGTCCCCTGCGTGGGATGTCTTTATTGTAAAGTGGATGGCTGGTGGAGAGCTTTCAGTTTTACCACTAAGGTTGTTTCGGCAGATCTTTTATGCGGATCAGGGGTTGTCCGGTTCTGATTTGGCTCGAAAGAGTCCGCTTGACCTAAAGCAATAATCATGTAATGTAATGCATTTAGGTTCGGCAAAATGTAGCGTTGAAGTTGGATGTTTCAGATCAACTGGCACACGGTGTTTTGGGGCATGAGCCTGCAATTCTGGTTCGCCGTCTTTATACGGAAGACAGAATTCGGCTCGGATGCCTTTGGATGGCTTGCTGATCGCGTTGTAGAGTTCCTCCAATACACGGACAAAGGGTCCATAGCCGTCTTCGGTGACAACTTCCTCGAACATCGCTTCATCTTTCAGGCAAGACGTTGTGTGCTCATTTTTGTTTTGATTTTATTTCCAACCCCAACTAAGCCATGCAGATTTTAATGTAGGTCTCATTGTTGCACAGGGTTTCGTTGACTTGCTTTAGTCCAAGTACAGGGGCTATTTATATTTACCGTCTTTTCCTTTCTGCTTCAGCTGATGCCAACAATGATTTTCTTCAACGCTGTCATCTCAATGCTGTACTACTTGGGGCTAGTACAGCTCTTCATTGCGACCTTTGGCAAGTTCCTCAGCTACTGTCTCGGCACCAGTCCCATCGAGTCCGTCAACGCTGCTGCCAACCTCTTCCTCTCTCTGGTATGTTGCCACATAGGAGCGTTAAAGACTCCGACTATCGTGTTTGACGATAAAGAGAATGATTGGATAACATTTTTTAGTTTCCATTTCCTCATGTTATATTTTGCATTTTTTATCCCACTCCTGACACCATGTTAGTGTACCAATCTGAAAGCCATACGACGTCGTCACAGACACCCGCGTCATCATACACGTTTATTTACGTCACTGACATTACGCCAAGGTATAACAGGATGGCATTGTCCATCTGACAGCAGTAGCAGCAGTTAGAGCCTAGTGTTAATAATTATAACATAATACGGTATGTAGAGACCATAGTCGAAGTCAAATGTTAAATATTATGTTAGGACTGGTGAGAAGCCTAATTAGTGGATAGTAGTAGTACGATGTGGCGTGTGGGAGTCCTGTGATAGGATGGGCTGTAGTGGCGGATGTGTGTGGAGGGAGGATAGCATTTATGGCTTGAGTTCTGCTTTCTTTCGGCGAGCGCCTTGAGCAGCTCCGTGAGCGGGCTTAGATGTATGAATTGTCATCGAAGCTTCATACTTCTTCCACTTGTACCATGTTTTTGTTTTTTTTGCTGGCCATCAGTCTGAGGCGCCCATCATCATCAAGCCTTTCATGCAAGACATCACTCGATCTGAACTGTTTGCTGTTATGTCTGGAGGGTTCGCTAGCATCGCTGGCTCCTTGCTATGGGCGTTTGCTGCGTACGGGGTGAGTGTCCTACATTACAGAGTTACTGAGGCTTTATTTATGTCAGGGCAACTAACAGTTTAAATTCTGTTGTCATGGCAAATTATTATAGTAGGCCTATGAAATTTTGTTGTTAGTGTGAGGCACTGGTATTTTATAAACGGCACTATGAACTTGCATGTGTAGGCAACTTCAAGTAAAGAGGGCAAACGGCTAATAGCCTACGATGCCATCATTGTTACTATGGTTTGTACGTCCTGTCTTATGTTGTGGACTATTCCAGTCAATTTTAACGAATCGCATTCCATGGAGGTCAGTTTCTGTCCTATAAAGCCCAGCTCTCTCCGCTATTCTCTCTCCCCTTCCCCCCCTTCCCCCCCTTCCCCCCCTTCCCCCTCCCCTGTTCTCCATACCTAAGGAGAGACATCCGTACCATCCCAACTCTTTGCTCCTTTTTTATCGAAAACTTGCGCTCTTTTCATTTTTGTTATGTTCGTTTTATTGCATTGTGTAAACAGGCATCAGCGCATCAGGTAATTTATTGTAAGCCTTTTGCGACTTTGAAATAATAATAATAATAATGGTGATGATGATGATGATGATGATGATGATGATGATGATGATGATGATGATGATGATGATGATGATGATGATGATGATGATGAAAATAATATTTATATAGATCGTTTTCCTGAAGATACATCAGCTCAAATACGTAATAAAAAGGTATATCTTTGAGGACAAAATAGAATCAGATGACTTAAGATCTGGCGTCTTGTGACGTATTCTGTAGCTGTGTTCTGTACTGAACAGGCCCCAGTGAAGCACATCCTAACGGCCAGTGTGATGTCGGCCCCTGCAGCCCTGGCCATTGCCAAGCTGATGTATCCTGATGAAAGAAAGCCCACCGTCAAGGCTGAGGACGCCTACAAGGTGGATGTAGGGTCAGTGTTGTTGTTGTTACTGTTGTTGTTGTTATTGATGGTGATTATGGTGATACTGTTCTTGTGGCAGCTTATGGTGATGGTGGTAATGATGGTTGTGTTGTTGTAACAGATGGAGGCAGGGAGGGAGAGAGAGGAGAGATAGAGACAGACAGACAGACATAAAAAATTAAATGTACATAAGATGTTGAGATATTTAAGGTGTCCGGTGATTGTTGTGCAGACACTACGGCAGCTTGTTGGGAGCACTTTCCAAAGGGGCTAGTGACGGACTACAGATGGCGGGTTTCGTGGTGGTCAATCTGCTTATCTACGTCGCCCTGCTGGAGTTCTTTGACCAGACGCTACTCTGGTTCACAGAACGGGCAGGGGTGGAAGGCTTCACTTTTTCTGTAAGACCTACAGTACAAGTCTGCAAGTTTTGCTTCATACATACAACATTTGTTTTATTTGCAACATTAGCCTGTGGAACAAAAAATGTAACTTAAGTAAATCAGTGTTGTTTTTTTTAATCGAGTGATCAGCCATTAATTTATCAGTTTATGTTTCCAAATTATAAATAGTTAACAGGGCAGTCTTGATTATTGTCAAACCCGCCTTGACATTGCGCTTAGACCCTCGATTTAGGGGAAAGCGTTGATAATCTTGATCGATATATAATATCGTATTATTCTATATAGTAACATATTATCAAATATATACAGACTCAATTAATATTAGTGCAGGTAGCCATATACCAACGAGCTCACGTTTTATGGATGGATAGAATAGACCATAGTTTAAAAAATTAAGATTCGGTAAATCGAAATAACACCTCCGATGGTAGACATCTTTACTCACTATTGTGATCAGTAGGGCTGGTGCCACGACAGTGTCATAGTTGGTACAATCATCTCTTTTGTCCAAGGGACCTTACTATTAATTTACGGATTTATAATGCATTTACTACTAATGAGAAAGTATCTTTCAAACAAGGATGCGAATGGCTTCCCTTGGTTCCAATCAACTTTTATCCAGTATACCTATTAGCATCCAGCAGTATTATCATCTTAAAACTTGGGAGGACTCTGAGTCTGCGTCAAATAATTTGTTGATGATATGTGTGTGTTGCAGAAGCTTATAGCGTACGTGTTTTACCCCGTGACGTTTTTGATGGGGTTTGAGGTGGCCGACTGTTTCCTTGCTGCTAAACTGTTGGGTGTGAAAATACTCACCACTACAACGGTGAGTCGGACAAGTTCTCTCCCTTGCTACAGTCAAAGTTTGGTTCGCTCACTCTCTTGCACAGGCGCTTGTATCAGGACACGCGAGCGCCTATGCCTGTGACGCGTAGATACCCAAAGGGAGACGCGTCACAGGCATAGGCGCTCGCGTGTCCAGATACAAGCGCCTGTGGTATCTTGATTCATTTCTGTATTTCACGATCACAGGCGAACCTTTTCTTCTTCTTCTCTTGTTGTCATTGGGAGTAGGAAAATGGCAAGTAGATGGGTGGGAGTGCGGGTGGGATGTGTGACGTTAAACGATTGCAGACTTAATATATATTTATTATTCTTATTTTATTGAGCGCTTTTTCAACCCAAGAGCTGCTCAAGGCGCTGACCGAAATAGGATCCAACTCATGCCGTCCGAGGCCAGGCGCCCACCTGCTGCCTTGGGCGCACAGTCTGACGCTCAGACCCAGGATGGGGGAGATGGAAAAACTATACACTGAAAACCACCATCAGAATAGTGGCAACAGTAAGATGGCCAGTGCTCATAGCCAATGTTTATGTTCGGGCCACCGGGAATCGAACCCGCCACCTTTGTAAAACGAGCTCGCTGCTCTACCAACTGAGCTATATTAATGAAGGGTAGCTAGGAACGTAATAATTATGTGAAGTAGATATATCATCCTCATCTTATCATCATCATCATCGCCACCATCGTCATAATCATCGTCATCATCATCATCGTTATTGTCAAGCTTCATCATAGTTATCGTCATCACCACAACCTCCCCCGCCAACATGATTATGACATCCTCTTCTTTCTTACCTCATCTCCCTATTTGTGTAGCTGACGTTCATAGACTTGGGCCATATAATCACCAACAGCAAAGCGTTGAGAAACTACACCACCTTCTACCCCAACGACACCTGGAGTTACCGTGGTGATGACGTCATCCTGCACGCCACCAATCAAACTCTGGTTGGTGGGATCATGAGCGTGAGTTTACTCGACGATGCTGAAACTCTTTAATGAAGTTATGCCGTAGCATTAAAAGCAACGACAGCGATAACATTAAAAGAGAAGAAGAGAGAAGTGGCGAATGACTATAACTGATG
Source organism: Oncomelania hupensis (assembly GCA_036898135.1). Classification (NCBI taxonomy): domain Eukaryota; kingdom Metazoa; phylum Mollusca; class Gastropoda; order Littorinimorpha; family Pomatiopsidae; genus Oncomelania; species Oncomelania hupensis. The sequence goes on along the minus strand of CM072511.1, from coordinate 120,809,863 downwards.
AAGTAGGAAGCATGGAAGATGTAGGATGGATAATATAACGATGAAGGCCGTGATGGTGGTGGGATGATGATGATAGTAATGGTGATGGTGACGCATGCCATATTACCGTTTACTTTTTTGAGATAACATCAGAGGTGACGACGATGATATCCTGTTTGTGTACTTTGGTTTATGATGATAATGACAATGTATTTATACTGCCGCTGTTGGTGGTGGAGATGATGTTGATTAGTGATGACGATGAAACGATGATGCAATATGGGTTATTTCATGTTACGTCTTAGGATACACAATGTGTGATTTTAGACGATGTCACTCATTCATTTAACCCTTACACACGCACACACACACACATACACACGCCCACATAATACACTTATAGACTAGTTGCTTCTGCGTCTGTGTAACGCACGGCGGCTGCTGATGTTGATGTTGATGATGCAGGAGAGGTCAGGCATCTTGGCCACATACATGCTGTGCGGACTGAGTAATATGGGTGCCATTGGCGTCGCAATAGGATCCTTTTCAGCACTGGCACCCATGAGGACTACCGACGTGGTCAAGCAGGTTCCTCTGGCGCTACTGGCTGGGAACATCGCCTCCTTCTGTACCGCCTGCGTCGCAGGTTTGTGGATGATGGAGAAGGGTTGGGGTAGAGGATGTGGACAGTTTGTGTGCATGGTTAGATTGATGGGTGTGAATGTTGTGGTGGTATCAATGTTAATTCATCAAATTAACATAAGTTGTACTAAAATACTATTGGAATTGTGTGTTGGCTAATTCATGTATCACAATGCATTTTTCGCCTCTTCCCGTCCGTCTGTCAAAGAATTTTGGTACTTGTGCTAATTGTGCCATTTTAATAAATGTGTGCGTGTGGGCGTGAATTCTTGGACATATGGGGTGTGCTAAACCTGCCTTTTTATGCCCAAAATGCATGGGGCATTTAGCTCGCGCCCCACTTTTTTCAGCGCCCCACTTTTTCTAAGTACATGGGAGTGCTTTTTTAGTACATGGGAGTGCTCTTGTAGTGCAAGGAACTGTTTTAAATACATAGGAGTGCTCTATCCGGTATGGGCCGTTTTCTGGATAAATTTGAAGTAAGATGGTTAAGGTTAGAAAACAAACTGGGTCAACTTTTGGACGAAAGCAGCCTTCTTTTGATCTAATTCTTGCATTTTTAGATGAATTTTGCCTATTGACATCAAGGCGCAGTTCTCACGCATTTATACTTAACGTTAACATCAAAATACATATAAAAATAAGTGAAATAAAAACAAGACATTTATAAACTATGCAAAGACATAATACAAACATGAAAAAGAATATTTACAAGTAAAATATAAAAGACGGTGGAGGAAGGGGAAGGAGGAGTGCAGTTGAGGAGTGAGGGGGCTGGGGGCGTGCGGTGTGACGGCGGTGGCCTCAATCAGAAAAGGAGTGATGAAGGTGATGGGAGGCGAGATAAGACGTTTTTTAAGGGAGAGATGGGGTTTTAAGTTGGGCTTGAAAGTGGCTATGTTCGGAGAGCTGCGAAGAGAGACATGGCTTTTCGGACGTCACATTTGCGCTTCTGATAGGTCTGTTTGTGAACTGTAAGGTAGGAAGACCGCCATATGCGCTCGGCTCTGCGCCGCTCCCGTTTGGTCTTGCCGATCTCGGGAGAGAACCACCACGCAGATGGACGGTCAGAGATGAGGCGGGTGGAAGAAGGAGCATGTTTATCAAGGAGATGGATGAGAGTAGTATGGAAGAAAGAAGCAGGTTCAGTTTCAGGAGGAGCAGAAGAAAGTAAATGGAAAGCTTCAGAAGAAGAGGTTTCCTTGTCAATTGTTTCTAATTTGCGGCGGGTGATTGTGAGTTTTTTTCTTTTGAGGAGGAGAGAGACAGAGAGAGCATTTTATTACTTTGTTGTTGCCTGTTGCTTCGTTATAGTCTATGCATTTTTCAACCTTTTAATGAGTGAATGTTGTAATTGCCTTTTCTTATACATTTATTGCAATTTGTTGTAGCACTGTCTGCAAAGCATGCATGTCTTAATTTCTTTGTTTGAAATAATAAAGTATTCTTAAATCTACTTTGGAAATTAGCCAGTTGCATAACCTATTAACGCTTAGCTATTTCAGTCAATCAGTAAAGTCGGTTCATTGAATGTATGTGTGGGTAATAATGTTAAATTTTAACATTGGTATAATACATTCCCCACTCCACCCTCTCTCTGCCACCCTCGCCACTTATGTAATTTTACCTGTAGGTTGTGCCAGTGAAAGCATTTAACTCCTTTGTCATAATTGTATTGTCGACAGTCGTTATCATCCTTAACATCGTCACCTTCTCAACATGTTATTTATTTGTTCAGGTTTACTACACACGGACGGAGTTGACTAGACCAAAATTGTACTATACTCCACTACCAGAGCATGATGAGGTCTGCTATGCCTGGCCGGCACAGTGTCAATCTTGGGTCTGATAGATCTCCTACACTTTGCATGGACCATACGGAAGCAGGCTTTATTTGAATTATATAGAACCCACCATATCCCACTCGCCCACCTCCCCTCCTTCTACTTAACCCCGCCCCTCCGACTTCTCCCCCAAAACAAAACAAAACAAAACAATAAAACAACAACAAGAACAACAACAGCAAAACATACCATAAAAGGACGCTACCAATCTTCAAATGTATACTTCACTTCATTAAATCGTTCTCACCTATCCCCGTCTGCGATTTTTGTTAAAAGCTGCTTACCTTTTGTGTGTATTTTAGTATAAGACAATGTATAAACCTATTACGTGTTTGTAAAAACAAAGTTTAGTCTTAAACCACAAATACCTTACTAAGGGCTGTTTGTTAATGTTGAAAAAATAAGCATAATGTCAAGAATGAGACAGACACACCGAACGGTCTGAAAGCAATGACTGAGTTGAAAGCAATGAACTTTTGAATGAACTTGTGAATAAAAGTGAATGAGGGTTATTAAGAGAGAGAGAGAGAGAGAGAGAGAGAGAGAGAGAGAGAGAGAGAGAGAGAGAGAGAGAGAGAGAGAGAGAGAGAGAGAGAGAGAGAGAGAGAGAGAGAGAGAGAGAGAGAGAGACGCAATTATATAAATAAATAATTGATATACACTAACTTAATTGTTTGCGTCTCTGTTGTTATTTATATAATTCATGCCCGTTTTGCTGCCACTTCCTCCACATTTCGCTCTGCCTATACATTTTCTCTCTCTCCTGATGGGAGGACAATGAACATGATATATAAATGTATGTATCTATTTCCCTAAGTGTTATTTTTTCATTGGCCAAGCACAGTTGACTAATAGTGATATCGCATGGCAATTGACCAATCACAGATGACGGTGTTTCTAGCAAGCTGTGAAATATGTTAGTCGTAAAAATACAGGACCGACTTTAACCCCGTTTATGAATCGCAGTCTTCTATGCTTTTTTCTGCAAATGACTGAAAAAACAAACGGTCTTAATAAAGTAGGCTTGTATGAGATAGTACACCAATCAGAACAGACATATGAACAATAAAAACAAGGTATGCAAGCATTCACACCAACCGTACTCGCAAAAGCATACAAGGGAACAACATCATATACAATACACTTCACATGCATAATAATAATAAAAAAAATTTTAAAATACAAATGGCATATTAAATAATAATAAGATAATAAAATCTGAGAATTCACCATACACATTTAAAAATGTAACAAAAAATGTGTTACATCTAACAATAATTAATTAATACATGTACAATGATCAGATAAAAATATATAAAACAGACAAGACCCGCCTCATCCCTGTTGCAGAAATAAAATATCAGTAAAATAATGTATAAACTAATGCAAAATAATTATGTAAAAATAATTAGATACAAAAATAGTTCCCGCCCCTCCCCCACCCCCACCTAAGATATAAATGTACAGACTATTTACATGTCAAGCCATGGACGGTACACAGCTGGCGTCCGTCATCGGTCGGAGGGTGAGAGTCAATCAGGATAATACAGTTTGAAGAGATGGGTCTTGAGTGCGTTTTTGAAGGCCTGGGTGGTCGGTATGTTGCAGCTGTGTATTGGGAGAGAATTCAATTGTTTGGGAGCGCAGAAGGAGAAAGATCATTTACCATATGTCTTAGTGCGTGTCTTGGGAACAAAAAGAATGCGCGCATCTGCAGAGGAGCGAAGCTGTCGAGAGGGTGAGTAGACAGTTAGAAGATCAGTAAGATAGGAGGGGCAGGAATCAGAGAAGAAGTTGTGGCAGAGAGTGGACAGTTTGTAGTCGATGCGGGCTTGGAAAGGGAGCCAGTGAAGTGAGTGGAGAAGTGGAGTGATGTGATGGCGCTTTTTTGCCTTAAGAACTAATCTAGCAGCAGAGTTTTGGACCCTTTGCAGTTTATCGATGAAGTGCTTAGGTGAACCTGACAGAAGAGAGTTGCAATAGTCTAGACGCGAGAGAACGATGGCACAGACTTATGTTTTTGTAGCACTAATAGTGAGGTAATGGCGGATGGAGCTGATCTGACGGATGGCGGTGTAAGCAGAGCGATAGATGTGAGAGATGTGATTGTTGAGGGATATATTTAATTATCGGAGAGAATGTAGCCAAGATTCCTAGCAGAGGGAGATAACTGTATGTCAGAGCAGCCTACTTGAAGAGAAGTGGGGAGAGACATTACATTACATTACATGATTATTGCTTTAGGTCCAGGTCTTTTTTTTTTTTTTTAACATTTTGGATGCTATACGCGCAATATTCCTAAATCAGATTCACGCTTACATGTAACAAAGACCCCTATATACAGATCAAACACACATTCATCACTCAAACATGTGGTGTTTAAAAGCAAGTCACTATTAGAAGACGGAAATCGAAACCGAATTTTATTTTTTAGATAGACTGCATCCAATACCATTATTACATGGAAGGAGGAAACGCCCTGTGTCCTCACAAGTCTCATATAATTACATTACATTATAGTACTCACAGTACGTTAAGGTGGTTAGACATTATTCTCTCTCTGTCTGTCTCTCTCATTTCTTCGTTCAGAACTTCTCTCTCTCAAATATGTCAAACTCTTATTTTGCAAATACCTGTACATACAGCATGCTGTGTCATTGTGTGTGCGCGCGCTATATATATCTATATCTATATATATATATATATATATATATATATATATCTATATATATATATATATATATATATATATATATATATATAAATATATATTATATCTATATATATATATATATCACGTGTTTGGTGTGAATGGAGGGGGGAGGGGGGGGGAAGGGGCGTAAAATTATGTGTATGGCCTTTGTTTTTCAAATCCTTATTCGTAGCGTATCCATGGGCCCTGATGGGGTTTTATTGGAATAAACCTTGCCTGGCCTGTCCTACCTACCCACGATCTCTCAAGCTCACCCCTTATTTCACTTCGCTCTTCCTGAGATAAAAATAAACACCGCCACACCCACACTCTATCCATGTTTCACTTGGTTTCTTTCATCGCTCCTCCTGAAGAAAATCAACACAAACTATACTATAATAACCTATTCAAACCACGGCCCTGGACGGGTTTACTCCACTGATATGTATAGTGTAATATGGTAAACTTTAGAGAATATTGAAGCTTTTCAAAGAATAATAGGCTTATTCCATGGTTACCCGGACGCTTGATGTTGTAAATGTGTAGCACTTGCCTGTGCAACAAGGAAGAAAATTTAAGCTTAATATTATGTATCATGTAGGCAAACACACAGACGTGTATATACAATACAAGCAGATGTTATTGTTTAAAACTTTTAATGTACAATATTGTTGAAAACGTTCTCCACAACAGAACTATCGTTTTGGCCTTTGACGTCAGAACTGTCTTGTTTGATTGTTAGTGAAGGTACTTTGTGAGTTCGTGATGCAATTAGCTAGTTAGATTGTTAGTTAGTAGTAAGTTCGTTGTTTAGATCGGTTAGCTTAACTACAAGTGTAAATAAAGGGTCTGAGAGAGAGAGAGAGAGAGAGAGAGAGAGAGAGAGTTTTTTTTTTAATCAATTTTTATTCAACAGATTAACGTAAGTTGTACTGATTAGAGACAGAGAGAGAGAGAGAGAGAGAGAGAGAGAGAGAGAGAGAGAGAGCAAGAGAGCAAGAGAGAGAGAGAGAGAGAGAGAGAGAGAGAGAGAGAGAGAGAGAGAGAGAGAGAGAGAGAGAGAGAGAGAGAGAGAGATAATATAATTGTTCCGCGCTTTTTTGGAATCTGGGCAATTCTAGAATTGGCCTGCCCATTTTTGGAATTTCAACATTGGTTAGAGTTCGGGTTAGGGTTTGGGTTAGGAAAAGGTAAAGGGTTAGGTTCTAACCCTAACCCTAGCGGGCCAATGTTGGAATTTAAAAAATGGGCAGCCCCTTCTATAATACTACTAATTTCAAAAATGCCCAGATTCCAAAAAAAGCGCAGAAAATAATTATGTAAATTAAGAATTGAGACACGCGACCTTTGCTGTTGGCCTATACATTTTTATTACGTTTACTCACTGTCTGTCTGTTTTCTCTGTCTCTATATATACAGAGAGGGTTTTTTTAAAAAATCAATTTTTATTCAACAGATTAACGTCTCTCCATGACCTGAGAGAAAGAGAAAGAGGGGGAGGGTGAGAGAGAGAGAGAATCCCTTAAAATTAAAATAGTAAGTGTTATGAAACATTCGTATGTATTTTAAAAAAAACTCCATTACTCCCCGCGGATAGCAAGGTAAGGTTGTGTATACACTTAGGTCTACTAAGGTAGGTCTACTGTGTTTGTGTTGCTTTAACCACGATTTATTTTACCCCACTACCTCCACGCCCATTTGCAATGAACATGTGCAGGTTTATGCAATAAATCAAACTGTGAATTAACTCTCTCTCTCTCTCTCTCTCTCTCTCTCTCTCTCTCTCTCTCTCTCTCTCTCTCTCTTTTTTTTTTCTCTCTCTCTCTCCGTCTGTCTGTCTCTCTTTTTCTCGAACATTGTTCAATTAACTTTTACCAACTAGTTCATTGTACTCGTACGGTGGCTACCTAGCATCGAGTTTGCCAAACGCACACACAAACATGTTAGGGCTTTTTAAAAAAAAAATCTCCTGAAGCGCACACTTCCTGTTAGCTAACGCTTGGTTAACGTCAAAGCCCACTAAGCAACCTTTACCGTTTTTCAAGGCTGTAACTTAGGACTCTTTCCAGCTTATAGAGCCACTCAAGGCTGTTGGTCACAACAAAGAGACTTCGCCTATAATTATGGGCTGCCAATAGTTGGTCAATATTTTGCTAGCCACTGGCAAGCACCTATAGGTCCATTGCCTTATCTACAAAGAGGCCGAGGGTTATTACTTCATCATACTAAGTGAACTGAATTTCACGATTAGGACAGCTGCAGGAGAGCAGGTGGAAGAATGGCATCAAGTCATTTCATTATAATTCATCTGTACCTACTTTCCCACGCGAACTATGTAAATAGTGTATTCACACTTTTCTGCTATCCTATGCACCAACGGGAATCCCCTCATGTGAAACATACTTCCGGTTTCTTTCTCCGCGTATTGTTTATCCGAGTGTTTTAGTGAGTTATTTCCAAATATTCGAGAATATGTCGAATCACATGAGAAAGCGTTGGTGGGAGCATAAAGAGAAAGTGTTGCAGAGAATGCCTGATGGATTTGAAGTCCCAGTTGTGACAGAGTCAAGTTTACAGTGTTGTTGTTGTTGTTGCATTAAGTTTTATTCATCAGATTAACATAAGTTGTACAATGGGAAGTTTTACAGTGGGAAGACAACATGTGTCACTGGCCACCAGTATCGTACCCTCACATTTTTTTTTTTTGCTGCAGTTTATTATCCCTTTATATCGCCAGTGGCGCGCCTAAACCCTACCTACCTAACATTATTTGTGAATTTTTTAAAAATATTCGGATAAACATAACGCCCAGATGCTGGCTCGAACCCACACCTGTCAGGCGCCATTGGTTTCTGGCTTGTGGACAAGGCAGTTTAGTCCCGCCTTAGCCCACTTGGCCACAACGCTCGCATAACTTAGTCAACTACTTCGTGTTTTGTGAAGGTTGCGACGGCGAAGCTATGGAAAACTACAAGAGTCTTCAGGTCCTGTTTCACTTTCTGTCGATGATCGACGCACCTCCGAAGTCGCCACAAATACAGGCCTCTACGATTGTTTTTTGCATCCTTTCACTGAGCATGTACTTCCTCCACCGTTTTTATACTTATCCCACTCGTTTTCTGGCTCTAACAATCGTCGTTTTCGGCAATCTGCCATATTTAAAAGTCACGCATCAAGCTTTGATAAAAGCAAAACAAGCCAGACCGGAACTTGGTTTCATTCTAACCTCGTTTTAATTTATAATGGCGATACCCACGAGTTTTATGAGAGGTGCCGGAAAGTTGTGAATAGGCCTACATTGTAAAGCAAGCACCGGGAAGTAGTCAGTCTATCATTATCAGAGTGCGCGTTTACATTTGTGTGACTGTCAAGTGTCATTAAAAACAAAAACAACAACAACAACAAACAACAACAGTTTTTTCCTTCATTTATTATTCGGAGCCACCATTTTTGTCCTTCCTGTTGGTGCCATTCTTTTTGCTATCCGCGGGGAGTAATGGAGTTGTGTTTTTTTTTGTTTTTTTTTAAATACATACGAATGTTTCAAAACACTTCCAGGGAGAATCACCTTTTATTTTCACACAGTCATATTTTCAATATCTGGCTGCAAGAAATCACTTTGTCTGTTCAGACACTTATATCTCAAACAGTTTCGTACTAGTGTAGCTACAGATAAACATATTAGGCTAATGTTGTAATCAGCGTATTTTCTCTGAAGCGCTTAATTTGTTTTACAAGCGCGATGGATGAACACAGACATGCGGTGTAGCCTGCCTGTTTATCAATCTTCTTGCTCTCCTATTGTTGGGAACATTTGCTTCTCCCCCTCCCTCAACCCCCCCCCCCCCGACCTCCAAGCACAACTAGTAATGTATAATAATATGTAATATCTGTTGTATAATTTGTTTATCGGTTTGTTTGCTGTTTGCATCATTGTAATAATAAATAGTCTATATTCTGTGAATGTTGGAACATTCTAAAACTTGCATTGTTAACATGCCTGTTAAATAATAGCATTTGAAGAAGAAGAAGAAGAAGAAGAAGAAGAAGAAGAAGAAGAAGAAGAAGAAGAAGAAGAAGAAGAAGAAGAAGAAGAAGAATTAGTATAGAAGAAGAAGAAGAAGAAGAAGAAGAAGAAGAAGAAGAAGAAGAAGAAGAAGAAGAAGAATTAGTATAACAAATAATAATATTATGTAGGTTATGAAGATCTGTTATGTTTTATAAAACGGGCTCCATTGCTAGGCTAAACAACACACATCTTTTTTGTCCGATCACGTTGGTCCGTAAAAGAGTTAAATTGTGTATTATCTTCCTTGTTATGTTGTCAGCCCAAACGGGATTTCCAGACGTTTATTCTGATCAACGTCAGACGTGCGCATACTTTTTGGGAGGTGTGGGGGTGGTTTAACATTTGCGAAATTTGAATCTAAACGTTGCATTTTAGCATTGTAAAGTTCATCTGCTAGAAGGAAGCACTACAGGGTTTTTCTCCCTTAGAAGACCTGTGTAGGCACATACATGCACACGCACACACACACAAACACACCCACATTCAAAATCACAGGAGCGTGACCAACATGTTTTAGCACGGTGACCCCGGATTATAAACGGGAGGGGATTGTGTGCCTGTAGTATCGGGTGACGCTTGATATGATTGTAGCAAGGAACCCTTTTGCTACTCTCACGAGATGGCGTTGTTGAGGAACTGAATATCGATCTCTTTAAACTGCTTAGACGCTTAATGGAGAGCTTTCAACTCAATACTGTGGATTACTAAAATCACGGTCTCTACGGCCATCATACTATGTAGTTTAGAACGTTTAAAAAAAAAAGATTCGCTTTAAAATGACCCCCTGCACGTTTGAGTACGCATTAATAATGTATGTTTATGTGTATAAGTCACAATTTGGCCGCATGAATATTAGGCACACATCGAGTTCTCGTTGTTCAAACAATTTCAGTATAATCAGTAGGCCTTTTAAGCCAGCCTACGGCGAAACATTTAAATTCCTGTTATAAATCATTGTTGCTGGATACGTGTACGTTAGCTCATGTCTGTTCGATCGAAAAAAATATTAATTTCGTATTCATTTTAAGGGATTCTCTCTCTCACTCTCCCCCCTCTCTTTCTTTCTCTCATTTCACGGAGGTACACAACTCATGGATTCAATTAGAAATACATGTAGATCAAATTTTTTTCTCTTTCTTTCTCTCTTACTCTCATTTCATGGAGATACATAACTCACTGATTCAATGACGTTGTCGACCACGCTCATTCTCTTTTTTCTTTCTTTCTTTCTTTCTTTCTTTCTCTCTCTCTCTCTCTCTCTCTCTCTCTCTCTCTCTCTCTCTCTCTCTCTCTCTCTCTCTCTCTCTCTTTCACATACATACAACTCCCCCCACTCCCTTCCACACACGTACTTTTCACCATCGACATTATGAACTACATTCTCTTAAGTCGATGCGGCATTTGTAGATGGGTACTGGGTGTCTGTTTCAAGCCGGTATTGAATATTATTCTAAGAACTCGACCCACGCTGCAAAAGGATACAATACAGGAAGCACTAAACCCTCGCCACTCTATAACCGTCAACTTGCAATATTTTTTAACAATCTCCAAATGCATCATGGAGAGGCTTCGGCGGCGGCCGTCTCTGCTATGCATTTTGAGTTTAAAGTGCTATATTGTTTAGCCATGTGGGTGATGATGAGCAACGGAGTTTAAACTAATCTAAAATCAGCATCCATTAACCCTCTTAAAAAATATAGATCGTTATTTTGTGAGGTTTGCAGTGCCCGCACATCTATCTATCGATCCACCGACCGACCTATCTAATCCGATCCGATCTAATCTAATCTATCTAACCAGTGCCTCTGTCTCCACATATATAATATATAGATATGTTCAATCATCACAATAAATCGATTATTGTCAACAATACGTTTTTTGTTAGGAGATGTAGATTTGGCAAGAAAATAATCTGCGCACTTTAAATGTTTAAATGCTCTGTATTTTAATTATTCTAACGGTTAGGTTAAACAATACTGCATTCAAAAATATTTAAGTCAGATATTGCATTTTCTGCTGTTGGTTTTTATTCTACATTAATTATCATTATAACCATAATCACTATCACGTTACGTAACAGGAAATTAAGTTGCGCACTTAATTTTTTCACTATTTACAGCTCACTTTGTTCTTTAATTGTGGCGTGTGCGATGCTACTGAATTTATACAATAAATGCAACGTTTTACATTTATTATAGTAATTGTTTGTCCAGTCGAAAAGCGTATTACTATGTAACCGTTCATAGACAATAAGGGATCTCAGGTTTCAGTCTCATTATGTTCTGCACTAAACTATATCATTATAACGCTCGTCATTATTTCTAGAATTAGATGCATTTAAAAAAAAAGCAATTGCAATCCTTAAATGTTTGCACTGCCTGAGTGAATACTTTGTAGTCTAATCCAGATCGAAAACTGAAATTTACAAAGAAATTGTACACGTGATCTAACTGTCATGGTATTAAATATTGTTATCATCATTATCTAAACTACTAACATTCCCATCATCGCAATCATCATCTTCATCCTCATCATTAACGTAATGCCATCGCCATTCTTTAGAGTGGTATGATTTTTTTTAAATAGAGGCTCGTGCGGATGAGTGTCGAGTATAAACTGAGCCCTAGTCTGTGCACGCACACATTCTATCACACGGACTTTAAAGCCCTGATCATCCTCCTGTCCTAGGCGAGAGCCAGCTACACAAATAGTCTACACCAGCAACCACAAAGTCCCTAACTCCCCCCCCCCCACCTTTCCTCCTTCCAATCCATGATCGCTGAAGATTGGGCAGCAAGTGAGCTCGAGGGTGATTGAGTTACTTCTTGCATCAGCCAGCGCCTTGAGCAGCTCTTGAGCTGGAAAAGCGCTGTATGTGAACAATAAAATTTAAACAACAACAACAACAAATATACATGTAGGCTACAAAATTATATGCAACGTTTTTTTTTTTTTGGTTGTTGTATAGGCTACATAGTTATTATTTACACCGGATTGCACAATGAAACTGCTGTTGAATAATCATTTCATCTGTCAATTATTTATCTGATTGTGTGTTCGTGTATGCTCCAAATTGATATGGATTTCAACACGGAACAAAACAGACATATTCATTCCTACCGAGAACACTTAATAGATAGTTCACTATCTACTACACACACTCGCACGAGAACACTTGATAGATAGTTCCCCATCTATTACACACACTCGCACCAATGGATCACATAATGCTACTTACACACCCATCCTATAATGTGCAGATGTGATAACCATAATACGAATAACTGGACTTTTCCATGGTGCGCACCCATGTACAGATACGGTAAGATAAGATAAGGTAACAATTTTATTTTGCAAGGGTAAAAGAGTAAGAGCTGGATGCGCTTTTTTACACCTTGTCCTTGGAGCTTTAACAATAACTATTAATACAACGTAGTATTATAACATTCACATCATGGAACAATAACAAATAAAGTCATCATTAGATAAAATCTTTTTCAAACAATATCAAATTAATGTTGTTATCATCAATCAACACATTAACAATTAAAGTGTGTTTAATTTTTATTGTGTTTTAAGAGACGTGTTCTAAATGATGTAAATTTAGATGCTGGAGTGCGGAGATCTTCAGGGAAGTTATTCCGCAAAGTGAAACTAGACTAGTTTTGAGGAGATCAATTCTTGGAATTGGAATACTTAATTTTGTGGATGATCTGGCACTTTCTTCGTTTTTTTTAAAAGAGAGAGAGCGAGAGTGAATGAGAGAAAGCGAGAATAAGCGAGAGAGAGAGAGAGAGAGAGAGAGAGAGAGAGAGAGAGAGGTTGGACAAAAAGACCATGACCAAGACCGGCACGTGGGTCTACAAATAGAATGCTGTACTACAATGCTTAGACTGACATAAAGAAGTCTAGAACTAATCCGTGGGAGCGATAGAGAGTGTATGTCCCAAAGGTGGTATTGTTATGAATGAGTCGATGAAGCAGTCGAGGAGTAGGCTGGGGAAACTTTGGGACAAACCCTAACCACCCGCTTTGAACTGGGGCAATTCAGTCTGTTAATACTTCAACCGTTTGTTTAGGACCACTCCCAAGCACAAGACCTCTAGAATCAATGTTCCAATCACACAGCATAGCTGAGACTAGACAAGAGGACGAAGACCACGTCTAATCTCAGCCACGCCGTATGTAATAAAATCTTACAATGCAGTAGATGATGACTCATACAAAACCAACCACCAGGCCACACAGCCCAACCCAACCCAACCCAATGTACACAACACAAACATTCATCAAAATATGTTTACTGAAATACAGCTACCATGGAACTCAACACAAAGCAATGCAGATTAAAGACAACACAGCTTTATTCATCTATTATCTGATTTGTAAGCAGATTGGGCAGACGGCAGGGGGGAGGAGACAGAAATATCAATTTTGCAAACGTTAAACTCATCGATTGCAAGGAATGCTGAATGTGATAAGAATATTAATCCTGAATATGCCCATATTTTATTTTATTATTTCTGATCAATGAACGTAAATGCTCCATATAGTTCTTATTGTGTTTCGGTCGAGGTACTAATATTATTCTCTTCATTAGTAATGAATGTCTGATTACAAATCGGGCAATACATGTAAGTAGATACATACGTGTCTATATATCAATCACTATACTGTACATCCAACTATTATTTGTTGAAGCATGGGTGCCCTTTACGTCAACAAGATAATGAATAATAAGCGACAGCAATCATGCCATGCCATAGTAAGACAAAAAATATATCATAATATCGCAATGCATCTAGTGAAAATAACAACAGTGGGCCTGTTACAAAGAGAGTAAAGAAAACTAAAGATCTCGTTACAACAAGGAAGCTAAAAACATGGCTGAAACAAAATCTTTTTTTTTCCTCATCTTTACATTTCCAAAAATAGGAAACACCGAGCAAACAATTGTTTGCATTACCCTCAAGAGTATGAAAATAATGGCAGGAAAAATCCCCACAAAATACAAAAGCTAAGGCATCATTGCTACAATCCAAGTGGCATACAGGCAATTTTTGTAAAAACATCATTGCATGAACTGTGGCAAAACCAACATTTAACTGTAGCAAGTGTGCTTCATAATTACGACCCCATGGACGTTGGAAGAACATTTAAAATGTAATGCATCTAATGGTCCCTTGTAAGTTTGATAAGACTGTAAATATTACTTATCATAGTTACAGTAGCAACAGAATAAAAAAGATGCAAAACCAATACAGTGGTTTTTCAGTGGTAAAACAATCACAGAAACTGCCTTTGATATAAGACGTAGACATAATAGTTGATTGATTGATTGTTGCTTTAGGTCCAGCGGACTCTTCCGAGCCAAATCAGGACCGGACAACCCCTGATCCGCATAAAAGATCTGCTGAAACAACCCTAGTGGGAAAACTGAATGCCCTCCACCGGCCAGTCACTTTACAATAAAGACATCCCACGCAGGGGACGGCTGAGGCTTTACCCCAACTAATCGAACCCCCGGTTACAAAAACAAAATAGAATACAAACATCATTATAAATTATCAACAAAACACATACATATAAAATGCCTTTATTGCTAAATAATAACTTCATAGGAAGCCCTAGTGACCACCCGGCAGAAAGCGTCCAATACTCCCAAGCTGATCCAACAGACCTCATACACAAACAAGGAGTCTTGTCCAGGGAGAGTTTTCAAGAAAAAAGGTAGGTCATTGATCTAGCGAAGAAGAAGATAGTATAGCAGAGTGATAGGACAGAGCAGGAATGGGAAAGAGCAAATGAGGAAGACAGCAACAGTGGGAATTTAAAGCACTAAATTTCCAGAAAGTGGGGATACTATTTATACTGAAACCCCCGGCACTCCAACGGGGGTACTGTTGCCGCAGTGAATCGGTCATGCCTATAAAGGAAAGACAGGTTTTCAACTGGGGCTTTCACTTTTCCCTTTATAGGTTAGAACAATCTACAGTGGCAAGATTGCTCATGACCCCAAGGGGAGTAGACATAATAATCATAGTAACAAGTGTTATTACCTTCATAATAATGACTTGCATAGAATACATTGTTTTGTACTTTTGGGCATAACAAGAGCAATACAATCATGTTAGTAAGTTAGTTAGTTAATCATTGTTTATAGGGTCCAACAGGTTGCAAAGATTCGAATCAGGACCACGACTTCATTGGAAGAGGATTCACCCCCGATTCGTATAAAAAGATCTGCTGAAACAACCCTGATGGTAACACTGAAGGCACTCAACCAGCCGGTCACTTTACAATAAAGGTATCCCATGCACAGGCCGCTGTACTCTAATTTATCGAATCTCCAATTATCCTATCCTATCCCGTAACCCGGAGGTCGTAGGGGCACCACAGATGATCGTTTAACCAGCATACTCCATCTTTCTCTGTCCTCAGCAGCCCTGATGGTTTCACTCAGGGTCAAACCAGTCCATTCTCGAATGTTGTCCTCCCATCTCTTTTTTGGTCTCCCTCTTTTTCTACCTCCTTGCACTGTGCCTTGCAGAATGGTCTTTGCAAGGCCTGATGATCTGGTGACGTGGCCATACCATCGGAGTTTCCGTTTCTTCACCACTGTGAGCAGGTCATCATGTTGTCTAGTGGCTAGCGTGATGGTCTGTCAGACTTCGTCGTTGGTGATGTGTTGGGTGTAGAAAATACCCAGAAGTCTTCTGCAGCACCTCAACTCCATGCTTTGTATTCTTCGTTGTAGATCTGCTGTGAGGGTCCATGCTTTGCAAGCATATAGGAAGATGGAGATGACAAGGGAGCGCAGCAGTCTTACTTTGAAATGTAGACTGATGGTCCTGTCTTTCCAAATGGGCTTCAACCTTGTCAAGGCAGCAGTTGTTTGTGCGATCCTGGAGAGGACTTCCTGTCGGGACCCATTGTCTGAGAAAATGGCTCCTAAATATTTGAAGCTATGCACTGTGTTGAGGGATTGGCCTTGGACTTTGATGTCCGTGTTGATGCCATTGGTGTTGTTGGTCATCATTTTCCATTTACAAAAACAAAATAGAATATAAAAATCATTATAAAATATGAACAAAACACATACATATAAAATGCCTAAATTGCTAAATAATATCATCGAATGCCTTAGGGACCATTTGGCAGAAAGGTCCAATATCCCCAAGCTTACCCAACAGACCCCGTAAACACATGAGGAGTTTTGGAAGAGTTTTCAAGAAAAAAGGAGGTGACTGGTCTAGCGAAAAGATAGTAGATTGATATAATTTATTAGGAACGAGAAAGAACAACTGAGAATGACAATAACGTGAAAACATTAAGGAAGAATATCACATTTTAAAATAATCACCCACTGATAGGTAGGGGCAGAAAAACAGCACTTGTATTGCCAAATATTTCAAACCAAACCACTACACCTGCATTACAACAGGATTTGCAGTCTTCTTTACATCATAACCTCTGCGCTTTCCTTGAAACAGTGTCACTTACAAACAATAGTCGCAATAATAAATAGCATAATATTATATAGCATCCAGTATTATTATTGTTATAAATATACACTATTGTCAGCGTTTGCTTTGGTGCAGTTCAGGCTTCAAGAATATGACCTGTTTTCGGTGAACAACTAAATCAGTTTCATTTTCCATCTAGAAACAATGAGCATAATTTTCACCTCAAGCTGATTTGTTCAAAAGATACACTTTAAAAAAAACACATTTATCACAGTCTTTATCAATCTTTGATAAAAAGAAAAAGTACAGATAGAATGAACACTTTGTGCATGCACAGCAATACCAACTGGAAGGACCCGATAATCACAAACTGTATGTAGTTCCTAGTTTCAATCATTCAAATTCAAAACAAAAGCCATTTACAGCTGATGTCCAACAAAATATGTTCTACTGTTCAAAAACAAAACAATACATTTTCAATAACCAAAACAAACAACAAGCAGAGAGGAATATGAATAGAAATTCCAACAGACAAGATATTGAAAAATAAACAATATAACTATAAGTTAGTTAGTTAGTCATTGTTTATAGGGTCCAGCGGACTGCAAAGAGCTGAATCAGGACCACAACTTCATTGAAAGAGGACTCACCCCCGATCAGTATAAAAGATCTGCTGAAACACTCCAGGCACTCCATCAACCAACTGATCACTTTACAATAAAGGCATCCCATGCAGGGGACGCTGAGGCAGTACTCTAATTTATCGAACCCTCGTTTACAAAAACAAAATAGAATATAAACATCATTATAAAATATTAACAAAACATATGCATATAAAATGCCTAAATTGCAAAATAATAATACCATAGAAAGCCCTACTGACAAATTGGCAGAAAACGTCTAATATCCCCAACCTGACCCAACAGACCCCATTCCACATTCCATTACATTACATGATTATTGCTTTAGGTCCAGTGGACTCTTCCGAGCCAAACCAGGACCAGTATAGCCGAATCAGGACCACAAAATCAAGACCCCAACTTCGCTGAAAGAGGACTCGCCCCTGATCCGCATAAACAAAACAACTCTAGTGGCAACATTGAAGGCACTCCACCAGCCAGTCACTTTACAATAAAGACATCTCACACAGGGGACGCTGCTATACTCTAATTTATCGAACCCCTGTTTACAAAAACAACATAGAATATAAACATCATTATAAAATATCAACAAAACACATACATATAAAATGCCTACACTGCCAAATAATAACATCATAGGAAGCCCCAGTGACCACCTGGCAGAAAGCGTCCAATATTTCCAAGCTGATCCAACAGACCTCACACACAAATGAGGAGTTTTGTCCCGGAAGAGTTTTCAAGAAAAAAGGTAGGTGGCTGGTCTAGCAAAGAAGAAGATAGTATAGTAGATTTATAGAACAGAGTAGAAATGAGAAAGAACAAAGGAGAAAGACATCGACAGTGGGAATTTAAAGCACTAAATTTCCAGAAAGTGGGGATACTATTTATACTGAAACCCCCGGCATTCCCCACGGGTGATCACCATACACAAATGAGGAGTTTTAGTATAGTTTTCAAGAAAAAAGGCAGGTGACTGGTTTAGTGAAGAAGATAGTAGATTGATAGAACAGATTAACAATATATATGTAAGTATTACTGTAAAAGCAGGTTTTCAAAAATATTGCTTTCAGTAGTTCTTAGAAAATAGTTGTTGCTGCTTACTCAAGTTACTGTCATACATATGTGTACAACTTCGTTTCAGCAATACCATTAGAAACAACATAGATCAATGAACAAACTAAAAAGATAATCAACTCAAAAATAAACAATGAAAAATGAACAAATGACAAAGATAATCAACTTAAAAATAAGCAATACAAAAATTGACTCTGCAAATCGCAATACATGTCGCACTCTTTATATTACAGAATAATATTTTAATATGTTTTCTGGAACAAAATATACAATAATAGCAAAGATGTTTACATTTAAATACTGAATCAAAAAAATACTTGGTTAAAACAAAATGGGACTACTATTTATTTCACATACAATTATGCTGTAACAAATGATCATTAAATAATAACAATAATATACAAATGTATATAGATAGCGAACTGTAGATAGGAAACTACAAGGTAAAGAGTAACACTGACTAAGTCATGCAGCAGTGTTTAGTGCAGACCTTGCGGCAGTAACACAACGGGTCTGCTACATGCCTTCAAGAACAAAACAAACACATGGATAGTTTGAATATAAAACTCGGAGAGAATATATTTACCCACTACTGCTATAGGCCTACAGAAGACAAGGAAAATAGACACTGCTACAGTGCTAGAAAAAAAAATCAACTGTTTCGTAAAAAAGAGGCAATAATAAGACTATAAATATAATCTAACTGAAATGCTCAAAATAATAGCAATGACGGTGGTAATAACTGAGTTTCCAGTAAAGTGTCCTTCTGAAGTTCTTACTTGGGCTCTGTATTTTCCAGTGACAATTGGTAACGAACAACAAAGTTTCCAATGTGGTGTTCTGAAGTGACATAATGCGACGTGGTATTTTTCAAGTGACAATAGCATAACATTTTACAATGTTCAGAATATTGTTAATGCTTGGTACAACCAATAGCAAGAACCACTTCTCAAAACTTTCTTTATGAACTTGCTTTGACTTACACTGCTCACAAAACTCTGAAATACTTCTCAAATGTTTGGTAACAAATTTTTCATACTACTTTCCTATTCCATGTAAGTAAAAGAAAGAAATCACCAAAATCCATCTAAGCCTAGCAAAGTACAGATTAAACAAACATTAAAAAAAAATCAAAACACACTTGTTAAAAGAAGCTGAGAAAATGGCAATGCATAAAGCACATATATAAGCTTGCAAAATCAGCTGTACACAACAAACAGTATACTCTTGTACTAACGTAGTAATTGCTAGCAGCAACACAGCTAAAAATATATAATACAAATACAAACTAACAAAGACACATTACGATTTCATCTTCACTGGAACTCATCTGAACACTTCCAAAAAGGATGCAGCAGGAAAGTCAAGAATGTCTTTGCAAGTTTTAAAGTCAACAGGAAATGGAGAAGACTTCAATGCTTATAATAAAACATGTTCTCAATACAACGTTGGAACATTTCTAGTTCTGGGTGGAAAAATATCAGTCATGCTTGTTCTGATAAGGCACTGTTCTGGAAATGATTGATAATAAAATCAGTCAGTTTTTCGATTCTCTTTCTCTCACACTCAATCACACCTACATCTTCTGTGCTGGAATGTTTCAGGACTAACTTTCTGTGTGACAACAAAGAGAGGATGGTTGCGATGAACAACAATTTCACTGGATGGATTATTTCACATCAGCATATTCGCCTTCATCTGGGATGTTGACGTTCATGGCAGTCCTCTGTTGGATCTGCGCAGATGTTTCCTCATAGCCATCACCTGCGACCCGTACCTGAGGTCTGGATGGTGGCTTAATATCCATGGAGCTTGTCTCTTCATATTCGTTTTCAGGAGGGGGAGGCCTGGCTGGAGGAGGTATTGTGGGCACAGCCGAAGCCATGCCATACACATTCTCCGGTGGAACATCTCTTGCTTTATGGAAATCAAAGTCACCCAGTCGGTTGTATGTGTCATCCGCATCATCAGCAGATGGCTGTGACCCAAAGAAGCCTGAATGTGGGGGCAAGTGATGAGGGCTGGATGGCGTGCAAGGCTGAGAGAGAGCATGTTTAATGCCTTCATAATTTTCCTTCTGTACATCCTCGGATTCAGGCCGTGCGTGTTTCTTCCAGCTGTCTTTCATGGGTTTCTCAGGCATGGAATATTCGACAGGCTGGGCAGAGGGATGGGCAGGAGTGTAGGATTTTGCTTCTGTGTAGTAATCAGCTGGCTTTTCTAGCGTAACATCAGCCTCAGCATATGCACCATCTGAGGATGTAATTCTTGCAGAAGTGGCAATAAGCTCTCCAGGCTCATCATAAATGTTGCTCTCGTGGCTGTGGGGTTGCTGGGGTGCTGGGTAAGCCTTATCCAATGACTTCTTGCCCAACAGCTTGTTGTGAGCTACTTTGGCCTCCTTTTTGGATTTCTTCTCTCGCTCTTTCTGCTCCTTGGCTTCTCGTTCGCGCTGCTCTTTCTGCTCCTTGGCTTCCCGTTCGCGCTGCTCTTTCTGCTCCTTCTCTATCTGTTTCTTCAGCTTAGCCTCTTCTTTCTTCTTCTTGTCCTTTTCACTTTTCTTCTTCAGCCATTCAAACATCCCGTCGTTAGAGCTCGTTCTCTCACGATTGACATCAACTGGGTCAGGGGTTACCGTGCATTCTTCCACATCACCCGTTGACAGCCTCTCCTTTTCCCCATCAGTAGTGGGTTCTGTAGGGCTAGGCAACTGTACCTGCAGCTTGCTGTGCAGCTCATCCCTGAATCTCCCGTCAAGTGGTGCCGTCAAACCTGAGGATGTCTCATAGATCTTCGTGTCAGAAGATGATGGTTTTGTTCCAGGGGACTTTATTGCCTGAGAGTTGCTAACACCATTTTCCTGTCTGGGGACAATGGCAGGAGGAATGTTGCGAGGCACAGGCTTTGGTGGTTCTGAGGGCTTGGGAAGTGCCATACTGGATCCTCTGGAATTACGCGACAAAGAGCTCACATCATCAGAATTCTTGGAACTGCGCTGGTTGGCAGAGCCACGACGAGGGATTGGGGGACCGGGTGAGCAGTGGGGACTGGGTGTTTGACATGAAGAGACCTGGCCCCTGCTGTCTGGCAGTGAAGATTGAGATAGGTGTTGCTGAGCTGTGTTTTCTTGCCCTTGGTCATGCTGGCGCACTTGCTTGGTGTAGACAGTGATGAGGTCAGTCAAGGTGGCACCCTCGGGCGTGAAAAATTCAAACTCACCGGGACCCGTCGTACATCTGCGCCCCACCTCCATCCGGAAGACATTTTTGGTCCTGCCGTATTTGCGGATCTGCCGGTACGGCCATTCGTGAATGCATTTGAAGCTGACCACGTCCTGCAGTCGCAAAGATTCTACTGTAGGACTGAGCATATAATGACCTTGCAGGTTGTTGTTCTCGGAAGCTGTGGTTTGCACAATGCTCACTTTGAATTGTTGAACTGCACACACACAACATCAGATAGCCATTGCTGTTAGGCTTAATGTCCAACATGAAACACATCAATGAAAAGAGCATTCCTTCAATATAAGGAGAGAGCCCTCTTTCTAAATCAGAGAGAAATTATGACTTTTCGGTGTTATAAAAAATAAAACAATCAGTCTCAAACTGTTCTCAAAACAGACAGTTAAAGCAAGGAAATGGGATTAACAGTAAGTGAGCAAAGAGGAAATTACAGGCGAAGTGACTTTTTAGATGAGTGTACATATATAGGTGCACATCCACTCTTTACAAAACATAGTAAGTACAAGATAAATTGTACAACTGCTTACCTCTCTCACAAGAATCGTACAAGAAGTTGACATTCATGTCAGCTGCCTCTTCTTCCTCCAAGTCAGCCACATCCAGCAAGCTCGCACGTTGCTTCCACAGGTCTGAGGACACGTGACACAAACCCTGCACCCACTCATCTTTTGCCTCAATGCTGTCAAACTCAAATTGGTGCTTCTCTTTCTTGATGGACAGTGTGAAGTTAACATCTGACTGGCGAAAGCCCTTGTCAGAAAACTTTACCTGTTGTAAGACAATAGTGTGCAGAGGTTGACTAGAGGACTTCTCTTCAAACAGGTCAATATGCGGTGGTAGGTTTTCTCGCCCGCCGGAATCAAACAGCACACCCCAATGGCCTGGAAGCTGTTTAGTCTGAAAATAAACAACATAAGTCATAACAAAAAATAATAATAATAATAATTCATATATATCTATCTATTCTGACCAGCTAAACTAGATGGAAGGCATGTTTCAATGATTCAAAGCGAGGAGACTCAGAAGCTTTAAACTTTGAAGTACAGCCATAAGCTACAGCTCTGCTGTAGTTGGCTAACCTCTTGAACTAATCAACCTAAATGCTCTTTTCAGTGTGATACCTCAGGGGTGCTGAAGTGAAAGCCAAACGTTCAACTTGCCCACTTGACTCCTCACTCTGACTAGTGACCAAGTCAAAGATAGGTGTCCACCAGAAGAAAACTCAATGGCCTCATTATCGACTTTCACACAATGAAACTGAATCCAGAGTGTGTACATAGAATTTGTTTGCAATCTTTAGAGATAGTGCATTGTTCACTGTAAGTTGCCATAGGCAACTGAAAACAAAAGGGGTAGGTGTGGTTTGGGAGTGGGGAAAAGCATACAACTTAAAAGGATGCTTGGTGGGCAAGTAACCTGGAAGTTTTAGGTTGTCTGCACACATTTCCTGCATGGCCTTAGCATTTGGAAACCTAAGCCAAGGCTTCCACTCTGGTTTCTCAAAGGAAACCCAACTTCTAACCACCATCAACAACCTCCTCACTTCCTACGATAAAGGCAACCAGATCAAAATGGCAATCCTTGATTTTTCCAAGGCTTTTGAAACTGTCCCTCCAACTTACTTCTCTACAAACTCATCACCAGAACTAAGCACCGTCTTACATTATAGAACATTCCACAGTTTACAAGCTATCGCCAGACAGATTTGGAAACTTTGATCATTAATAAACAAGTTGCTGCAATTTTTTTTGTTGTTGGGTGAATACAGAGATTTACAATGCTTGCTTATGAGTCAAAAAGTCCAATTTCCCCTAGGGCAAATCAAAATTCTAGTTTTTTCCTAAAGAAATGATTCTAATATCCACTATGTGAAACTAGAATTCTAATATCCACTAGATATTTTTCAGTTGATATTAGAATTCAATTTTCTTCTAGGGACATGAGAATTCCAATTTTTCCTAGGACAATTCCAAATCCTCCTGGATTCTAGTTTCTCCTGTGACACATATAATATCTTGCCCTGGTCTGCCCCCCACTAAAATATGTTGCAATCATCTGGGGCCCTTATTTTAAGCAATTAAAAAACCTGGAGTGGATTCAGCAAAGTGCAGCTCACTTCAATGCAAGAGACTACAGGTCAACTACCCTTGGCTTCGTCACCAGTCTACTGAAAAGATTTGATCTCCCCTCACTCAAAGATAGGTGCAAGCTACTCCTCTTAACATTTGTGTAGGGCCGGGAGCTCAGTTGGTAGAGCGTCTTACTAGTAACCAAAAGGTACCTGGTTCGAATCCCGGATTGGCCAACGTGTGACCATATTACTTTCCCTTTCGCTGGTGTCAGAATAAAGTGACCAGTAGTTGACTATAATCTACTATTAACTTTTTAGTAGGTCTTAACATTCCTTTATAAGGTGGTTGCGGAGCAGATTCTTTTCTGACTCCACAGCGACCAGGTCATCTGATCAGACCCAAACACTCCACTTCTATTGACTTTATCTCTAGCAACTCCATACAATTAACAGTTGCTTCAACATGCACCAGTGCAACACTGAGCAATACAAACATTCTTTCTTTTCACGCGCAATTGTTGCCCAGCTGAGAACTGCCTGGACAATTCAGTTGTTGGCTGGACATTCATTGCGAGCTACAATATTCTGCTAGGAGTTGTTAAATAGCAACATTGTATTTGTACTCCTATTATTGTGCCTATGTCAGTATATGGATGTATTGTAACGTATGTCACCAGAAACAGAAACAGACTGTAAGTGCTTTCATCTGCCTTTACAGTTTGCTCAAGTTCAGCCTTAAGTGATGGATAATTCATTCAATGAGCACTGAAGTAAGCTGAAACTTAATTGGCAAGAGCTAATATGATTTATAATACATATTAATATAATTGAATAATCCTTGATACTGTTAATGCAATGCTTATATAAAATTGATACAGAATTCACACTGTGCTCACTGTGAATACATACCACCCACTTCATACACAACACAGAAGTTCGCTAGTTCTAGTAACTGTTCAACACTTCCTGCTTTCACAATCAGTTCCATGTACTAACCAGCATGATTGTTTAAACTAATCCTTGTGTTTTAACTGATGAATGTTGAACAATATTCACAATCACTGGGTACAATGTCCATATCAGGTCATCTCCACATAAATTGATTACACTACACAGTAACTAGGATGAATGTAGTGAAGTTAGCTAAGCTAGTTCTACTTTCTACTGTGTAATTTATTTAGCAATATGCCAATAGTTACTAAACTCCACCATGCATTATTTTGCCCACAGTCCAAAGACATTTAAGATGGTAAAAAGGTAAAGGTAAAGGTAGTCCCATAGCCTTGTGGCCGTAGGGGAGTGTGATGTTGGAGATCACACTTATCTTGGGCCAGCGTAATGAGGGTGATGCCCAACTCTCTCCCTCGCTGCTTTACCTTCCCCACCCTCAAGAGAGTAGGTACTCAATCACAGTTGAGTCAACTGGGGGCGTTGTTGTTTGTCGCTTCACACCTTAGCGGTCACCCATCCAAGTGCTAACCGCACCGGACGGTGCTTCACTTTCGACACAGTAGCGAGTGCTCCAACCACTGCACTATCCGACACTATGGTAAATTTTATAATCCAAAACATGACAAGAAGTGAGATGGTATGTCTCGGGTAGGTGTAGTGGTAAGGATTGTCTACTCTGGTGATGACTTTCTATTTGCAGTAGCAAGATGGTTTGGGCACACACTAGCAAAGTTTTGAGAGTGGTTGGTACTTGGATGGGTGACTATACTTGGATGCATAAAGAATTGAATGAGGAACCACATGTACTCATACATTGATACATATGTCATGTGTTTCCTCATTGTGGCCGTTGAAGATCTTTGTGAGTTTGTCTTCAGACTTTTGTGTTCAGGACTTTGGGCCTTAGTCTCTAACTGGACTGTTGTGTGTGAAAATTTAAACATTCTCAAAAAAAAGAGGCCTGCTTGTTTCTGATAGATCTTTAAATATTTAAAGAAACCTTTTAGCGATATACTATCAAGGTTGACTATGACAAGTATTTTTGGAAAATGTTGTTGTCTATATAATGGGTTAATAAACTTCTACTTTAGAACTTCTTTTTGGATTGAGCTGCCACAATCGGTATGTTGATTCATTTGCTGCTGTAGGTTGTTATTATTATTAATGCAGGGGGAAAAGAATCTGAACCTTTGGATTAGAATATAAATCGTAGTCTAGTCTTTGCACGCACTCATTCCATCGCAGGGATTTTAATCCTGACTCTCCTGTCCTAGATGGGTGAGTGCCAGCTACACAAATACACACTCAGCACTCATTAGGTCCATTCTCCCCATACCCGGTCGCCCAGGATTGTGCTCAGTCGTCTGGGCGTCAGACTATGCGCGCAAAGGCTGCAAATGGGCGCCTCGGACGGCTCGAGTTAGATCCTGTAGGCCGGCGGCTCTTGAGCTGGTAAAGCGCTAAATAAAAGTGATTACATAAATAAATAAATAAATAAACCTGTGCAAGCTGTCTCTTGCCTTCTGAGGACCGGCGTGTTTCGACTATAATCACTAGATCGCACACTCACAAGTCACTCGGACTACATGTACAGGTCTGTCTAGGCCGAGGACTTTCCGAATACGGAATAGGTCTTCCTTCATTCTTGTCTCAAATCGATCGTAAGTGCCAGTAGTAATTAAACCACTCACCTTAAGTAGTCCATACCGAACTTTGATGGTAACGACTCCTTTAGTCACCGCCGTCATACTATGCAACGTATTAAAGTGTCTCTAATAACGTTTGTCCCGAAACTTTGACAAAACTTTACTGCTTTTGTTGAAGTTGCGGAAGCTTTATTAAGTGATCAGGGTGGACTACTCTACAAGCTTGAGAACTTTGTAAACAGGAAGTAGAATCGTACTTGTGCGATTACAAAGACCTTGACGCATGAAAACGTTATGACAACACTCATAGACATAGGCCATCGAAATCAGTATAGTTGAACGGATTGCCTTGCAGTTGCAACTAACTCCACCCAAATATTTTGCTGACACAGGTTTGGCTGAAGAGCAAATTATGGATAGCAAAAAGGTAGTGCCCTCAATTTTAATGTTAATGTTTATTTCATTTGATGATTTGACCCCGTATAATGACAATAATGATTATTATTCCATTGAAAACAAAAAATCTGACACACCGTCATAGTATCTGTGTGGTTAAATCTAAAGAGAGTGTCTTGTGTTTTCTTCTATCAATTCTTATTATAACTTTTTGATTTACACAAGGCAATCAAATCTCTGTATTTTTTGTTGTAATCTTTAAGTTTAACTAAATCCTGTTTTTCAGAGAAGCCGACATGATGTTTCGGATGATAATGCATCATCAGATGATGACAACTATGTTCCTTATGTTCCTCTTAAACAGCGAAAGAAGAATGCGGTAAGTTATTACATTTGACTTGTTAGTGTGATGGTGAATTCTGTATTTTGGTTGGAGGAGAGAAGGACTGTACATATTTTTCTTCTTGGGCTGAGCAGCACAATTGTTGATTCATGTCATACATTGTTAGGATTATGTCATCAAACTCAAAGTGAATACTGAAATAACTTTTCACAGGAAAATGACTCCAGAGTCCTCTTATCAGCCAAGTTGTGGTCTTGATTTTGTGGTCTTGATTCAGCTCTTTGCAGTCCGCTGGATCCTGTAAACAATGAATAGCTAACTAACTGACTCCCACCCTGTCTGCAGAAAGGATTAGTCCACCCCCATTATCTTTCCCTCTCCCCCCTTCCCCACTTGACTTAGTTTGCCCCATTCCCTCCGCCCTCCCCTCCCTTTGATCCATGTCCTACACACAAAATTGAACTTCCACTTGTGTGCTTGTGTGTTCAGCTAAATAAGCTGCTAATTCAAGTTGTAAAAAATGTAACACTTTGCATACAACAAAATGAAGAAAGCTTGCTTGGTAATGATGTTCAAATATCATCATTGCCTCTTCTCCATCAACTCCAGCTTCCTGCCAAAACCACCAAGCAGCAGAAAGAGCTCCCGGAAAAAACAACTCCTGCAGCTATGACCTCCCACACTGCATGACACAATATAGACAGATGTCCTTCTTCCCTAGGACAATACCAGACTGGAACCAACTGCCTGAGGAAGTTGTGACTGCCGAGTCTCTGGTCACCTTCAAGTCCAGGTTGGCCCCTCAGCTGTAACACCAACATCCATCTGCCCTCCCCCCCCCTTCATTCCACCACCTCCCACTTCCCTCCAACACTGCCACCACCCACCTTCCCATTATTTCCCTCTGTTCTTATTGCCATCACCACTTTGAGGACTCCATTATCTAACGTAGCCTGATTTTCACACAAGCGCTGCATCTTATGCACCCAGTATTGACAGAACCGTCAACAAAATAATGTTGTCCGCTTAAAGTCCTGAAGAAAAAGAAAATACTTATTTAATTTTGTTGCTGCCAATGTTGTTACAGATTCAACAGATAAAGAAACGTCTTCTGCGAGAAGATGAGGGGTCAGGGAGTGGTGCGGCAGACAGCAGTGACAACAATGCTTTTGAAAATGGCAAAGAGGAAGAAGAGGATGAAGAGGAAATAATTGGGCCAAACGCCATGATCAGTTTGTTGGATCAGCACAGCGAACTGAAGAAAAAAGCAGAAGGTGAATTTGTATTTATTTGTTTATGTAATTTGTTGTTTATTTAATCTTTTACTTTTATTTACTTATCAAGTTATTTATTTTCTTCTTATACTCTTTGTTTTTAGTTAGCTGTGAATTTGTAAATTGGTGTCTTGTTTTATTTAGTTTCTATTGTTAGTTATTGTTACTTACTTCACTTAGTGCTACAATATTGAATTAACAGGCATAAAAATAACTTTACATTTCTTTTGTTCCTATTTTTCAGCTCGCAAGGAGACAGCCAGAGAAAAGCTGCTGAAGGAAGAACAGAAGATTTTGGAGAGTGTTGCAGAGAGCAAAGGTATGTAAGCGTGTGTTTTTTTGACTCATATGCATAGCAATGTGAGTCTATGTACTCACCGCCCAAAACGTTTTTTCAAGATTTTCGCAAATTATGCGAGATGAGTCCTAAATAGTCCAAAATTTATATAGAAAAAAATGTCCGTCCGTCCGTTTGTCTATCCATCGTCCGCCTTCGGGACGTGCAAAAACTGTAAAGGGACTAAATATTCAGAACTTATTTCAACTATCACAACCAAAGTTGGTAAGTTCATGTATATCCATGAAACCTCATAAATGATCAGTGAATGAATGAATGACTTCACTTCAAGGTCAAGGTCACAGGGTCATCAAATGTTAGTCACAAAATGATACATTTTCACAAAATTTCCTTTTTTTTGTAGGTTATTAATATTGAACTTATGATTTTTGGATGCATGATAGATATCAATGAGACACACATACTTTGCCAATTTGATCAACCTCACTCCAAGGCCAAGATCACTGGAGTTATCCAAAGTCAGTTAGTATAGCCTATAGGTATTTGAAGTGACCTTGACCCTAAATTATGAGGGATATAAAGTCCAAATTTGTTGTATTTAGAGATGATAGATTGATGTTTCCATCTTTTCCGTTTTTGAGTTGATTTTGATAATCAAGGTCTTTTTAGGCTGTGCAAAAACATAAAAAAGAAGGTAATTGTACAGTGGAATGGCTTAACCCATAGCATGCAAGTACATTGGGTTGTTTGATCAGAAATGGATGAAAGTTCACTTGAGGGTCAAGATCACTGAAGGTCAAGGTCATCCCAAGGTCACAGTTTTTGTTGGCATAATACAACTTTTGCTGTACTTTATTTGATAGTACATGAGTGTATTTGGAGCCGAGGTCATTGTCATCTCAAGGTCAAGAGAATAGAAAGATCAAACTCGGTACTACTTTGCCACCATTTTATTTTGTTTTTTCTGGGCACTCATTTTCATGTTAAATATTGCGAGATCCATTAGGCTTTGCCCTTCTAGTTTAATGTTTTATTTCAGTCCTGACTCCTCGTCACTCAGTTCAGTGCAAATAATTATATTTGCTATACTTGTTTTTATTGTTTCTTATAATTGCTCATGCATGTTGTTACAGTATTTTGACATAGTATGTGGCGTGTTTCAGAGAAAATATTGTCAAAACGCTGGTGCTCATAGTTTTGATCAATCAAACATTGGAAAGCTTTTTAAAAAAATATTTATAATTATATTAGGTAAAAAAGAAAATAAATGTCAGTTTACTGTGTCCCAACCTATCTCAATTTTTTGACCCCACCCTCAACGTTTTTTGGGATCGTCTGAGAAAAAAAAAAGAAAAAAATCAGAAGAATCGCATCCAAGGTGAAAAAGGTTTAGGAAAAATGGAAGCCTAACGACCGACTTTATTTGTTTTCCTATGTTACCGTAAACAGACATATTTAGTTTATTTGGTCTTAATAGTTTTCTTTCTTGTTGTTTTTTAAAATATATATTTTGAATATGCTTGATAAGTAAAGCTAACAACAATGTGACTTAGATATTACTTCCGGCAATGAAACTGAATAATATTGTTCCTTTTCTTTGTATGTTTACAGCTCTTAAAGGTGTGGCTGAATTAGCTAAGGGCATTGAGTACACTGACCCCATCAAAACAGGGTACGTTGCAGTTGTCTAGCTATATCAAATTATATATTTTTATTTCAGCACCTGTGGGGAAAGTATTGAAGTAAAAATCTGACCTTGTAGGTTAACTAGTCCTGTTAATGTAGATGTTTAAGGCGTTTGCTAGGTTTGGTTTCTAAACTTGAAATTAAGTAATCTTTAGACTTTTCAATAGTACACAACTTACTATAGATAGTATATTTTGACAACGATCAGCAAATTGATGCTAGGTATAATTGTTAGAAGAAGCAGGGTTTGAAGAGAGTACCAAACTTTGTTTTTAACGACTACGAGGCGACATTTCTTTTTTTTGACTTTGACCGATGTGTCCTATAATATGGTGCGGCTATTGTGTGACTAAAATTTGTCAGAACAAAGTCAAGATTGCGTCTTATAATATATAAGGAAAAATTTGTTGACATGCATAGCAATGTGAATCTAAGCACCTGTCTCGTTCTCCCCTTCCCTTCTCACCTCCCAAAAAAAAAAAATAAAAATAAAAATAAACCCCCCAGATATTTGCACATCTGTGCGATTTGAATCCGAAAATGCCAATAAATTCAGGTAGGTTAATATCTCAGAACCTATTTAAACTATCACAATCAAGATGGTGTATACCCATGAGATCTCATAAATGATCAGTGAATGAATGACTTCACTTCAAGGTCGAGACTACAGGATTAACACATGTTAGTGACAAAATTACAAGTTTTCCACAAAATTTCACTTAAAAAAAAAAGGTTATTAATATTGAACTTATAATTCTTTGATGCATGATAGATATCAATGAAACACACATACTGTACACATTTGGTCAACCTCACTCCAAGGTCAAGGTCACTGGTGCTGTCAAAAGTCAGTTAGTATAAGTACTTTGAATTGACCTTGACCCTAAATTATGAGAGATATAAAGTCTAAACTTGTTGTATTTAGAGATGATAGATTGATCTTTTATACATGTTCCGTTTTTTAGTTGATCTTGAAGGTCAAGGTCATTTTAAGCCTTGCAAAAGCATACAAAAAAATAGGTAATCGTACAGTAGAATGGCTGCATATTTAACCCATAGTATGCAAAAACATTGGATTTTTTAAAATCTTACAAGATGCATGATAGGTCATGTGAATGTCAAGGTCATTCCAAGGTCAAGATCATTGAAGGTCAACCCAAAGTAACTGGGTTTTTTTGGCATAATCAAGGATGGATTTAACCGGTATTTTACCGGTTTGAGAATAAAAATACCGGTTGAAAAATCAGCAGCCGGTAGAGCCTACCGGTTCTTATTTTGTTTGACTGGTTTCGAAAATAAAGAAAAAGAGAAAGAAAAACAAGAGAAATGAAGAGAGAGAGAGAGAGAGAGAGAGAGAGAGAGAGAGAGAGAGAGAGAGAGAGAGACAGCCAGCCAGCCACGCTGATTATGTGTTTAGGGAGTGTAGACGAGAGCCTGCGAATGCGTTCAGTAGCCTTGACATATTCTTTGAGGTAATTAATACAGAATGATATAACATTGGCAGGCGCAAGGCTATCATGAATACGGATAAATTAAACTCGCACACTTTTCAATTTTTTCTTCCCTCGTGCTCGTCAGTAAGTATTGCGACATTGGCAGATAGGCTAGTAATAATGAAGAAGCAAAAATATCTTTTTTTTCATTTTTTGCTAGGGGGGAGATGGGCGATAAAAGAAGTTTATGTGAAGATGAAGATGTTTCTAATGAAACAGGAAGTGCATTATCAGAGTCGTCATCTACTTATATAAAATAGTGACGCATTTTTAAGCTTTGCTATGGGTCATACCGGTTTCCGTGACTGGCCTACCGGTTTGCGTTCGAGTGGGTTTGTTTACTGTGACGTCATACCGGTTTTGCAAATCCCTAGGACGATCACTGCATAATACAACTTTTTGCTGTAGTTCATTTGATAGTACATGAATGTATTAGGAGCCGGAAGTCAAGGTCATCTCATGGTCAAGAGTATGCAAAGATCAAAGTTGGTATTTGCATTTTAATGCCATAATTTCATTTTGTTTTTTTCTGGGAACTCATTTTCTTGTTACATAGTGCGAGTTCCATAAGGAGCATGTGAGTCATATGGGCTTTGCCCTTCTAGTTTTTTTTTATATTATGAGTTTGTGGGCTTATCATGTGTTTGGCCTTATAGTCTATAAAGTAAGGTACATATAAAACCAGAGACATGTTATTATCATTTACTTATGACATGGCTTTACTTTGCTGACAGATGGCGGCCACCTCGTTATATTCTGGCACGACCACCGGAGTACCACAACAGGGTTCGGAGGAAGTGGCACATCTTGGTGGAAGGAACTGATCTTCCACCTCCAGTAAAAACCTTCCGTGAGATGAAATTTCCCAAAGCTATCATCAACGCCTTGAAGAAGAAAGGCATTGAGAAACCAACTCCCATTCAGATTCAAGGCATACCAACAGTGTGAGTACATTTGGATTTGCATAATAGTTTTTTTGTTAATTTCAGTTCTTCACCATGTCTTCCCAACTTATCTGGATATACGTTGAAATAATCAGGAATCAGAACGAGCCAAATGTCAGAGTTTCAGTCTGTCAGTTGGTTTATCTGTCAAACGGGTATTTGCTTGCCATATTTGAAGAACCGCTGAACATATTTTCACAAACTACACAGCAACATTAACTAGGGCCAGCTTCCTGTACCATCATATTTGCTCTACCAAAACTGTCAATTTTGCTGTAATTTCCTTGCTAAACACCTTTTGCTCTATGTTTAAAAAACGTCTGGACCCATTTTGATTTGTAATATCCAGGTACTTCAACTCATGGCCAATGATTCATTATTGCTCTATTGGTCTTTGAATCTTTCTGTCTGTCAGTCCGAGTTTGACTTTCCTGTTCAAAGCACAGTTTTAGTATTGCATTTAAAAATGACGACCAATTTTGATTATTTGTTACAATGCACATACATAAATTACCCCCAGCCTTTTATGTATATTTACACATTCTCTAAAGTCAAGGACGTGGAGGTTCATAATTTTTCTAAACATGTTTTGCACTGTTACTCAGAATTGGCCAAACTGATTTTGATAAATTATGGCTTGCCAGTAGTTCAAGGAATGGTCAGTTGTTTCACGTTTTCAATTTGGTTCGGTATCTTTCTTAATATGCTTTCTTATCCTATGTAAACTGGTCAGTGCAGCCACTGATCAGAAATCCATACCCAGACAAAGATTAATTTAGAAATACTTTTGCTCAGTTACTTATCTATTTGGAAAATGTCTTTGTTTCCTACTGTGCAGATTATCAGGTCGAGACATGATCGGCATTGCATTCACAGGCTCAGGGAAGACATTAGTATTCACTCTTCCCATCGTCATGTTCTGTCTGGAGCAGGAAAAGAAACTGCCATTCATGGGCCATGAAGGACCTTATGGCCTCATTGTCTGTCCCTCAGTAAGTTGTTATGAGAATGGTTGTATGTGTCTTCATGTCATCTGTTGTCAGTTTGGAATGTTGTGTTTTTTCAAAGGTAGTATGAAAATTATTTTCTGTAGATATGTGATTGACTAGTTGGTCTGAAATTTGCTCTATATGAGTATATCTCAACACGGCTGGACTGATTTTGATTTTTTGATAATACAGGTACTTAAAATAAGTGGCCAATCAGTCAATATTGCTCCGTTGGTAGTTAAATTGGTCCATCCGTCTGTCTGATTTTTGTTTTTCTTTTCAAAACACATTTGAATGGCATGCAAGTTGCTTTAGAGTGTTGTGATGGAATGATAGTGTGCAGTCTGCAGTCAGCATTCATGAACATAGTGATTCTGATCAAAACTTATCTCCAACGTATCAATAATTTTGGACTGCACCCCCCCCCCCCCCCCCCCCCCAAAAAAAAAAAAAAAAAAAAAAAAAAAGAGAAGCAAATATGAAGTAAGCTCAACAGGCTTTTCTTCATGTAGAGATGAATTCAAATAGATTTTGCTACCTTTGGATGGGATTGAGCAGTTAAAACGTAAGGAAGCACACATTTCACTTGTTGATCATTCATTGGCTATGTATTATGTAGTGTTTGTTACTCACTATTCATTTGCAATCACCCATTCATTGTCATAATGTGGCATTTGCTGTACATTTTTACATTGTACTGTACATTTTTTCCCTGTATCCTGAGCAAGTCTCTGCAACATGGAGCTGTATACCATACAAGTGGACATTGGATTGGATATATTAAGTTTTAATTGTGCCTGTGCAGAGAGAGTTGGCTCGTCAGACATATGAGATAATACAATTGCACATGGAGCAGCTAGCTGCCGACGGGTTTCCACAGCTGAGACCAGCGCTGTTGATTGGTGGTGTACCTATGAAAGAACAGATGGAGATCATCAAAAGGTAAGTTTACCTTCAGTTTTAGAATTTCTGTTATTTTAGAATTGTGCTAATGAGAGTACATATATGAAATAAGCTCTAGTGTTTCAGCTGTGCATCCTGGTACACAGGTATGTTGGTAAATTGCATCTACTGTGATGAAAATGAGTTTTTGGTCAACAGAATGCTTGTGTATATGCAGAATACTGCAGTCTGCGTGGTTCCTACTGTAGTAGTTTGTAGTTGTCAAAAGAAATACTTTATTTAATGATAATAATATTTTACAGCAGTTTTATTGCGTTGTTGAAATATTTGGGTCTGTGTGTGTGTTTTTGTAGGGGTGTTCATGTCGTGGTGGCAACGCCTGGCAGATTGATGTTGATGCTAGACAAGAAAATGATCACACTTGATGTTTGTCGCTATCTGTGCCTGGATGAGGCTGATCGCATGATTGACATGGGTTTTGAGGAAGACGTCAGAACCATCTTTTCGTACTTCAAGGTTAGGATTTCATTATAATTCTGATAAATAAATGATTGCATCTAGTCTGTATGTCACAGTACGTTACAAGCAGTTTTTGACCTAGGATTAACTTCAATCTACCCAGTCTTTGAATGTATCCCTTCTTTTTCAACAAATGCAAAGAATACCAGTTGAGAGATCATGGTAGGTCTTAAATAGATGAATCTAAACAGACTTGACATTTTCAGATCTCCACTGTATTAGAAGTCAGCAACTGCTAAAAATAGAGTGTTTGAGGACATTTATAATGGTGTCTGTTTGCATTAACATTACTTTTCCTGTTTTCATACTTTGGTGGGATGGGTTGGTTGGTTGGATAAACCTAAAAGCTGTTGTCTAGATTTTGAACAAACAAAAGACCTAAAACAAAACAAAACAAAACAATCCAATCCAAAAACAATCAATAAACAATCAACAGTGTATTCACAAGCATGCCAAGCAGACACACAATCATGATTATTGCAGTGGTGTTGGGTATTGTTTTCCATGTAAAAAGTCTTTCTTGGTGCACATTAAAGGTCAATTGCCATTTGAATGTATACAACCAGCTAGAAAGAAATATACATTACTCAGATTACTAAAGATCCAGACAGAAAGTTCAACTTCAAGGAATGAAATTGGTGATTTTTCATATCCTTTCTCTACCATGCCCTGTTTTGCCATTTCAGGGACAGCGGCAGACATTACTATTCTCAGCCACTATGCCAAAGAAGATTCAGAACTTTGCGCGTAGTGCCCTGGTGGAGCCGGTGACAGTCAATGTGGGTCGTGCTGGTGCTGCGAGTCTTGACGTACAGCAGGAGGTGGAGTATGTCAAGCAGGAAGCTAAAATGGTCTACATCCTCCAGTGTCTGCAAAAAACTAAACCTCCAGTGAGTTTATTTCAGCATCAAGGTCTATTAATTTGTTTTGCCTCTATAGATAGAACTTGCACACATTTCGGTATAACTTCTAGTGAAAGGTCCTTAGTCTTCCATATATTATTTTTCTTTCAGAGAGTACTGAATTAGTAGTTAATTCTGTCTTCTTAAAAAATTGCAGTTTTCAGTCGCTCTCCCTGCAAAATGATAACAGCAATGCAGCGTGACCTGCCTTGAACGCTTTGGTTTTGAATCTGTCATAGTGTTCGAATTTTTCTGTGATCACCTGCAGGTCCTTTGGGAATGTTTTACACTATGAGACACATTGATTTGTCCAGATTTTAGTCTGCTGTTTTTAATCAACTTACGTTAAATGTGTGTTTGCAGGTTCTAGTCTTTGCGGAGAAGAAACAGGACGTGGATGGTATTCATGAATACTTGCTGCTGAAGGGTGTGGAGGCTGTGGCTATTCATGGTGGCAAAGGTCAGGGGTTAGATTATTCATGTGTCTTCGCTGAGTATTGTTATCTTTTCATACTTACTTTAGTGTTCTAGTTAAGGTTATAAATGCTTCCATTTCAAAGTCTGTTTTCAATGTTTGTGACTCCAGTTACTTTACAACCACACGCCAAGCGGAGACCCATTAGTTTTAGCATGTCCCCAGAACAGAGAAGAAGAAGAAATCCTCCCAATTCTCTGAGAAGTTGAGGCAGCAGTGCAATTGCTGAAGAAGGGGAAGTCAGCAGGAGTGGACAACATACCCGCGGAATTGCTTCAAACAGGAGGAGAAGCAATGATTGACACCTTCATCATTATCTGTAACAAGATCTGGCAGAGTGGGTAGTGGCCTTTTTCATAGACCCAGTTGCTTGTCATTATTCTTCCCAAAAAGGGTAATCTTCATGAGTGTGAAAATTACCACACCATCGGCCTCATCAGCCATCCCAGGAAGGTCCTCCTGAAAATAATATTCAACAGGTTGAAACCCATGTTTTGCAAGCGTGTAGGAAGATGGAAATGACAAGGGAGCGCTTGCGAAACATGGACCCTCACAGCAGATCTACATCGAAGAATACAAAGCATGGAGATGAGGTACTACAGAAGACTTCTGGGCATTTCCCATACCCAGCACATCACCAACAACGAAGTCCGACAGACCATCACACAAGCCATTGGACAACACGATGACGTGCTCACAGTGGTGAAAAAACAGAAACTCTGATGGTATGGCCAGGTCACTAGATCATCAGGCCTTGCAAAGACCATCCTGCAAGACACAGTGCAAGGAGGTAGAAGAAGAGGAAGACCGAAAAAGAGGTGGGAGGACAACATTCGAGAATGGACTGGCTTGACATTGAGCAAAGTCATGAGGGTTGCTGAGGACAGGGAAAGATGGAGTATGCTGGTTATGCTATATGCGTATGAGTATGCTGTGGTACCCCAACGACTTTCGAGTTATAGGATAGGATAGGATAGGATAGGATAGGACTCCAGTTCCCATCAAATTCCCCTTCATTATGGATTTGATAGTCTAATATGAGTAAACCATTGTCATTGTCATAGTAGTGCTCTGTGAATGAATGGGAGTTATTTCAATACAATATACAAACCCAACATGATTTTGTTATTGAATAATTTTCCTTTTGAGATTGGAACTGTATATCATCGGTGTCCATTCAAAACCCTGTATCTCCAAAAATGCAGTTTTGTGAAAAATGAAAAGAACTGTTTTAAAACATCAGGTGTCATCAAAGCTAACGTTTTTAGTATAATTTGTATACAGTATTAAACAGGAAATTTGGTAGTGAAAATGAGTAGATTGAGATCCCATGCATGTTTGAGAAAAAGACAGAAATGTTAACATACAAGGTTTTCACTATTTTGTATGTGCTGAAAGTTGCAAATTATGTTAGTTTTTTTTTTTTTTTGACTGTTTTGCATGCGCTTGAATGTGCTAGTTAAAAGAACTAGTAAGAACAGCAAACAACAAAGGACACATTAATACCAAATATAAGTGAAAAATGCAGTAAAAACATTGCCAGTGTTGTTTTATTTAATAATACAGACACAACCATTGTCTTTACAAAACCGAAATAGGCTAGACCACTGATAGATTAACACAGTAACATCCAACAATCAGTGAAAGCCTTGTTGCACTTATACCTGACATAGTGTCCTTCTGACCAATACAAGCTCTGTACTTAGCACACAGTTCTTTCTGGAAATTTCCTGTGAAATTAATGAAAAGATGTAAACTAAGTAACACACTGCTTAGACAAGTGTTTCACTGGTCTTTCCTTGGCCTGTCCTATCCTATCCTGTCCTATCCCCTAGCTAGAAAGTCGTTGGGGCACCACAGAACGATTTACCAGCCTACTCCATCTTTCTCTGTCCTCTGCAACCCTCATGGCTTTGCTCAGTGTGTTACTCTGATGAATAAAATTTGATACAACAACAACGCTCAGTGTCAAGCCAGTCCATTCTCGAATGTTGTCCTCCCACCTCTTTTTCTGTCTCTCTCTTCTTCTGCCTCCTTGAACCGTGCCTTGCAGATGGTCTTTGCAAGACCTGATGCTCTGGTGACGTGGCCATACCATCAGAGTTTCTGTTTCTTCACCACTGTGAGCATGTCATTGTGTTATCCAATGGCTTGCGTGATGGTCTGTTGGACTTCGTTGTTGGTGATGTGCTGGCTGTAGGAAATGCCCGAAGTCTTCTGTAGCATCTCATCTCCATGCTTTTTATTCTTAGTTGTAGGTCTTCTGTGAGGGTCCCATCTTTTCAAATGGGCTTCAATTTGTCGAGTTGTTTGTGCTGGAGAGGACTCCTGTCAGGACCCATTATCTGATACAATTGCTCCTAAATATTTGAAGCTAGCTATGCACTTTGTTGAGGGATTGGCCTTGGACTTTGATGTCCATGTTGATGCCATTGGTTTTGGTCTTTTCTGCAATTATTTCCATTCCAGAGTCTCTGGAGGGGTGTCAAGCCACTGTACCAGCTGTTCAAGTTCTTGTTCTTCTCCAGCCAATCGAATGTCATCCGCAAAACGGAGGTTGGAGATTGCTCTACCCTCTATGCTGGCTATGCCTTCATGATCTGCAAGGGCATCTGACCTGATGCACTCCAGGAAGATGTTAAAGAGTGTTGGAGAGAGTAGGCATCCTTGATGCACGCTGATTGTTGTTCTGAACCAGTTCCCGATGGTGCTGTTGTGGAGGACTGCACTGGTAGCCTTGTCATACAGTCTTCTGATGACTTCAATAAGGTTAAAACTGATGTTGTACACTTTCATGGTTGCTCACAGAGCTGCATGCCAGTCTCGGTCAAATGCTTTCTTGTAGTCTACAAACACATGATATATATGTTGTTGGTGCTGTAGGTATTTCTCTCAGATTATTCTGGTGTTGAAAATCAGCTCATTTGTACTTTGCCCTGCCCTGAATCATGCTTGTTCTTCAGCTATGATTTGTTCAGCTTGGGGTTTCAACCTTTTAAGTATTATTTTCAGGAGGACTTTGCTGGGATGGCTGATGAGACTGATGGTGTGGTAGTTTTGGCACTCATGAAGATTACCATTTTTAGGAATAATGATGACAAAGGACTGGGTCCACGGCGTAGGCCACTGCCAACTCTACTAGCGACTGGGTTCATGTTGTAGGCCTCTCCCCACTCTGCAAGATCTTGTTACAGATAATGGTGAGGGCGTCAATAATCTCTTCTCCTCCTGCTTGATGCAATTCTGCGGATATGTTGTCCACTCCCACTTTTACCCCTTCTTAAGTGACTGCACTGCTGCCTCAACATCTTCTCGGAGAATTGGGAGGATTTTTTCTTCTTTGTTCTGGGGACATGCTATAACTGATGGGTCTTCGTTTTGTGTGTGGTTGTAAAGGTCAGAGCAATACTCTGTCCATTTATCCAAGATTTCTTGTTCTTCTTTAAGGCACAAACCAGAATTGCTTTGATTCATGGAGACCTTGAGCTGTTAAACACTTGTCAGCCGCTTGACAGTCTTGCTGTTGCTCTTCTTCAGACTGTTCTCTATTTCCTGGCATTGCTCTTCTATCCAGTTCTCCTTTGCTGTACGCATGCCTTTTCGGATGTCACTGTTGATTTTTGGGTAGGCATCAGCTCCCTGTGAGGTGTTCTTATCAGCTCCCTGTGAGGTGTTCATATCAGCTCCCTGTGAGGTGTTCTTTTATCTTTTTCATCTCTCTTCATTTGTCACACAGGTCCAAAAGTTAAAGGTGTGATCCATGGTTTATTCTTTGGGCGGTGCTTGCCAAGGATCTCAGTGGCAGCATCTGTTATAGCTTAGTTGTGGTCATGGTGTTGACATCTACTTCACCAGCTCCCAAAATGAGCAGTGGTGCAAATTCCCTCCAATTGTGGCTTAGAATATTTCTGCCACCTCCGGGTCTTGCAGCTTGTCCAGGTCAAACTTCAGTCTGGTGCACTTTGCTTTGTTTTACTCTCTTCAAGTGGAGATTGAAAGACATCATCACGAGATGATTGTTGTATCTGGAAAACTCCAAAAGTCTCAGACCTCTGTCACTTGTCTCATTGTTTGGGATCCACCTGTGCCTCCCCAGTTGTGGCATGCATCTTGGCCAACCTTCCAGTCGCCTTGCACTATGACAAGTCCTTCTCCCAGCACTTGGTCAAGGACAGTCTTCAGATGTTCATAAAAATCCTCCACTTCGCTGTCGTCATAGTCTGATGTTGGGGCATAGCCCTGGATGATGGTGATGTTGAAAAGGACTGCCCTACTGGAGACTGGGCAGCAACCCATGACAGTGGCCAGAATGTCTTTGTGGACCAAAAATCCAACGCCGTGTTCATGCCTGTCATCTCTCCCACTGAAATAAAGCTTGTGGCCTTTGTCGGTTGTTGTTTCACCAAGGCCTTTCCAATGCAGTTCTCTGATACCTAAAATGTTCCATCGATAGTGGTTCAGCTTGTGGGACAGTTCTTCTAATTTTACATCCGCAATTAGAGTCCTAACATTCCAGGTTCATATGACGATGTTGTCTCTTGTGAGGATCTTGCTAAGAGTGTTTCGTCAGTAACCCACATGTCAATTCCGTCGTGGTGGCCAACGGAAGGTGTATTTCTTGGTGACCCAGGCGACATCCAATGCGGATTGGAGTGAGTGGTTCATTTCATCTTGGGAAAGAAAGACCTGGCAGGGCCCAATCCTCTCCAGGCTGTTGGCCACAGCCAAAATCCATGAGTACAGTGTGGCTCGCCTTGGCCCCGAGCATGTGACCTTTGAACCTTATAGTAACATGAAGTTCCTCTGCCCTGGCCGGTATATTCTGTGTATAGAAGACTTTCGCCCACTGATGCCATGCTGATATCACCCTTGTTAGTCGACTCTAATGACAAGCAGGTCTATTCTATCCTATGCCCGAACCCACAGAGAAGATCTGGACGATATTAACCTAGAAAAATCATGATGGAATAAAAGAAACACACATATTACGAAAGTTTAGAAAAAAATGACCAGAAACAGCTGGTACTTCCACGATAACAATAACAAAACCGCGTTAGTGATGTCAACTCATCTTGCTGGTGAGTCATTTATTAGATTGAAACCTCGTAAGTTGAGTTACAAGTTTTTGAAATTTATTTTGAAATGATAAAAA
Source organism: Oncomelania hupensis (assembly GCA_036898135.1). Taxonomy (NCBI): domain Eukaryota; kingdom Metazoa; phylum Mollusca; class Gastropoda; order Littorinimorpha; family Pomatiopsidae; genus Oncomelania; species Oncomelania hupensis. The sequence continues at coordinate 120,768,172 of CM072511.1, read as the reverse complement.
CCTTGTAAGTGAGATACGAGATTTTGATAAAAAGTGTTCAACATGTTGGAACATAGGATGGTTTTAATGTTTTCAATTACTGATGTTATCTAAATATAACTCATGTTCTGAGTTTCTGACAAAAGAAGCACACAACTTCAAAGAACATAACCATGAAAAGATTGCATAAATTACTATTTTGGAGTTACGAGGTTTTGAATATCACCCAGTGCATCCTAGGTTTGACGTGTTTTTAACTTTATTGAGCAGTTTGAAATGCTTTTCATGTTTTAAATGTAAAGATACATATTTATTATGATTAGGGAATTGTGACGGTGTTTGTTTCAGATCAGGATGAGCGTATCCGGTCAGTAGAACAGTTCAAGAACGGCGAGAAAGATGTGTTGGTGGCCACTGATGTTGCATCCAAAGGTCTGGACTTTCCTGACATACAGCACGTCATCAACTACGATATGCCTGAGGACATTGAAAATTATGGTAAGATTCATATTCTTATGATGTTAGCTGTGCTTATCGGTATGACATAGTATAATGTAACGGAAAGGTAACACAAATTATTAGATTTCTATTTTCTTGCGTTTACAGTGCACAGAATTGGACGTACTGGTCGCTGTGGCAAGACTGGATTAGCTACTACTTTTGTCAACAAAACTGTTGGTAAGTCAAAATTAATTCCAGTTTTATAAATACCCTTACTTTAAAAAAAAATTGTGACTTTAAGAAATGTCCATGTGAGAACATTATGATGGAAGGAATCAGTATGATCATTCAGTACAGTTTTCTGTATTCTAACAAAAATGTGATCCAAATTCAATACGTGCAGCTCCCATTATTCTGATTTATATGAGAGACAAGTAAATAGGGTTATGATGGCTACTGTTTCAGATGAGTCTGTGTTGCTGGACTTGAAACACCTGCTGATTGAGGCGAAACAGAAAGTGCCGCCATTCCTGGCCACCATGCAGGCTGAGAACGAAGTGTACCTGGAAATTGGAGGTTGGTTTCTGCTTCTCTCTTCGTCTGTCTTTCTTTCTGTATTTCCAGACAAACTTTGAAATAGTCAGGGGGAATCCGAGCGAGCCAAATGTCGGTTCATCGGGTGCCATATCTTGAGAACCACTGAACAGACTTTGACCTCATTACATAGGGACATTACCTAGGTTAGTGGCCTGCCTCCTGTGACCTCATTACATAGGGACATTACCTAGGTTAGTGGCCTGCCTCCTGTGACCTCATTACATAGGGACATTACCTAGGTTAGTGGCCTGCCTCCTGTGACAGCATACTTGCTCTACCCCAAAGGACAAGGTCACTGGAGTCATTTTGTTGTTTAACACATTTTGCTCATCTCACAACTTGCACTGTACAGGGTGTTCCAAAAGTCTTGGGCACATTTTGACATTGAATATTTCCGAAACTATTAGGGATATAAAAACGCATCTGGTAAATTCAGAAAGCTTGTAATCTCAATTTTTACATGGAATGTTCAAAGATGTTCAAAGTGAGCACCATTGGTCACACGACACACATCAAGCCGATAGTCAAATTCTTGCCAAACGCGTCCCAGCATTTTCTAGTTGAGTTAACGCCATTAATGGGTCTGAAAAGAAATAAAAAAAATCAACAGCTGTACAAAAACTTAATGTAATTAGCTTTAAAATGGCACAACTTTTATCTTACTACCATTCATGGTAATTGAGATATGGGGACTTCAAATGTGCCCAAGACTTTTGGAACACCCTGTATTTAAAATCTGGCTGAGGCGATTTTGAGAATTTTTTTTTGATTTTCCTTTTATTTTGTTTGGATAAAGCCCAGTCACAACATCGCCAAGAAAAATAAAACTTAAAAAATTATTTTTTAGCTATGTGTGTGCGAATGTCTGGAAATATATTTGAATGGCTTGCCATCTTATGTTTTCTTTATCTGGATACTGTAGGTATTTGCGGCAGCGTCCGAGAACAAGCATTACAAGTTTCACTGACTGTTTTTGAGTTATGGATAGTATTTTCGAGGACAATGCTTATTTACTGCCCTGAATCAGTTAATAACGTGTCGCCGTTTTCTTTTGCAGGCGAGGTTGGTTGTTCTTACTGCGGTGGTCTTGGCCATCGTATCGCCAACTGTCCCAAGCTGGAAGCCATCCAGACCAAACAGGCCGCCAACATCGGTCGCAGGGATTATCTGGCTCACAACGCTGCCGATTGGTAAACACCCTCTCGGGGGTGTTGAGTTTGTAAACGTCTGGCTTAACGCAGCAAAAATTATCAAAGAAATTAAAAGGTTGCAAGGATAAGGCAAGACAAGGAGAAGCTCAGTCCTAAATTACTGAGCAGCCTGCCAACTAAAGAAAAATGGCAATCTGAGCCCAGTGTGGAAACCAAGCACCCCATGAAGTAGATGGATGAACTTTGTTGATGAAGAAAACTGTTTACGTTGATCCCTCAAGTAACCTGAGCCAGTTGGAGACTTCAAAATATACAGAAACTTGGCATTAGTTTGGAAGTGGATGTTGTGTTGTTTTTATACACAGTGGTGCAAGGAACGATAAAATGAAATTGAGAGAAGTGTGTGTATACAGGCAAAAACTACTGTTTGTCCTGTAAATTGCCTTGTTGACTGAATGTGGGTTAATTTATGTATATGTGTCAGTGCATGAGAAAACCAGGCTAAAGTGTGAAATTTAGCAAATTTACTTCTTTATAAATAACCAAAATGTATAGTCATTTCTAATTTTAAAAAAAATATTAATAAAAATTACGAATTAAATTATCTGTAATAGCTTGTTTGCTATGATTAAAAAAAAAAATTTACTTCCGGTTTAGGTTTAGAAATAGTTACCACAGTTCGATTAATTATTTCTCAAACACGTTTTTAGTTGAACTGACACACATAAACAGATTAACAATAGATTAAACTTCACAAAACAATTAGCTTCCAGTGCTAAAGGAGTGTGTAGCATAAATAAAATGACATGTGTAAAGCACCCAGCTACGATGTGGTAAACTGAAAAAAAAAATTCATATGCTTTCTGGTTGAATGTGTCTAAAATTAGCTTATTTGGGGTATTTTTACTTCTCTGGCATTTAATATTCCTCCTTTTCACTCGCTGGTTTCCTTTGTTCTTTAGAAAGTGTGGGGCTACCCCAGAACACATAGTTCCATTGTTTTAGTCAAAATCTAGCCACACCCTTGTCAAAATCGATTAAATAAGCAAACTTATAATTGTTTATTTAGACAAATCCTTTTGAAATACGATACAGGTAGGGGAAAGGAAGCGATAACACATGAAAACAAATAATTGACAGTTTTAGCCAGTTTTGACTTCGTTTAGCTGTAACTTTATAAGCTGCTGGCCACTTTGGCTGGGTTATCTCATGCAGCATCACAAATGAGGAAAATGCATATAATTATATGAAATGTAGAAAGCGATTGGTTGATCTGTGAGCAGTGAATGCTTCTGTACTGTTTAGAGTTGTTCTTTTTGAAAAGTAAATGCATGTAATGGAGAATGCATTGTTTGATTTTTGTTCTATAGGCGAGTCAACTGTTTTTTCCGCACTCTCTCTCCTTTCATCAGGCACACCATATTTTCACAAAGCAAATCTCCAAATACTTTGAGTTGTTCATAAATATGGTTTTAATTTGACTTGCAGACAATAGTAACAATGAAGACGACATTGGCATTGCTCAGTAATATACATCCCTGCCAATATGCACATCAACATTTCCACTGTAAAGGAACGTGCTCGCTGACAATTAAAAAAAAAATGCTCTCAACTAACTACATCGTGACAATTCTAATCATCAAACAAACTGATATTTCTTGTAAAATTTTTATTTGTCCAACGCAATCATAAGTTAATTTTAATGTGTAATTTCAAGTTTAAAATTCATAAGCAGAGCATTGGCATATCATTGTAATATGCAGTCTAACTATCAACATTTTTTGAATAAAGTCGTCACATGCACAATACAAAACCAATATTATTTGCATGTGTCGTGTAACTTATCAAGGAAACTATACGGGCTAGAAACGATGTGCAGATAATGTGTAAGGGAGATAGAGGAGTTCACGATGCAAAATGTTGAGAGATTTGAAGCTGTTGTACTCCTGAAAGGTTTGACATATTTTTTAATTTCTTTCCCCTCAATCACTGTAGATTTGTAATTCACATAAAATGAAAAGATAAATGTTAAAATTACTCGCATTTTAAGTACAACAAACTGAGCGGATTTAAGAAACAAAATTTCCTGGTTGTCAAACATTAACTTACCCCTAATTGCAAACCCCGTGCATTTTCATTTTGTTTGAAACATCAAAATACAAGTGTGAAGTCAGGTGTCACATTCCCTAGGCTATCACATTGCATGTTCTGAACCCTGACTATTAAGTTAATGCAGAGTCCAAACAAATAAAATTTTACAATCATTCCCAAATAATACAAGTGAATAAACAGTCATAATTTCACATACACATCTAAAACAAAATATAATCAATAGGCTACTTCTTGATTATGAAATTATAATTTATATGTATGTACATAAATCTACTAAAAAAAAACATCTGAGAAAAAAAAAAACTGTACTAAAATGATTATAAACAAAACACAAGCAAATGAGATTTAAAACAGAAAAGAAAGAACTTACTGGGTAGATTTCTATTCTGTATGTTACACACTGAATAATAATAAATCATAATAGTACGACATATTACAGCCTGGAAATAAAACTGATTTATTTTGTTGTTTTATATGGAAGCATCAGTTCCTGGCAGCAATATGAATCAAGTAAAAGAGACAAGCACAATGACAATGACATGACAGATAAAGCAGTATAACAAGAAGCACAACAAAAATTAATGTCACTGGTGTACTGTATGGCAAATTCTACATCGGATACAAGCATTCAAAGGAAAAGTAGAGATTTTAAATCAGACAGTGTAATAGATTACACCAAATTCATAGAAAAGTCAAGACTCCACTAGAAAGTGGAAAATTACTAATATTACGAGGGAGTTGGGGTGAGTAGCAACACAAGAATCGATAATGAAAACAGGATTTAAAGTTAAAAGACTAGTCAAATAATCTAAAAATGCAAAACAAAACAAACAAAAAATATATATCTCTCTCTATATATATATGTTAACTTTGTACCGCACCAGACAGACTGAATGGCAGAAGAAAAAAAAAATTGAATATTCCACACACATCTTGAAAAAACAAATGCAACAACACAGTAGAAAAATGACCTTTCACAAAATAGAACAGTTTATTGTACAAAGTAAGACGAGGGCAAAACAACAATGCACAGGTACAGACAACAATTATAAAATAATATAAAGCATTTTTCAAAAGACATGTGGAGTTTATGCTGCCCCAAAGTAGAGAGGCCACAGAAAGATAGTTATCTTTGCCTGAGTTTCCTGCGGTATATTTTCTCCTGGACAAATATTTTTCTTCTCTATTTAATGCCTTCAACTGCACATGTATTAGGCAAATTACAATATAATTCCTTTACAAAACGTGATCTTTTCTGAATCAAAATGTTTCTACTTATGTAAATGTTTGACTAATTTAAAAAAAAATCTTTTTCCCTTATACCAATATTTGTTTCAGTCAAATATATTTTTTTAATTGTCAGAAGAAAGAATTTGGAAAGAAATAACTTTTTGATTATTTTGAATTGATTTAAAAAAAATTATTTTAATTTTGGAGGCGTTAGATTTTGAAACAGCATTGATAGAAGGCCTCAGATTGTGTAACCTTAGCTATGTTGCGCCAAAGAACATACTTCTTTGCATAGCTGTACATTCTTTTGTTGCACCCAGACAATTTGACAAGCCACTTGGGTGGGGTGTAAAAGGTGGTAGTGGTGGTGGTGAGGTCTCTTCACAATCATGCCAAATCTTCTGTATCAACACAGTCATAAACATTTTAGATGTGCATGCAATCACTTAAGCGGAGTTCACAAATTGTCAGTGGTGGGACGAAGCATCATCTATGAAGACGGTCAAAGGGTTTGAAAGGATGGAGACAAGTTACATGAAATAAAACAGTCTTTGCAAACACAGAGCTCCTTTTCCTCACAGTGTTTGTGAAGTCCTAGTTTCATTCAGGCAAGAGTATGACACAATATTCAACTTGTGTGGCACGCATGAATGAGACCAAAGAGAAAAAGTGATGTTTGCACTTTAAGTACAGAATTCGAGCTCTGTTATCACAAAACAAGAGGAATGCCAACATAAAACAATCTGGTGTTACTACAAAAGCACAAACTGAGATAATAAATAAAGCAGTAAAGAAACAACAAGAAGACAATACAAGTACAAATCCATGCTTTTTTTATTCATTTTTATTTTAAATGACAGCCGCTATCTTCTTCTATAGTTTAGAACAACATAGCAAATTTGTACAGACATTAATAATATGTTACCATTCACTTGCATCAGAGAAGAAATACACATATTTGAGTACTAAAATAGAAGCTATTGAACAAAAGTAAGAATCTGGGTGGGTTATATAGAGCAGGATCAAGAGAGAGAGAGAGAGAGAGAGAGAGAGAGAGAGAGAGAGAGAGAGAGAGAGAGAGAGAGAGAGAAAGAGAGAGAAAGAGATGGGAATGATTAAACTCTTCAAATTCTCTGTATCTGCAAAACGAAAAAGCACTAAATATGCACAAAAGTCAAAACATGACAACCTTTCTCAGAAAACGTTATAGTTTGTACAGGTGATACAAACACACACATCGCGCTAGCATTTATTATTAAATATACTATCTTTTCATCTTAAATTTCCACGTTAACGTACAGCCTCGCCAAGTATCCACATTCATCCTTGAAAAATAACAATAACATATAAAAGTACATAGAACATAAATTATGTTCTTGAGAATGAATAACGACGTACAATCTCCAGCAGAAAATTCCTGTCTATGTACAGTGCACCCCGTCTTTTCGTTACATACATTTTGTATTGTGCAGTGTTTAAAATGCACAGCTCTCACACACTGATAAACTGACTGTTGCGTGGTATCATTGTAATACATGTGGACAATAGGAAACAATGCTAGGAAAAAGGGTATACAATGTAATGTCTAGTTTTGAAGTAAAATTGCAAAGCACAAATTCATTTTCAACCAATGCGAAGCACAGTTCAGTCAAACATTTCATAATCAGCTCGTACAGTGAACTGGTGACAACAGACCAGCAGAATTTGTGATGCACGCCTTCTCAAGTAGCTTTCTTAACAGCCTCTTGACCAGGCACAAGGGGCTGAGCTGAGCTGGGGTGAGCTGAAATTCTCAGCGCTTGCCAACATCAGTCAATTGCTGACTAAAAATACAATCACGTGAAACTACCCTATGTCGCAATATTCTTTACCACTTGTGACGCGCAGCCAGCTTTAGACTTCACAATAAAAAAATAAAACTGTTGTTTTCTCTATTCTTTTTCTGCAACACATGCATGCTTACAAAACAACACAACACAATTGAAAGGATTGGTAGTGTTAAACCCTTGCTCCTGGCCAACCATTTTCCCCCAGAACAAGTCTGAAAGGCAATGACATTGATACACTGTGCAGTTAGTTATTCATTACTAACAGGGTTTAACGGACTGCAAAGAGCCGAATCAGAACCACAAAATCAAGACCACAACTTGGCTGAAAGAGGACTGACCCCTGATCCACATAAAAGATCTGCCGAAACAACCCTAGTGGTAACACTGAAGTCACCCCACCAGCCTGTCACTTTACAATAAAGGCATTCCACGCAGGGGACGCCGAGGTTATACTCTTCTTATAGAACCCCAGTTTACAAAAACAAAATAGAATACAAACATCATTAAAAAATATTAACAAAACACATAATATAAAATGCCTACATTGCTAAATAATAATATCATAGAAAAGCCCTGGTGACCAAGTGGCAGAAAGCATCCAATATTCCCAAGCTGATACAACAGATCTCACACCAAAATGAGAGTTTTGTCGCGGAAGAGTTTTGAAGAAAAAGTGTAGGTGACTGGTCTAGGGAAGAAGAAGATAAAATAGTAGATTGATAGAACAGAGTAGGAATGAGAAAGAACAAATGAGAAAGACAGTGACAGAGGGAATTTAAAGCACTAAATTTCCAGAAAGTGGGGATACTAATTATACAGGAACCCTCGGCACCCCCACGAACAGGGGAGGTGGGAGGAAAGAGAGGAGGGGGAAGAGAGGGGGGAGGGGGGAGGGAAGGGTGAGGGGTTGGCAATAACTAAAGAGGACAAGCAGGTTTTCTTGATAGTTACATTAAAAAAAAATCTCGGAGTTTGAGATCTTCATGCAGCCAATGCAAACTTACATGGTGCAGGTCTGTTTGAAGCTGTGAGTGCGCATGTGTGCATGAGTCACGCACCTGCAGTTTATTCAATTACTGAGTGGACGCTGTACACTTGCACTTCTTATTGTTGTTGTTGTTCATCTGAATAATGCAGTCTTAAAAAGATCTTAGTTCAAATTTCACTTCAAGTCTCTACAGTTTCACTCTAAATACAACGGCATGCAGATTACTAGTCATAAAACTTTCAACAACAAACATTTTTCTTTTCATAACAGACACTAACGAGTAATCTTTTGCTCCGGAAGTGCTAAAAAAAATATTAAAAAAAGAAGAAGAAAAAAGAGTAGTTTTTGCAATCTGATTACAATGATGGAAGTCCCAATCAATAACAAAATGTTATGGAAGTCTTGTAAAATCAATCACACCGATACATTCCACAGCAAAGCTGTGTGTCACTCAACAACAAATCTCCTTTCCAATGAAACAAAATGTATATTATAAAATTGTTCACAATAACACACACAAAAAAGTATTAGGTGCAAGAACTTAGCAACCTAAACAAAGCTTTTCACATTACAAAATCTTACAAAGTAAATATTACAAAACATTGCTGGTCGAACTATACAAAGTATTATTGGTAATGTACATTCTTGGGTGGTAACTAGTCTAAGAGTATCAAAATGTTAGGAAAAAGGCAAGCGTTAAATTCTCTAATAAATAAATAGATTAAAAAATAAAATAAAATAAAATAAAATAAATGCCCAAACCAAAAAAAGGGTCTAACAGAAACAATCAGTTTCTTGGTACACCTCACGGGGTTTCCATGCCTGTGCAAAGTACAGCATTCCCAATGCTTGTTTTGTGAAAGCTACATTCCATCCATCATCAACTTAATGTGCAAGGTGGCTTTGCCCTAAAATAAACGCAACACTTTGAAATAAAACTCTGCAAAAAAACAAAAAGCTGTGCAAAAATATTAATACCTCTTAAGCAGGTGATGCTTGAAATATTAATTACAAAATTAAATTTTTTTTTTCCTGTCATGCAATTTCAATTATGCCACTATGAATGCATGTGTACAATGTAAGGGTAAATAATGTCAACATCTGGCAAGATATTTTACATGGTGTAAAAAGAAAGGCTACATTGCACCAGGGTAGAACATAAACACATGAAAACTCACATTTCATTTTGACATCAAAGCTGCATCATCACAGGAAAAGAATAAGGAAAGGCAGGCTAAAATGATCACACAAACTCTCAAACCACAAAAAATGTCATAAAAATGACAGTTTAAAAAAAATAAAAAAATTGGTTACAAAGTACACATTTTCTGTAAGCAATATCTTGATTTTCAGTTTTTGTTTTCTGCCACTGGTCCTTTTTCATGCTCCGCCAGACCATGGGCAGAATTAAGAACATTTAAACACACATATATACACACACATACACACACACACTCGCATACACAAACGGAGAAACATTTTAAAAAGTATGTTCTTGTTTTCTGTAATCACTGAGATGTGATAGTAATGTCTCATTTTCTGTATTTTCTGTTGCAAAACACATAACTTTTGCCATAAAAAAAAAACAAGTGCTGTGACACCAGTAAGTATATTACATCAACAAAAACAAAATCATAAAAATATTACTAGATAAAAAAAAAAGAAGAAAAAAACAAGAAAGATTACTCTTATATAGCGCTTTTACAAGCTCAGAGAGCTTCTCAAAGCGCTAAGAGAAAAAAATGCAAAAGTGAAAGAAGTAACTTCAAATAAATAATAAAGGGCAGCCAAGATAGTGACAGGCAAAGGCGGAAAATTTTCACAGACAAATACCACAGACAAATTTATCTAACGCGCAATCAGGTTCAACATGTACAGCTTTTTCATGAAGTCTGAATAATGTTTCCGAAAAGGAACAAAAGACCGATTCTGTACGTTAAGAGGCAAATTCTTTGACATGAAGAAATGGGGAAAGAAGAAGAGACGAGATGTAGTGGGCAAACGACGAGGATGAAGAATAAAAATAAGAAACAAAAAATCAACAAATAATAAACAAAAGATTTAAATTCTGTTGACAAGAGGCAGCAATAGAAATGGGAACCAAGCAAATTCAACGAAAAAAGGTGCAAACCCACCAGAAAAATGTTTTGAAACCTTGAAATAATAGTTTACCGAACAAAATCCGTGTTAAGACATGCTATGCCCAACAAGCGCTTCCTTGCTAAATGCCTTTTATTATATAGCACCTAAATCACAGACTGCAACACATCCAAATAAGTTTTTACAAAAATACATTTTACTCATTACAAGAAAACAGCAGTGTGATTTAATTAAAAGTCAAGACTCACCAAAATAAAACAAAACATTTTTTTTTAAATTCACCATAAATGAGGAAAAACAAAACCAAACAACAGATACCAAATCTATTAATAATTAAAGAAAAAAAAACAACGCAAAATCAAAGCAGCTTTTGTTACATCTCCAAACATTAAATTAACGCAAAGCAATGCTTTTGTTCACGGTACTAATGTTGTTCTGTATAGCTCTGCTCAAATCATCAGAACGTCTGATGAAATTTCATGTGAAGTCGTGCTCTGCAAAGCATTGTTGCAAGTTTATCCTTTCCCCATCACTGTCGTAGGTGGCTTCCAGTATAAACAGATATTGCAAACTGTCAGCCTGCTTACACGGAGTGCAGGGCCATGGACAGCAATACCATCAATACCCAGCACACAACAACAGAACCATAGAATGCTTGCTACAGAGATCCAAACCATTATGCTCAAAACACAGACATTTTAAAACGACCAAAGCGCTATTCGCCACTGTGAAACGGTCACAGTCAAACAACTTGATCTCACTGCTGTTGCTGTAACTGCCTTACATTTGCTGTGGGAAGTGTTTTACATTTGATGTGATTCTCAAAACTTGTTCCACAGAATGTGAAACAATTATTTCATTCATATATTATTTAAAAAAAGAAAACATAAATCAAATTAAAATGTTTGCAAAAATAGTTTCAAATCAATCGCACAATAAAATAAGAGTTGTGATATTTACCGCAGCACATAAGTTATTCAACAAGTATTCCACATAAAAAGGTGAAACGATAACATAATCCGCTTAGCTATGACACAAGCAAAAAGCAACCGAGGAGCTATGTAGGATACATGCAGAGAAAGAAAGAGAGAGCTGTGAGGTGCTAAATAACGGTGGAGTGCCGTGATGAGACAGAAGCCATGCTCTCTTTGCTGCGGAGACTTGCAGAACTGGATCCACTGTACAGTGGCATCCCCGGATGATCTCCGCCACCTTCCGCTTGTCCGCCGTAAAACTTCTCCTGTTCCTCCTTCTGACGGAAAAACTCCTCCTCCAATTTCTACACACACAAAAAAAACAAACAAAACAACAACAATGAACAACTATGGACAATAATAAACAAGTACTGAACGGTGTTCGACTACATTATGGTGGGACTTTGACAAGGTACCTCCCACCCAAATGTTGCTCATTTTCTTTTATTAAAGTTAGGTTAGGTAGATAGATTAAAGTCCCACGTCACATATAGCGAATAGGGGACTGGGAAAGGGGGGGGGAGGTAGGGGGGGAAAGGGGATGAGAATACATTATTAAAGTGAAGAAGCCAATTCGAATATAAACAAGCAGAACATCATTTAAATATCATTTTTGCTGTTGATTTGCAAACTAAGACTGAATAGGGACTATACACACTCCCCTTTTCCCAGAACCCGTTTCATGAGAGCAATGCCCATCTGCTCTACACCAATGCTTTTACATTTCCTGGTTCTAGTGAGAGCTAGGTTTTTTTTTTTCACAAATGCATCATTAGGTGATTGCACTGTTGCCTGTATGGAACACACACAACCCCGCACCAACTCTCAATTCCAATGGAAGAAGAAAGAGCAAGGGTAATCATCATCATCATCATCATCATCATCATCATCATCATCATCATCATCATCATCATCATCATCATCATCATCATCATCATCATCATCATCATCCTCCATCATCATCATCAATCAATCAATCATCTTCATCATCACCACCACCATCATCATCAGCCTACAGACCTGTTTCCTTGGTACCAGCATGGCTTTCCACTCCTTGAGCTCGTTGAGGTACTGCTCATCCAGCTCCTTGATCTTCTGCGTCTCCTGCTCCATCAGCAGCTTGCGCTTCTCAGCCTATGAAACGCACACCAAATGAAACACATGTAGGTACATGACTTTTGGTACACAGGCACTGCAAATTGAAAGGGCTTTTCATAGTAGTAGTAGCAATAAGGGGGCAAAACAGGCCGTGAAGCCTTTCTAAATGCCCCTTCCTCAACTTGGCAATAACTCAGTTGGTCTGTGAGCACGTAATGTTCCTATTCTTCATAGCAATAAAATATATTTTTAAACTCTAGTTTTTAAACATATTAATGCTTGATGCATTCTTAAGTGAAAAAGGTAGATTATTTCAATTACTAGCAACTCTTGTAGAAAATGAAAACTTCCGTATTGGAATGTTAAATAAAAACTTTTCCTTCGGAAATGTGTGTAATATTGTAATGAGGTGATGCAAAAAAATCACACTAAATCATCCAATACATTGTAAATTGTGTACGCTTGTATCAAATCCCCTCTAATTCTATGGCCATACAATGAATGCAGTTCTAGGTATTTTAAACTGTCATGATAGGTCCTATCCCTACAGGCCTTCACAAGTTTTGTAGCTCTCTTCTGCACTCTCTCACAACAGACTGTCTTTTAAACACAGGATACCATACAGTACTGCCATACTCAAGGTTAGCCCTAACCATTGACTTGTACAATTTACAGAAAATATCTTCATGCTTGTGGAGCCCAAAGGTCTGCCTGAACATTTTGAATAGTAGACACCACTGTCAACTGTCTGTCCCTACACTCTGCATCACACCTGTGTGTTCTTCAGGCTTCCAACATAGCCACATGCACCCATGGCTTTGTGTCATCACTGTCCATTAAGTTTGTCAAGTTTTAGTTTCACCACGGTTGTTTGTAATCCAATGATTTGTTTTCCCATCTTCTGTTATAGCCACACTGCTTTGCAGCATTTAGAAAGTGCTCCAAAAAGTGCCCATTTATTCACCAAAAATGTTGTTTTGAGCAAACCAGGACTGGAAATACAATTTTTTTAAAATTGCATGTTGGTGGCTAAACGGATCGCTGAAAATTCTCATGTTAGAATGGACCCTACAAAAGCACACCTGTTTAAAACTCCTTTTTGTGGGTGACTATTTTAGCATTTGCACATGATCACGCAAATTTGAGGAAGTACATGGGAGTCAAATGGCTGCATGCATGCAAGTCTAGTCTAAGACTGGCTGAATTGTACACTTTAAGTCATAAGTTAAAAGTCTCACTTGTAACTGCTCCAGTTCTCGGAGGGACGTCTCATTCTTGAAGACCAGCTCCTCCCACTGTTTCTTGTGCTTGGCCTCCTGTCTCTGCTGCTCAGCCTTCATTCGCTTCTTCTCGTTCTCCTCAAACTACATGCAACACAAACGACAGGCATCAACCATAGTACTTCTTCATGTCTACTGCTTCAAGGCTTGTTTTGCTGTTTGAATACAGCAGTGCCAACGTTGATAAAATCTTCAACATTGTCTCTGTGAGTGCATTATGTCTTTTTTTTTTTCTTTTTAGGGAGAGCAAATCTATAGCTGCAGTTTTCACCTGTTTGATTTTGACTTTGTCGTCTTCGGGACTGCCATAGGTTGAGAGACGGAGACTCTGCTTGAACATCTGGGCGCGAGTCTTGGCCTCTGCCTTCAGGATCTTGGGAAGTCTGCGCTTCTCTAGGGTGTGTTTGGACTGCATTTCCTCCTCCTTGGTGAAATTGTAGCGCCTCATCTGGTCCATTTCCTATCACAAAGAAGCCACAATAATGAACATTCACAGTTCTGCAGAACAGCATACATCAGGCAAAATAATCTCCTCCAGTCCACTTCCTACCACAAACAGGGCACAACCATGAAAGTTGGCAGAGTTTCAAACTAACCCAAATCGGGCAATAGTAACGAACATCCACATAGTTATAACACTCAAAACCAGAATACAACCCTAACTCATTCATTCTGGGTGACAATATGAATGAAATCATTCATTCCTGGTGGCAATGTGAATGAAGTCTGTAGGCGGAAACTATACTGATTAGGCCAAGAAGAAAAACATGCACAATACCATAACCGCTTTTTTTTTTTTTGTGTGGGACGGATGACTGTATACCTTTCCTGCAGTTGCAAGTCTGAAAAAAATCTAGAACTACTTTGGTAAAGTCTTCAATGACTTGGAAGGAGGGGTTTGGGAAGTGAGGAACACTCTTTCCATCATTGGTTCTGCAGACTGCAACATGTAGTAGTTGTTGTGCTCAGTCTTTGGATCATGGACAGACATTTTTATGATAGTGGAAGTAATTTTCCATTTTACCTGCATATACAAGTGAAAAGTGTTAGCATAGCATGACCTTTGGTGCACTGCTATCACACATTTCTGAATAGAAATGGACTTTTGAACAGCTGCTGAAACAAATACATCTGTCTTTTTTGTTGTTGCAGTTTCATCTTTCTAAGTTTGTCTAAAATCAGAATATTGCGAACAGACATTACATTAAAAATAGTTTGTTTTCCCCTTCTTCTTTTTCTTCATGACATACCTTCTGGTGACGCGTGAGCATCTGGTGCCTCTTGAGGAAGAACATGTCCTTGAGTTGACCCTTGGCCAGCTGGTGTTTCTCATGAAGCTGTTCCTTCTCCAACTCCCAAACGGCTGCCTCTCGCGCTTTACACAACCATCATCAGGCAATGTTTAACTCAATAATAATGATAATAATGATAATAACGACAATAATACATGGCTTTATATATTGGGCACATCCCTCGTTGCTACAGTGATTCGAGGCAAAATTTCCAATGCATGCAATGATGTTATTTTCCAGGTATCAAACATGAATTATTACGACCTACATGAGACTTTGTGTTATGCATTATTTTATCATCTATACTTGCACTACACACTTCTTGGTATTCAGTACCCTTTACAAACTGATGGAACTGATTACCTTCCAAAGTGTGCAAACCCCATCCATCCACACACAAACTCTCCTGAATTCACTGAATATATTATTTTAATATTCAGAGCAATTTGTCAGTTGCACTGCTCTTATTTTTGGTGGCCAGGATGGCATCATAGTCCATGAGAGAAGCTTATATACTATACAGCTGACACATACATAAATATTCACAGACATACATCATATGGTCTTGAGTGCCATGGTTTTGATCAGTGTGAGAGAGCTGGGGAGAGAGGTCAATACTGAAAGTTTGATCCAGACTTCGGGCAAACAATTTTGTGCATCCTGGATCTCAGATGCCAGCTCTGCGAGTTAGTCAGCACGCTATTAGACTATAGTCACAATCCATCCTCTTACCTCTCAGGAGCTGCTGCTTCTGCTGCAAGAACTGACTCTCCAGCAAAGCTATTTTTTGTCTGTGTTGGTCAGCCAGCTGACGCATGTGTTTCTCCAGTCGTTCCGACTGTGTCTCCATGAACTTGCGCTCCTGTTGACCCAACAACAACTAACACAATGAAGGAATTAAGTTATGTTAACTTTTTCACTGCAAAGGGGAACTGCACAGAGTTCACGATTGTAAACATGTACAAAAAAACTCTAGCTTGAACAGTATTAGAAAGTTACTGGGTAACTCTTATACATTTCTGAAAGGTAATTTAATTTTCTACACATATATGCTATTTGAAAAACCAAAATGAATTTGTAAAAAATAAAAAAATTATATATTTTATTTTTTGTCCTAATGAGAGATTGAGACATGATGAGAAAGACAGAGGGAGGCAATTGCATCGTCTGTGTTGTGTTTTTAAAGTATGGGTGCGCAGTATAATGTCTGTTTTGTCTATATCCCTGTTTTGCATATAAATCAACTTTGCGGGCATATAGGTGGGGTAAGGGGCGGGTGAGGAGGGGAGGGGAGGTGAAAGGGGGAGGTGGAGGGGTGCGGAAATGGGTTGAAATGGGTTGTTATATCTAACTTATGAATGTTAAACAGCTAATGTTCGGAGCTTTATAGTTGATATGTATTTGTGTTGCTGACCGTTGAACTACGAAAAAAAAATTTGTTTGTTATAATGATAATGACGAGACCACACGTCATTGGCATATTTCGTCAGACTATAATATGATGAGATAAGTCATCATAAGAAGTCAATGGGTTAACACAGCACATAAAACTTGCCACTTATCACAGAAAGACAGGTCCAATATCAGAATTTCCACCTATTTACTTGAAAAATCACAATAAAAAGAAACATGTTTTTAACACACTGAAACCTAGTTCCATAACACCAATGTTTATCTTTTTAACATGTTTCTGTTTTTGTAAATAGTAATGTTTAAAAATTTGTAGTTCCTCAACCAGGCTCGGGACTATCGATTTTGGCTTTGTCAGTCAGCAGGCGGTTATTTTTGCGCAATTTTCTCTGAAATGAATTGACAGATTTATATTGAGTGACCTCATTATGGTGACGTAATATTTTTATTTTCATTTAGTTATTTATTTTGCGCACTTTTCTCTGACACTAATGGACAGATTTCTTTGAAATTTGGTATTTAGTTAGAAAATAGTAAACCCTACCAGAACAGGGTCCGTACAGAAAAATTGTTTCAAAATTCCCAAACTTTCCCAATCGCTACATACTTTTTCACCGACTCAATTCGCAGCAAACTCCAAACAAAATATAAACCAGTGTTCCATCCCATACAAATGTATGGCAGCAGCATAAATAGAAAAGAATTATTTACCTGCAGCTCTCGGTGTATGCACATTATTTTTTTTAGTTTCTATCATGTTACTTGTTACAAGATCCGAGTGAATGCATCGTACGATTGTCAGCAAACACCAGACATGTCCAATATCTGATTCAGCAGCAGTTTCTCTTGATATAGGCCTATTCATCTACTGTACTTGCCATACTATTTATATCAAAATGTTCTTTCAAGAAGAAGACTTTTTTTTTTTTTTTTTTTTTTTGGGTGGGGGTGGGGTGTGGGGTGGGGGTGATTACTGTGCATGTATGCATACTGTTTAAACAAAAATGCATGTTCTTTCAAACAATAGATTTTTCTTGGATCAGCTTCTCCACCTCCTTCATTACTTCTGCTTTCTCTTTTGCTCTCTTTCTCACGGCATTGGACTGTGAGATGAGGTCTAATCTGTTCTGTTTTTTAGCATGTTCTGCTTTAGAGTCTGCAGTTTTCTGTAAGGATGCTTTTCAAAGCCCCTTCACCAATAGAAGCAATGTGAATTTTCGTTTTGCATACTTTGCAAAAAACGCTTCCTTTATATTATCTAATTTTTTAATACAATCTGCATATTCTGTTTTTTTCCAACCATTCGTCATGAAACGAACATGAGCCCGGCATTGTGCACAAAGTGTAAAATATTGCCGCGCGACGCCAAACAGAAATGTAGAAGCCCGGTGTGACATCGTCACAGTTCCTAGTATCTTATCTTGGCTGGGAGCGACTGGGAGCATTCTGATTGGTCGACGCATTACAAAATTCGACGCATGCGCACAGTGCTATTGTAGTCTTAGTAAGGATTAGGGTTAGGGTTAGAGTTAGGGTTAGAGGTTAGGGTTAGAGTTACGACGCCTAAGAACATCGTAAAAAAGCCGGCCCGACTTGACCTGGCGCATGCGCACATGCGCCCGGGCTAAACTAAGACACCCGGAAATCTGACGACGTGACATGTCAGCAACTGGAAATGAATAATTAGAAACCAGAAAGGAATCATTAGAAACTGAAAGTAGACTTCTTGAATTTTCGAGGTTCGGGAATATTCGCTTCTCATTTTATTTATGCATTTATTTTTTTATAATTTTATTTTGCACCTCGTTTTTACCAAGCAAAGGCAAGACAATTTTGCTCAATTTTCACACACTTTCACAGACTGGAAAACACCCTCTCAAATTTCCCAAACTTTCAAAGACTTCACAGACCTGTGTGGACCCTGAAGAAGACAAAAATGATACATATCGGGTAATAATGCATGGCGGCGTCATAATTTATTGTGTTTTTTCTAATCCTATTTCCTCCCAAATTACAGGAAGGATTTGGTTCAAGTTTAGTATGCTCAGACTTTACCCGTGCCCCCAAGGTAAGACCAAACTAGGCAAATCAAATGAGGTGATCATTGTGACATTGTATATTTTATTTATTTATATTTTTAGACCTGCCAACCCCAGTAAGGACTCGATAGTACCCAAATAAAATTTTGATAGTATTTTTAATAAAACAATAGTATTTTGAAAATGACGAAAAACATAATTACAAAGCGGTGTTGGTTTTACGTCATTTACACCTTGAGTGTAACTATACCTTTATTTTTAATAATTAAAAGTCTTCACACGGTATCTCTTAAATGCTAGTATCTCAATTCATGTCTATTTCCAGTACTTAGTGTTCTTCACACTAGTTCCACAAAAAATCAATGTATAAAGCTTTTCAACTGCTAGAAGGACAAGTGGAAGTGGAACATGTTGCTGAAGTAGCAGCTGCACTCTGCTGCATTTTGGTAGCCGACTTGCATTTTTTCAGAAACTGTTCTGAAAATTCTCTCTCATAGCATGGCCCTTCCTTTTTCCAGCTGCACATTCGTTAATTATAGCAGTCGTCTTGGTTCTAGCTGAACCATAGCTCTTTGCAATTTCACTGTCCGGGAACATTTTTTTGAAAAGTTGTCCAGCATGGTCCGATGCCGAAATAGGCACATTATGCTCCACCAGAAATGCAGTAAA
This sequence comes from Oncomelania hupensis, assembly GCA_036898135.1. Classification (NCBI taxonomy): domain Eukaryota; kingdom Metazoa; phylum Mollusca; class Gastropoda; order Littorinimorpha; family Pomatiopsidae; genus Oncomelania; species Oncomelania hupensis. Next base: position 120,748,983 of record CM072511.1, on the reverse strand, counting down.
ATATGCCTCACTTCAAATTGTTTTCAAGTCTGCATCTTTCGTTAGCGATTGACGAAGCATTTTTGAATGCCGAAGCCTTTGCAATATGCCTCTTTGACTGGACATGTTTTTTCACATCATCGAAACCGCCATGCGCGACTGAAAAATCGAACTCACAGACACGGCATCGAGCGTATTTGCTGTCGACTTTTGATGCGACGATGCAAGGATAATCCTTAGAGTAAGAAGGAAGAAAGTTTTGCTGCCTCCTCTGTTTTTTAGAAGCGATTTCAGCAGTAGCAGGGGGAGATTTACTAGTGCGTTTCCGCGGCCTACCTCTGCCCGCCATGTTTTTCTTTGCTTGAGAAAGAATGTATAGCATTGGTGGTTCAAGAAATCAACGCGACCATTGATTGGACAAAACTGTGTGCAAATAGGTTTATTCTTTTTCCGGTCTTCTGATAGTATTATAGCCATCGCACACGATGCAGCCAGTGCGCAACCAATCACAAGGGTTCGTTTTTATTTTTTATTGTCAAAACGCGCGACTTGGCCTACTATTGCTGGCTGCGTCGTGTGCGATGGCTGTTAACAGTGCTGTAACTGTTGTACCGATAAACCAGATTTAGGGTTCACAAAGACCTATGATCGTTTTTTTTTAACTCATCGTATTATTTTCTAAATCGTCGTAATTTCGTATTTGTTCAATTTCATCGTAAAATAATACGGTCAAATCGTACTGGTTGGCAGGTCTGTATTTTATATATTTCATTTTTGTATATTTAAAATAATTTATTTTTTTTTGTTATAAATTTCGTATACATTATTGTTAATAATGTACTTATATTGCTCTTTTCCAGCTGAAGAGCTACTCTAGGTGCTGGACGATACAGGATCTAACTCAGCCATCTGAGGCACTGTTACGTTGAAACGCGAAGGATAGTATGTCTGAAACGCGAACGATAGATCTAATCGTTTCGCTTTACAAAGTACTCAATAATAGAGTGTATTTACCTTTGATTTGAGTTTGCATTGTTGTTAGGAGAAGCTTTGTATAACGTTGATAATTTTCGTTAGTCGATATTATTGGAGAATTCTCTAGATTTGCGTGTTTACGGTCGATCGAAGATTCCCGATAAATGTAAATATTTGAGAACATTCTTGGAATGTGAAGAAAGATGTATGACGTAAGTCAGTGATGACGAACTTTAGTTTGATTAGTGGTAAAGCATCATCGGGAACATTCTGACGTTATCTCGATCGAGAGAAAAACTATAAAATGGATGCTCTGTGTGTGATTGATAGTGTGTTGATAGTTGAGAATTGTATTGTAAAGTGGAAAGGAGTGGAGTGAAAAGGTGATTGTATGCAGTTGATGAACGCTGAATAAAGTTTGAAAACTTCATACGAAGACTTTGCCTTGTTGCTGAGTGAGCAGGCTGCGTGGATAAACGAATCAGAGTTACACCTATCAGGATTTCAAGCATTGGGGCTGAATCAAATACTGATAGAAAAACACAATCATCGAAGTGTAACAGGCACCAACTTGTTTTTAATGTTTTTGTATTTACCCCCTCGCTCTCGCCTTATGTTCCTAGTACTAGCTTCAATATTTTTATTACTATACATCAAAACTAGGGCACATGCAGAATAGTAATATATGCACGCTGCCCCCACAGCTCTTAGCTTGCTCATTATTAATGAGCCTAACACAGGACAAGATATCAGGATGAAACATGTCAGTTTCACTTCTGTGACAGGCACTGACCAGGAAGGCCATAACCCTAGTCAGAACATCTGTGATAGCAGTGCAACTGTTGTATTTTAGTAAAAAACAACCTAACAACTACTCACAACGTCAATGATGGTCAGCGCGTTACTATAGGAAAAAGTGCTGGACCTAATGGGTGCAGAGTTCCCTCGCATGTACTTCAGTTGTTAATCTGCATAACTTAATTTGTTGACTAACTCAATAAATGTGATAATGACGATGATGATAATGATGGTGATGATGATGATGATTTTAATAATAACAACAACAACAACAACAACAATAATAATAATAATAATAATAATAATAATAATAAAAATAATAATAATAATAACAATAACAATAATAATAACAATAATACAATTATTATTATCTTCCATTCTGAAATGGGTAGGGTCGCTGGTGATGTGTGTTTGTGCGAGCGTGCGTGTTTGTGCGTGTGTTTGAGTATGCGAATGTGAATATATACACGAGAGATAACTCTGCACCCTAAGGGTCCAGTATTTGTTTATTTTGTGCTTCTTGAATATTAGATGGCGTTAGATTATACCTTCTCCTGTAGTTCAATCTCCTTGCTCTCACGCATCTTACGCTGGTTCTCCTTCCTGTTGTCACCACGAGGTATCATTTCCAGCTCCTTTTTCAGCAGCCGCAGTTCGTCACGCTGTTTCTCTCGGAAGATCTTCAACTCTTTCTCCTGGAATGTAAATGTGAAAAGTTGTAACTCTGAATAAAAAATTAACTCTCCTACTACTAAGTAATTTGGTAATCATATACTGTTCTTCTATACCAAGTATTAAAAAAAAAAAAAAAAAAAAGACCAATGTATGCACCAGCTGACTTTTAAAAAATCATACAAAATAAAAATGTTGGTGGATCTTTGTGAAATTTTGTATGCTTGTGAAGAATTTAATAGGGTACATAGAAAGTTTGAAATATAGTGTCCAGTTTACTTTGGTGGTGGTGGTGGTGATGTTGTGGCTGTTGCAGTTGATGTCGATGGTAAAATTTTTTTTAAAATGCATAATATCAACAACAACAAGATCAGAATAAAGAAAATTACAGAAAATTGACAAATATCTTGTATAACCCAGCATGCAGACATACAAACATACTGGCAAAACATGCATGCAGTTAGAACAGACAAAACGAACAAACCAAAAACATTGCCCTTGTAATATTCATGCAGTTATTCCAACTTTATTTTGTAAGTCTGATAGCCTGATGCACTTCACAATCTTTTTTTAAAAAATCCTCCTTAGCTTATATTCTGACACTTCTTCAACAATAAACCCCGCAAAAGCTTTGCCATCACTGGTGCCATTATCTAGCAACTCTCTTCAAAAATCCAAAAATCACTCTTTGTGAAAAAATTAAGATTTCACTGTTAGACCGACCGGCTTCCTGCCTGTGACCAACTACTAATGTCCTAGCATCTAAAAGGATATGAGGTAATGCTCTACAAATAACCCGCACAGAGCCACTATGTAGAGCATGTAGTGAGTCAGGTTGACCTGCCGGTGACGTTACATGGAGTATTAGCACTCGGCGGGTCTGACTGCCCGACGACACGAGAAGAGTTAAACAGTGGTCAATCGTACGATAGAAAGCAATAAGAGAACAGAGAACTGTTTGTCGTGACATTTCTTTCCAGCTGAGCCTAATAAAGCAAGCAATAAAACTAATAGGTGTATAATCAGTATGACTGACTTGCACGCCTGTCGTATTACTGTCCAATGTGAAACGTAAGATCCCAAGCTGTTTTTGCATGCTATGCTGATGTGAAGCAAGAAATGGAATGATGCTGGAGCTGACGATGGAACATCATATCATTTGGTTTACTTTTGATCGCTTAGATGCAAACTGCAGTAACGGAAGTTGACTGTGTGTCTTTAAACTGAGAGCTGTCGCTCAAGCATACAACATTTACTGTAAAAAAAAAAAAGTTTTTGTTTTGCGCTAATACGGGTAATGGCCTATAGTACTACAAGCCCAAAAAGCTATACAAAGCACTGGCTCCCAGTACCGCTGGCATGCACAACATAGTTTTTGGAAGTCAGGATCAAACTTGCATCACCTATGAAGCATGCAAATAGAACTTGCACTGTGTGCCTCTGAATTGGTCATGTGTCCAATACTTAAAGAGCTGCTCAAGGTGCTGGTGTGAAGATCTTAACATCGTTTTCATACTGTACCTGTTCCGATTTGATACGTCTGCTGGTTGTCTTCATGTCTTGTTGCTGATGCAGCTCTGCCTTCTCCACTGCCTGCTTCTGCTGCTTGGTCAATGTTTCCATGTCGATTTCATAGTTCTTGATCAGATTCTGCACACATGCATAGTAAAACATACCTACAACACCGGTCATTAAGGTTTTATTTCTAAGGGAAATAAATATGGCTTTTCCCAAGATAAGTAGTCAAATAGTTCATTAGAAAGGAGAGAGAAGAGACGATAAAGACTAAACCAATAAAGCAGTCAAAATGACAGCTCTTCAAATCTAAGGTAAACCGAATTTCGCGCAAATTATTTTGTTTCAACCCAAAAACAACATTCTTTTACTGAGCCTTACAAGTCTACATCATCATCATCATCATGGTCATTAATCAATCAATCTGATTTTATTATATTTATTTACTTATTTTTAGTACAAATAAGAGAGAGATAGAGAGAGAGAGAGAGAAAGAGAGAGAGAGAGAGAGAGAGAGAGAGAGAGAGAGAGAGAGAGAGAGAGAGAGAGAGAGGGAGAAAGAAAGGGAGGCTAACGCATCATATTTGTTGTATTTTTGATGTATGTGTGTGAGCGTTGTGGCCGATTGGGCTAAGGCGGGACTAACTTGCCTTGTCCACAGGCCAGAAACCAATGGCGCCTGATAGGTGTGGGTTCCATCCAGCATCGGGGCGTTATGTTTCTCCGAAAATTATTTACTTTCGACTCGGGCAACGTCTCGGGGGTTTCCTCCGGGTACTCCGGTTTGCTCCCCCAGCAAAATTTCAAAATCACAACTAATGTTAGGTAGGTTGGGTTTGGGCGCGCCACAGGCTGCGACTACGCTTTCCCTAGGGGAGGCGGCCCAGAATTTCCCTATATAAAAGGGACAATAAGGCAAATAGAAAAATTTTAAAAAAAAAAGTATGTGTGAGCGGTATTGCATTCCTTTTGTCTATATCACTGTTTGGTGCAAAGATCAGCTTTGCGGGCATGTAGGTGGGGTGGAATGGGGGTGGGAGGTGGGTCACTTCCCGCCAGTGAAAACGGTTATCATATCTACATGTAACTTATGAATGTTAAACAGCTAATATTGTGAGCTTTCCAAAAGTGTGTAATTTGTTGTGCTGACGGTTTAACTATGCCAAGGAAAAAAAGGTCAAAATAATGATAATGAAATAACATGTCACTGGCATATTTTGTCACACAATATTGTATGACGACTTATCTCGTCATAAGAAGTAAAGGGGTTAATGACGACTTATCTCGTCATAAGAAGTAAAGGGGTTAAGTGGATGACAAAGCCCGATTGTGTGATGTAACAACTGTTTTTCATTGTTGCACATCTAGCGCTGAAGGATGTGCTGAAAAGATTTGAGACCAGATTCAATGCTCCACTACCAGAGTTAATTAAACCTCACTCCTTACCTGCATATCAGCCTCAAACTTGCGTTCCTGAACATCAGTGGAAACCTGGTTCTTGTAGATGAGGTCCTGGTATTGTTTGTTCTCTTGTTTCTGTAGTAACTTGAGCTCTCTTAGGTCTTGCTTCCTGCACACCAAAAAACACAACAACCATGTTAAGAACAGAAGTCAAAACAATGGCAGAAAACACCACAACAAGGAAAAATAGGCCAGCCCATGGCATGTTTCTTTCCGCTGGGAGAACTGTGGTCACGACAAAGCACTGTAGGACAAAGCAAGAGCTGGCACGAAACAAAAAATTCTGAAACACACAGGGGCATACATGGTCATGAGTCAGTGGCAGGAATAGAAGTAGGCAAGATCCAATCCACCCCCCTTCGCCCCACAAAATTGTTAGCACCCATAATAATTCTGGTACCCCACACCACCAACACAACAGACAAACAAAGCTGACAGACGTAACACAACAAATAAGGTCTCACAGACATAATACAGCAAATAATCTCTCATTGTCAGTGTAACATATGTGTGCAACAATATATGTGTGCAACAATGTGTTTTAGTCAAGTGTGCTTTATTGCCAGTGGGAACGTAACTGATAGCTTCCACTTCTCTCTTCCCTCCATCCCATTCTCTCTCCCCCCACCCCTTCTTCCACATCCACTGCCCATTAAAGAAATTGACAAACTGCCTTCTACAACCAGTGAAATAACAAACGGTTAGGTCCAACTTAAATTATGGCAAACGGAGAGGGAGATGGAGGGATGGAGGGAGGGAGGGGAGAGGGAGAGAGAGAGAGAGAGAGCGAGATAGGAGGGGGTGGTAGGGGAAGAGGGGGAGAGGGCGAAAGCCAGCAAAAGAGAGCACCCCTTACCCCCCCCCCCTTCATTTCCCTTCCCACTCCCCATCATTTCCAATATATTGCTGTGCGTACAGTAGCATTATTTGAACCCAGCATTTGTGTTTGGCTTTTAGCAAGACTCACATTTTTAAGAGCTGATATTTTATGAACTGATGAAACTAATTCAACAAGAACGTAATGAAACAATGCCAAGATGCTGCGTTTATTTGGTACAAGCAATTACAATTACAGCAATAGCAACCTATTCTAATTGAAATAAACTGGTTCAATGCATACACGTCTGTGCTCTAGTGACAAGGTGTTACAGAAAAAGCTTGTAAACATGCAGCAGAGAAGGGAGAGGGGTACAGAAAAAACAACTCCTTCATACCAGGTGAGAGAGGGATAGAAAAAAAGTTTCCTAATTACCAAAAGTGTGTTTTCAACCAACAAGGCACGCCAAGTTACTTACTCAAAGTAAAATTGTAAACAGATCCAGAGTGCTAATTCAATTAATGGTGTTACTGTCATTCCAAAATCTATCAGGAGAGTGGGTTCCTATACTGGGTACAGAGTGATCGATTGGGCAGCTGTTATGTAAAACGGGATTGTGGGCAGCAATGTTGCAGCCTAGTATATGGTTACCTGTCATGGCATCTTGCGTGATTTTTACTGTTCACTACAAGGCCTTCTGTCAACCAGACGGAGTTGGGGTATGCAAAAGAAGAGATGAGAGAGGAAAATGGGTTGGAAGACGTTGAGCGGTGAGGGTGGGGAAAGGGGTAGGATGGATGAGAGGAGGAGAGGCAGGGAGACGTCGGGGAGTGTGGCAGAGAGACAAGCTCTTCAAACTCAAGAGGATTGGGGATGGAAGGTGGAGGAGGGGACTGGGTTGGGGATGCGCATTTCATAAAAAACGTCGGTTGCTCTCCGTTCAACTTCGTTTTTATGCACTCTTCAATTTACTGTTGTTTTTTGCTGGCTACGCAAGGTAAGGCACGACCGTTCCATATTGTCTTTACCGAATTAGTATTGATTGAAACTTTGCGCTCATCTGTAACATCTCCACTCATAAGGCACATCACAAGAATGGGGAGGAAAATATATTAAATTGGCATCTAATTCTCATTTCCATATTGAGCAAATAATCTCGAGGAGAAGGAGAAAAAGCAGGAGAAGAAGAAGTAGAAGAGGAAGAAGTTGAAGGAGGAGAAGAATGATGATGATGATGATGATGATGATGATGATGATGATGATGATGATGATGATGATGATGATGATGATGATGATGATGATGTTGATTATGGGAGAACAGACAAACGAGAATAAAAACAACAGGCAATACTTTTTTTAAAACTCTGTGAAACCAAACTACCACATGAGACAATTCCCTACGTAAAGAATAGAAGCATACTGAGAGTCACACTGATTATCAGAAATTGCTTTCACACACCTCAGAAACTCAGTATGCGATCTTGTGTTTCACCTTTGTCTTTCAAAGCTAGCAGTGATCAGAGAAACGACACTTTGATGTCCTCTGCCTCGCATGCTCCCATAAAACCCCGATACAAAAGGATCTTAGCAAAAATCTTTGGCTCAGGTTTTCCTTCTTTGAAAGTGATCGACACTGCTCTTAAAGGGTCCCAAGATTACACAAATTTTAGCGTCACAGATCCTTTTTGAAATTCGCAGAGAGTGCTGCGCCACCACCCCCCACCACCACCACCCCCACCAAAACGAAAAAAAAAGGAGGAAAAAAAAAACAGAAAAAAAGATTAAGCCCAAAAAATAACTTTTTTCAAAAGTACGGGTTTGACATAAATCGAACCATTCATTTGTTATGTGCCTATTAGTAGCATCAAGGTGGATTCTAAAATGTTTTTGGTAGGCACAGTTGTTTGTGTACACAACAAGGAAAAAAATTCTAATATTCAAAGCTTAGCGGCCGCATTATCATCATCTTTTACTGTGACAACACTGCGATTTCCCAAGTGAACTCATCGTCACAAAACCTAACAACATCCTTGATGCTTTGTCCTTTAAAATGTCTGCATACCTTCCGGCCTGAGACGTTGCTGGAAAAGAGGACGGGTACGGGTGGGTGTTGGGGTGCAGGGTTGAAAAAGTATGATGATGGAGTCAAATTAATTAAACGAAAGAATAAGATCAGGACGAAGAAAGAGGTGGGCGCGGGGAAGAGGGAGAAACAACCACCCCCACAAAAAAAAACTACGTAAAAAGATAACTGAATACAGTAACCTTTATTCCTAAGTGAGACGCTAATTTCATAGCTGCATAATTATATTGTACGAAATTTTCTGTATTATATTTTTGCATCCCACCTCTCCTCTCCTTATCCACACACATTTCTCCCTCTTCGGACCTTTTTCGTTTACCGTGTTTACATCCATTAACAGCTTTGGAACATGATCACTACCTGTTTGTCTGAATCTCTCTCTCTCTCTTGCCTCCCCGCGAACACCCCATCTCGTCTCCCTTGTACACCTCATACCTAACCTTGTTTAGAATCTTCATCCACGCTAATCTATACCGTCCTCTCCTTTCTCGTGGCATCTGATGCTGATGACATCCCGAGCAGCATCGCTAATCAAACGGCATTTAGCTCCGTAATGAAGGTGAAATGGCTACGGCAGCCGACGATATTGACAGAAGACACCCCGAGTGTAAGAGATCTAGCAGAGAACGAAGCTTTTGAATAACAGCTTTTAGAAGCTCCAGTGACAGAGAAGACTATTTGAGACAGTAGTATTAAAGCCAAGTTCGGTGTACAGATTACATTTTAAGTGATTTATAAGTTTAGTATCCTTAAGACGATCCTCATATTCAGCGAAATCTCAGTAACTAATGAATTTTCGATCACGCCCACGCTGAATAGATCGGTAGATAATTGAATGCCCAAATGAAGATAGAGTGCCATCCCGGGGTCTTTTATGCAGCATAGCACTAGCGCCGTGATCGTCAAAAAGCCAAGAAGACATGACACTACAATCAGCCGCTTTTTTTTTTAGGTACGCGAAAAAAGAAAAGAAAAACGGAAAAAAACAACGAAGAAAGATGCAACTACTAATCCTAAGTTGTTCAACAATTTTGGATAAATCACACTATCTTCAAAATCTAAAAAACTATACATTAACACACCCACTATACACACTTTCAAGAACAATTGTTCATAGTTAAGAGAATACCAAGGTAGGCATATTTCATACCTCCGGCATATTCATTAAAGATACTCAAGCGTCTGGAAAACTCGGCTAGAAAATTCCATATATAAATACTTGTGAACCCGAGTCAAGACCTTCCAATTCAAATATGCAGTACAGGAGGCTGGTGTCAGCAGCCCGGGGATATAAGATTATGAGCACCCTAGAAGTTCGTCATTGTCGGAACTAATAGCGTCTCGAGGCTCGGTACCTGAGCGGCATACACACACCGTATTTGAACAAGCAAAGTAAGTGGAAAGGAAAGCTGCTGGCTATGTAAATAATCCCCTTAGACTCAGCTGAGGTTGCCTATTAGGACTCTTTCATGGTGGCACTCTCAGAACTAGTTTCAAAAAATAATTATCAGTCACCATAAAACAGAAGGTTTTCGAAAATGGAATTTCCTTTTTTTTTTAATCGTATGAGAGAGAGAGAGAGAGAGAGAGAGAGAGAGAGAGAGAGAGAGAGAGAGAGAGAGAGAGAGAGAGAGAGAGAGAGAGAGAGAGACTTTTAGACTTTAGACTTTAAACGTTTATTGCAATTACAACATGTTACAAGGATAATAATTTTAAGCTTACAGCTTATTCTTACAATTAGTCCTTGTTTCAGGCACCCACTCAAGCATAATACATTTATACAAGCAATTAAACCTGCCACATGTTACATATATAAAAGTAACTATAATAATTTCAAAACAAGAACTTTTAACATATCTAAACGTCATCTGAACAATATAATATTATACCATTATAATAGGGTGACCTGTGGGTGGAAAAATTATGAATTTAAAATATGGTTAAAAAGCATTAATTTAAATGATTTGATTGTTTTGATTTGTTTAATGATCGGAGGAAGTTCATTCCATAAAGACGGTGCTCTGAACCCAAAACTAGTCTTATATAGATCAATTCGTGGTTTAGGTAAGAGATAATTTTGGGAATGGTATACATTTGATGATTTAGTTAAAAATCGGGTTAGATAGTTTGGTGCAATATTGTTGTGAACTTTAAACATAAGCATGATCATATTATATTGAAATTGTTTATTTAGAGGTAAAATGTTTAATTTTATAAATTTTTCATCTGTTGAAATAGTTGTACAGTTAGAAATTAATTTTATTGCCCGTCGATGCAATGAATTTATTTTTTGTATTTGATTATGACTAGCAGCACTCCACACAGTGGAAGCATAGTTAATATGCGAAAGACAGTGTGCATGGAAGAACACTTTCCTGGCATATTCAGGAACAAAACATCGTAGTTTTGAAAGCAAAAACGTACTTTGGGAAAGGCGTTTACATATTTGATTAATGTGTTTATCCCATTTGAATTCTGAATCAATAGTAACTCCAAGTACACGATGGTCTGTTACTTGGTGGACACAAGTGTTATCTATTGTAATATGTAATTGTAAAGGCTGTAATTGATGTTTTTGTCTTGTTGTGATTATCATGCACTCTGTTTTTTTAGGATGAAGAACCATTTGATTAGTTAGACACCAGTTTATCACATCATTTAAACTATTTTGTAAAGATGTTTGTATGGACGTAA
>CM072511.1:120713029-120737489 GCA_036898135.1 Oncomelania hupensis | reverse complement strand
ATTTCTCGCGGGTGTGTCCTCGGCGCTGGCAGTAGCCGCAGTAGAGCTCTGTGCTCCGCTTCCCAGGCTCTGCTCCGGGGTTTGGGCGTCCTTTAGGCGGGGGTGGACGGTGATTCGCTGGCGGGACGGGCCGGCGAGGCTGGTGGCGGGTATCTGGTGACGAGGGTGCGGGCGGATCCCGGCGAGGCTGTCTGTCGTCGGGGTGCGCGGTGAGGTAGCGGTCCGCGACTATGATGAGGTCTTCTAGTCGGGCGGCTCCCTGTTCGGCGGCGAAAGTCCGAAGTTCCGCTGGCATTGTCCCTCGGAGTTGTTCGGCTAGCATCAATTCGAGCAGTCCGTCGTACGTTTTTGGTTCGTCCGTTTGCTCTATCCATTTGTCCCGTAGAGTGGCTAGCCGGTCGGCGAATTGCGTAAACTTCTCCCCTTTCTCTCTCCGGGAGTTCCGGAAATTCTTGCGGTAGTGCTCACCTGAGTGCTCAAATCCGTGCAGTAGAGCTTTCTTGAGGGCGGGGTAGTCGCCCTCCTCGGAAGTTGGCGTCTTTGCCAGGATTTCGTAGGCCTTCCCCTTAAGGCCGTGACTAAGCTTGCGATACCAGTACTGGGGGTCAAGGCTGTTTTCTCCCGCGAATCTCTCGAAACGGGCGAGATAAACTTCAATCGATTCGTCCCGTTCGACGAATGGGTCCAGGGGGAAGTTCATCCCCGGAATCGGCGGGGGGATTGCGGATATTCCGGCGCTGGCGGCGAAGCTGGGGGCGATGAGCGAGAAATCTTCGCTCGCGGGCGATGCGATGCCTAGATCGCGGCGATCGCGCTCAAGCTGGAGGAGTGCTTGGCGCCGTTCCAGTTCCTTGTCCTTCCTCTTCTCCTCAAGTGCCGCGACCCTCTCGTCCTCCTCCTTCCTCCGTGCGGCGGCCCTCTCCTCCTCTGCTATCCTCTCCTTCGCCTCCTCTCTTCTCCGCTCGGCGGCCCTCTCCTCCTGGGCTACCCTCTCTTTCTCCTCTTCCCTCCTCCGTTCGGCGGCTCTCTCCTCCTCTGCTATTTTCCGAGCGGCGGCTCTTTCCTCCGCGGCGATGCGCTCTTTCTCCTCCTCCTTCTTCCGTGCCGCTGCTCTCTCTTCCTCCTCCCTCTTCGCCTCTCGCTCTTGAGCCCTCTCTTCCCTCTTCAACTTTTCCTCGGCCACGTCCGCATCTACGTTGGCCAGGACGTAGTCCTTGAGTTCGGTGCCGGCGAGCCCTAAGCTCTCGCCAATACTCTTGTACTTGAGCGCAAGCTCTCCCCGGTCGGCCATGGCAAGGGAGGTGACTTACCCTGAAAAGTCCTAACCGGAATGAGGGGCGCACACAAGGGGGTACACTGACGGAAAACAAGGGGGTGGGCTGAAATGAGCTACGATGAAACTGCACAGGGGCGCATACAACACAACACAACCACAAAGACAAAATGCAATCAATCAAAATACAAAAATGAATGCAAAAAAAAAACCTTTTCGAGACACCACCATTCGGGAAAGCCAGTAAGGGACCTATGGGGCTATGCTACCTACTACCTAGGCTTAGGGGCTGGGTCCTATCTCTACTGGGCTGGGGTGGAATTTAAGCTAAGTCCTTAGTCTCGTCAAGTTGGGATGGGAACCTAAGTCTTTAGTCTCGTCGGGGTCGCCAAAGTTAATGTCACAAAGAAAGGGGTTGGGGGAATGGAGGGTAAGCTCTTAATCTCTAGCGCTGTATTACCTCCTTTGTTAGGCTAATGATGCGATGACATTCAAGAGATTAAGGCTATGGCTACTAATTAATTGAGAGACAGTCAAAGGGTAGACGAGAAAGATGGTATACTACACTAGTTGAGAAATTCGAAAACAAAGGCCAGTCTGGGTAGGTGCAATTGCTAACTAGGAAGTTTTATTAAATCGAATTGGGTCATCTATATTGAGTAATGCTAATAGTGAGTCACGGGATAGCGTCTGTATCAGTAGGGAGTAGCTCGGAGATATTCTGGGTGGATGATTTCGGGGGTACTAGTGCTACTGTGGACTGATATCATCACAGGGCAAGAGTGTATCTGGATAGTCTCTGGCCAGATGATCTTCGAGTGGTGATGCTCGTGGGTCAATAACTTAGCTGGTTATTGAAGGGCGGCGGTTGTTCCAAAATAGTCTGGTTGGACAGTTGACCAGGCTTAGCGTGGCGTCACTTGGAATGCAGGTCAGTCGGTCACTCTTCTTGCGCAATGACCGAGGATGCCAATCTTGGTTGAGGTACAGGCGTAGATTTCAGCTTACGTTGCTAGCTGTCTATGGAGTGATGAAATTCGGGGGAACGCTTCTCGTTGACTCCCTGGGTTGTCAGGGGCCTGCAGCGGGTCAGCGACTGAGAGATGATACAAGGCTGGGGTATGAGCCCTGCACAGGAGCCGTCTTGACTAAGACGGGGTGAAGCACACGAGTACTGCCGTAGCTCAGAGGTCGCCAGTTGATGGAGACGTGTCTTCGGACAAGTTGTTGTGGCTTGAAGGCTGGAGGGCTTGCAACTGACCCCGAGTCGGGTTGTGTGTCAGCCTTTAACGTGATGCCCGAGGGGCGGGGCTTAAGCGAATGAGCCAGCGCGCGTCCTAGGGGCGACTGGATGTGTAGAGGGGTTAACTGGATGGTTGGGAGGGATGAGTGGGTGCTGTCTGACTCAGGGCTCGATTGTACGCCTCGTCACAACCTTTCACAAGGAACTATGACAGGCACTTGATCACTAAAATAAACAAAATAAAAATAAAATACAAGTAAAAAATTAAAGACAGTATAATATTTGTTTAAAATCTCTACAACATGTAAGATACGATCATATATGCACATGCACAAGCACACACGCTATTAATTTATATAGCAACTTATGTAATAGAATGTAAAACAAAATCTCACAGAAGAAGCTGTTTCTATCCAATCACAGACACAGCTTATTGCCAGGGTACAGTTATCACTGAAAGACAACACACAAACCGGTTTAGGAGCAGATATCACAATGCAATAAAACAATAAAATTAAAGTTAAACTGTACATACAGACAACATTTGAACAACATTTGTTATTTGATTTTAAAAAAAAACCGGTACTTACATAAAATACACATCTAACCTTATTCCGGGTTCCCACTCCCCCCCCCTCCCTTCGTCCCACCTCATCCCCTTCTCAAACCACATACGCACAAACGCACACACTTTTATACACTGTAGAGCCGGTTACAGCAAGCAGAGGAAGGAGCTCCAAACAGAGCCACCAGTGCGTCATGTTTGAGTTGATCAAGGCCACGGCAGAGGGGAGAAAACTGGATCGGTAACGTACTGTGCGGGTCTTAAGGCTCCTGAGGTGTTTTCCAGAATAGATGGGGTGCTACGGAGGACTTCTGGGCATTTCCTATGCCCAGCGCATCACCAACGACGGAGTCCGACGGACCATCACGCAGGCCGTTGGACAGCACGATGGCCTGCTCACGGTGGTGGGGAGGTGGGGACTACGGTAGTATGCGTTTCGTTTGTAAAACGTGGTAGATAACGTTAGCAGAGTTGAACGCAACCCAAATTTCCATGAATTCTCTTTTCTTGAAACTCGCATTGGTAAGACGTTTTTTTTTCTTGAAATCGTATGAAATATTTGGAAAGGATAAAGAGGTGATGGTGTTCTGGGATACCCGCCACCATTTCTGGCCTGCACTCGAGAAGCAAAATAAACCAGCAGGCTATTTTAGGCCTGTCGAACGCTGCATATTCGCCATTGTTTATGAATTTCGACGCACAGCGCTTTTCAGTTAATAACTTACTTACAATGCGATGACAAGCAGCTGGAAGACAGACAAAAGCCAGCAGGCTTGATACTCTTCAAATCAACACCCATTTTGATGCCAGGGAGACGGAAGGTTACAGAATAGAATGCACTTTTGTTCAACTTCGAAGAAGTGGAATAAGAGGAGAGGAAGCAGACATGGAGCCGTTCCCTTTCACGCGTCTGTGTCCGGGTACAGGAACCTATGGAGCCGTAAACACACGGAAACAGCCCTTCCATAAAAATCAATCAATCAAACAAACAAACAAACAACAACAACAACAACAACAACAACAACAAAAAACACGGCACCGCCTACAGAAAATGGTGTAACTTCAAAACAAGCGGACCTATGTTAACATGCTATTGTGTTCAGTTTACTACAGCAAACTTTGACAGATGCTCGCATTTGTTTGGAGTAACGTTTTTCTCTCTTAACGTGTGCCTACAGTTTGTTGTTAAGTTTATTTAAAGGGCCCCAATTCGAAGGTTTTGTTTATTTTAAGCGAAAAATGGATTGACCCTAAAGTTTGCTAAAGCGGGCTTTCGTTGTTCAAACCAATCCCTAAAGTTTGAATTTCAGTTCTGAAAGAAAGTAATTTTTCCATGTTTAACGGTACACCACTACCATAGCCGTGTGACCTTTACCCTTTTTTGAATTAATCACGCGGCTTCAAATGTGCGTCTTTGACGTCTGGGGTAGGGTAGGGTCTGTTGTATCAACCTAAAACCAAAAACCTTGCTGGTGAGGAGCTGCACTTACACCCAAACACAAACACCCACACACACACCACACACACACACCCACACACACAAAGCCGCGTGCCCGCGCTCGGTCCCTCTCCCTCCCCCCACCCCCACCACACACACACGTAATATTATGTACATCTTTTCTGAAAACTGTCTTTTAAACAACAGAGTGCTGTATGTTGTAGTCTACTGCTGTTGGAAGTGGGATTTCTAATGTAGTTGTAGCTAGCGTAAGCAGTGCGATGTCTTTTAAAAAAAAAAAGACTTCCCAGCGAGGCAATCACTATCCTTAACTGTAAGAGGCAACAACAAAGAAAATGGTCTCTGGGTTGACCTAGCACTGTGAACCAGACTCCCTGCTGTTTGAAGTCTGCGCCTGTGCTCGTGGTACTCGTTCCTTTGGCAAATGGCGCAGTAAGCAGTACTATGTTTACAAGAGATTAAATGAGACAGTCATTGTTTATAGGATCCAGCGGACTGCTAAGAGCGGAATCAGGGCCTATGTTTACAAGAGAATACTAACAAAGTCAAATGGGTTATGTTACCTACTAACACCACATTTACTATGCCTGTACTAAACCTGTCAATTCTTAAGGGGGGGGGGGGGGGGGGGAGTCTTACTTGACCCACGTGCAAAAAGTGAAATGTTTACAAAACATGAACGAAATCCGTTAGTACCTGCAAGTGCAGTCCTCAGGGTGTACAGGTAACCTATTAACACCCATGCATACTACTATTACATGTAGACTCAAATACTAAACCGCTTAGTTCTTAAAGTACCGGTCTTCCCTTGACGCAAAAAAAAAAAGTCTTACTTGACTCACGTGCAAAGGTGAGCTATTTACTAAACATGAGCAAATTATGTCGCTACTTTGCAGGTAGACAGACCTACAGGTAAAGTAATAACCCGTTACACTGCTCGATTTGATTTTTAAATGAGTCACTGTGTCATCTAGGAGAAAAAAGGGGAGGGTTGGGGGTGGGGAACACCTCCTCAGAGAGTGTAGTGTCAATGTTTTTAATTACCATGCGATGTTTTATCACTGACGTGTATTTTCGTAATGGTGCGGGGGAAAAGAGAAAGGCAAATGCGAATTTTCATTTCATTTTATTTTATTTTAATGTAATTGTTCTTACGTAGCACTTTCCCAGCTGAAGAACTGCTTAGGGCGCTGGCTGATACAGGATCTCTTACGGGATCTAACTAAAATTCGCTGCGTTGTTTAGTACACTTAGTGACGTCATGATTTGTGCATTGACTAAACAGCCGTTTTTAGTCATTAAATATACTATGTATACTGAGCCCTAGCATGATCTACTATTTATAGCAGTTTATAGCAGTGTGTAATCTTTTGTGGAAATAATACCCCATTTAATTATCAAGTTATTGTAGCATTAGGTGCAGGGCCGGACCCAGTGGAGGGGAGGGGATTTCCTGGGTTCCGGACCCCCCCCCCCCCCCTCTCGAAACTAAAAAAAAAAATTGAATTTTTTTTAAATGCAAAGAGTTTTAATTTTTAAAAAATTGTTTTTAAAACATTGCAGTTTTTAGTCACTTTTGGTCCAAGGTACAAAAAGTTATTTATAGACAATTCAACGGAAATCCATTTCAAGGGATCCGTTGAAACGTCCAAAGCGTTTTCCCGTGGAAACGACCAAGTAACCCAACCCCTAAGCCTAAATTGGTAAATGCAGCCATATTTTCTTGTTCTGGCCGCAAGCCTCTTCCAGCACCTTTACCTTGATACTGCCCTAATCCCCCAAAAACGAATTTTTAGAAATATTAATTAAGATGCTAAGTTGATAATTATGAACACAGCGTTTGTTGCCTGGAATGGTGAAGTCAGCAAACTGACAAATGCTTTCACAACTGATGTTATTGTTCCTCGTCAAGCATCCCGACAGACTCTCCGTGACAACCAACCTGCGGCCACTCCAGAAGAATATTTCAAGATTAACATTGCCATTCCTTTCTTGGAACACCTGTCAACCGAATTGGACTCGAGGTTCAAAACTGCTGACCTAGCAGTTGATGGTCTCTGTCTGGTGCAAAGCACTTTAATAGACAACCAGGATGGTTTCATGCAGGTTCCAGAAGGGGTGAAGACACTGGCAATGTTTTGTCGGAGTCTGACTTACAAGACAACGCTACTCTTGAAACAAATAATATCTTATCCAACACTCAGTGTGGCTTTCGAAGTGGTCGAAGGACTGTTGACCACCTTGTGCGACTGGAAACTTTTATCCGTAACGAGTTCGTCCAGGGTGAACATGTCGTTGCTATCATGTTCGATTTGGAAAAAGCCTATGATACCACATGGAAATATGGCATTCTTTCAGATTTACAAGAAATGGGTTTGAAGGGACATTTACCTCTGTTTATATCCAATTTTCTAACGGACAGAATTTTTCAGGTAAAGGTTGGGGGATCTTTGTCAGATACGAGGGAACAGGAGATGGGAGTGCCTCAGGGTAGCATCTTGTCTCCCTTGCTGTTTAATATTAAAATAAATAATATTGTTCGTTCTGTCAAACGGGGAATTGACAATTCTTTGTTTGTTGACGATTTTGCGTTAGTAGCCAAAGGTAAAACCTTGGCATTTGCAGAACGTCAGCTACAGTTATGTGTCAAGGCCGTTGAAGACTGGGTTTTACAAAATGGTTTTACATTTTCTGAAGCAAAAACTGAATGTATTCACTTTTCCAAGCAATTATTCAAGATCCAAATATTATCCTCAATAAAACTCCAATAAAAGCGGTCCAACAAGTCAAATTTTTGGGTGTTATTTTTTATCAAAGGCTATCCTTCATTCCTCATCTGAAAAATTTGAAAACTAAATGTCAACAGGCCTGCAACTTGCTCAAGGTTATCAGTGGTACAGACTGGGGAGCTGACAAGAAAACTTTACTGGTGCTATATCGTTCTTTAATTAGATCCAAGTTAGATTATGGTTGCATTGTTTATGGTTCTGCTAGAAAATCTTATCTTAAAATGTTAGATCCAGTTGCTCATCAGGCATTACGCATTGCTTTGGGTGCTTTTCGCACCTCCCCTTGTGAAAGCCTTTACGGGGAAGCTAACGAACCCCCGCTGGAGCTGAGACGTACAAAATTGTCACTGAATTATTATATAAAATTAAAAACTGATCCTATGAACCCCGCCTATGACTGTGTTTTCAACCCAGATTTTGTTCAGAAATTTGAAATCACTCCCTGTCCGAACATAAATGGAAAATTCAAACGTTGGCGATTGGTTCGAGCAACGAAGTACTACTTTATCAGTGTTTTAAGTAATAACAAAGCGAATTTTAGACTAAACTCATTTTCGCCAAAAGTAAACAAAGCCTTCGAATGGGGGCTCTTTAACAGAAACAAAATTAAATTTGGAAATGCGCTGTAGCGGTTGGAAGTATCCAAAGTAAATATGGGATCTATTGGGGTTAGTCTGAGACCAAGATTTTTAAATTAACAGGACGTATTAGAGTTGACCGATGACCTGCTCACAGTGGTGAAAAAATGGAAACTCCGATGGTTATGGCCACGTCACCAGATCATCAGGTCTTGCAAAGACCATCCTGCAAAAGCACAGTGCAAGGGAGTAGAAGAAGAGGGAGACTGAAAAAGAGGTGGTAGGGCAACATTCGAGAATGTACTGGTTTGACACTGAGCGAAGCCATCAGGGTTGCTGAGGACAGGAAAAGATGGAGTACGCTGGTTAAACGATCATCTGTGTTGCCCATACGACCTCCGAGTTACGGGATAGGATAGGATTAGAGTTGGTGCGGGCAGTCCTGTTATCAAATCATGTATTACTGCATACAGATCACTCTGGCTTATATCCTCTGCCTTGTAGCAGCTCACAAGAGGAAACTTTGGCAGGCACACTGACCGAGCCGTTTCAGAAACTGTCCCGATAGTCTTGTGGTGGTGGCACAAGACCCCGAGTTTTCAGTGTCTCAACAGCCTCGCGACCAGTGAAGACGTTCCCAGAGTACAAACAGCTGTCTGATGACAGATGGCTAACACATACAATTGAGACATATTTTCACAACCATATTACACACTAGTATAGGAGAGTGGCGGTTTGAAAGTTTTGGTTTTGAAGGCTGGTGTGCTGCTGCTGCAGAAAATCTTCAATTGTACACAATAACTGCCCAGCCCAAAACATGAATATAGATTGATATTTATTATGTAACATTAAACATCCGTTGTTTTCCGTTCACACTTTCGTTTTTAATAAAATAATATATTCATGCAAATTTATCAGAAACTCATGTAGAAATGCGCAACACTGTTAAAAAATAAACATTCAACCTATTTTGGATCGATTGCGGCTATTCTGAAAGAAAGAACTGTGTCACCGCCACGACTCCCCCTGGGTAGACGCCACAAACAAACACCTTACACACGCAGACAACCCAGAAAGAATGACAGTTTCCCGCAGACGTGAAGTGATGATAACACAACAATTATATATACAACTTTCAAGCTATTTATTCATTCATTCCACACACTCATACACATACAACATTTACACATGAAACGAGAAAAATGGTGATGGAACAATCAATGGGTCAATGAACAATGAAATGGAAATGTCAGATGAACGAGGGTTGCTGATCAACCACGTCTAACTAACGACTGTGCACTGCTAATGTCCGAGCACAGAGGGGGTCAAGCATCAAGAGGGGGACAACAAATAACAAGCCGACCTGATAGTAGGGTGTCCCCGTTGATGTCTCCGGAAAGTAGCTGCCCCTCCTTGTGGTTGTCACCGGACTGTCGCCGTTAAATCCAGGTGCAGTGGTGTCGCCACTCCCTCCGCCGCCGACGATGATGATGATGATGACGACGCTGTAGTTGCGGCAGCCCTGCCGCCGTCGACGCCTCTCAGCCTGACTCCTCCTGTCGACTACACTGTATCGTCGAGGCCAGGTCCCGTAACAGACGTCACGATCACGCGGGAAAGATGGGGTTGTGGAACAATGAGGATGTTCACAAACGTGGACGTGGACAAACGGGTGGTGATGATGATGTGGGTCCAACGACCAGATGTCGTCGTCGTCGTCGCGCTGATGAATTCGACGAACCTCGAAGACCCTCGAACAACGAACCTCCGAGCGACGAACGAAGACTTTCGAACCCAACGGCTCGATTGTAAAGTACCTGTAGCTAGCGAACTTCCGACTGCTTGCCTACAAAGTACTCCAAGTAAGGTATCCAGTGCGTAGTAGTTTCCGTTAGTGGACAATAACCTCGACACTAACCTACCACAAACTCACAAACTTAGTTATTTGCTCACACTTTTCCTCGAGCTTGCTACTACCACAGTAACATTTCCAACTAGGCTTTCCCTTAGAACCAATTATTATTTACGTTAATAACTGTTCTAACCTTACCTCCAGAACAAAATACCTCAGAGAACTAAGACCGTACGTCTTCTCTATCACTCTGCAAAACGTGTTCTGCCTAACAGTGAACACATTCCCAAAACTGGCTGGCCGAACTAGGCTGTTCAAAATCACGCTTCCCACGCATAACCAAACATACAACAGCGCGCAGTTACTACCCCAACTCATTAACCCTCCACCCACACTTCCTACCTGGTTTCATCACAGGCTGCCCTGTGACACACCCCCCTCCCAAGACGAAACTACGGAGAGTTCAAAACTTAATCTTCCACAGGGTCAGATCTGCTGAGGAAATCCGCCTCTATGTTGTCTCTTCCTGGAATCGGTCGAACCGTGAAGACATAGGCCTGCAACTGCATAGCCCATCGGGTGAGTCTGGCACTGTTGAGGTGCGTCCGTCCTCCAGATGAACTCCTCCTTCAACACTGGTAGCTTTACCACTGGCTCACTCGCCTCCCTCAAATTGTCGAAAGCTTTCTGGCAGTCATCCCTTCTGTTGACCTCTCCCTTCTTCCTTACTCGCACGATCGGTGCTCTGTACGGCGACGAACAGGGTTCGATAACCCCCAACTCTAGCATCGGTTCCACATAGCGCTTCCGCACGATCGTGTGGTACGGCTTCCTGTTCTTGCCGACTCTCTGCACTGGTACCTTCCTGGCTCTCCCCTTCGGCGTCGTTCGCTGGCATGCGTCGCATGAAGCACAGTACTTCCTCACGTCACGGCACATCCCTGGCCAGTAGTACTTGGTCCACACCTGACCTAGGGTCCCCTTGGCTCCTCGGTGTTCAGCCATAGGCGTGTCATGTC
Organism: Oncomelania hupensis; assembly: GCA_036898135.1. NCBI lineage: Eukaryota > Metazoa > Mollusca > Gastropoda > Littorinimorpha > Pomatiopsidae > Oncomelania > Oncomelania hupensis. The sequence goes on along the minus strand of CM072511.1, from coordinate 120,726,711 downwards.
CCATGCGTAGCACCTCCGACTGAAGCTTGGTTGGTACCACCAACTGACTGCGATCCACTTTGTCCTGTCCGGTGTACTCGCGGTACAACAGGCCCCGCTTCCAGACAAATGCCATTTGCCCTTTGCCTCGTTGCTCCTTTCCTGCCTTCCGGTCTGCTAGTTGCCGTACCTTCGCAAGCTCGCCGTCTTCCAATTGCAGTTGACGAATCTCTTCCGGCGTTGCGACGACGCTCTTGCTCGGTCCGACCACCAGTAGTTCCGTAGCGTCTTGCTCCTTGACTGCTTGCTCTCTGGTCTGCACCGCGCAACACTCTGCGTCACCCTCGACGAATACCGGCAGTGCTGTGTCACGATGCTGTTCCGTCCTCGCCCAGTTGCCGATCACCACTGGGTAGATCAAGTCCGGCACCACCACCACCTCCACTCTCCCGGTGTAGAATGGTGACTCAAACTGCACCCACGCCGTCGGCAGTGATCTGGATAACTGGCGAATGGCGAATCCGACGCGTAGCGTGCGTCCCGTGTAGACGAGGTTGGCAACCTCTCCCTTCCGCAGGCAAATCAAGTCGGCCCCCGTGTCCCTCACAGCCGTCAGCGGAACACCTTCCACTACCACTTGGCTCTGGAACCGAGGATCTCCCCTCTTGCCTGCCTCCTTCAAGATGCGCAACGCTGCTCCACTCCGCTCGCTGCGTTTCGGACAATCCCGCTTCAAGTGCCCTTTCTGTCCGCAGCTGTAACATTCCCGCTTGTCAGGCGAGTTGGGTCGTGGTCCCGCTGGCTGGCGACCCTCACTCTTATCCCTGGGTGTAAAGGGTTGACGTGGTGGGAAACGTAGGTTTGTTCCCGCTCTGGCGTCGACGTACTGCTGCGCTAACGTCGCGGCCTCCTCCACCGTTGCTGGGTTGCGCTCGCGCACAAACGTGACCAGTTCTGGTGTCAAACCGTTGACCATCTGCTCCATCAGCACTAGGTCCAGTAAGTCCGCATACGTGGCCTTCTTGTTCGCTAGTCCCATCCAGCGCTCCAGGAACAACTCTGACTTTCTCAGATACTGTTTGAAAGTCTCTGGTGGCTCCCTTCGTAGCTGGCGAAACTTCTTGCGATACGTCTCGGCCGTCAGGTTGAATCGTACCAACAACGCTGCCTTCAGGATCTCATAGTCGGCAGAGTCGTCCTCATTCAAACCGACGTAAACTTCCCTCGCCTTCCCCTTCAGCAAGGTCCCTAGGCGAATAGCCCACGTGTCCTTGTTCCAGTCTTGTGCCTTGGCGAAACGCTCGAACTGGCACAAGTAGGTTTCTAGGTCGTCCTTATCCTCGAAGAACGGTAACCTGAGCTTGACCGTCTCGAACTCGGGTTGCCGATTCCTGCGGTTCCCGGCGCCTTGCCCTGTCAGCTGTGCCATCGCTAGTTCGTGTTCCATCTCTCTCTCTCTCAGCGCTATCTCTCTCTCCCTCTCTCTCTCTCTCCGGTCTGCGTCTTCCCCCCTAGCCGCTTGGTCTATCGCGTAGTCTAACGCTGCTTGACCCTTCAGTCCTTCGCGCTTGGCGAGCCTCAAGATCCTCTCCATCGGCGTTTCATCCGCGAACGGTCCTGTCTTCGGCGTTGGTGCCGCCTCGACCTTGTAAACTGAACGGTAAGGGTTGGTCTCGAATCTCTTCAGCCTCGTTGCGTCGCTCAGGCGATCTTGGTCTCCGTAGAAGTCGGCGCCCGTTGACATCCCGCCAGACGCACCAAATCCCGTCACAAAAGGATCACTCACTGTGTCTCTGGCTTCCATCGTCGTCAACTCGTCGTCTGCTGACCCACGACGCGATGACCTGACCGGCGATCTCCGCTGCTCGATCGTAGAAGGTAGATCGGTGACTCCTGAATCCACCGCTGACGTCATCGCCCGCTCGTCCATCGTGACACCCACGCGAGAACGCGTACGAGCCGCGATCGGTGACACTCCTTCAGCCTCCTCGATCGATGCCATCCTGCTTAAGGAAAGCAACAACAACACAACAACAACAACAAGAAGTCAACAATCCCTGCGAAATCTTACCTAACCTAGCCTAGCCCTAGATACTAACTACCTAACTAAGCTATCTTCCCTACCTATCTATCACCCACCTCCTCCCACTCAAACAGTGGAAACTGGCCTGCAAGGTAGCGAACCGGTTGGAGAGTGCAATGGCCCCTTCCCTCACGTGTGGTCGAACCTAGGCCGGCTGTGAGCCCCCGCTAAACAGCGACCTGACTCCCTCCAACCACCCGCTGGGGTGCACACTCTCGCCGACTCACGCCTCACACACTCGGACACCACAGGACAATCAAAAGACAACTTCACGTCTGGGCACACTCACACATACCCTGCATCTCCACCAAATGTCACCGCCACGACTCTCCCTGGGTAGACGCCACAAACAAACACCTTACACACGCAGACAACCCAGAAAGAATGACAGTTTCCCGCAGACGTGAAGTGATGATAACACAACAATTATATATACAACTTTCAAGCTATTTATTCATTCATTCCACACACTCATACACATACAACATTTACACATGAAACGAGAAAAATGGTGATGGAACAATCAATGGGTCAATGAACAATGAAATGGAAATGTCAGATGAACGAGGGTTGCTGATCAACCACGTCTAACTAACGACTGTGCACTGCTAATGTCCGAGCACAGAGGGGGTCAAGCATCAAGAGGGGGACAACAAAGAACAAGCCGACCTGATAGTAGGGTGTCCCCGTTGATGTCTCCGGAAAGTAGCTGCCCCTCCTTGTGGTTGTCACCGGACTGTCGCCGTTAAATCCAGGTGCAGTGGTGTCGCCACTCCCTCCGCCGCCGACGATGATGATGATGATGACGACGCTGTAGTTGCGGCAGCCCTGCCGCCGTCGACGCCTCTCAGCCTGACTCCTCCTGTCGGCTACACTGTATCGTCGAGGCCAGGTCCCGTAACAGACGTCACGATCACGCGGGAAAGATGGGGTTGTGGAACAATGAGGATGTTCACAAACGTGGACGTGGACAAACGGGTGGTGATGATGATGTGGGTCCAACGATCAGATGTCGTCGTCGTCGTCGCGCTGATGAATTCGACGAACCTCGAAGACCCTCGAACAACGAACCTCCGAGCGACGAACGAAGACTTTCGAACCCAACGGCTCGATTGTAAAGTACCTGTAGCTAGCGAACTTCCGACTGCTTGCCTACAAAGTACTCCAAGTAAGGTATCCAGTGCGTAGTAGTTTCCGTTAGTGGACAATAACCTCGACACTAACCTACCACAAACTCACAAACTTAGTTATTTGCTCACACTTTTCCTCGAGCTTGCTACTACCACAGTAACATTTCCAACTAGGCTTTCCCTTAGAACCAATTATTATTTACGTTAATAACTGTTCTAACCTTACCTCCAGAACAAAATACCTCAGAGAACTAAGACCGTACGTCTTCTCTATCACTCTGCAAAACGTGTTCTGCCTAACAGTGAACACATTCCCAAAACTGGCTGGCCGAACTAGGCTGTTCAAAATCACGCTTCCCACGCATAACCAAACATACAACAGCGCGCAGTTACTACCCCAACTCATTAACCCTCCACCCACACTTCCTACCTGGTTTCATCACAGGCTGCCCTGTGACAAACTGCTATTTGAGAATACTGAAAAAAAGGGCTATGTATGTTTTTAAAATACCGGCGCTAATGACCAGAGTCGGTTTGCTCTCTGACGTACGTTGATACCAACTCATCAAGCCCAGTTTGGAAAATATGACCAAAATCAATAACCTTTAACCTTTGCGGCCATCAAAGATATGGAGTCATTTTAGCGCAATGCTTATAGCAAGCAGAGCTTCAATTAGCACTAGTACGTCTGGTTGATGTGGACCAACAGATGACCAAATACGATCCATCACCGTAATAGTCTTTAGTGAGGTACAGAACACAGAAAGGCTCCCGGACTTGTTCATACACACATACAAACACACACACACACGCACACACCCACACAAACACACACACAAAAGTTACAGCTATAACACAAATAGTAAAGTGCATTACCAAACACTGACAATAACAATAGAACAGGATAGCCACCAGAGACCAAGTGAAGTTGATTGGAAGTTGTTTTTGCGCAAATTCTAGGTCCCAAGTACTAAGCTTATTAGGTTTCCATGAATTGATTCATTCTGGTTTGATCGCCTCTTCCGTATTACTATCATTTCCTTATTTTCCCCGCACTACTCGTTTTCGATTGGTTTCTGTGGTCGGAAGCAGCCAGGAGTTCAGAATGCATCTTTTATTCATTATCTATTTAAGGCTTGTATGTTGCCATTATTAACTGTGCGTGAAGTGCTGGCTAAAATTAATTAACGGAGCTAAACATTCAAAGTTTATATAACCCTTTAACAACCTACAAGCATTTACTTACAACTCTAACATTAAGTAAAAGATTGTGCGCAAAGCGGAATAATATGGCAAGGTAGCAAAAGCATATTCTTTTGTATATATACTGGCTGAGATTGCCAGTAATTAGCATATTTCTTCATGCTATTAAAAATCGCCCACACTGAGAAATGGTAAAGGGAAAGAAAACTTGTCAGTAATATGTTAGTGTTGTTGAGATTACCCATGCTACACTGGTGAGGTAAATATTTTCGGATGAGAGTCCTATCCTATCATATCCCGTAACTCGGAGGTCGTAGGGGCAACACAGATGATCGTTTAACCAGCGTACTCAATCTTTCCCTGTCTTCAGCAACCCTGATGGTTTCGCTCAGTGTCAAACCAGTCCATTCTCGAATGTTGTCCTCCCACCTCTTTTTCGGCCTCCCTCTTCTTCTACCTCCTTGCACTGCTCCTTGCGGGATGGTCTTTGCAAGACCGTAGCGCTTGACACCCTCCGTGATTCCTGGCCAATAGAAGTATGCGCTGATTCTCTGTACTGTGGCTCCAATTCCCATGTGTCCGCTGAGTGACATGCTGTGGCATAATATTCTAGTACTTGGGCTCGAAGGGTGGCTGGTAGTACAAATTGAGTGTGATTTTCATCTCCTTGCCGATGTAGAACTCCATCTTCCATGTAGAAGTCTCCTTTGTGCGGGGGGGGGGGGGGGGGGTGCGCCTTCGGTAACTTCGGAAAGCACTTGGCTATCGAGGCATCCGCCTTCTGTGCTGTTTTGATCTCTTCGAGTCCTGGATTCGGGGCTAACTCGGGCTGGGGTGGTTGGGTTTTAGCCTGGGCCCTGGTTTGCACTGCAGCTATTTCTACAGTTTTAGGGGGCGTGCCTAAGAACACATACCTACAACCTAGCACTAGATCATACAGAGGTTTCTGTAAAACAGCTGCTTGGATTCGTCCTGTGACGTATCTGCTCTCTACTTCTATCCAAGCTATTGGGCAAGTAGTCGTCGGTTTCGTCAAGTCTGCGCCTTGTAGTTCGACTGTCTTGTCCGTCACGTCCGCGCGCGATACAAGAGATTCGCTAACTATCGCGTCATATGATAGACCTGTGTCATACAGACAGTTCGCTTCTTTACCGTTGACCTTGACCGTGTCTGTCACCGATGGGTGATCTCCGATGGGGTGTGGTTTTGTACCGCTGCTTTGAGTTAGAACTCTATGAGCTGCTCGTCCCTACGTTGTGCAGCCAACTTGAAACATTCCGCAGTGGAGTGATTATTTCTGTTGCAGAACGAGCAATACCGTTTCTGTTCTGCGGGACCTCTTTTTCCGAATTCCGCGTTGGTTCCTTTATTTTGCCCAGGTCTGGGGTGATTTGGCCTATTCGCGGTGCGCTCTTCCCGATGAGGGCTTCGTTTCTGTACCTCTTTCCCGTTAGGCTTTAGGTCTCGCCAGAAACTCTTGGCTTCTCCGTGTGCGGCCACATACCTATCTGCGACCTTGACCAGATCCTCCAGTCTTTCCGCGCCCTGCTCTACTGAGAATGTTTTCAGCTCGGGGGTCATAGTTTCCCGTAGCTCCCATACTAATAGTTCGGTCAGTCCATCATATGTCTTAGCCGTGGCTGACTGCGAACTGCGCATAGCTCTCTCCTTTCATTCTCCGATTGGTGCGGAATATTTGCCGGTAGCATTCTCCTGTGAGTTCGAATCCCGTTAGGAGCGCCTCTTTTACTTTGTGATAGTCAGTCACTCTGTCAGTCGGTAGCTTACTGTAGATGTCATATGCCTTTCCTCTGAGCCCTTGACTAAGCTTAAAAGACCAATGGGTGGGATCTAGTTTGTACTCAGTTGCTAGACGCTCAAACCTAGTTAGATATCTAGACCTTCTTCCCTTTCGTTGAATGGTCCCAGTGGAAATGACATCCCTAGAACGGGGTTGGAGGCTACATCTAGTTGATCTGAGTGGGGAGGGGTTGTTGCAGAACTTGAGGTTCCTTGTCTCCTCAGCTCTAACTCATGCTGTCTATCTTTTTCTTTTTCTGCCCGCTGATACTCCAATCGCCTACCTTCTGTTTCTAATTCTAGTGTCTTCTGGTCTCTCTCTGCTTCTAATTCTAGTTTCTTCTGGTCTCTCTCTGCTGCTACCTTTTTCTGTTCTGCTTCTGATTCTAGTTTCTTCTGCTCTGCTTCTAATTCTAGTTTCTTCTGCTCTGCTTCTAATTCGGCTTTCTTCTGTTCCTTCTCTGCTGCTCTCTCTGCCACTTCGAGTTTCTTCTGTTCTCTCTCTGCTGCCCTTTCTGCCTTAGCCTCCTGCTTATCTACTTCTTCATTGATATACGCAATTAACTCTGGTCCGGCTAAGTGTAAAGCTTCTCCTAATTCCTTGAAGCGCAATCTCAAGGCTACTGGGTCTGACATTGTCAAAAGTGTCTATGACCAACCTCTGAATCACGTGGAATACAAAAACACTAGCAATATGGCAATCCAATAAAAACAATGCAAAGGCCATAAAATTCGTAATCAATAATAGAATAAAACAAGAGTCAAATGGCATACAACAGTTTCTTAAGCAAAACCTGCAAAAGAACAATGCAACATACAGGCACAAAAAGAATTGAAGCAAAAAAGTTTTTAAACAACAGAATAGTGCACCAAAACCGTCTCCTTGTCTTAGAACTATTCTAAGTTATTCTACTTCTACTATTACTGTTATCCTATTCTATTGTACCTAGATCCGGTTATACCCAGTTCCTATTATACACAGATTCTGACTAGGCTCGCCAATTAAGCTGTGACGTGGGGTTTTATTGTTGCTGGGCTCTGCACAATGGACTGCTATTACCCACTCGTCTTAGTCTATGGGGATCGCTAGTGAATCTCCATGTGATTTAACTTAATACATTTATTTGTTTTGCTCGGTCTGTGGTTAGGCTGGGGTACAGAGATAGATAGAACAATGGTAAAAGATCACTGTCACACTAGCTTTCACACGGCTATGAATCATATGTAGTCCAGCCACTTGATAACAGTAAAAATCACACATTTATTTCCTCTACTCTATACACGATCTTCGAAGTACGATACTAACTTAAAAGTTCAATTGTTTCTGAAAATGGTTCGCTCGCTGATAGGTCTAGGCAGCTACTTTCTCATCATAGGGCACTGGGTACTTTTTGCCCTAATGGTCAGAGTTCTTGAAGAGTGGACTATTGTGGTTCTTTGTTACAGTTTTAATGCACTGTTTCGAGGGGCACTTAACTGAGTGGTTGAAGCGCTGCGTTGTGGTTGATTCTGTGACAAGCTGTGTTGTCGTGGAGTCTTCTCCCTGTGGCTAGACGGGTGGGCTATCTTCGCGCAGTGCTTTCGATTCCTCGGCAGCCAACGTTCAGCGACGACTTGTTTTTGTTGTTCGTCTAGTTGGGCTCACGATACAATGCCAGCTCGACTGTAACATAATTATGAGTCGAAATTCTGCACAACCCTGTATAATAGGTGTGTGCAGAGCATCTGACTGAAGGCCGAAGTAGCCCTCAGTGATTAGCTCCACATCTCTCTATATAAGCGACAAACATTCTGCTACGTCCGTGGTCCACTGGAATCTCCACTCTAATTTCCTATACATATATAAATATAAATCTTGGCTTTAGTGTTATTGCATTATTAAAGCATTATAAAAGCATCCTTATTGTTATAATAATTAAATGAATGGTTGAACCAGAACGTTAGGCTGACAGTAGGCGGAAGTCGTAAATGTAACTAAATGGTCTGGGAGTTGATGTCTTATAATGGTTTGTAAAATTACCCTTTCATTTATTTGCAGGGACAATTCTAATGGATTTCTAAATTTTCTCTTAACAAGCTACGGTGCGCGGATCAGGAAATCTGGAGATGGACAAAATTACCTCAGTCCTACCTGCATCTAATAACAATAGGATTTATTTATTCTGCGTCTCAGACGGACCACCCAGCCACTATAGCATGTAGTTCCAGTCACTGTAGTATAAGTTAGCTTAAGGGTTATTCCAAGGTACCGTTCAGTCCGAGCATCATGAACTGTAAGCCTGGATCACTTCAAACCTACGCTTGATTGGCCACCGACACCCAGCTTGCAAAAGCTTCGGTTCATACAGCATGAGGTCCAGTTCCTGGTCAATGAAGAGAGAACAGGGTACCAAATCTCAGCTACGTTGTGTGAGCACTGTTTGCCATGTGGGCAGTTTCTCCATTAGTGAAAGTGCCCGTTGCGACGTGCACGCCGCCACCAGTCGTTTACCATTCCTTCAATGTGTACTGCCTAAATAATGCCGATTGGAGTTGTACCAGTATTTACCGCTAATAGCCTGCCCAGCGCAGCATGCCCAGTGCTACGAGTGAGAGTTTTTAAGGATCTATATTTCATGGAAAACTTTGGTAGAGGTTCTCTAGAGAACGTAAACATTTTCGCCTTGGCTCGCGGTTGAAGTAATTAATTTTTTTGGAGATAGAGTTTGGAATTGATAGCAACTTTTGCACATTGTGTGATATTTCGATAGTGGCGTAACCATCATCATCATCATCATCATCATCATCATCATCATCATCATCATCATCATCATCATCATCATCATCATCAAGTTATACAATCGAAAATCGCGAAAATTTGTTTTCCAGTCCATCAGATTAGAATAAGAGAATCAATAGAAAAGGGTTTACTGCATTGTCCAATAACGGAGGCAGTTTTTGTAATTAAGAGACTTGGCTCCATTATTCTATCATAATGTATACACTGTACAGAGGCTTCATGAAATGAATGAACGTTGAAGTTTAACATCTACTCCCACCAATGAGCACTATGGCGGACGGGGATAGCCATCCCAGGGAGCAAGGGGTAGGGACCTAAATCGGAGCATTCACACTGCTAAGATGGACAGTGAAAATGGCCACGTTTTATCTTGCCCACAACGGAATTCGAACCTGTGTTCATCGGTGTGCCATTTGAACGCTCTATCACTGAGCTACGGCGGTGGGACATCAGGCTTCGTTCCATTCTATCCATGCACTACAGCTGCACATAATATTGTCTCCTTTACTTAGAAGCATGCATCGTCAATAAAGTACGATAATGAAAGTTTTAATGTTGCTACGTCCTGCGCGTTTATAGTGTGAGCCTAGTTAAAGATACACTGAATTAATGGTCACTGCCATTTCCTATAGTGGTGTACGTACATACACATGTAAGCCTACGTGCAGCGTTATTGGCGTGCGTCCTGTTCTCTGACCATCTCTCTCATCCACACTCACACTCGTTGTTGTTGTTGTTGTTGTTGTTGTTGTTGTTAAGTAGATTTATGTCCCCGGACATCGAAACATATAGGGGACGTAGATAAGATGTAATCTGAAATAATGAAGTCAGGTAGAAGCGGTACGCTCTAGGCGGTAACATGGATATTGAAGCAGACGCGCAAGAGGAAGGAAGGTAAGTCGCTCGCTGAAATGTGGCGATCAGCCCAAGGACCCCGCGAAGAGGCCGTGTGGAGAAGGAAGCGCTGGCGGCTCATAGCGCCTGTAGTGCGGAGGCGCCACTCTCCACAACAATTCCCGTGTTGTCCAGTAGTGATAAAAAAAAGACGAGGCTGCCAGGGAATGAAACAGCAGCAGCAGAGCGTCGAGGTGCTGTTACGTTGAAACGCGAACGATAATATGTCTGAAACGCGCACGATATATCTAATCGTTTCGCTTTGCAAAGTTTTCAATAATAGAGTGTATTTACCTTTGATTTGAGTTTGCATTGTTATTAGAAGAAGCTTTTTATAACGTTGGTAATTTTAGTTGGTCGATATTATTGGAGAATTCTCTAGATTTGCTTGTTTACTGTCGATCGAAACTTCACAATAGGTTTAGATATTTGAGAACATTCTTGGACCGAAAAGAATGTTGTATGACGTAAGTCAGTGATGACGAACTTTAGTTTGATTGGTTGTAAAGCGTCATCGGGAACATTCTGACGTTATCTCGAGGTGAGAGAAAAACTATATATTCGGTGCTCTGTGAAAAGCAAGAAGAAGAAAAGTGAAAAGGCGATTGTATGCAGTTGTTGATGTACGCTGAATAAAGTTTGAAAACTTCATACGACGACTCTGTGCCTTGTTGCTGATTGAACGGGTTGCGTGGATAAACGAATCCGAGTTACACTCATCAGTACTTCAGCATTGGGGCTGAATCAACTACTGATAAAGAAAAACACCACCATCAATCGAGTGTAACAGGCGCCTTCGCCGTTCAGCAGCCGCTGCCCAGTCGATGGAGCCTTTTACATGTCGAGAAAATGGAGGTTGAAGGTTCAGGTGGAGTTTCGTATCGGCACACTGGTCTTCCACTTGCGCTGTTTAAAGGATCGCCGTCGTCATAGGTGGCAGCGGTCCCATTTTTCTCTCCGCTCCATTAATAATAATAATAATAATAATAATAATTATAATAATAATAATAATAATAATAATAATAATAATAATAATAATAATAACAATAATAATAATAATAATAATAATAATAATAATAATAATAATAATAATAATAATAATAATAATAATAATAATAAGCATTTGTAAGGCGCCTACCCTGCGGATCTATGCGCGCGCACACCAACATTTATCTAATCATGCATTCATGTTTTATATATAATACTAGACAGCATACAAACGCACGCAGACACACAACACACACAGAGACACACACGAAACAAGAATACTAAATGAAGTAAGAATGTACACTTTGTAAAGTGCTGCTGAAAGACAAAGGTTTTCACGTTGCTTTTAAAACTTTGAATTGAAGGAGAGTGTCTGATATCGGAGGGAAGAGAGTTCCAGAGCTGAGGTCCATAGACAGAAAAAGAGCGGAGGACATGTGATTTCCGTTTGTAGCTCTTGGAGGAGGAGTGTACAAAGTGACTAACGCATTAAGATATTCGGGAGCTGATCCAGTGATTATATTATAGAAAATACAGGCTGTTTTATACTTTATGCGTTCTAAAACAGGTAACCAGTGAAGTTTGCTCAAGAGAGGGGTGCGTGGTTGATTTCGATTTGACTAGAAATCAAGCCTCGCAGCAGCGTTCTGAACTTTTTCTGGAGGGGGGCTAGGGTAGAGTCAATGCAGCCAATAAGTAAAGAGTTACAATAGTCTATTATGGACAGTACACAAAAAGTAACTAGTATTTGTGTGACATCTACAGTGAGGAAGCGACGGTTTGAACTGATTCGCGTTAATTCAAAATAGCACATTTGGCATACTTTTGAACTGTGATCATTCATTGAGAGCTCAGAATCAAGGATACCTCCTAAATTTCTAGTCTTGTCAGCATAGAGAACAGTGGAAGATCCAATGGTAAGAGAAAGGGCAGAGATAGGAGTTGAACTGGAGAAAATGAGAGCTTTTGTCTTATCGTCATTCAGTCTGAGCATGTTGTTTGTCATCCATGTCTTGTGTCCATTACCGTTCATTTCATCCACTATCTGTCTCTCTTTCACCACGCGCATCCACCCTCTCTCTGTGTCTCTCTCTCTCATCATCGTTGAATTGTTTTTTTTTTTTTTTTAAATAAAGACAATCGTCACACACACACACACGCACGCACGCACATACACACACACATTGAACTCTCCCTCTTCTCTCTCTCTCTCTCTCACTCTCTCTCATCTTGTCATATTTTGTTTGTTTCTTTGTTTTTATTTTTTTCAATAAAGACAATCAACAACACTTTTGTAAGTAATTCAAGCTTAAACGTTATTAACAAGAGCACGTAATTAGTTCTGTTATCGTTCCATTTATTGTGAACTAATTTCTAATTATTTATTACAAAACAACTTGATTTTTGCAACAAAAAAGGGTACTGATTAGTTAGATTCAAAAGAAGAAGAAGAAGAAGAAGAAGAAGAAGAAGAAGAAGAAGAAGAAACATTGTACACTCTACATTATACTGCACTACACTACACTACACTACACTACACTACACTACACTACACTACACTACATACGCTACTTCAAAAAAGGACGAAGAACAAGAAGAACACAATAAGGATACACTATTTTGTCATTTAATTACCATGTTTTTAAGATTAGTTCCGGTCGTTTTAAAACTCGTGCTATTCCAGGCAACAGTCAATCAACGTGTTCTGTAATTTTTAAATTAAGGAGATAGTGTACGGGCGCACCTGAGTTTTTAGCGAATGTCTCTGCTGAATGTTCGAGAGCATAATTATTAGTAATGGTATTCATTCAGTGTGTGTGTGGGGTGGGGGGGTGTGTGTGTGTGCGTGTGTGTGTGTGTGTGTGGGTGTGCGTGTGTGCATGTGTGTGTGTGACTTATTCTATTACCTAATTGCATTATTTTCTTCATTTCATTGCACCGTGTTATCACGATGCATTACAGCGCTTAATATTTATGCAGTCTGCAAAGTCGGGGGTTAGATCAGCTTTAAGAGTCATTAAAAGTGTATTATTTGTACCTTTAATATTATGCAGAAAAAAGAAAAGAATAAAAGTCCTCATTTTTCAGTTGTTGCAACCGGTGCTAGCTGTGGAGATCATAAATACACTTTAAAACTGACAATCGGGATCTGGACTAGACTAGTTTGCTGATAACTAGGGGTCGGGAACTTTGGATAAGGTCGTACAGCCCAGCATCCCGTCCTCGTAGCACTGATAACTACTCATTACAACACCTTGCTTAAGGCCATCCTGAACTTCAGAATCTGCTGAGGGTTAAGCCTAACGATGGTGCGTGCACAAAGTATTTGAGACTGGTGAGGCATTGTACTGAGGCTTGATAGATCGCTGATGTACTTAGATCTACTTCTTCTTGCTTTGGGTTCAGCGGCCACTTTATAATAATGCTGTTTTAGGCGGAATGTAGCTGCAGTCTTTGAAAATCAGTTTTCACTGGTCTGCCCCATGTTTCCAATAGCTTAAAGACAACTAAGATAAGCTTCAAAATACAAGCTTTCGTCGTTTGTGCTGAACTATCAGATAATGCGTAAAAAAAAAATCATGCATGTATACGCTCTCAGTGAGAATCTCACTGTATCTCTATCTCTGCCTGTCTGTCTCACTGTCTCTGCCACCCTACCCACCAGAATTGATTTGTATACACACAGTATTTCATTTTATGGTGCATCCGTATAAAATGGAGTGTAAATCAAACGGAACTATTTTGTCATTTTAATTACTGAAAACTCCTGACTTAAAAACAACAAAATAACTTTGTATTAACACAAATTGATCGATCATCTTAAAGA
>CM072511.1:120708029-120710529 GCA_036898135.1 Oncomelania hupensis | reverse complement strand
TCAAACTGAAATTCGATTACGATTTCCGTGTTCTAATAACGACTTGCCTTTACTTCACACCGCATGTTTGAGTGATGAAGGTGTGTTTCATGTGTGTGTATGCGTGCGAGCGCTTAGAACAAGTTTTAAGTTTGGTTTTGGGCTATAAAAAATTAATTATTATTATTAATTATTATTATGTAGAAGTGTCTGCTTAACATGTGAGCGTATATATGTTGGTTACAGATCGCACCGCTTTGGGTCTGGTTTAGGAATAAGGCGCGTATAGCATCCATACTACTACTACTACTACTACTACTACTACTACTACTACTACTACTACTACTACTACTACTACTACTACTACTAGTAGATCTACGCACACCACCGAAACCTCGTTAACCGCGTGATTCGCGACGCTAAGGCAACATACGTCGGTGATAGAATCGCCGCTGCTATCAATTCGCGAGAACTTTTCCGCCTCAGCAGTGAGCTGATGGGTGTGGCTGCGAACGGGGTGCTTCCTGCCACTATTCCTCCAGAAAGTCTTCCCGGGGTGTTCAGCGAGTTCTTCGCCGGCAAGATCGAGGACATCAGACAAAGTCTCGATTCTGGTCCTCCCGTTGATAGATCTTTTGACTCGCTGGGCTTCTCGGGAACACCGCTAAGTGCTTTCCAGCCAGTGACCGAGGCGCAGGTAAAAACGATCATTTTCAGCATGCCCAAGAAGTCTTGTTCTCTTGACTCTATCCCATCATCTCTGTTTTATGAATGCCTGGACGAAATTCTCCCTACCATCACCACTATCATGAACACTTCTCTGTCTTCTGGTTCTATTCCCCCGTCTTTTAAACATGCTCTCGTCATCCCGCTCTTGAAAAAGCCAAATCTCGACCCCGAGATTCTAAAGAACTACCGCCCAGTCTCCAATCTTCCTTTCCTGTCCAAGGTACTAGAACGCATCGTGCTCTCTCAACTTCTACCTCACCTACAAACTCACAACATGTTGGAACCGTTCCAGTCCGCCTATAGAAAGAGCCACAGCACAGAGACCGCGTTGCTACGTGTGGTCAACGACCCGTTTCATGCAGCGGATAGAGGTCGCGTGTCCATTCTGGCGTTGCTAGACCTCTCAGCCGCGTTTGACACCATTGACCACACGATACTGTGTGATCGCCTCGAGACGGTTTTTGGTTGCACTGGAACGGTTCTTGCATGGTTCCGTTCATACCTTTCTAAACGAACTCAGTCTGCCCTTGTTAACAATACTCAGTCTATTCCTTCTCCTTTGAAGTATGGTGTGCCACAGGGTTCCGTGCTTGGGCCTGTACTCTTCACTATGTACACCCAACCGTTAAGCTCTATCAGCAAGACTTTTGACCACCTTTACCACTTCTTTGCCGATGACACTCAACTACAAAACTCTGCTATTCCGGTCGATATCCAGGAACTTGCTTCCGACCTGTCGCGTTGCATTAACTCGGTTGCTGACTGGATGAGCACAAACAAACTGCAGATGAATAATGATAAAACCGAGGTGATCGCCATTGGCACAAGTAGTAAACTTCGGCAGCTATCAACACACTCCCTAAGCTTGATGAACAACAATATAGAATTTTCCAAATTAGTTCGAAATCTTGGCGTTCATATTGATGGATGTCTTTCCTTGGACATTCACATCAACAACATGTGCAAAACCTTGAATTTCCACCTTCGTAGAATTGGCAAAATCAGACAATATCTTTCAATGGAATCATCAAACAAACTTGCTGTGGCCTTCATTCTCTCTCGTCTTGACTTCTGCAATTCCCTCTTAGCTGATCTTCCAGAAAACAAGCTCCTCAGACTTCAAGGCATCCAAAACAACGCTGCCTGTCTTGTCCTTCGTCAGTCTCGACGTTCTAGTGCCTCTTCTGCCCTGACAACTTTACACTGGCTCCCTGTTAAAGCTCGAATTGACTACAAGATTGCCTCTCTCTGCTATCAGTGCCTCAACTCTGAAACATTCCCTTCCTATCTCTCCGAACTCCTCAGCCCCTATTAGCCAACATGCACTCTCCGATCACAAGATGCATCCATCCTTACAGTTCCTAGATACTCCCTTAATAGTTTTGGTAAAAGGTCCTTTTCCCGGTACGCCCCAGCTCTATGGAACTCCCTGCCGTCCGACATTCATCTTGCCCAGTCCCATTCATCGTTCAAGAAATCACTGAAGACACACCTGTTTTTGAAACATCTGTGAATAAATGTGTATGTACGAGTTTTGGAGTGAGGCGAGGGAGGAGGGGGGATGAGGGGAGAGGGAGGGAGAGAGAGAGAGAGAGAGAGAGAGAGAGAGAGAGAGAGAGAAATTTCAACAATTTTTCGGCATGGGTCGTTCTGTCGGTCGAGGTGTAGGCTATGAAAATTATTTTCTTACGCTGGAGTCTTTCATTTAAAATTTTGGCCATTTTCATTATTTTAATTTTTGTTTTTAAATGTAATACGTAATATTTTATAAGACGGTTAAATCCGTAATTTA